>OY728148.1:1331064336-1332330336 GCA_963277665.1 Viscum album | reverse complement strand
TTAATAATATTGATGATCTCATCACTTATAAAAGAATATGGTAGTTCATTTAAGATAGGAGTTAAAGTCAAAAATTTATTTTATATGTTATTAATGAACATTAAAAATATTACATGGTTATAAAATTCATGTCATTTTTTGGAGTGATGGTGAATCGTTATATAAAACATTAATGATAAGTGTTTGGATTAATTTCGTCAATTTTCTCACAATTACCTTGTTTTTTATTATTATTTTGCATCATGTTTACAAAAGTATTATAGAAAATTACATAAGAAAAAATAAATATATAATTGAATGGATCAACCATAAAAATGTTTCCATTTCTATATTTGAATAAGGTAAATCAAATTGAATGCATCATCTTCCTTGATTGAGATAAATCAATATATCTTGGATGATGTTTCATTTTTAGCATAAATGAGGAGAAAAGAACAGATAAAGATGAATTGTGCCATTATCATAAAAAACATACAGTATATTTATGGTACTATAGTTTTCATACCATTCAAATGAGGAGAGGTTATTAAATAAAAGAGAAAAAAGAAACATGAAAATTAAGGAAAAGAAAAGGGGAATTATACCTCTTGAATTATCCTTCCCTGAGATCCTCTTAATGGAAGAGGATTTGGTTTTTTATGAGACCAATGGATTGTGTTCATGGGAGAGGAGCTTGGGTGGATATTGGGTATGAATTTGGAGAAGGCACATGGCTTGATAGGAGTGAAGATAAGAGGGTGGAAGCGGTGGTATTTATAATGGAGGGGAGGAGAGTATTATTAATATTTTGATCATTAGTTTATTATTTATCCATAATATTAGAAATAATGATGATTATATGATAAAAAATATATATATGTGCATGTGAGTTCAAAACAATAGTTATTACATCATCATAACATCATCAATGACTCAATAAATCAATTATTTAGGATTTATTGTAAATTATCGTGTTTTATTATTCACAAAAAAATCATGTATTTCAGAAAAATCCCCAACATTCACCCTATACATATTTCAATGTGTAGAATCCAAAACTGAAGTCCATTTTTAAAATGTAATTTTATAAATATATCTAATTTAATTTTTAATTAATATAAAAATTTACATGAAAGCATAATTTTTAGAATATTTATTTACTTATTCCATGACATAGGTATATCATTCATTCAGTTAAATACTTTATATATATACTATCATAGGTGTGGTTACTATTCATAAGTGGTTGTCACTATTAATAAGTATAAAATTTCTATTCATAAAGATATGTTACAATTAACCAAAAATTTATGTTGGTCATATCAGAATCCAAATAACATACTGATCGCAACTGTGTATGCCATATTTTTGAAAATCAAATCATATCAGTTGTAAAATTATGTTTATTTGTTAGGTTATAATAAAGTGGTATTTTGTTTGTACATACTGTTTCATTTATTAAATATTAAATTTATTTTCACAATCATCGGGTGTTATTATGAGTTCGATTAATATGGTATAATCATCCCAGAAATATTCAAATTCTATAATGTTTCACAAGACATCATAAAAAACGGTGAAGTATTCATCAATAGTTTCATCATATCTTATTCCTATATCTCAAAACATTGTTTTAATGATTGGTAAATTTTCATAATTCACTATAGTGTTTCCCTAGAAGAAAATTCCATGTTTTTCACAAGTTTCATTATCTGCATTGAGAACTGTCACAATCATAAAAATTGGTTTTGACAGATAGATAAGAAGAGAAATTTCTTCATTTATATTAAACCTAATATTATTTTCATTCCAAACACATGGGATAATTTTTATTATTGTTTATATTTCCCATTTTTTTGCATCAAAATCTTATAGTCCACATGATATTAGATTGGGTATTATTCTATATTTCTAACCATGGTAATTTTCTTCCTCGACTATTGGAATACAACTACTGTTGATTGAATCTAGATTTCTCTTTATAATTAATCAATTGGGGGGGATACCCCAATTAAAATAAATGATATTCCTAATATCATTGAACCACTAATAATGGGTGGGGTATAGAATATGTGGTATTCATTTTAAAAAATATTAACACTTTATGAAATTTGAACACTACAAATTTTAAGAGATTGTTTCTTTATTAGTTTAGTGTCAATATTAAAAGAATGAAAATAAAATAATGTAAACATGGAACATATTATTTATAAATATCATCATTAGTGTAAGAACCTACGTGAATTTCATTTCCACTGTTATGGGTCTACATAAATTCATTATTAGAAACTAGTAAATATAATATTGTATCTGAATCCCATTTTAATTATTTTATCTCATGATAGATTAGATTTAATTGAATCTGATTAGTTTACATTATTTCTAACAAAAACATGATACATAACATGTGATATTCATCTTTGTGAAATAAGATCTTTAAATTTTTATTTGGAAAGTATATATGATTCCACTATCGTACAATTTAAATCTGATGCTCTTGATAAGATGATTTAATATTAAAATATTTGATACATCAGTGGAGGTTTTATTTGTGAAAAAATATGAGTTTCTTTTTTTTATTAGAAAATGGATTTTTGGAATTAGTGGAAGAAACGATGACAAGTGAATAAATCAGGATTTATACATCATGTACATCATACATGACATGTGGTTACAATTATCAGCAATAATATAGACTTATATACCATCACATGAAGACATTATATGATATGAGAACAATACATATTGTGTCTATATAATGCATATAATTTGAATTTGAAAATAATAATATCACTAACATGGAAATACATACATGGAATTTAGTGTTTATAAGACACAAGTAGTTTGAGATCCAACCAAGTCAAAGATATTGGTTGATTTATTGGAGGATTTTTCTATCCTCAAACATATAATGTGTAGCCTAATTTCACAATGAGAAAATTCTGTAAAAATACACTGATATCTAGTACATTGTGTGATGGCTCTAAATATCATTTAATTTTCAATCCAATGAATTCAAGGGTTCTATACTGCACACAGAATGTTCAGGAAGGCCTACATTTTTTATAACTTGTGTTCAATAAAATTATTTTGTGTTTTAAATTGTCCATCATATATAATGATTTGATTCCATTTTGACCCTCATTTTCAATAAAATTCTTCATTCATCATCTATGATTTCTATTACATCATTCTTTCTTCCATATGAGAACATTCTTGTCTGGATATACATTCATTTTAATTATATGACATATATTAATCCTTATTTTAATTTTGGATATCCTATTTATAAATTGTTTAATGATTATTTTATGAGTATTTGATATTATTTTTTTAGCAATACTGCTAGGCATGAAAATCGGTTCATGGTTAGGGGTTGAGAGTAGAAGTTTTTATGTTCCTAATAAATCCATGATTAAATCCTCGGTACCTATATGACTATTAATTAGGATAAAAAAATGTTAAACTTGTTTTATTGCACATCCTTGACCACGTATGGTGAAATTAAATGTACCTGAACATTGGATTTGATCTGTCTTTGACCATTATACTGTGAAGATTTATTAATAGTATACTAGGGTAATGAATCGGGGTTTTTATCAATACCTAGAACAAAGAATAGTTTCATTATAAGTATATCCAACTTGTTTGACCAGATTCATATTGCAACCCTTACACGACTTCACTAACTAAGAGGTATGACTATTATAAAATATATTTTAGATTATATTTTTCCTAAATACAACAATCTGACCCTAATCAATTCCTTATTATCTGAATTAAAAATACTTAGTTCTAGAAAACACAAATACTAATGAGGTGTCATGAGGAATCATTTCAAAGAGATTTTTTGAATGGTTTCTTTGCTTAATACTAATCCTAGAGGGTTTCATCCCACACATCCACATTACTACACCCTTGTATTAAGTGTAGTTTAGGACTGTGTATTTATAAATTGATGAATTCTAATGTATATTAAACGATACATGTGATAAAAATATATTATGGAGATGTTTCCAAGGAGAAATATTTCCTAGGCTCAATAGTTATCTGATCTAACTTGAGATTACCTCACCACCTCCCCATTTTTATTTCTATTTCACTTTATATTTTACAATTTTATGCTCCTGGACTATAACCTATGTTCTCTAACCCCTATAAATTCCATGAGTTAGGACCCTCTTCCTATTTCAATGAGCCTTATTGGTCATGAAATATGTCAATATGGTCATGATATTGATCTGTCCATAACTACATTCCCCCTCATCATAATTACTGATCATAGTAATCCAACATATCCAACCATAAAAATATATTTAATGTTCTTCTTTTTAGTCATTGAGATAATCATTAATTTTTTGTGTGTACCATTATGGATAGTGCTTTTCTATCCATGTAGGGTCCTGAAAATTCTTCCATGGAATGAAAATTCTCCCACAATCACTTTGTAAAAAAAATAATGTACTCTTACAAATCTAACAAGGAGTAGGGAATCAAATTGGGTGAACAATTTCAGAGGAAACCTAAATCAATTCAATTTTTAAATATATTTTTAGTAGCTAGTGTACAATCACAGGTAAGGGTTTGCGGACCGCCAGGATCGTTAACCACTGGTACATAGAACGATCTGTGAGGCATTGGCCCAAAGATATATGGCAAATGAACCCAGTGGACCACAAACCACATTTCCTATGGACTCATGTGCTTGAAGTCCATCCTCATACCATCTCACAAAATCATCAGTTCACAAATGAAGCAAATCGATAGGGTTCCTCAGACCATGTTCGTGAACCACAGGCTCCGAAAATCCCAATTAACCAAGTATTTAATGGGTTATGATATCTCTTCATTGGCCTTTGAAAATGGTGTCAAATTCCTGTAGATATTATTTCCCATATTCTCTATAAAAGGATCACAGAAGGAAATGATAAGGAGGGTGGAAAATTAAATATTTAAGGGAACCAAGATTTTGGAAGAAATAACTCTAAGAATATTACTTCTTCAGTCTTGAACCAGTGAAGAAACCTGAATTATAAATCATGCTCTCTACTGGTATAATGATCCATGAAACATATAACGGGTGATCATAATAATAATAAGTGAACTTTGAACATAAATAATGGAACCATTGACAAAAAATCTCTCATGTATGAACTCCTCATGAATGATAGTCCCTCATACCCTCATTCAATATGGTGTTCTACGTAGTGTATCGCTATGCAGATTTAACTCAGCGTCGCAAACTGCATCACTGCACGAATGGAACCTAAAGCACTAGGACAGACTATATTTTGAACTGTGTACCACTAAAGTGCATGGTAGTCCATACCCATTCTTGCATACCTCTTCGGTATATAGAGGGTCCCTCTACCCACATACCAAGACAGTATGCATAGCTTCTCCCATCCTGCATAAGAAACATGTACATGGAATGGGGTGTCTTTGTGTACTCTTTCCTCTAGTTCCAATCTCTCCCATCTATTGCCCTCTAGTCATCCATAATCCCTCAAAGAACCAGCCCCCCAATCATTAGGACTATGACTCCTCTAAATCCATCAGACCCATATGGTCATGCCATTAGGTAAATCAACGCGCCCATTTGAGTCTACATACCCAAGGTAAGAAGAGTAACGAAGGCCATCACCATAATGGTTAGGGATTTGGGAATGTTTAGGGGTATAAATTCCCATGGTAACCTGGACTCCAATCATGCGATACCAATGTAAACCTCCCCATTCTAGGGATTAAGGGTGATCCCCTTCCTTTCCATTCAATGAGAAATGTTGATCCGTAAAAGTGTTTTTGTTCGATTAGACTTTTGATGTGGAAAAATCACTTCCCCTTCCCAAAATGCATTCTAGGGTGCTCCCACTGTGGTAAGTACCCAATATTCAGTTGATGAGTCGCATGACATTTAATTTCATTTCACATTAAATGGTCCATCGCTCTGCACCCTCGCCCACCATCACCCCACCCTCTTCCGTCGTAGGCTCTCCCTCTCCCACCATCAGGAGAGGATGCATGTTGTTGGTTGGATCTATCACATCCTCTTGTTTCTCACACCGATCATGAATCATATGGTTTTAGAGAATTGTGATTATTAAAACATCCACACATTTTTTTTACTATGAGAACACTGATTCCGGATCAAAATCAGATATTTAGGACGACTATATCAAGCCACATGCAAAAAATGGTTCCCATACAAAAGGGTTCACCCATAATGTCCCCTAAAATAGGAAATGTCCATCCATAAGACCCATCCAATTCGTACTATTTGGGTTTTGATTCCTCTTTCGATGATATATAAGAAACTTATCATATGGGATAGATCCAAATATCAAGACCCCTTCAATCCCCCTAGATGAGAAAAATATCCAAAGCGCATTTTTTTCTCTAAAGTCATCATCACTTTTGTAGGATCAAATCAATATATTCATAGGACGGTACCTGAAACCAAGGGTATCCCATGGATAAATTCTTCGGGAATGAACCAAGGATAAATGAATATATGAACATGACATAAATATATAAGAGTGTCCTAGAACATAAAATATTCTTCCCCCCAAAAGGGTGCGGTGAGTCCGAATTCCCATCATCCCAATCAACAGAGTCCTAAAGTGACATTGGCCGAATCATCGTCTGAATAGCATCTTTAATTGGAAAGAAGGTCCATGAATCATGGATACCTAGAATTTTGGTGTTTAGGGCTCCCAAAATAAACCCATTGGAGACCATCATATGATGTTATATACTAGTAAGACAGATTGCACGAGTTCATGTCCCTATGTAATTGCCTGTTGGGACCATCGGACTCTGGAATCTCCATCACAGTTTATAATGGATAAATTTCCAACTCCCCAGATGTTTCATCCAACCTTCCATTAATGGATAATGACCCAATATGGGACGAATCAAAAAAAATTATGAATTTGATGAGGACCTGTCTCTATGAAAAGAGGTCGGTGATGATTCTCTTAGGACTATTTCCTCATCGCCCCAAATGCACCACATCTGTGGGGGATAATAATGGTGAAGCATACATAAATTGTTAACCAAGGTGGTGGTTATACCCTAATGATAGTAGTCAAAAGGATGTTTCACAATGGACCATTTTGTTCACACGTGAATTCACCAAACCCACCACCTCGTAGGTGCAACAAAAATAGTGAACATAAAGTAAATCCTTAAACAAGGTGGCGGTCTTACCCCACTAAATCCCCTTAACCCCAAATTAGAAAAAAGAGGGAAGGGGCCAAGCTGATTCATAAAATATGAATATGTATAAAGGAATGATACTTTGATTGGGTTATGTGGTTAGTATGTCATATATTTATATTACAGGTTCCCACAGAGAAACATTCAATAAAAAATACATCCCGATGAACAATGAAGACACACACATCAGTCATACAACTGCTAGACGATTCCCCAAAGAAGAGCAGTAACCCGACACCTACCCAGTGTCTTTAACGCTGGGTATCTGACAAGATAAAAAAATAGTACCATTAAAAAGGTACTCTCCCCCCGGTGGAGGCTATGAGGCAGGTCCTCAAGTCTGCAAAGACCCGCTATCTACCACTTTCGCCGTGGCCAGAAACCCTTCATGAGGTGGCCCTAGTAGTCATCTCAAACCATTTTAGGAGCATGTCCCTAGAACATGACAACAATTAACTCCCTTATCTTAGGTAGGAAGGTAAAGGAAATGTTGACAACTGCATCTCTTCTGAAAATGGGTTGTACTGAAGGGCCCCTACCATAGAGCATCACCATCGACACCAGATGGCCAGGACTCCTCACATTAAAGAAGACCTTATGCCAAGGTCACCTGCTGATGTCCAAGAGACCCAGGCCCCTCAGGCTGCTTGATAATGGTGGAGAATTTATAATCAGGAGCACGTTGTCTCCCATGTTCTTGAGGAGGAGCTCTGCCACACTAATGTGTTGGTATTCAATGTGAATACATATAGCTCTACCCCCTCCACTCAATCCCACAACATAAATAGGGTGGCACAATACATGCACATTCACATAACTGGTAGTTCTCTCCAGTCCCAAGGTGCATATAGAGCGAAAAACTACAAACCTTTTTAGATATATTCCGATGAAAAACTATCCCTTAAACTAAATAAGAGGACTACTATATATAAACAGGAAAAAAACCTACTGATGTATATCATGCCCTCTATCCAAATTTGATGACAGGAAAATATGAATAGAATGAAATTCAAGTGTATGTACACAAAAATCATAAGAGAAATACACTGGTAAGCGAGAATATGAAAATAACTTCTCGTGAATATAAATACCATAGTCAAATACGGTGGAAACTAGAGAAGAAAAACATTGGGACACTCGTTCCTCTATCCTGACATAAGAGCACTGGTAGTATTTACTAGAAACTCATAGAATACTAGAGTAGGCACAAACTCCTACTCTAATATTAGAATGGGTATTCATACCCATTATGGCCAAATATGTATCTCAACAAATCTTGGATATGATAGAAGATCCAAGGTCGATCCCAGACTATATCATCAAACATTCCAAGAAATTATTTCATTGGTGTAAAAGGCATGAAACTGGGCCCAGACTCCGGTTTCCTCAAATAAAATGAATCACTCATAAAATGAGTTAGTCACTTAGGAGAATTTATGCATCCCTCCTTCAGTCTAGGAGAGTCGACAACACTATCCCATCAATACATAGAAAAATAGATCAAGATTAGATATATATTCAAACTGGGGGATGCTGGTCCAATGTGGTGGCCGCTCCATGGTTGGCATATATCCTTTCCAAAATTCAAGATGTCTGTCGTTGTATCCCGACAACATCATTGGACTCAAAAAAAGGGACCAGTATATGAAGATCTTTATGAACAGATGAATGACCTATTTTCCCTCAATAGAGCACTCAAAAATGAAACATGCAAAAGGAAACCAGAAAATGAAGAGCACATACATGATCCCACTCTACTAGAAACGGGGGTTCTTGATGCCCTCAAACATATATAAATAAAGTCTCAAGACCCTATCAGTCTGTTACCCAATTATAGAAGTGTAAGTAGCACTTGAGAAGTCCCTTTCTATAATGTAGCTACTAGTTTCTCTTAACGTCCTCCCCAAAGCACCCATGGGGGCTCACCTTTTGGTCCAAGAATGACCAATCATGATAGCCTATCTCTGGATGCATGTCAGGGTATCCATAACATTGACCAAAAAACTATACATCAAAAAGGTCCTCCTCTTGTGGTCATCCACCCTAATGATCCTCCATAGGGTATACACTGCATATATGCTTCTCCCAGCAGTCATACATCAAGTCATGATGGTAGTCCTCACCATGATGACAGTAATTGCAAAGCCCCTCGCCCCATATGGCAGTTTCTATGAAGGTCCTTCCCATAATATCATCACGAAACGAGAAGGTATTCCCCTCATCACAGTACATCCCAAAGGTCCTTCCCATGATGTACACTGTAAAAAGTCTCGCATCATCCAGGTATCAAGTGGTGATGGTAGTCCTTTCCATCAATGTATTCATCGAGACGGTCCTACCCTAAGTTAAAAATTGTAGCAAGAACGTCCTACCCTTGCTATAGCCCACCTAGAAGGTCCAACCCAATGTATACATGGTTAAGGCATTTCCCATTATTGGACAGTTAGTTTCAATAGTATCCCTATCCATTGAAGCACCAATTTCCATGGTCCTCCTAGAAACCAAAAGTCATACTAGCAAGAAGATCCTTCCCATGAAGGAATAAAGATGAGAATTCCCTCATATGTTGAAGTTCTTGGAAAGATGGAGTCAGACACATTGGGAACTCCATATATAACGAGTGATATTATTTCTCAACCAAAGGATGGATCAAGTCCATGATCATCTTATAATCCAACCCCACACTATCTGCATAAGAATGAGGGTTGCACCGGCCCAGTTTCATGGAATGAGTTTATTAAGAAGTTTTTGAGCATGACATATCAAGTATAGGAATCCCTACAATATCAGCAGTAGGATATGTTGCTGGTGAGAATATAACTAGATACATATACTATAATAGGGATGTATTGGTCTATGACCACTTCTTACTTCAACATAACATGAGATTTGTTTGGGGATTGTATACATGACACTCACCTCAATATATAGATTAATCTTCATCAACTAATAGTAAAATTCCTACCCTACAAAGGGTATGAAGACCATGTCATCATGTTCGTATAACATTATCATCTAATCGACCTAGAAGCCCTCCCATCCATATGACAACCACAATCAGAAAGGTGATATAAAAACAATGAATAGGCTTGCGTTCATGCACTACACAAGTTGTGGTGTCTCATTGGCAAGCCCGGAGAAGGGTTCATATTTGGGGATGGGGAGAACAAGGAGCTCTACACATCACACCACGTCCTATATAGAAAACCCAATTGGAAATGACATCATGCAACTTCATTACCCAAAGTCAGAAATCAAATGGAACAATTGCTCCGGAAATATGGGATAATCAAAATAAATCTTCCTTGAGTAAGTATGAAAATCATCAAAACCAAAAACATAACGTAATCAAAATGCTTCTGAGTCAGGAAACCAAGAACATTCAACAGGCATCACACCTAAGGGAATTCCACCATTATGTAGTGCTCATGTCATTAAAAGACCATGGCCTCCTTTTAGGCCCAATTCCATACTCATCTCTAACATGTGTGGGAGTATGTGAAA
The DNA here is from genome assembly GCA_963277665.1 of Viscum album. Classification (NCBI taxonomy): domain Eukaryota; kingdom Viridiplantae; phylum Streptophyta; class Magnoliopsida; order Santalales; family Viscaceae; genus Viscum; species Viscum album. The sequence goes on along the minus strand of OY728148.1, from coordinate 1,332,319,635 downwards.
TAGAAAAGGTGGTAATAGTAGTGCCTACCACAACAATCTATGAACAACCTGAGCCCATAGGTTTAGCGCAATTTTGAAAATAAAATTCCCCCATAAGAACATCAAATCCCGACCATAGCATGTCAATGAAAGAATAGGAACAACCCCATCCATTAGGAATGGAGGAATTTTTACCTCATGTCCCCCGCATAGTATACATCTGTCTTCTACCATCTAGGAAGAACAATGGGTAGAGGAGTCATCCATTCCACCCCTTCTCGTGGCTCACCCCCATGGAGACAATGGCGCATTATGAGGCCGAACCGGGGCTCCCTATGGATCAATCATTTCCAAGAAACCCAATGAATACTACAAAATGGAAGAATAATGTCCAAAAAAGGACACCAAAATCCTTTCTTCCATTCAGTATCAGATACACTTCCCCCAATGTGGTATGTATCAGTGAACATGGTAAACATAAACCCCACAGATCTCATTGGAAATCACATAGAGGGTGAGGAGGTAAGTGAGATGGTTCCCCCCAGATGCATCCCACACTGAGCCTAATGGTGTGCATACTCAGAACCAGAGAGAGGTCCAAAATTTGGTCACCCAATCAGTTAATCCATCACTACCTCCCCCGTGTATCCCTGACAAAAAGACAAATAAATCCATGGTCGTCTATGTCCCACCTCCCCCTCCCCATGAGAATGTGTCCCTCACTCTCTAAGAATGGTTAGCCATGAATGAGGAAGAAAATAAATAGTTTGGGTGAATTAATGTTGAGATGCATCGAGGAAGATACCTCACCAGATATGTTCCCCCTACTGAACATCAGTAGGTGTTCCCAGAAGAGGTACCCATGCCTGAGGAACTCCTCTCGATGAATGTATCCAAGCTCGGAGGCCCATCCAATTCCACATCGGGACATTAAACCTACTTAAACCTGAACCTAGAAGGACATCAAGACTTTCCCCCACTTGTAAGGCACCCAAAATATATTCTGGTAAACACACAAATGATATCCCTTGTTGGGTATCTACCCCATATTCTAGCAGCACAGACACACCAAGCATTGGCCAGTTCTACATCATCCCATGAAAAATCCCAATAGGGTAGGCACCAATATATCTTGAACACCATCGAGAAACTTACCTCTTTATTAGAATCCATGGAGGGTGGACACGCTCCAATACAACTAGAATGAAAACCCTACCGCGATTGGGTAGGTAACGTTATTCCACATAAAAACTTTGAAAACCCCTATTTTGGGTATTCAATGGCTTGGGGACCCAGAGCAACATCTGATGCACTAGACTTCTTATGGTGACCCCATTATGGGCACTCCAGAGCTCCATGAAGTAGTAAAACTCAAGTTATTCATATGAACCCTGTAAGGCTTGACCATTGAATGTTATACTAGATTTCCTGTCAATTCAATTATAGGCTCAGAGGACCTACAGAAATAGTTTCTCATCTAGTTCAGTTCATCACTGCCTATGAAAATAGTTAGTTATCTAATTAACTACATGCATCGAGATAATGAAAGAGTCTCTTTCATAATTGTATGATAGAATAGACAGACATTTTCTCTGAACCGTCGGTTCCCCCAAGATGAAATGTTCTACATGTGCATCGATAACCACTCTGATGAATTATGAAAACTGCTCATCCCAGGGAAGTACTCAAATATGATTAGATATTTATCTTCCATTTCCCAATGGATAGAAGACTATTTTAAATATACTAAACTTAATTCCTGAGTGTCCCCATCATCTTTATGGAAAATGGCAGGAAAATATGATGCAGATTCTGCCACTCTGAAACCACCCCCAACGCCATCCCTTGTTTTGAGGCCCCACCAAACCGTGTAAGACCCCCTTGAATCCAACCTCTACCCCCACCTCGTCTAGATAAGAAATAGGGTGCTAAAATATATTTGGTCAAAGATAGAATAAATAATATCTACTCATTCTGACATAACCATGTTCACAGTTATTTCATAGTTACTAGGAATTGCAACTTTCTCTTGCTACCAGAGCCAAATCGAGAAGAGGAATTTGGTCGTAACAACTGTCCAAATTATATTCCATTACAACAAATATAGGGACACACAATCATGAAATGCTTTATTTTTGTGCATCTACTACAAAAGGTATGATATTTCAGGGAAGTCAAGTTGTGCCCACCACCATCACAAGTGGCTTATGTTTCCACCTAATACCCAATAGAAGAAAAGGAATGAAAAATTGTCTCTAGTAAGGAAGATAAAATGTTTGAAAATTGGATGACCTAGAAGTAAGTCAACAGAGTCTATGGAATCCTCTAGTCATAGCTGAAACAACCAACCATGCCCCCAAAAGCTTCTAATACATCACAGTCGTCCCCATCATCCCCAAAATCCTCTAATGGAATGAAGGGGAGAAATAATGAGAAATAATATGGACTGACACAAAAGACGAAGTTAGTATGGACCCATTAGGACATCATAACAATAGACGGTGTACAATGTGAACTACCACAAAAAATTGTACAACAGGAACCACCTCGGTAAATGGTATAATAGGAACCACCCTGCCAAAGAACACTGTCATAAAGAGAAAGTTAGACAGAAACATGGTTGAATCAAGAACTGATCTTCATTTCAATTAAATTAATTTACTTAATAGTCCCCTTTCGGATAGAGACGGTTTCAATGAACCAAAATTCCCCTCACCCAACCAGAGATCGGGAGGATGAGGCCATAGAGGCCATATGTTTCTAGGAAGGCATGATCATGAAAGGGCTCAAATTCTTGGCCATGCCATAACCCAAACCTTTAACATTCCAGAAACACTCCTAAAAATATCAAAAAAAAAAGAACAAGAATGATCTTCCTCCCCCATTGGAAGAAATCCTAGAATATTTATACTAGAGTATCTATCAGAGAAATAACAAATTTCAATTTACCCAACACATATGGGAAGACTAGTTCGTCCAAACCCATAAAGGACTGCATCACCACCATCTCTTGCTTCAAGGGCTGAATGACATATGTACAATACCCAAGTCCTAATTGTTTCTATGAAAGAGAAACCATGTGTTAGAAATCACCAACCATTAGAGTAGAAAAATTATTTTCTAAATCATATGGATTCAATACCAGAAAAACTATCAACCCTAGATGGGTTAATTTTATGTTATGAAGTTAGGGAGGCAGTCATCGAAGCCTTAATATGTCCCTAAGAATTCTAGGCCAATGTTGCAGTAGTTGAAGTATATTGAACGGGGACTAGACCTAAAAAATTTCACACTGTCATCTCCTCCATAGACAGGGATGATGCCACCGTCAGGAAAGGACACATCAAAACCATATATGTGTTTGGAAAGTTAAATGGAATTGATTTCCATAAGATCTCCATCGACAATATCTCCCCAGTAAACCTCTGCTATCTTTGAATGCTTCGTTGAATGGGCAATGATGAAGACAACTTGACAACCTGAAATACAAATCTATGGGGATATGAAAAATGTGGGCAGAAACCATTGGGATGAATCAAGAATAAATATTTTCTTTGAGGCCTAATGTCATATATCTAGTTCCTAGTAGTTTGAATATGTATGGACTTCAACATCATGCTGAGGAGTCCTTGTCTACATCAGCATTCTACAAATTCCGTCTTCATACCATTAGTTCATCAAAAATAACACAAACGGTAAAAAACAATACATTTCATGCCGCTAAATCCCCATCAGAGTCTTGTGAGCCTCATTATATCAATATAGTTTTCTATGAATATAATGGAAAACATCCCTCAGTTGATGACATGGATTGTGTTACTACCCTGAATAGACTGGAAATGGCTCGCACTGATCCCCTCCAATAGCTTGGGGTAGAGAATTTATTACCCATCAACCATGTTGAATGCATATGTGTAAGTCCAGATTATGACTCAATGTTTTCATGATCTCCATTATAGAAGATAAGTCCAAAGACATAGAAATGTGTGATGAATCCAATGATGTCATGAAAAGACATAATAAAGATACTCTAGGCCCATCCTCGAGACCCCAATATGCCACTTCCTTACTCACTAAAGAAACAAAAATTCCCTCTCTCAACATTTTAGAGTTCATCTCAAGAATCCTTTCTCTATTAGAATAGGTTGAGGAGGATGCAGATGAAGAAGAAGAATTCTACAATGATTCCCCCAAAATTCAATGAAGGTGTCTGCACATCAATAGATGAACGTAGGGAGATAAACCTAGGCACCGAAGACGACCCACATCCCACTCTGATCAGTGCGGCTATGAATATCGAGGATAAGATGGCATATACCACATTCCTAAAGAGGAATCACAATGTGTTTTCCTGTAACTACATAGAAATGCCACACCATTATCCTAAGGGTTCCACTAATCATATGGGTTGACCAAAAGTCCACTAGGTCTAAAATAAGGAAACCAGAAGGACCCACATGACACATGCTTCCAAATTAGTGGCTAAAGATGAAAATCTGGTTAGAATCAACTTCATATAGAAATTCCAGTATCTTATATGGTTTGAAAACATAGTCCATTTCTAAAATAAAAAAAATACAGATTATATTCTTCCTTAACAGCAGGGACCATAATTGAAATTTCCTGACAGATGATTTCCACATCCTGATCATAGAATTCTTGATCGATGAAACCGCCAGATATGGGGCTCTCTCCATCAGGGATAGCTATTTTGGATACAATCAGATCTAGATGGCATGAGGAGATGAAGAAGCTACCACTTATAGGGCCCCTCAAAGAGTGTTTTTTTCATAAGATGATACCCTTTGGTTAAAATAATTCCATCACTCCATATCAGTGCTCCATGCCCCACAACTTCAAGCCCTACATGGGAAAAGTCATAAAGTGTTATATCGATGATTAGGTGGTTAAATCATAAAAGTGCTCAAACCACATGTCCTATCTTGAAACTATATTCAACAATTTGTGGCATCAGAGTTTAGTGATAAATCTTTTGAAGTACGCCTTTGGTGTTACCTATAAAACATTCATCAAATTTTTCATATGCTATAATGACATCTAAGTCCACCTTGTGAAAAAAAATTCATCCTTGGAATTTCCCCACCTCCCATCTCACCTAGTGGATAGGTCTCTAGGGGCATCTAGCCTACATATGGAACCTCTTAGCCAACTTGGCCAGTAAATGTTTGCCTTTCACAAGGTTAATGAAGAAATGTGCCATGTATGAGTGGGTTAAGGATTTACGAGAATCATTAGAAAATATTTGGGATCAATGATTAATGTTGAAACTCAGTATATAAAAATATAAAAGAACTGCGTTGACAAAATCTTCTAGGTTCAAAAAATCATGCATTACCTATAGCACCATGCGGCCCATTTGGTATCTCACTGCATCCGACTAAATTATATCCTCAGCCATATGATGTTAAATGGATTCCTATAACTATGGAATTCCAAATTATAATAGTTTGACATATGATATGTACCCCATAAGTCTATCAAAGTCCTGAATTTAGCAGACTTCTTAGGGGAGCATCCCTCAGAAGAAAAAACACTGTTGGATGGAAAACACCCAGATAAAGAAGTTCTTTCCATCTAGGAGGACCCCCAGACATAGGAAATATAGTTTGATGGTGCTTGCAGAAGCCCGAAAAGGAAAAGGATGTAGGATACCAAGATCAACAAAGTGGGGCTTGGAGTTATACCCATGTACCCCAAAAAGGACATCTTGCCTTATAATATTCTGCTTTCAGAAGTGTATACTATCAAATAATCAGAGTATCAGGACCTCATTGTGGGATTAGAGCTCACTCCATGCAGAAGATGAACAGCTGAAGATAAATGGTGATTCAGATCTAGTAATCAAATAGGTCAATGGTGACTACACCATTAAGAAAGATTTATTTGTCCCCTTAATGAACCAAGTTTGAGAACTGATGGCATGATTCCCATCAGAATCAATGTTGACATATATCCCCCATTCAAAAATTCCCAAATCTATTTTTTTGGTGAATTCATCCACATTCATGACTGATCCAGACTATAATGAAATAATCATAATCATTTCCCTATTTCAGATGGTATTTAGATTAATATAGAGAAGTACAGAGGAGATTGACAATATTATCCTAGTTTCTGAGCCTTATGGTCACACCCCTAGTTGGATGGAACCCATTGGAAATTATCATCAGAAGGGGTAACTCCCACCAGATTGGGCTAGAAGGGAAAATTCCTAATGATAGGGAAGTAAATTTTTTCTTGTATAATGGGGTAAACCAGTAAAATATTCTTTAAAAACAGTCCTTTATGAAGTCCTTTTTAAATTCATTGATGGATGATAGACTGATACTGTCATGAAAGACATACACATCGGAGCTTGTGAGTCACTCCAATCATCATCCATGATCTCTAACCAATATGAAGGCTTGGGTAGTACTTCCCACTATGATATAAGATTGTGCCTTATTATCCATGATGTTCCATTCCACCCATGTTCATGCATATTTTATACACTAACCCCAAGAGTTACATCATATAGATAAGTACTCTAGGCCATTCACTTCTTGGGGAATAGATGTTGTGGAACCATTTATCCCCCCCCCGCTACACCCAGACAGTTCAAGTTCATTCTCACATCAGACAAATTATTTTTAAATTGTGCTAATTCCATACACCTAAAAGAAGATGGGATGAAAATCATCATTGGCTTTGTGAAGTCCAACATCATTATCAGATTTGGTGTCCCTTTTATGATACTGATGGACAAAGACACCAACATCAGCTTTTCAGAGTTGGAAAAGTTATACCAATAGTAAGGAATCAAATCCAACCATTCATCCCACTACGACCAATTAGTAGATAGAGGCTTTCAAAAAGTCTCTATGCAAAATATTCAAAAAATATGGTTGATAGGGATAATAAATAGTGGCTAGACAAGCTTCTTCATTCTATATGGGATTTCCAAATCGTGACCCACAATGCCACCTAGGTGACCCCGTACTCTCTAGTGTTTGGGGAAGAGGTAGTTTTGCTTATCAAAATTCAACTTACAATACTTCATGTAGAAATTTTCAATCAACGTTCCATCGATGAAAAATCTCAGACGGTTTGATGAGTTGGAGATGCTAGATAGAAAAAGGTTGATCACTTTTCACCATTTGGATGTTTATCAAAATAGGATTGCAAGAGCCTTGAACAAAAGGTACTCCTTTGATATTTCCTCAAAAGTGAAATGGTGTTAGTCCTTAGAACCATGACTATACTTGGGGAGAATCTACCAAAGCTTGAATCAATGTGGTAAGGACTATATGTCCTACATAGGGCCTATTCCAATGGATAATTCACCTATATTTAAATGGAAGTAATACTCCTCACGGATCCCACAAATGCAATGTTTTTTAAGAAGTATATAATGTAATAGAAAAATAAAGTCACGGTCCAATCTCTGAGACCATAAACAATGATTTTTAACACCAATGTGATGTCATGGTCCCATCTATAATATCTTAAACTATGAGTAATAAAACCATGATGTCATGGTCCAAACTCTTAGACCTTAATGTGTGAGTAATAATACCTTGTAGTCAACATCCAAAATATTCGACATTAAACCATGAGTAATAATACCGTTAAGTCATGGTCCAAACTCTAAGACCTTAATCTATGAGGAATAACATTGTTATGTAATAGTCAAAACACTATTACATTAAACAATGTGTAATAATAATGTGGAGTCATGGTCTAAACTCTAAGGCCTTAAACTATGAGTTGTAATACCGTGAAATCATGGTACAAACTCTAAGACCATAAACTATCAATCATAAACTTCTCTACACGACGATATATTATATAAAACTCTTCCCTGAAACATGAATCTAAACTGTGACTCATGTCCTCACGAAAACGATATTAAACTGCTTGGAAAAAAGTTTCTTAATTGGATGATGATAAAATTCATGATCTCCCAGATAACTACGTACATCATGATTTCTACCCTCACAGGATACATAGTGATGCCTCAATCCATGTTCATGTACCATCCCCCACAAAATAAATTCCTCTATCATATCCTCTATTTCCCCACACTGGCGCGAGGAACACTTTTCACTCCTTGTTTATCACATCGATTATAACTCACATGAGCATAGGATCATTGGTGAGGATTCCCATACACAAACAAATTATAGATTACTATGGTTGACTTGACACCCATAGAAAATGAAAAAAGAATGTTTCTATCCACATTTCCATGAATGATCAGAATAGGGAATGTTCAGAACTATGTATGGCTTGATTCATACTCTTACAGGATATGTAGTGATGCCTGTAATCGGCATCCAGGCCCATCCATTGAAAAAATACCCTCAAATGTCCTTATACATGGTCTTAGACAGATCAGTACAGGGAAGGTTCAAAATAATATGCCTCTTGATTTCTGCTCTTGCAAGACATGTAGTGACCCTGAGATTTGGCATCCTGGCCCATCCTCTATGAAAAATCCCCCTTTTCCGAGGCATATCCTATACATTTATAGGGTTTCAATGAAAGGTATTAACCGTGTGAAAATAAAATTAGAATTATTCCAGAGTTATGTGTGTCCCAATTATTAGTTTTATGAGATCCCACACAATCCCCCCACTAATGAGAGGTCATAAGATCATGCTCTCCCATGAGTCGAACCTATGTGGAAGATCCAATGGTTCATGGTTTGTCATAGTCTGGGTATTGTTTACGTTCCCAGGTGCATATTTTCCATTTTTCAAATACCCTAAGAAAACATGGATCCCAATAATAATTCAAGGAAATCAAGAACAGAATGAAAATATCTTTGTAGAGATCTTTTTTTGACTATGCACATCATGTCCCAGTAGCTCTACATATATCTCCTACAAAACAGACGTCAATCAAAGGAAAATCCTGACACAATTAGATTTATCTCCTATATCAGTACACCCAATGGATTCCAAGCTCCATGTCATCCCTCCAGATTCAAATTTCCCCCAGGACTATGGTTTATACCTTCTAGAATCACTCACATCTAAGGAATATTAGATCATCCTGATTGCGATTAACACAAATGTATTAATGAAACTGATGATAGCGTAATCATCCTCAATGAATGACTCTAAATGGTACAATGTTATGTCCTCACCACATGACATTAATCTTTGAGGCCAAAATCATCCTTTTTGTATGAAATTAATGTACACAACAATGGTTAAAACCTAATATTCCCTCTGTTTTTTATTTTGGTGATCCTATGTAATGACCCAGAATCCTTGTAATCACTTATTTTTCACACCACGGAAAGCTCACTTGAGTGTCGGGATCATAGTGAAAGATCCGAAATGGAATTATGGAAAAATATTCTATGAGTTTGGTCCTAGAAGCATGACCCTAAATGTCATGTCACAGTTCCTTTCCCCATAAGGAACCTTATGTCCTTACCATACACCATTAAATAAATGGTTATCCCAAATATGGGATGAATGACTCACCCAACAAGGTAGTAAGATATATGAAAGGGATACCTGATTCCATTATTAAATTGTTGCACAAATGTCCCCAATATGTCTAGATACACTCCTTACATACCTCAACCTCCATCCTATGAGCGATCTTCAGTCACCATAACCCTCAAAGGGCATCAGATATAGATGATACTATGTTGGGAACACCTTTTTTGTCTATGCACATTATGCCTTAGTGGCTCTGCATATGTTTATCCAAAAAATACCATCAATCAATGGAAAATATGTCCCTAGGAGTGTCCTCTCCTATCTCAGTATGCCCAATGAATTCCATGCCTCATAACATCCATCTTGATTCAAGGTCCCTTAAGGTAATGGTATAAATTTTCCTCCCTACATAGATCCAGATATATTAGAAAATGGTGGACCAATTCATATCTGGACTCTTTGGAGGTTTCTAATGATACTGCTTCGATATACGTGTCATTGATCTGCATATAAAAGAAGAACTCCCCCACTCATTTTCGGGTTTCCCCAAAGAATTTCTGTTAAATTTACCCCTTTTCGTGTTTAGGTGGACCCCTTGCGAAATGTCACATACCACATTAATAATGTCCCCAATCTCATTAATCCATCATATTCATCAGAGATGGATGTACAATGTTTTGAAGAAACATTTGATTTACTATGCACATCATGCCCTGTATGATCTGCATATATCTCCTACAAAATGGATTTCAATCAATGGAAAATTTATTCTTAGGAGTGTCCTTTCATGTTTTTGTATGCCTAGAAGACATTCATATAATGTCACACCCACAGAGTCAGAAAACCACTAAATAATAGCTTACATACCTTCCTCTTCCAAAATACCCTTGAGAAATAAGTATTTATTACGGAACTAACCATTCACCAGCCCAACCTTACGCATGTAAGAACTATGCGGGAACAGTTACCCCTCAAAGATGATATGAACGTACATAATATTTTTGGACTCCATTACTCCATCCACCCTCCCAATGTGGCTCCCAACATCAAAATAAATTCAACGTGTTGCAAAACCAACCAGGCCATCAGAATTGGAAGTCAAGTGACTTGCAGACACCTTTTCTTGACTATGCACATCATGCCCCGGTGGCTCTGCATATGTCACCTACAAAATGGGAATCAATAAGATGAAAATTTTTCCCCAAGATAATCATTTACTACCTTTGTACGACTAAAATGGATTTTGATCCTCATGCACATCCAAAAATCTCAAAATAAGGGTCAAGAAAAATCCATAATCAATGTTTGAAGGATATTAGAATATTCTTGGAGGAAAAATCCCTAATTGGGGACCCAACCCTAGTGTGTTTGGTAAAACATATTTTTCCTAAAACATCAGTAACATGTTTTATTGGTAAGATTGTGATATTATAATGAAAAAATATGCCATACCTTCCATAGAGAATATCTACTGAACCCACCTCTTAGTAAAAGAATAGTATAGACTATTTAAAAATGTTGAGCCATCAAAAGATACATAATTGTTTCTAGGTCGAAAAACTGCTAATGTTTTTCCCACTAAGCTTGTTTCAAGTAGGATTTTTAAAAATTAGAGTTATTATGAAAAATGATATGAATTTTCGTGAGGTTGTTCCATTAAACCCTAGCAAAAACTGAACTACTCTTGCTGACTCCCGCAACTCATGAAAAGATTAGAGCCCGAGTCGATTATTTCAATTTCAAATCATCAATTAAAATTAATACCTGAACTAAATGGGGATTATATGATTAATTGTGATCAATTTATATTATAGGAGTTGATAGAGAAGAAATATTTTAAGGAAAATCAGTTTCATCGAGTTCCACAAATAAAAAATTAAAGAACATCCACAGTTCTAAGTCTCTCCAAAGTATCAATAGAAAAAAGGGAAAGAGTACATATCATGATGTGGGCTGGCACTAGAATAAGGCTCATCTATCCCATTATAGAAATATCGAAAGTGATTGTCACGGTCTGTCATGAGTCTTCTACAAAAAATCTCTCTCCTTCACTTCAGCATTTAATTTTGGACGCACCAGTTCTATAACGCCTTTATGGTCCCTCCCATTCTTCTATATAGCTTCATAGTTGGCATCAGAATAGGCCAGTTGATCCCTAAATCATGATTCATAGGCCTCTCACTCCCACAACTCTTCCTTTTGGGTGTCAAATAAATCCTGATCATTCACCTCCTCAGTCGTTAGGTGATTGAATTCATCTGAAACATCTCAGAAGGTATCCAACTTGTGATGAGAAGAATTGACCATGGTAGATTTGTTCTCGTAGGAAGTAAACTCTTCTTAGGCTATGAAAATTTGGGAGACGAGGAGGTGTATGTGCAGATAATTGATTTATTCATAACCTAGATAAGTGAATAATCACCTAAAAATTTCATACAGATTAGAAAAATTGGCCATAAGTGTCTCCACGGAAAGTGCACATAACTGGCACCATTAGTATTTTCTCATTTCTTGGTGCCTCCTCGTTGTACCTGTACCTTTATCATCCCCGACTAAACTATGTTTATAAGTAGGAAGTGTCATTACAGGAGTGGGAATGGACCGAATATAGGTCACTAAAGATGGGCCGATCTTCTATCCCTCATATGGTTCAACCATTGGATCCATGTGCAGAGGAATAGCCACAACTTTTTGGGTGGTTGTAGATACTCTTCTGGTGCCAACCAAAATAAAATAATGGGTTGTACCTGAAGGAGGGAAGTAGTCTGAATCAATCCCTATTGAGATAGGCTATACTGCTGAATCCCCTTTCAGACACTTATGTCGGAAAACCGAGCATCTTCATACTATAAGGGTAGGAATAACCGATGAATATGTCTTGGATGCTATAGGGAAAGGTGTAAAAGGCGTAGTTGTCACTATATTCATATTAGAAGGAATCTGTGGCATTTTTTTGGGTTAAGGATGGGGAATAAAATGTTTAATGGTTTCAACACCCGTCGAAATGGTTCTCTCAGCAAGCTATTAGGGTAATTGGCCATCAAAAGTTGGGAATTATCCAGCGATAGAAAGGTGGATCCCATTTTTTAGGGATGATAACAACCATATTGTCACCTTAATGCTTCATTATAAGACATAACTGGTGAATAATTGTAGGATGAGGCTCTCCCCATAACTGTGTTGAAGTATTATGTGGAACATATTGAGGGAAACTGATTTTATTGAAAACCGGCAAAGGAGGTATGAATCAAAAATGACTATTCCATTTATACAAGAGGTGATCATAATGTCCCGAAACATGATGAGGTATGAGAATTCCTATAATGAACTACCCTATCACTAATTAATAACCCATGATGGGTAGGATAGAGTGCAAATGAGATTTTAGAAGCATCATTCACCGAGATAACTACATCGATAATGCAAAGAGACCTGGGAAAAACATCAAAAATGGTGAGAAGGGTGGGTTGGAAGTCCATATGAGGAACCATTGTAGTATTTCGATATTAAAAAAATGGAAGGTGTTATAAAATCCACCCATAATGGAATTTAAATAGTCTGCTCAGATGATGAGGGGACCAACCTTTAATTATTTGTCCCAATAACTCATAATGCCAAGCGAGGGTAGGAAGGGCCAAATTAATTAGTTGACCCTCTGCCAGCATGGCCACCATCATCAATGTACATCCCAAAACCCTGGTATATACATCAAGGGGTGGGAAAATAAATTCACTCAAAAACATGGCATTGAAACTTTATAATATAAGCATAGGTGATATATTTGGTTGAAGCTTATATCCTCGTGTGGTATATCATCCGACTTCAAGGGTAGCACAATATGACCATAGAGTCTAGTAGGATTGACATGATGAATGAGTTTGACTAAAGATATCCCTAATCCTGGGTCTATTTACCTACAAGAATTATAATATCCATTCCTTTAATGGGATATCAGAGAGATCCTGGAGGGGATGATCATGTAATCCCTCTGCCAAAACCATTAAAATTCTTGTCAAAAGTGACACATTAATGTGTCATTCCATGTAGGGGCTTCCAGGAGAAACTTGTAATACTTATAACCAAGAATGAGGAGTCCTCCATTATGTGGATATCCTAGAAAATTATTCACACCTCCCCATGTGATAAATGGAAGGTGTTGGTACTTGGAAACTAGTGATGCATCGGGTCAGGAAGTATTTCTCCCATACATAAGGCTAGGAATTGAGTAACAGAAGCTTCCTAATTTAACCCCACTGCCTTCAACAGATCATGGGACTCCAAACAAGTCTGATATTCCCAGAATTCCCTATCCCATCAATCGAAGAAACATCCTCCATCCAGCATATCCCACTTGGTGATCCACCTGCCATTATGGATTTCATAGGAGATATTGATAATTGATGTGTATTCTCGGGTGGCTAGATTTAGGACAGTATGGTGACATCTGAGGTTGCCCAGAGTCCATGCCATTCCTCTTAGTATGATTACGGTCCCCTGATTTGGATTGGAAATAAATTCTCCTACTAGGGAAATTTTTGCTCGATCATGTCCTCACAGTTCTTCTAAGAGGATGCAAGGGGTAACGAGGTCAGCCAACAGCAGACAGACGTCATCAGGGAGACCAAAGACGTAAAGTGGAAAATGTATTGATAATAGATATTCTAGGGGATTTGAAATCAAAAATTAATTTAAGAATATGTAATGATGAATAATGTAGTCTCCAAGATGATCCTCATTATTCCATACCATGTTCCCCCTTTTCATCGTTGATTTTATTGCTGCCTATGAAAGAGTGAATGTTACCTGCATGGGAGGATCCAAAATTCAATAAAAAGCCACTCCAATAATATTTGTTGGATGAAGGCTAAAAATGAATTGATAAATGGACAAACACATATGTCCAGACAAGGATCAAGATACTATTCTCGAAACGGTATAAGGTAGGCATATCCTGCATGGTGCATAATGAGAGGAATTAATAGCTTCTTTCTGCTAAGGTACATGGAAATGTTTCACCACGTACAACCATGGTACGTGAACAAACCATGAGTCACTAGCGTGTGGAGAATTGGCTGAAAAATAGAAGTGTTCATGGTAGGTTGATACCACAAACCATGGACACATTAAGTTCATTTTTAATTATTGCAGATTAAATGTTTATGTTTTGGTTATTAAATATTAATGTTCAGTTAAATGGTTGAATCTCGCTATGCGGGATCACAAAAAGCATAGTGTTATCTTACATGGAATCCGGGTTTTTATTTTAAAATTCCACAATTCCATTAAAAAACCCAAAATATGGTTTGAAGACATAAAAATGGAAAAATTTCAGTTCGCGGCACGTATAAAGAGGTTCGTGAAATAAATTTTCGCAACAAGCATGGTACACAAATACAAAGGAATTTGGGGGAGTCAAGAGCACTTTTCTCCGTGAGAAATGGTAAAAGTATAATGACTAGGTACCTTATATATAGGTTTGGTCACCTCTTATAGATCCTTTCGGTTATACCGCATTCCATTTTTGTACAAGGCCACTTTTAGATCAGAATAGTCCCTTTTTCCTTCCGAATGGACCCCATTCCAAAGGGGAGTATTTTTATGGTCTGAAAAATTTCACCAAGGGAAGAAAATGCTACCACAATCACTTTTTAGAAGGAAGAAAGTATTCATACAAGTCTAACATGTAATGGAATCAAATTGAGTTAAAAATATTAGAATAAACATGTAGTAATTATGGGTTTTAAATGATTTTCTGTGTCTCGTGTTCCATCACCAAGAAGGGTTCGCAGACAACCTAGATCATGATCCACCTGTACGCAGAACAATCTGTGAGGTGTTGGCTCATGGAGAGATTTCCAGTGAACCCAATGGACTGCGAACCGTGTTTCTGAAAGACTAATGTGCATTAAGGTCATCAGAATACTATCTCATGAATTCATTAGTTAATAGAGTAAGCCAACCAATAGGGTTCGGTGAACTATGATCGCAAACCACAACCACCGCAAGCCCTGGTTGACTGAGTCTTCCATGGTTTGGGATATCTCTTAATATTCCTCCATAAATGGTTTCACATGACTATAGATTTGATTTCATTAATGACCCTTAAATGGTTCATAAAATTAATTGAGAAAGGATGATAGAAGATGGAATCTTGAAGGGAAAACATTCGTTGGAACAAAAAACTCAGAGAAGAATACAACTTCTGTATTGAACCAGTATCGATGCCCTAATTTTGAATCATGCTCTCCATAGGTACAACCATACATGATCCATAAATGGGGTAACATAACAAATATAAGAGAACCACAAACATAAATGTTGAAATTGCATACCACTTAATTTTCACAGATGATCTCCCCGCGAATGATAGTCCTTTATACCCTCCTTCAATATGGTTTTCCCTATAGTGTATCTCTAAACATATTTATCTTGGCGCCACATACTGCATCAATACACGAATGGTACCTAAAGCGGCATGATGTACCAAATCCAGACTACATACTACTATAATGTGTGGTGGACCTTACCCATTCCCACGTAATGATTTAGTATGCAGATCACCCCTATGCCCGCATACCATGATTGTATGTGGTGATTCCCCCATAACGCATAAGAAACCATTACATGTAATGAGGTGTTATTGGGTATTCATTTATCTAGTTTCAATTTCTCCCCTACATTACTGTCCAGTCCTCCATAATCAATCCATGAATCAGTTCCCCATCATCAGTCCAAAGCCTCCACCAAAGCCACAGGACTCGTATGATTAGACCATTGGGTGCATCAGTGCCCCCCTTTGAGTCTACATACCCTAGGTAAGTAGTGTCATGAAGGCCATGCCCACAACAGTTCAGGCTTTATGAATGTTTGTGGGTCTACATTCCTAGAGAAAAGAGGAGCCCAACCATGGGATTCCAACATGAACCACCCCGTTTTTAGGGAATAGTGGTGATCCCCTGCTTTTCCATTAAACGTGTAATGGTGATCAGCTAAAGGGGTTATGTTTGATTCCCCATTGGATGAGGAAAAACCCTATCACCTTCCCATAATGTGTTTCGGGGTCCTTCCATGATAGAAAGTCCCCATTCTCTTGAGGATGAGTCAAATGACCTTTAATGTCATTTCAAATTAAAAGATTCATAACTCGCCACCCTCAAACACCATCACCCTAGCCTTGTCATCCTTAGGCTTTCCCTATACCACCAGTAGAAGTAGAAGCAAGTTGTTAGTTGGATATCTCGCATAATCTTGTTTCTCACACTGAGCATGAATTACAAGGGATTAGATGTTTTTAAAGATAAAAACATCTACAAAATTATAAATAACTTGAACATTGATTCGTAATCCAACCAGGATACGTAGGATACCTACTTGAAGGACTAAGCTCAAAAGGTGTCCATCCAATACGGTTCACCTATAATGTCCCCCAAAACTGGAAGCATCCATGCGTAAGCCCTAGACAATCCGAATTACATTTGTTATGATTACTCTCTCAAGGATACGTAGGAAACCCATCATATGGGTTTGATCCCTACATCATGTCACCTTCTATGCCCCTTGGATATCAAATAACACCAGTGTGCCTTATTGTATGGCTCAAGTCAGCATCACCTTCGTATTGTCAAATACATAAGTGATTAAGATGATCAAACAAACTAGGGGCATCCTGTGACACACTATTTGGGAATGAAACAAAGATTCACAAACATATGAACACAAAATAAATGTAACACCTCAAGATTACACGGTATGCTTCTCTTAGAATAATGCAGTAGCGGGTGTTGTACGCAATTTCAAGTTCTAACACACACCACAACAAATCAAACTAGCCGGTATGAATATTAATACCCACTTTTTGAAATATAATACATTTTATCTTTCAAAATGGACTTCAATTTTAGATTTGGAATATCAAAATTATCTTAGGGTGAATTTTTGGTATTTTTCGGAAAACTTTCAATTTTTGATGAATAGTGAAAATCAATAAATTTTAATTAAAAACAAAATTTTTAATCCAAATAATTAATAGTGATAAATTATGAATTTGGGTGATTTTAAAGTATATTTAAAATATACTTTTACCATTTAATTCAATGTTGGTCATTGGACATAATTTCACAGTTAAACCGGACATAAACAAGTGTCAATCTTTTGATAGTTATTATTTCCTAAAAACACGCTTTTTGTTTTGACAGAAGGAATTAATTTAAAATCAATTTCAGCAACTTTTATGTTTTGAATTTAGAAATATGGATTCAATATTTAGAATCCGGAGGTCCAAATTGTGTAAATAGGTAACTTTTATTTTAATACATATTGAATTATTAATTCGGTAAATATTTTATTTACCATGGTTAAAGGGAAAATCCGGTAAATAAGGGTAAAAAATAATATTATAATAAAACAAATTACCCTATAACGAGTCCTAACCCTATTGGTTGATACATTTCCGACCATGGTCATCTTTGGGTCGATTTTTGGACCCCATGGGTCCACTTGTAAGTGATAATGACACTTTTTATTAATTAAGTTAAAGTAAATATAAAAATGACATAGGCGCATATCTTTTAGCAAAAAAATATTTACATAGGGTAATATATGATATATTTTCGACTATAAATATTCATTATAAATCTAATAATATTTCATAAATAATGGTATTTTATTTATAATTTTTATACATTGAATAATTAAATTTTTTTATGACACAATAATAATGCAGTAATTTACTTATTAATGAATGAATCAAATAATTAGTATTATAAATGTTAAAATAAAAATAATTTGAATGTTTTGATATCATACACGAATATAATTATTTAATATGACATTTTAGGATTGCATAAATAATTTTTTTTTAATTAATAAAGTTGTTACGACTTTACTAGAAATCAATTATTAAATATTGTAAAAATTGACATAAATGTGTTTTTAAAACAATTTTTATATTATTAATTGATATTCTATTCCTAAAAAATATAAGATTCTGCCAAATGACATATATAATGATAGGTGTATCATTAATGGACCACTTGGGTGTCTTCTAGAAGTATGTAGTATGATTATTAACCATATAATATAAAAATACAAAGTGATATGGTAAATATCAAACTATTTAGCTAATAGTTAAATATAAATTATAAGGTTAATATAGTGCCCCAAACCTATCTAAAATCTATTGGATGAACGTATTTAGACCAATCCCTACTATATAAATTTCATAATCCACTTTGGATTCATTTGAAACCGAATTTGAATTTATTATAAATTAATACCTTATGTTTTTTCTAAAGAGCCCCTCCTCCACCTTATAAAAGGAGACCAATTCTAACCATTTATTCATACCATAAAAGCCTTTTGGTTCATCTATAATCTGAAAAACTACCATCTCAACTCTCCTCCCTTAATCCTATAATCCTTTATTTAGTCAGAAAGATAACCTATGGATACCTTTTGATCAAATCAAATGGAAGAACCCGAAGAAGAGGTAATGTTTTCACCACCCTTTTCAAGTTCTTTTCTTCTTCAACTTCTTCTTTATTTCTTGTTCCATAATAAAATAATAACTCCAGTATCTTTTATATACATTGATGTTATTATAAATTTGTAACAACCATATTCATTGTTGTATCCATCTTTTTAATGACATGTCACTATACGTGTGTACGTACGGCCTACCGTCTCAACGTCGTGGTGTAATTGTTATTCAATACATTATAATTTGGATTGGTATAATAATGATGTGTAATTAATGTAAATAATAAATATAACATGACAATTATTCTGTATATATTATATACCATTCAATTATATATTATTTTAATTTCAAAATAATTATATTGTCCCTCGTGCGTACGTACGGTCTACCGTCTCCACGCACGCGATGAGATTAATTCTCCATCGTATCCATTCAAGTATAATTCTTATTTGATTATTAAAAATAATTATTAATAACTTGATTTAATTCTGTATATAAATAAGATACATCCTCCCATAACAAACACAACTTATGTAACAAAACATATAAAAGAAAACGAGTAAGTTAACACCAGAAACAACGATAATAATACGGTATTATTAACAAATAAATGTTAAAAGATCACATATGATATCATATTAATGTATATGATCTTTTTATAATTCAATAAAAATTATTTCAACATTATACAGGAGGCTAACCTACCATGTACCGTGGAAAAAGTACAAATTAAGGGGTTTCTTATCTCACTTTTAATTTCCTAAGATTTTCATTGTTCACTACTTATTTATTCCATGTGCTGTGTGTAATGCCCATGATTGTATTCATTGTGTAATATACTTAAATTTATGGATATTTACATAATCATTTTATTATCCTTCTTTAATGGGTGTAAGATTCATAATTTACCAAATCAATAAGAGAATTTCAAATTTCAATTTCCACTCATTCAGCTTTACGCATACTTCATTGATTATTTTATTCCAAGATTATCTGTGGAATCACTATTTATTTTCTTATGTCATAATTTCCACTCCCCTTTCTATGGATATACTTTTGATACACATAATCACTCCATTGATTAATTCTCAGTTCATCGATATGAACTTGATAAGAGTAATTTTAACTCAATCTCTATTTATTGAGTTAAACATCCAATTCATTGGTGTTGTTTTTTACAACAATATGTGTGAATGTCCTCTAATTTATTTACACTAAATATCCAATCATATTGAGTGATATTATACTTTTCACACATAATTATGTCGTTGATTTATCCTTAACCTAAGGATACGGTCTTTATAAGAGATTTAATCCCAATTTACATCTCATTGAGACATCTTTGTTTTTATAAACCAAATCACTTTTATATGGTGTATATAATGTAATTTGACATAGTATATCATGAATCCATTTATTCTCATGATATTTCTATGTTTTTATTACCTCAATTTTTTGTATTCAATTGTCTCTATTTTGGTTAGAAACTCTAACTAAAATATCATTTTTAAATGTTTTAAACATTTATTCTTATAAATATTTCCCATTAATGTCCATGTTTTGAAAATGGTTTTAAGGATTTTTTTATATATTCATTATAGTTTTAAAATTAAAATTACTTTTAAAAGTTTCAAAGTGGTATGGGACACGTTGAATCAAAACTCTATTTTTAAATGGATTCTTGACTAATAGTGTGACTTTTAAATGATTTCAAGAAAAAGGGGATATTTTCTCAAATAGTTTTGATGATTATTTTCATCTATGTCAATATCCTCCATTATTCACGATTGTGGTTAATCTGTTACAATACAATCTTCCATATTGTATTTAATGAGTTATGTTTGACTGTGGATGTGTTATTTTTATACCATTCATGGTTTTGTAATAATGTATTGACATTTTGTATGCTATTTTCAATATGAATGTTTATGTTATGTTTAAAAATTTTCATATGAGGAATGCATTGGACTTAGTATGTGATGGGTAGATCCTGCTACAACTCCTCGATGCATCGGTAGGTCTCCTTAGAAAAACTAGTGTCTTGGCAGAGGGCCTTGACAAAATCTTATTTGTAGTTTTGGCACAAGGCCTTGACTATGTGGTTATGATAGTATGGAATTATGCATTCTGTCCTTGTGAATCTGGATATTGATATTTTATGTGGTTATTCGACTAGTATAATATCCATGTGAATAAGTAAATTACATTATTTCATTTTTACTTTCCCATATTATGCTGAAGTTCAAGTTTAAAAGGCTTTTGTTTTAGTTATACATTTCCTTAAATGTTTATGCTAATCTATGAATGTTTCCTCTATATTGTTATCCTTACTGAGCATATAAGCTCACATCCTTAAATGTTTTATTTTTCACAGGATTGGCGAAGTAATTTATAAATGACCTGCAGGGATAGTATGAGGGGATATGAAGACAATATGTTGTTTTAGTTTTTTACTTTATGATGTAATGTAAGACTTATGAATATATATAGAGTTTCCATGACTACTAAACTAATCGGCATTTCGAGACAAGATCTTTTGTGGTCATGCTAATGTTTTTTAATAATGTACTGACTCTGGGTAACTGGGGTCAGGGCCTTACAGTTGGTATCAGAGAAGTTTAGTACAAACCTTAGAAATTAGATTTAGATAAACTCCGATTAGAGCACATATCCCTAAGAGAGACTTTCAGGATTAGTATATAAAAACATCATTGAATTTGGATATTTTATATATTTTGTGAGTTTTCCAAGAAATACATCCCTGTGTGGATACGAGCAGGTAGAGGTAGCTCTGGTACAGATGTACCTAGGGGTAATACCCGAAAACACCGATTTGAGCTAGATTCGAACATGAACAGGTGCACGACAACTGGCCTTGCTGCACTCTTGGTTACCACAGTCTCGGGGGATATGCTTAGGATAATTTACATTTTCTTTACAAACAAATTTCAAGTATTTTAATATAAGATGTGAATAAATGACCTTGGTTAATCCTAAGGTGTTTCAAATTGAGAATATGGTGTCATGATATTCTCTAAATGATTTTATGACTACTGTTACTCACAAAAGGAATTCTGGTTTTAGTTAATGGATGGAGTCCATGGAAGTCATAGTGACTTTGAGAATGATGTACAAGGTGGGAATGGTGGTGGAAATGAGAAAAAAATGGTATTTTGATAGGAATAAAATATTTCGTGTGCATGCCAAATCGGTTTTCCAAAAATATGAACAACAACATATATATTAACCAACTCTTGGAGTCAAAAAAGAAGAGAATGGTGATCAATGATAAGAGCTCCAACAGTGGAGAACTTGTAGAAAAGAATCCAAAATTTCCATCATGCAGGAAATGTGGAAGGAGAAATCCAGGGAAGTGTCTCAAAAAAACAAAGAAATGCTTTATGTGGGGCAAAGAAGGACATAAAGTGAACAATTGTCGAATAAAAATGAATATTACTATGGAAGAAAATAAAAATGGTCCCAAGAATCCATTTATACTCATTTGCCGTAAATGTAGGGGACCTGGCCATTACCTGAGTGAATACCCTATTCTATAAGATATTTTCATGGTCAAAGAAGATGCTATGTGGAAATAAATGGTTGTAGAAATGTTTAAAACTATTTTTGCTCCTTATTGATGGGATTACTTTGGAATAATTTTATCTTGTATTTGTAACCCCGTAGTTTGCAATGTGAGAATGGTATTTGAGGAAGTATTATCTTTTCCCTTGTGGATATCATTATAAATAACCATTTGGTTATATATTCTCATTGGTTTTGAGGTAATTAATAATTTTTTATATTTTGGGATTAAAATGAAAGGTATGAGGTAATATTTATGGTTAAAATTATGTTATGGTTATTTTGAGGAATTTATCTCATTTTGGTAATGTTATAAAATATAGTTTTTGAAGAAGGACAACACGCAGACCGTGTGACAACCCGTCGCGCCGAACAAAGCTGAGGGAATCGAACGCACAACCAATGTGTGATTGGGACTTGTCACCTACCACTGGACTACATGAAGTCCCTGGTTAGTGTGACTAATTATTTTTAATAAAATGATTTTATTAATCAATAATATGTTGATATGAGTTCTTATGTCTTATCAAATGAATACCCTTAGTGTAGGAAAATGATTTTGTGATTAAGTGATAAATGTTTTTTTGGAAGATTTTCTCTTTTTTGGGAACACTATATGCCCAATGAAAATAGAATACTATGGGGTTTCATTTTAGGAGTAATGGTGGATTTTTATCTACGTTTTTATTGTGTATTTATAGTGATATGGGTTATTTATTGAAATGAATAACCTATAATAGAGAATATGTGATTAGGTTAATTACTTTTAAGTATGTGACTTTAAGAGTAGTTGATGTCATTTAGATATACAAATTAACATAGAAGACTACATAACCAAATTATTCTAAGTTTTGGGTTTCAATATTAGTTTGGATTATATTGAAGGATTTTAAGGACAATTGTTTATTGATTGGTATTTATTTAACTTTGGGGTATTGTTTGTTTAATTTTAGAAATTAAGAGTAGTGTTTCTTTCTCTGCAGGAAAATCCTTTTGAGGGATAATCAGGTCTTGTACTAACATTTTTGGTTTTGACTAATCTCTAAAGACAAGGTAAAAATATTGTTTATCCTTCATAGATCATGTGATTCTATAGAAGTTTAATCCAACTCTTCCAGTATGACCAAGCCTTCTTTAATACTCATCATTTTAAAAAAAAATAATGAGTTAGTGGTGAAAATTTATTAAAGAATGAAACTCTACTTAAAAAGTTGGTATATCTATTTACCTTCTTAGTCAATCTCATAAATGGATTCCCCATCATTATGTAGTGTAACTTAAAAAAATGTTGCCTGTATACTTTTCCTACTGGGAAACTAATGACCATTTGTCCCATCACAAGTTTGTGGATTTTATATTGTAAACATTCTCCTGATCATGTTTTCTATCTCTCTCTATCTGAACTTGACACATAGTTTATCTTCAATATCCATGTTTTCCTATATGGAATCCTAATATGAGTTATCTTGGGTGACCATTGTACTTCTCTTTCTTTCTTTTATGGTGATAGTTTTATTGACTCTTTTTCCGATGTGGTACTTTACATTATATTCCCAAGCCCAATTTTAAAAATTTCTAGGACTAAATTATTTGAAAGAGTAGATAATGTAACACCCCAAGCTTCCACGGTACGCTTCTCTTTGAATAATGCATTAGTGTGTGTTGTACGCAACTTCGAGTTCTAACACACACCACTACCAATCAAACTAGCCGTTATGAATAGTAATAACCACTTTTGAAATTTTATATATTTTATCTTTTGAAATGGGCTTCATTTTTTGATTCTTAATATTGAAATTATCTTAGGGTGAATTTTTTGAATTTTTCTGAAAACATTCTTTTTAAGAAGAATAGTGAAAATCACTAAATTTTTATTAAAAACAACTTTTTTAATAGAAATAATTAAAAGTGATAAATTATGAATTTGAGTGGTTTAATAGTATATTTAGAAAATATTTTTACCATTTCATACAATTTCGGTCATTGGACGTAATTTCACATTCAAACCGGACATAAACAAGTGTTAATATTTTGATCGTTATTATTTGTTAAAAACATGCTTTTTGTTTTGACAGTGGGAATTAATTTTTAATTAATTTCTACCACTTATATGTTTTGAATTTAGAAAAATGTATTCTATATCTAGAATCATGATTTACAAATATTTTTAATAGGTATCTTTTACTTTTAGACATTTTGAATAATTATTTCGGTAAATATTTTATTTACCATCGTTAAAGGGTAATTCTGGTAAATGAGGGAAAACAATAATACTATAATAATACTAAATTACCCTAAAACGTGTCCTAAACCTATTGGTTGATACATGTCATACCATGGGAATATTGTTTTCGATTTTGGGACCCCATGGATCCACTTGTAAGTGATAATGACACTTTACATTTATTAAGTTAATGTAAATATAAAAAATGACATAAGCTTATATCTTTTAGAAAAACAATTTTTACATAGGGTTATATATTTTATATATTAATCTATAAATAATAATTAAAATGATAAAAATATTTCCTAGATAATGGTATTTTATTTATAATTTTTAGACATTGAATAATTAAATTTATTTAGGACACAATAATGTTGATGTATTTTCCTTATTAATGAAAGAATCAAATAATTAGTATTATAAATGTTAAAATAAATATAATTTGAACGTTTTGATGCCATACACAAATTTTATTAGTTAATATGACATGTTAGGATTTCTTAAATAAATTTTGTTGTAATTAATATATTTTTATGTGTTTACCAAAAATACATTATTAAATATTGTCAAAATTGACATAAATAAGTTTTTAAAACAAATATTATATTAATAATTGATATTCTATTCATAAAAATATATGTTTCGGCCACAAGACGTATATAATTATATTTGGATAATTAATGGACCAATTGGGGGTCTCTTGGAAGTATATAGTATGTTTATTCACAATATAATATAAAAATACAAAGTGACATGGAAAATGTCAAACTATTTAACTTAGAGATAAATATAAATGAAAAGGTTAATATAGTGACCCAAACCTATCTAAAATATATTTTATGTAATATTATCTACCCATACCCACCATATAATTGGAAGAATCCACTTATGATCCATTAAAAACCGAATAGGAATTTATTATAAATTAATACATTAAGTTTTTTCTAAAGAGCCCCTCCTCCCCCTTATAAAAGGACACCACTTGTAACCAATTATTCATACCTTAAAAGCCTTTTGTCTTGGCCAAATCTACCATAATACCCTCTTAACTACACTCCCTTAATCCTATAGGCCTTACTTTGGTCAGAAAGTCAGCCTATGGATCCCTTTTGATCAAATCAACAGGAAGAACCCGAAGAAGTGGTAATGTTTTCACCACCCTTTTTCAAGTTCCTTTTTCTTCAACTTCTTCTTTCTCTGTTGTTCCATTCTAAAATAATAATACCAGTATCTTCTATATAATTTTATGTTATTATAAATGTGGTAAAACCATATTCAATATTCTATCCATCTTTTGAATGACATGTCACCATACGTGCGTACGTACGGACTACCATCTCTACGCTGTGGTGTAATTGTTATTCAATACATTATTATTTGGATGTGTATAATAATGATGTGTAATTCATTTAAATAATAAATATAACATGATAATGATTCTTTATATATTATATAACATCCAATTATATATATTTTTAATATCAAAAGAATGATATTGTCTCTCGTGCGTACGTACAGACTACCATCTCCACGAATGCGATGAGATTCATTCCCCATCGTATCCATTCAAGTATAATTCTCATTTTATGATTAAAAATAATGTTTAAGGACTTGATATCATTCTGTATATGAATAAGATACAACCAACCCATAACAATCATGACTTATGTAACAAAACATAAAAAAGAAAATGAATAAGTTAACACCTAAAACGACGATAATACTAAGATATTATTAACAATGAAATGTTAAAAGATCATATATGATATCATATTAATGTATATTATCCTTGTATTATTCAATAAAAGTTGTTTCACCATTATACAGGAGGCTACCCTACTCTCAACCAAGTAAAATGTACAACGTATGGTGTTTCTTATCTCACTTTTAATTTCGTGAGATTTTCATTGTTCACCACTTATTTGTTGAATGTGGTGTGTGTACTGCCCATGATTGTATTAACAAGTTAATATACTTTAATTTAGGGATAATTAAATCATCATTGTATAATCCATCTTTCATGGGAGTATGTTTCGTAAGTTACCAAATCAATAAGGGAATTTGAAATTTCAATTTCCACTCATTCGGCTTTACGCATACTTCATTGATTATTTTGCTCCAAGATTATATGTGGAATCACTATTTATTTTCTTATGTCATAATTTCCACTCCCCTTTCTGTTGATATACTTTTGATACACGTAATCACTCCATTGATAAATTCTCATGTCATCAATATGAACTTGATAAGAGTAATTTTAACTCAATCTCCATTTATTGAGTTAAACATCCAATTCATTGGTGTTGGTTTTTACCAGAATATGTGTGAATGTCCTATGATTGATTTACACTAAATATCCAATCATATTTAGTGTATTTGTATTTTTCACACATAATTATGTCATTGATTTATCCTTAACCTAACGATACGGTCTTTATAAGCTATTTAATCTAAATTTATATCCCATTGAGACTTCTTTTTTATTATACACCAAATCAGTTTTATATGGTGTATATAATGTACTTTAACACAGTATATCATGAATCACTTTATTTTCAAGATATTAAAATGTTTTTATTACCTCAATTATTTGTATTCATGTGTCTCTATTTTGGTTACCAACGCAAACTATAATATCATTTTTAAATGTTTTAAATATTTATTCTTCTAATTATTCCCCATTAATGTCCATGTTTTAAAAATGTTTTTAAGGATTTATTAATATGAACATTATAGTTTTAAAATTAAAATTACTTTTAAAAGTTTCAATGTTGTATGGGACACTTTGATTCAAAAATAAATTTTGAAATGGATTCTTGACAAATAGTGTGACTTTTAAATGATATCAAGAAAAAGGGGATATTTATCTCAAATAGTTTAGATGATTATTTTCATCTATGCCAATATACTTCATTATTCTTGATTGAGGTTAATCTGTTACAATACAATCTTCCATATTGTATTGAATGAGTTATGTTTGACTGTAGATGTGTTATTTTTATACCATTCGTGGTTTTTGGATAATTTATTTGTAGAGACCCGAAGCCTGACGTACATGGACATTACATTACTTTTGCGGAATACATAGTACATAACAAAAACACACACACAAGGATTGTAATAGTTTAGTGTCTTTGGAAACTCGGAATATAATCTTCTAATCGTGGTGAAAGATCTTAAACATCTCCCATAAAGATATTTTTTTTAAACCTAAAACCTTTCTTTATATCCTGGGGAAAAAACATAAAAGGGTGAGCTCAATTGCTCAGTAAGGGTAAACCAAAGAAATATCAATTGCATCATAAGAACATAACATTTTGGAAATCTTAACCTGCAAAAGAGAGCATAATTTCATAACATGGGATAAATCATTGTAGTGAAATGAAATACCAATAATCATAACGTAAATCATGAAACTTTGTGGCATACACACATAATCATAGAGAATCATTTCTTATTAGCCAAGACTCATTGCCAAGACCATCTTAGTGGACATAGTCCCTTTCTGAACTGAGTTCACTCCTCGTTTCAGTCCTGTTTCACTGAACCGGTATAACCTACCATTCTAGCCATGTCTATCTCATGAGATATAAAATCTTTACCCAATGCATTGGATACAGATATAGGTCCCACCCATCTCATAATGATACCATTCTTATGTGTGCCACAAAATCATAAATCATACATCATTGCACAACCCATGTAATAAAAATGGGAATTTTAAACATCGTGACATCATCAAACAATTCATATAAGATAAAGGTATTCGTAAAAATAATTCCATCACAACATAATCAAATCAATGTAATAATATGGATAAAAGCAGAACCCTATATTATCTTAGAAGGAAAATAATTTTGATAAAACACTTGAACTCCATTCTTGAGGAAAATATCCTTTCTACTTCAAAAACATTTTCCTTTTTTAACATGTCATACAATTTTAAACTAAAAGAAGTTGTTTAAAAATAACATGAAAACTTGTAAAGGAATATTATTGGAAATAATGTTTTAAAAACCCATTCATGCTGCATAAGTTAAAAAAAATTATTCTCGTACTTTTGCCGGAAAAGTCAAAAAGTACCTCGTATGAAAAACAACAAAAGATTCCTTTTATATATTTTACTAAAAACTCATCGAAGGGTACAATTGGATTTAAAAAATTGTAGGTGTATGGAAATAATATTACATATTGAGGAAACATATATGTGGATGATAAAATACAACCCAGTAAATACCAAAGTATAAACAATCTCAGATTAAAATGAGATTGCGATATTTCCCTTACCATAGGTCTGATTTGCTTCGTATGTGTCCGAAACTCCTGTATAATGATTTAAATAATGTCATTGACTTATTCCAGAATCATTCTAATTGTTATGATATCATATATGGTTCACTTATGGCATTATATTACCCGTTCGTTTGTAAATTCCATGTTAAAGAGCGTTTTGGGTAAAATCGTTTCATTTGTCGTCCGTGTTTTGACTTGTAATTATTCATATAATTACTTAGATCATGATTACATAATTCCAGAATATAAAACATGATTTATATATAATATATATTCATAATATACACATATATATATATAATAAATCAGTAAATGGAAAGAAATACACCGTTCATGGAGACGGTAGACCGTACGTACGCATGAACGCTGTTTTCTTTTCCTTATTGAGTTGAATGGAATTAAGTAGATGACATACATATATATACACATAAATCCAGAATAATTATTATGTAATATATTTCATTATTAATTATTATATATACTTTATAATCATTCATGAATGGTTAACGTGGAAAATGAATCTCATCGCGTCGTGGAGACGGTAGTCCGTACGTAAGCACGAGCGATGATATCGTTATCATGATCGTGGAATTGTATTGGAGTATATGTATACTATTTCAGAATAAATATCACATTAAAATAATCATATATAGTTATTATTTACACCATTATAACCATCCATGTAAGGTGGTGGTGGAAAATAGATTACCCCACTGCGTTGAGACGGTATTCCGTACGTACGCACGCGCGATGATTTCATTTTCCATAGGATGGATAGATGGTGAAATAGGGTTGTTTCATACTTATAATAACATATCAGTATATGAGTGACACTTATGTTATTATTTCATAATGAAACAACCTAAGAAGAAGAAGTGGAAGAAGAAATAAAGTTGAAAGAATCGGTAACATAAATTACCTCTTCTTTGAAGCACCTCTTTGAGATCTGCTTTTAGGGAACTAAAATTGGTCGTTGAGGAAGACCATAACCTCTAGGATGCTGCTAGTAAAGTGGAGAAGGTAATTTTTCATGGTTTGGACGAGCTTGAAGGCTCAAAGTGGTGTGAGGAAGAGAGGGAGGAGGTGCCCTTTTATAAGGGAGGAGAGGGGTACCTTTGGAATAACAAAAACAATTATTTTATTATAAATCCAAATTTGGTTTTAATTAGCTCCAAATTGATTTATTTTGAAGATAAGGTGGGGATGGGTCGAAATACTCTCATCCAATATAATTTAGACAAGTTTAGGTTCCTATTTTAACCTTATCATTTAGATTTAACATTA
Source organism: Viscum album (assembly GCA_963277665.1). Classification (NCBI taxonomy): domain Eukaryota; kingdom Viridiplantae; phylum Streptophyta; class Magnoliopsida; order Santalales; family Viscaceae; genus Viscum; species Viscum album. The sequence continues at coordinate 1,332,289,337 of OY728148.1, read as the reverse complement.
AGTTAAATAATTTTACTTTTACTGTGTCTTCTTGTGTTCTTATACTATAAGGTTAATAAACTTATGATAAGAATCCAAACGAACCCCCAAGTTGTTTAATATTAATATATATAACCATATATAAGTCATTTGGCCAAACCATAGATTTTTAGGAATAAAAGAACAATTACTAATATAATATTTGTTTTCAAAACTATTTTTTGTCAATTTTGACAGTATTTAGTAATTGATTTTTGTGAAAATCATAACAGAATTATTAGTTCGAAAAAATTAATTTAATCAATACTAACATGTCATAATAACCTATAAAATTATTTGAATTCATAAAAGTCTTAAATTACATTTATTTGGGTATTTATAACATCAATTATGTCAATATGTCATTAATAAGATAATTATTGCATCATCTTTGTGTCATCATAAATGATAATTATTTAATCCCTAAAAATTCTAAATAAATTCCTATGATGTAGATAATTATATTAGAGTTCTGTAGACTTTTCATGTTCGAAGTTTCATGAAGTGTATCACTAAATTAAAATTACTATACTTATAAGATTTAAGAAAGTTACAAGTTGTCACATTCTTTGGTTTTAATAATAATTAAATTATTTTAATGAACAGAAGTCCATTAAATGAATCTAATCCGATCCTTAGGTGATATGGGTCGACTTTTAGTAATCCAATTGGATTTTGACATGTGTTAGGGTAATTTTTTAATATTATATTTACCCTTAATTACTCGATTTACCTTTAACTATGGTAAATAAAATTTACCGTAGTTACTATTCATAATTCCCAAAAATAAAAAGTATCTTATTAACATAATTTTCATCCACTGATTCTAAATATGGAATCCATTTTTCCAAATTAAATACACAAAAGTTTCAGAAAATAAATTAAAATTAATCCCATTGTCGAAAGAAAACGAGTTTTTCTTTAAAACATTGCAAAAGATTGAATTGATTTATCCTACGAATTCAAGGTAGAATCAATGCTAATGACATACATTATATTAAATGTTAAAAATATATTATATTTATACTTTAAAACCATTAAATATTATAATTTAACCATATAAATTATGGCGATAAAAAAAGTTGTTTTTAATTAAAATATAGCGTGTTTTTACTATTCATCAAAATATGAAAGTAACCAGAATAATATGAAAAATTTATCCAAAGTAATTTTTATTTCATGATTCCAAAGAAGAATTTTATTTTGTCAAATTGAACTTATAAAAATGTCAAAAACTAGATTTAATGTGGGTGCGCCATCAAAAGGCGACAAAACTGCATTTTTTGAAAAATACTTATTTTACCCGAAAACATTTATTTTGTTCTTATACCATTTTATAGAAAATGTGTAAGATGAATAATAATGTTATAAAATTCAAAATTTAGTTAATACTATTCATAACGGCTAGTTCATAATAATATTATAATAATATATCGTTGTTTAGTAAATCCCAGTATTGCGTACAACACACACTATCGAGGAAGGTCGTGATTGCGTGCAATGTAAGCCAAGTCAGGGTTGCGTGTTGTGCAAGAATCCTTCATTTTTTCGTATAACATAATCAAACCATATTTCATCTATACATTTAATATATATATATATATATATATATACTCAATGTTTCATAGAATAACTATTATCAAAATTGTGTGTAACATGATCCAAGAATAGTGTTGGGTATACTGCAAGCTAATACGGTGTTGCGTATTGCGCAAGGTAATCTTGGTGTAGCATACAATACAAGACATTAATGAAATTAAAAGAATATTTTTCATAAAATCTCGGGGTGTTACATTCTACTCCCCTTAAAATTAATTTCGCCCTCAAAATTCGTCAGGGTTATAAATGGTTTACTACTCGAAAGTTTGTTTAATAGAAACCCACATCGTAAAAAGGAATACCGAAACATGGCTTTAAAAACTAAATTATGAAATGTAACAGTTACCCAAATTAACTCATCACTGGGTTTCCACGTAGGAGAACATAGGTGAAAATATGGATATGGAAGAAAAATCTAACCATCAAGTTCTGATGGAGAGTAGTAGAGAACATGGCTATGGAAAACCAGCAATCACAAAGGCATAAATTTGTGATGATCTAGGGTACCATCTGATTCGTCGGATATAAGGGCACTAGGAAAAAAAATTTCTAGTTTTCAAGATCATTTCCCTAATGTTGAATATTTTGAATTAGAATAAATACTTACTTTATTTTGGTACAATCTCACTGTTGTTCGTGCTTTGAACAATTTCCACTTTATCTTTTAAAGAAATGAAGTTGAATTTGTTATTCATGATGTGTTAATAGATCATGTGATAGAATGATGGGTCATTCCATATGTTTCAATCAAATGGTTAGAAAAGAAATCAAAAATACATAAATCCATTTATATTGAGATTAATCATATATGGTTCCAAAAATGGACTTATACTTCATATATCATACTTCTTAATATAATAAAACTAGTTTCTACTAAACAGGGACTTCCTGTAGGCCAGTGGTAGGCGATAAAGGCCAGTCGCACTTCGGTTGTGGGTTCGATTCCCATAGCCTTGTCCGACGCGATGGGATGTCGCCCGTCCTGTATGTTGTCCTTTTTCTAAAACTAAATTACTATAACATCCCATCAATAATATCAAAAAAAAATTCATCCTTAAACAATACTAACTTATGTCCAACATAATCCATTCCAATCTTTAAACTTATCTAAAATACTTTGGTCCAAGCTGATAGTATAAAGAAAATGATTACTTAAAATGTCATCAACCAAGCATGTGAATACCATCATTTATCCCCCATATATCTTGTTGGTCACATTCCAATCATGCAAATACCTTTATCATGTATTCTCTTGAAAAATGAATACCCATTAACCCTTAGTGAAAACATGAATGCTGTCAAAAGTTAACACTTTCCACATACCAATATCCAAAAATTCTATATACTCAAACCATGATATAACCTTATCCTTATATCAGTCATGAGCTCATGAATACTATCAAACATTTAATTTTCTCCTTATCCCTTCATTATGCGCATATCCTCTATATTCCAAAAATATATGAATAACCTATCATGGATACTGGTAGCATTAATCATACACTTTCAAAACTCAAGGAAATACAACAGTGTAACAATCCATAGATGTCTCTTTATTCCATAGTACCATGAGATTACTTATAAAACATTACACATGATAAACATGTAATCATTCCACTACATTCTTAAACCATTGATCGGGCTTCAACAATTATTTCATCTCACATATCATTTATAGTCTCTTCATCGTCATCAACATAAATACTACCCATACGACCATACTGATTCTCTTCATGAGACTTTCCCTTAGTGCATTGGTTTCCATAATGCCTGTACATTCCACATTTAAAACATTTAACCATTGTTTATGTCTTAGCAATACCATTATCCTCATCCATGGTGTTAACTGATCCTTTTCCTTTGCACTTATTGGTTTTATGTCCTTATTTTCCACACCCAAAGCATCTTCCAGTTCCTTTGAGACATTCTCCTTGATGCCTCTTCCCACATGACTTACATAGGGGAAATTGAACTTTCTTTCCTCTATGATCATCATGAAACTCCATCTTTCTCTTATTAACTGGGTTAGGAAACTTACCAAATTTGAGTTTATTGATCATATTATGAGATTGCTGATTCGGCATAATAATGAGGGTTGGACTTCCAAATCCCATTTCATTTGGTTTCTCATGAATTATATCATTCCATTGTCCATAATATCCTCCATTATCGTGAATCATCTTGTTTCCAACCATTTTCTAAAACCCAAAAATAATAGTGTTAGAGGAAAAAATCATAATAAAGGGGGAGTAACTTCAATATCTATCATCTTAGGTTAAATTATAAGATCGTTACCATAGTTCTAGGACTATATCCTATCTGTATTCTTATCCTTAGGTACATCTCTAGACATACCTTACAAATATCTCTAGGGATCTCACTAACGTTTTTGCATCCTAGTTTCCAAAGGTTGACTAAACGTTTCCTCTTATACCAACTGTAGAGACCCGAAGCCTAATGTACATGGACATTACATTACTTTTGCGGAATACTTAGTACATAACAAAAAACACACACACAAGGATTGTAATAGTTTAGTGTCTTTGGAAACTCAGAATATAATCTTCTAATCGTGGTGAAAGATATTCAACATCTCCCATAAAGATCTTCTTTTTTTTAACCTAAAACTATTATTTATATCCGGGGAAAAATAAAACATAAAAGGGTGAGCTCAAATTATTAGTAAGGGTAAACAAAAGAAATATCAATCGCATCAAAAGAACATAACATTTTGGAAATCTTAACCTGGAAAAGAGAGAATAATTTCATAACATGGGATAAATCATAGTAGTGAAATGAAATCCCAATAATCATAACATAAATCATGAAAAATTTTGGCATACACACATAATCATAGAGAATAATTTCTTATTAGTCAAGACTCATTGCCAAGACTATCTTAGTGGACAAAGTCCCTTTCTGAACCGAGTTCACTCCTCGTTTCAGTCCTGTTTCACTCAACCGGTATAACCTACCATTCCAGCAATGTCTATCTCATTAGATATAAAATCTTTACCCAATGCATTGGAGGGAGATATAGGTCCCACCCATCTCATAATGATACCATTCTTATGTGTGCCATAAAATCATAAATCATACATCATTGCATAACCCATGTAATAAAAAAGGGAATCTTAAACATCGTGACATCATCAAACAATTCATATAAGATAAAGGAATTCGTAAAACTAATTCCATCACAACATAATAAAATAAATGTAATAATAGGGATAAAAACGGAACCCTATATTATCTTATATGGAAAATAATTTTGATAAAACACTTGAACTCCATTCTTGAGGAAAATATCCTTTCTACTTCAAAAAAATTTTCCTTTATTAACATGTCATAAAATTTTAAACTAAAAGAAGTTGTTTAAAAATAAACTTGAAAACTTGTAAAGGAAGCTTCTTTGAAATAATGTTTTAAAAATCCATTTATACCGTATAAGTTAAAAAACATTCTTCTCGTACTTTTGTCGGAAAAGTCAAAAAGTACCTCGTATGAAAAATGACAAAAGATTCCTTTTATGTCTTTTACTAAAAACTCACCGAAAGGTAAAATTGGATTTAAAAAATTGTAGGTGGATTGAAATAATATTACATATTGTGGAAACATGGATGTGGATGATAAAATACTCCCCAGTAAATACCAAAGTATAAACAATCTCGGATAAAAATGAGATTGTGATATTTCCCTTACCTTAGGTCCGACTTTCTTCGTATGTGTACGAACCTGCTGTATAATGATTTAAATAATGTCATTGACTTATTACAGAATCATTCTTATTTTTATGATATCATATATGGTTCACTTATGGCTTTATATTACCCATTCTATTGTAAATTCCATGTTAAAGAGCATTTTGGGTAAAATCGTATCATTTGTCGTCCGTGTTTTGACTTGTAATTATTCATATGATTACTTAGATCATGATTACTTAATTCCAGAATATAAAACATGATTTATATATAATATATATTCATAATATACATATATATAATAAATCAGTAAATGGAACGAAATACACCGTTCATGGAGACGGTAGACCGTACATATGGATGAACGCTATTTTCTTTTCCTTATTGAGTTGAATGGGATTAAATAGATGAAAAACATATATATACACATAAATCACAGAATCATTATTATGTCATATATTTCATTATTAATTATTATATATACTTTATAATCATTCATGAATGGTTAACGTGGAGAATGAATCTCATCGCGTCGTGGAGACGGTAGTCCGTACGTACGCACGAGCGATGATAACGTTCTCATGATTATGGAATTGTATTGGAGTGTATGTATAATATTTCAGAATTAATATCACTTTAAAATAATCATATATAGTTATTATGTACACCATTATACCCATCCAAGTAAGGTGGTGGTGGAAAATAGATTACACCACGGCGTGGAGACGATATTTCGTACGTACGCACGCGCGGTGATTTAGTTTTCCATAGGATGGATATATGGCGAAATAAGGTTGTTTCATACTTATAATAACATATCAGAATATTATTGATACTTATTTTATTAATTCATAATGAAACAACCTAAGAAGAAGAAGTGGAAGAAGAAATAAAGTTGAAAGAATCGGTAACCGAAATTACCTCTTCTTTGAAGCGCCTCTTTGAGATCTCCTTTTAGGGAACTAAAATAGGTCATTGAGGAAGACCAGAACCTCTAGGATGTTTCTAGGGAATTGTATAAGGGAATTTGGCAGGGGTTGTCCGAGCGTGAAGGCTCAAAGTGGTGTGAGGAAGAGAGGGAGGAGGTTCCCTTTTATAAGGGAGGAGAGGGGTACCTTTGGAATAACCAAAACTATTATTTTATTATAAATCCAAATTAGGTTTTAATTAGATAAAAATTGATTTATTTAGAAGCTAAGGTGGGGATGTGTCTAAATCCTCTCATACAATAGAATTTATACAAGTTTAGGTTCCTATTTTATCCTTATCATTTAGATTTAACATTAAGTAAAATAATTTTACTTTTACCGTGTCTTCTTGTGTTTTATACTATAAGGTTAATAAACATACTATAAGAAGCCAAACGAACCCCCATGTGGTTTAATATTAATATATATAAACGTATTTAAGTCATTTGGCCAAACCATAGATTTTTATGAATAAAATAACAATTAATAATATAATATTTGTTTTAAAAACTATTTTTTGTCAATTTTGACAGTATTTAGTAATTGATTTTTGTGAAACTCATAACAGAATTATTAGTTAGAAAAAATTAATTAAATAAATACTAACATGTCATATTAACCTATAAAATTAGTTGAATTCATAAAAAGTCTTAAATTACATTTACTTGGGTATTTATAACATCAATTATGTCAATATTTCATTAATAAGATAATTACTGCATCATCTTTGTGTCATAATAAATGATAATTATTTAATCCCTAAAAATTCTAAATAAATTCATATGATGTAGATAATTGTATTATATTTCTTTAAACTATTCATGTTCAAAGTTTCATTAAGTTTATCACTAAATTAAAATTATTATACTTATATGATTTAAGAAAGTGACAGGTTGTCACATTCATTGATTTTAATAATAATTAAATTATTTTCATGAACAAAAGTCCATTAAATGAATCTAATCCGACCCTTAAGTGATATGGGTCGCCTTTTAGTCATCCAATAGGATTTTGAAATGTGTTAGGGTAATTTTATAATATTATATTTGCCCTTAATTGCCCGATTTACCTTTAACTACGGTAAATAAAATTTACCATAGTTACTATTCATAATTCCCAAAAATTAAAAGTAGATTATTAACATAATTTGGATCCACTGATTCCAAATATGGAATCCATTTTTCCAAATTAAATACACAAAAGTTTCAGAAACTAAATTAAAATTAATCCCGTTGTTGAAATAAAATGGGTTTCTCTTTAAAACATTGCAAAAGATTGAATTGATTTATCCTACGAATTCATGGTAGAATCAATGATAATGACATACATTATATTAAATGGTAAAAATATATTCTATTTATACTTTAAAACCATTCAATATTATAATTTAACCATATAAATTATTGCGATAAAAAATTTGTTTTTAATTAAAATATAGCGTGTTTTTACTATTCATCAAAATATGAATGTTACCAGAAGAATATGAAAAATTTATCCAAAGTAAATTTTTATTTCATGATTCCAAAGGAGAATTTTATTTTGTCAAATTGAACTTATAAACATGTCAAAAACTATATTTAATTTGGGTGCGCCATCAAAAGGCGACAAAACTGCATTTTTTGAAAAATACTTATTTGACTCGAAAAAATTTATTTTGTTCTTATACCATGTTCTAGAAAATTTGTAAGATGAATAATAATGTTATAAAATTCAAAATTTAGTTAAGAATATTCATAAAGGGTAGTTCATAATAATATTATAATAATATATCGTTGTTTAGTAAAACCAGGTATTGCGTACAACACACGCTATCAAGAATGGTAGTGATTGCGTTTAATGCAAGCCAAGTCAGGGTTGCGTGTTGTGCAAGAATCCTTCGTTGTTTCGTATAACATAATCCAACCATATTTCATCTATACATTGAATATATATATATATATACTCAATGTTGCGTAGAATTTATCAAAATTGTGTGTAACATGATCCAAGAATAGTGTTGCGTATACTGCAACATAATACGGTGTTGCGTATAACGCAAGGTAATCTTGATGTAGCATACAACAAAAGACATTAATGAAATTAAAAGAATATTTTTCATAAAATCTCGGGGTGTTACAGTATTGACATTTCGTATTCTAGTTTCAATACAAATGTTTCTGTTATGTTTCAAAAAATTTACATGAGGAACACATTGGACTTAGTATGTTATGGGTGGAGCCCGCTATAGCTCCTTGATGCATCGGTAGGTCTAATGAGACAAACTATTGTCTTGGCACAAGGCCTTGACTAAATATTATTTTAGCCTTTGCACGAGGCCTTGACTATGTGGTTGTGATAGTCTGGCATTATGCATTCCATCATTATGAAAGTGGTTATTGATATTGTATGTGGTTATTTGACTAGTATAATATCCATGTGAATAAATAAATTGAATTATGTCATTTTATCTTTGACATAAAATGTTGAAGTTCAAGTTTAAAAGGTTTTTGTTTTAGGTATACATTGCCTTAAATGTTTATGATTAACTATGAATGTTTCCACTATATTTTTATCCTTACTGATCATTTGAGCTCACCCCTTTCAATGTTTTCTTTTTCCCAGGATGTGTAGAAGTAATTTATGAATGACCTGTAGTAATAGTATGAGGGGATGTTAAGACAATATGTTGTTATAGTTTTTTTTACATTATGATGTAATGTAAGACTTATGAATATATCTACTGTTTCCAAGACTACTAAACTAATCGGTCTTTCGAGACTTGATATATTGTGATCAATCCAATGTTATGTAATAATGCACTAACTTTGAGTAACATGGGTCGGGGACTTACATTAAATCTATTATAGAGTCCCAAAATAGGCAATAGTCCCCCCCCCAAAAGGGTGCGGTGAGCCTAACTTTCCATTCTCTCGACCACTGGAGTCCTTAAGTGTCATTGTCAAAATCATCATCCAAATAGCGCCTTACATTTGAAATAAGGTCCATGAATCATGTATACCATGGTAATTGGGAATTTCTGGCTCCACAAATATCCCGTTAGAGGCCATCTGAGAATTTTATATCCGAGGAGGACCAATTGCACGAGTGGTTGACCGCAGAAAATCACCTCCAGGGACCATCTGATTCTGGGATCACCTTCAAATTACATAAGGGATAAATTTCGGGGTCTCCCATGGTTAATCCAATCCTCATTTAAAGGAAAATGACATATAATGGGTTGAAACAAAAGAAATGATGAATTTGATGAGGACCCATCTCTATGAAAAGTGTCAGGTGAGGATTCTCAACGTAAAATTTCCTCATAGCCCCAAACACGCCACCTCAGAGGTTGAACAATCCATATGTGGTTGTATGACAAGTATTGTATGCCCTCCCATTCAGGACCACACTTTTGGAATCAACCCTAGATTAATCTAAAAGATCCAAAATATTTCTCAATTATGTGGAATTTAATGTGAATACCCCAAAGGTAACATTTATGACATTTTTTAGGTTTGTGATACCTTTCTCAATTGGGGAGTGTAATATCGTGCAATAACACATGAATTATTTTTATTATAATTTTGTGTCCAATACATGGATTGGATCAAAATACAAGCTCAAGAGTCTTCTTGTCTTAGGAATATCTAGCCAAAAATATCATAGACAATTACATCCCACTAATAAATCCATGGAATATCTTGAATCAAATTCAAAACATTACCCATGAGAAAACATATTCATCTTGGGAAGCAAGGGAAAAATTTCAGTAGAACACAATAATATTACCACATCACATTTTTGATGTATGGCTTTAGAATTAGGTGTTCTTCTAGGTACTCCATCACCAATATAAATTAAAGTACATTTCACGACTGATGGATTACAGATTCTTATGAATCCTGGAGTGGGATTATAAATTATAGATTAAGTATCCCATAATGAAGTTCTATTTAAATGTTATATAGGACAACCTTATAATGGAATCCATATGTTTGAAAAGACTACTTAGCTAGATAACCATGTTGAGGCCTTAAGTAACAATATGTAGTTATTTCAGTATCCTGCATCACCCCCTCCTCTTTATTTGAGTGAGATAAAATATATGTGTGGATGCCCACACCAATAATAGGATTCCAGGGCAGGTATAGAGGAAACCAAATTCCATGATTGTACTTACATCAATTAAAATAAATAAATCATCCATACGAGTAGTACCAATAATAAAAATATCAAAAGTATCAGCATATATTGTCTCAGTAGCCATTTAAACAAAACCAATAGTATTTTTGGCAGTGGAGTGGACAGGTTCAACCAAGGAATTTTATAATAACATGGCACCCACCACAATGTCTATGTCATTAATAACATCAAAAATTTCAAGGAATTTTAAAAATTCTTAGTTGTTTCCTCTGTGTTAGTAGTAAAGGTAAGAGTGTACTTAACTATGAATTATTCAAAAAGCCCAACCTCTCCAATACAATCTTGAAAACATGCTCACTTTCATTGTGTACAAAGAGAAATAATGGATAAAAACTCAAGATACAAAAAATCAAAACCAAAAGGAAGACCTAAAAATCCGTGATCACTAAGTGGGGAGGATCTAAATGACTTTAGAAGATCTACTATGGAGTAAATTTCTCTAAAAACCCTAATATCTTTCAAAGGAATAGAATAAAACTATTGTTGTTATAAGAAGGATAATGCTATACTTTCATCATTCATGTAAATATGAGAAAAACATACAGAATAATGTAATAAAGTTGTTCTAGTGAAAAAAATACAAGTATAACCAACTGAAATATCCTTAAAAAGGAACAACCTAAAAAAGAAGAAATATTGTGTAGTACCACCAGTATACAAGACACAACATTATTTTTATGAATGTATGAAATATAATATGAAATGTGAACATTATAATAAATAACATGAAATATTTAAATTAAAACACATCAAAATCCATTGTGAAGAACAAATTTATAAAACAAAAACTTATATAATATTCATTAAGGAGATTCACTTATGTAATAGAATTATAGTGTACTTAAGATTCATCTCTCTAAAATATTATTTCTCTACACGTTTGCAAAATAAGATGCCTCCAAACATTAAATACACCATATGTTTCTTTATTTATTGCATAATAGAGGAATTAAATTTATATAGCTTATTGTGAGATAATGGTGTGTGTATAAATCAGTTCCTATGAGTTTCATCAAGAAGTTATCTTAGTTATCTAAAACAAACTATATAGGAAATCCAACATGCAGACTGGTCAGTCATTAATCTTTGAGTAATTCTAAAGGGAATCTTAATAAACGATGAAATATTAAATTTGATATAAATTAAAACATATTGGAAAAGAAAGAAGAATAATATATTACTCTTATATAATAGATAATGATTCTATCTACTATTAAGGTGGTGATTGATGTTAAAAATGAGATATTAATATTCAATGTTGTTAAAGAATGGGTTTTGTTCTATTAAGGGAATGATCTTATAAAAGTGAAGAGTTGTTAAATTTTCACGAATTCTGTAATACTAATAATGGAGATGAATTTATATTGAGAAATAATGGAAATATAAAACATCCTCATGTTGAAAAGTTAACCAGTTCTACCAAGGAATAAAATTTCACAACAAATTTTAGGAGTAAGGTTGTCTCTGCTTTCATACCACCTCTTTTAAAGTTATATTCTATAAAGGGTGTGTCCTAAAAGTGGAATTATTATAGATTTAAAATTTTCGAACTCTAAAAAAATAAATAAAGTCTGGACTGGAAGGAAAACTAGGGTAGGTTAAATAGGTTGTAATAGTTCAGCTTAGTGTTTAGAAAATTTTAGAGCTACATGAATCATATAAGGGGAACTGGCTCCGGGGGATGTATAAAAGGCCAAAGATATACAATGAAACCATTGAATTATTTTTAAATAATAAAGGTCAGAATAAATTAAGAAAATATGATTTACATATCATGTATTGCATATATGGAATATAACTCTCGGTGAATATTTAATTATGTGAAGCCTAGGTTCATTCTCATTAACCTCATCCTCCTTCTCCTCTCTCGTACATGATCCCTATTCTCCCAACTAATAACTATCAATAATTCCTTTTACTTCAGTCACCACATCTCCATAATCATATCATCTACCCTTATCCTCACCTCTCTCATCACCTTGTACCCTACCCATTCCTCATTTACTTCCATATATAATGTAAATAAACAAAACCATCAACATCCTCGATGATACCGACACTACTTCTTATAGAATAAAGTAAAATTACGTGTAGATGGATTACAAAAATAGATTCCTTTGTAAATATATCTAGATAATGACTTCATTTTTCGTACTTTAGGGGAGGTGACACATATTTTTTTCCTTTATTTTAGTTTTGTTTTTGGGGATTATGATTTCCCTCTAATAGAATCTTTTATTGTAAGATTTCTCAAACATCATTGTAGTACATAACTAAATTATATGATATTATTTTCCAAAATGAAAACTACGTTCACCTACCATTTTTTTCTTCTATATTGATTTAAACCACAACACTAAATTCTTATTTTTTGTGGGAATTTTTTTCTCTCAATTTATACAAGAATCCCAATTTACAATCACTATCCCCCAAGTTTTCTCATGCCATGACTTTCAACACATCGAGTCCTCAATCCCTAACTTAAATATAAAACATACATTTCATTTTTGACTATGCTTTAATTTACATCTATCCTGTGATTATTTTAAGTATACTATAAAAAACTCATTTTTTGGGAGTAGGATTGTTTCATGATATTTATAGTCAATAGACTTGGATTATTTTCTATTTCAACTTATCTTGGTGAAAATATAAATTGATTACATGATTTAAAATTGGAATCAAATTACAGCCATCTAAATATAATAAAATGTTAATTTTGATATTTTTGAAGCCCATTCTTATTCATGTTTATAATTTTATCATGATTGTTGAACGGATTAATGTAATTGAAATTAAATATCCGTTCAATATATTTATGATTTAGTTATTAATGGATTTTATATGCAATGATACTGAAATCAATTTTTGTATATTCCCATTCTATAGAAGATTATACCATTAAAATATCATATTCTTTTCTATGAATATTTGTAGAGAGACACTTGGGACATATAAAATATCGGATATTCCATTGAGATCTTATTGGGGATACGATGGAACAAGTTAATTTTTAAAATGATTAATGAAATCCTTTTTAGCCTCTTTTTCTTGATACCCATCTATACATCTTCCATTCATTAAGACATAATAGACATGAATAACCTTGTTAGGATGTATCTATTTCAAGATGATTATCCTTTATTACCCTTATCCCAGGTATGATAACTGATTATCCATTGAATAAGTGTTTGTGAATTTCCACTGATGATGTAAACACGATCTTATCATATAAAAATATTTACATTGGCACTTTCACCAAACTGATATGATCTATTCTTGGATTTCTTTTTGAAGGTTCTATCTATTCCCTATTTGTATAGAGAAAGTAACATTCAAAGAAAAAAAATTGTGTTGTTTATGGAAGGTCAAAAATCACCCCTTCTAGACAAATGAATCCTATGATGGATCATTTGTTGTTAGGAGATGGATATGAGACCTTACCTAGATATTATTTTCAAAAAATGAAAATGAAAAATAAAGGAACAATGGTACATTATTGATATATACATGATATATTTAGGGGCCCACCATGAGCTATGGGATCATCGTCACATTATTATTTTTTGGAGAAAATTCAATGAACTATTCATGATTTTCATACATTATACATTAGAAACTACCCTCATTTGGATCATGTTTTTTATTTTATACCCACCAATCATTGGCCTCAGAGGCTTTTTAACCCTACTACTGAAGACATAATGATTGATTTTTTTTCATATTTACAATGTATAGATTCTATAACTGTTTCAAGATTATGGGTATTAATGTTTATACTTGGTATGACTATAAACCCAGTTACATTTTTCAGTGAGTGATGGGAGAAAATTTATTGTGGGGTAAATTATTAAATGGGTATAAAATTAAGGAAAACTAAGAAATTATAAATAAACGATTAATGAGTATGAATATATTATTTTAACTTTGAGGCATGACTTATTTTCTTAATAGGATTTAATTTTGGAGGACTGATTTTTTCGTCTTATAATTATATTTATTTTCCAGGTTATAATTCATGTTTGATATTTTAAATATTTTTTCATTTGGTATCCATGTTGAGATGTTTTTGATCTAGGAAATTATATATATTTGGGGTATTTTGTAATTTAAATTTAAATTTACATGTTGGATAAATTTTTATAATTATTATTCATGTTTAATTCTATAATGAACTTTGTTTTGGTTTGTTTTTATGGGAATTCAGAATTTTGGACTCAAAGGTAGAAATGCTAAAAAGTGGAGAAAATTGGATTTACATGTCACGTACAACATACACAACATGTATTCCTCATTCATAGCATGCCTATAAACCTACATTATAACCTATGAAGAATTTACATGAGATGGACATAATAAAAGATATAAATACATTACATTTCATGAAAATTTAAATATCAGAATCAATCTACGAGAGTATTAAATACATAGTGTGCACATTTTTTATGATGTATGATGTTTGAGATCCATCTCTGTCAAAGATAAATACCCATTTTCTAGATGATATTATTTATCTAATATAAATATCATTCAACCTACTTGTATGCCATGTAACTGTTAATAAGGACCATTTTTTCTTGTAAATTTCATGGAGGATTTACACATCATGTACTTTTCATGCCTATACACTCTTGAGAATATATCCATGATAAAGGATTTTATCAAGAACAATATTTTATATTGTTCTTATTCTTATTTTTTCATATATTTATCTTACACATCATATTTAATTTATTAGTTTATTTTTTTTTCAAATCATTTTGATTTGTCAACTGTTCTACATATGTTCTTTTGTCATTTCTGATTCTTTTTTCAATTCTGACACTCATTTATAATATTGTTCACCATTCATGAACAATTCCTTCCATTACATTCTTGTTTCAACATTTTAGATTTCTATTTGACTTAAATTTTGTTAATTTTGATTGTTAAATATTGATTCTATCTAATTTTAATTTTGGATTTCAAATTTTAACATCATTTTAGAAGTATTCTTAGTATGTTTCATATTACATTTATTTGGATCAATACCGTCATTCGAGTCTAATCTACTTATTGTTTGGGGTTGAGATTTTGTGTGCTTATATGCCTAATTAATCCATGAGTTAAACCTTAGTAACCAAACAACTAGTAATTATTTTTAAAAAAATGTCTCATCACATTCTCTTGCAGAACCATGACCATAGGTGGTGAAATTGAATGAAGAAGACATAATTAGAGTTGTGTAGTATATGACTATCATCCAAAGGCAATTTTTTAATATATTATTAGCGTAATTCATCTTGTTTGAGAGACATATCAAGACTAAGGGATATTTTCATTATAGGATGATCTAATTGGTTTGATTAGAACCAATTAGTAACCCATGCACTACCTCACATCCTTGGTCATAGGACCATTCCAATATAGATATTGTATTTTATTTTTCTTAAATCCATGAAATTGATCATTGGACCTTTTTATTTATCTAAATTAAATTCAAACTACATATTTCATGACAACCCAATCCAGATGGATGAATATGAGGAATAATTTCAAAAGGTTTTGTTTTAATTGTTTCTTGATTATCAGTGATCCATATGGTTTCATCCCAACACTGCCACTTTAATACTATATAGTAGTAAGTTTAGATTGGGGATAAAAATTTCTAATTAGATCAATTATAACCTATATTAAATGATATGTATAGTCACATCATGTATATTCATAAATCTAGTGAATGTATATTAAAATCCGTTCACCCAAATATATTATTTTCATAAAAAATTTTATTTTTATTGAGAAAAACAATTTTTGTTGAAATTATATATAAAAATTATATCTGATTTCTCAGTGTAATTCTATAAAATGAATAATTTCTTGAATCAATTATCTAATTTTTTTTAGAATTCATTTACCCAAAACTAATGTTGTAGGGAACCCAGTTCTGACACCAAATAAATTAAAATTCAACTTTTGTACATAGTGAATAGTGTTATGTATGACATACTTTTTACACATTACACAAGGGATAAAAATGGAAAATGAGGGAAATTTTTTATTTTACAACTCACTAAAATTCACAATTCTGAATTTACACAAATTTTAATTTCCTATAGATTTTTTTTCCAAAATATAGAATATCCCCAAATCATCATGAATTCCCCAAGACATCCATACCTCCTCAAATATCCTTATCATCACAAGCTAAACAACTCATCATATAGATGATAAAACACTTAAATAAAGTATGATATATTCACATTGATGGGATTTAAAATTACTAGTTTAAAAATCTTCAAAATACATCTAAAAAATGTTCCTATAATATTTTCTTTAAAAATTCATTCATCGAGTGAATGTTTGTTTCCATGATTTAGAAAAAACCCCTCTCTATGAATCCATTTTTTTAATATCTAAATATTAACATATCTTTGAACAATATTCTATAGAAGAACGGTTTTTCCAAAAAAACTATTGTTTCTCCAGCCAATTTGTTTTCCTCCTCTCAAACCATTTATATCTCTTTATATGAATGGTTTAAATTGTGTACATCATTTTATAGTGAACGAAAATATGAATTAAAATTTTTTACCTCTATATATACTGTGAAAAATATTTTTATTCAATGAATCATAGTTTCTAAAAACCAAATTTTCCTCTACATTTTTTAACCAACTTTTAATGAAACTGGAAAAGTTGCAGAATAAGATTGAATTCAATGTTTAATCTTCTAACACCATCTATTTCATGAAAATATAATCAACTCAAAACTCCCATTTTGTCTACGAATTTTACACTTTTTTTTAATTTTAATTGTGAATTTATTTTAAAATTTTTCAAAACTATACAGACATAAAAAATACACCAAAATATCATTTTGATTGATTTTGAGAGTATAAATTCCATTATATTTTTTTTGATAATTGGTTTCATTATTTACCTTTATAAAAAATATTTCCAGCTTATTTATATAGAAACTTCATCTGATGTTTTTATCAAGTGGACATTTTCCACAATCCTTACTATATAAACTTCACTATATAAACACTTTATTTCACATTTTTCTAACATAAAATTTTTCATTATGATCCCTTTTTGTAGAATTATTTTTCTAGATCCCATCCATGGATCTCTTGCATCATTTTCATATAGATTAATTGCTTCACTCTTTCCTATATAAACATCTTCACATTATCACCATCTTTCCCATTTATAAAATTCTCTATAGGATACATTATGGATATATTTATCTTGAGTGGATTTTTCAAAAATTTCATTTTGAATGTCTATAATAAATAATCATTATTTAACTTCTAATCAAAAAATACATCTTGTATCAATACTTTTAGGATTTAGAAAATTTTATTATTATTAATTAATCATCTGATTAATGTTAGAACGTGTTTATAAATAATCATTACTACTTGTATCCTTTCCACTTTTACTGTAACTTTGTAATAATCATTATATAACCAAATTAAAAAAAATGCTAAAAAAGAGCCATCAAATTCATAAACACATATTTTACGAAAACATCATTCAACAATATTTAGTTAGAAAAAAATGCAAAACACTATTAGGAAACAAACACGAAGTATATTAAACCACATAATTTTTCCTATGAATATTTCTTTATACAGAAAGAGAATTAATTCTCTCTATAGATAACATAAAATGGTATTTTCATGAGTCATTCCCAATTTTAGGATACTTATCAGGAACTTTCTCACATTGAGGAGAATCTTTTGGGTTCTATAGTTTACCATCATGAGGTCATATTTTTGAAAGACTAATTAGTAGACCAGTAGTATATATATATGTATAATCATAAAAATGATTAATAACTAGAAATTACCCCACAAATTTTTATGGAAAAAAATTATTTTTAACTTATTGAAATTGAAATGAAATCTCAAACTATAACCCTACTTTGGATTATAGTTGGATTAATATGCCACCCTAAGAAAGGCTTTAATAATCTTGGAGCTAGCGACTAGCAATGAGAAGGCATATAAAACAAATATTATGCCTTCTATATATAAACCTAAAAATATACACATACTTATAAAAGATAATATAATGATATTTTAATAAATACAAATTTAATATCTAATATAAAATTAATTTGATAGATTATAAATATCTATATTATAAAACAATTTAATTTATAGTGTGTATGGGAATATATAAGGGTATAATTTATCAAATTAATGATAAAAATAAACATCTAAATTGGTAAGGTGCATGAAACACAAGAACTATAAAAAAACACAACCACTATGAACTAGTAAGATTTAGATCAACTAGATCCATGTCCAAAAATGTAAAATTTGGACTATGTGTCATCTTCATAGAAAAAATTGTCAGTTATGAATTCCATGTGGGGGTGAGTATAAAATTACCACCTCAGATTCCATAAAAATACAATTAATGTATGAAAAAACAAGTAATATTAACTACTATGAAAATACTAGATACGATTTTCAAAAAATAAAATTATGAATGAAGGATAATATCATTCACCACACAAACCTATTTAATACAAATCATAAATCCAAGGGAAACCAGAGTACATTGAATATCACAAGGCACATATCATCTGAAATATTATAATTCCAAAACATCCAAATCATATATCTATTATCTTATTGGGAGATCATCACCTTTTCGAGGAATGTATGTCCGTCGAGGGGGAACCAAATAATATTAAGGACCCACTCCCCATCAAGGAGTAATATGGATCAGTTGAAGAGTATGACTACTCCATAAGTGGAGGACCCACACCACATCATCTAATGTGGGGGGGGGGGAGGTATCAACTTCACATAGTATATAGAGTACCATCATCATGTTATTATGGTGTCACAATGTTATTACCTAACATATGTTTTATCCATAAAACTTGCCCCTAACTATACAAAATTGTTATAAAGAAAATGAAATTTATCTACCCAAAATGGTTTTGAAATTTCACTTAATAGGGATGAGATATGAACCATTTAATTCTATGTGAATTAATATATCGAATGGATTATTCATAAATATAATTATAGATAAATGTTGAGTGTACAATAAAATAATAAATGGTAGAAAAAAACATATATACTTTAATGTAAATGGAGTCTGAGTATTACGATGTATCAGGGAACGTAGCACCGCTATCCAATCTTGTGGAATAAATCCAAATGATATACCCAAAAATTTCCATGGAATGTGTCACCAAGGGTTAGATTGGAATGTAATTCCAAATGAGAAGGATTAATATTTATATAAAAGAATTGAATGTTCATTTTTCAAAATAGCATTTTTGGTTAGGGATTTTAGTTGGTCATGTACTTCAGTACACCCTCAGTAGTATAATCCACATGGAATGTTGTTCTTATATACACTTGTAATGTGTTTGGATAGTGTTTAATATAGTTGTATACAATTTTCAAACTTGAGTCACATGGATAGTCTTACATGGTGTTCGAAATAGTATCACACACCACCTGATATTTAACATATAAATATGAACTCAAGCCATAAGTTCCACATGATATGGAACGTTCTATTTAGTTACATTACAAGTCATAACATTTTTTATATAATCAATCTCCAGCCACTCGGGATATGAAATAGTGGATCTATATTCTCATATACTCAACCACAATAATTTATTATCACCCATTTTTCACATCCTGTATTTCTACATACATAATGTGTGTGGCTATAAATGGAGATGAGTATGTACTACAATATAACCTGACTATTGGTACTAGTCATAATATTTCATGCAACAGACTATACCGAACATGTTATATTTTAATCAAACCTATAAGCCCTATCCACAACATACACATTAAATTATATGGGACAAAGTGTTTACATTCTATGTCATCATGTTTTCTAAATCTATATTCTCTAGTTGCTCAGGTTTCTCTCTATTGTGATATCTACAACTAGTCATCCCTCTGTAATTTAGTGACATTCATAGTATAAGATATTGTCTCATATCATCATAATAAGACTATAAATGTTGTCTCTACTATCAATTACTTATTTATACTTCCCCCATAAATTCCATTATTATTCCATATGACACGAAATCCTATGTTGTCAATAATCCATGAGAAGCTTCTCTGTAAGGTTATCAAGATTTGTTACATTTATCTGATCGACATCCTCCTCTTTTTCAATCATATCACTCTCCATAACTTCCTTCAATGTTTAGTGATTTAATCTTGTAGTGTATAGGAGAGTTTTGAGGATAAAGTGGACTATAGGGTGGAATAGATGATACAGAATTTATTAGCTTCCATTTTCATTAATTGTGAAGAACAATTTATGTTTATGAACATATTGAAGTTCAAATAAATAATTAAATAACATATAACATAATAAATCCCATTGGAAATGAATATTCATGAGTAAAAATAAATTTTTTGGGACACAAAATACTTGATAATCATTAATAATATAATAACATAATAACGAGACTTCAAATATCATGTAGTAGATAGATGAGGTGAGAGAATAAATAATGATGTAAAACCTTTTGTTGAAGCCATATATACAGCAATTGTTCCTCTTAAATATACACATTTAATAAAATTTATCCCTTATGAAGAATATATAGATCCACCGATTTCCTATAAAGTTCTCACATTAATCATAAATTGAACATCCCTATTAAATTATGTAAAAAAATTATTTTAATGTTAAATTACAATGCTTTAATGATATTTTGGGTTTCTAGATGAATCCTGAAATAGGTTAACATTATTCTCAAACTCCAATGAAAAATTGAACCTCCCAATGGGCGAGCATACTATTCAATAAAAAAATTTATATGAAGCTCCATTTAGGAGATATAAATTATTAAAATAATTTATATACATGTAAGAGAAAATGTTATATTTTTAAAACATATTATCCATTTTTTGAGATCTGACAACAAAATAAAAACAATTCATCCGTTTGACCAATTAATAAAATATTATGGAAAATATTTTAATGTGTTAAACAAAAAATCAGGGTCACAGATACTCATCACCATAATTTATTTTCATCCTAAGAAGAATGAATCTATGAAATATGTGATATTACTCAGCTCATTTCTGATTATCATGCTCCCAAGAGCTATCTTTGTGTTTCCTATACTACAAAAGACACAAAATAATTGCATCAATAACCCATAAATGACCATATAGTAGATTTACACGATCATTAAATAGAATTCCACAATAGTGGTTTCATCCTCAATATCCAACTCACCTAAATCAATAATGTGTGAATAATCATTCACATATATTACAAACTACAAAATTTAGAAGGAATTATGAATTTGTTCAAACTGTGTGGTTAATTACCGATGATAATAAACCCCTATCAATCCACCATAAAATCTAAAACATTCCTATAATCCATAGGGACAAAATGATTCTCTCATTGAACATCGATAATCAATTTCATTGTGAAACCACCAAAAATACATGATCGCTACCACCAAACATCAAGGGCCTCAATAATTTCTAAATATAATATTTTTTTCTTATCTAGGATATATATATTCTCATGGATCTCATTTACCTTTTCTTTCATCAAAAATATTATCTCAGGCCCCATAATAAATGGCTATAAAATATCTGTGAAATAAATTGGTTATGTTCATTATAAACCATATTGAGCCTACCAAGATTCCATGTTAATATTGGTGTGGTAATAGTTGTTTTAGTGATATTAACTAATGATAAATGACCATAAAAACTGAAAAATCATCATGAAAGAATAAAGTATATTCTAAAAAATTTGAATGGTTCCCCCTATCTGGCTATCAATCCGCGGGTGGTATAAATAATAAATAATTTCATGGCCCCAAAATCATTTTTGGATTCCCTATTTAATTGGGGTATGAACCTAGATTTTTTTATAGAAAATAATATTTGGGACCATAGTGGAACTCATAATCTACCCAGTTTACATGAATCCACAAAATTATATAAATATATACTCTCATATTTTAGGAATTTGACTTGAGTTAGTCCAATATTTATACATCAACCAAAAAAACATGAACCATCAATGAACATTTAATTTTAGTATCAAAATATAACAATATAATATAAAACATATATTATATAATCTAAAGTGGTTGGATAGAACTAGTGAGAAAAGATTTATTAAAATTTACATTATAATTTGTGGGGAACCATGATAAAAACTCAATATGAGTCACGTCAAACCTGGATATACAAAAACAATTATTACGATCCTTGTACATATTCATCACACCAGGATAAACCACTATGGGGAAATTTGAAAATCCATCAATTTCCCCTCTTCAATCAAAGTAAGAATCAATTTTTTGTTTAATAGATGATTTTTTCTTCTCTATTTCATATAATCCAACATGCATACCACCGAAGAATAACCAATCATCTAAAACCAAATTATCTATGTCTACCAATTGGGCTACCCTCATTCAATGAAGATGTGTAGGGTATTAATACATTTATAAAATGTAATCTATCAGCCCTTTATCTCAAAAACCAATGAAATTGGCGATATATTCTCTCAAGCATTCCCCATCAATTTAGCTTGATATTTTATGTTAAGGGAATAGGCCACCACATTACCATTTCAAATTTATGGGATACCTTAAAATCATAATTTCAAATAAAATTCATTCAAAATATCTTATAATGATGATATCTATCAAGGAGATGATATATAAGATGATACTATAATCCTTTTAGATGAAAAAGCACACACCATAAATACAATTTCACTATATATTCAATGAAAATAGAACCATAGTATGTTTCGTGATAGGGTTTCATAATTTTTCTTTTTAGTTATCAAATTCATGGAAAAATAATAAATCATGGCATTAATATGTATTAACAAAAAACTAATACATAACTATGAAATATTTAATAACACCTCCCACCCAATTATTTCATTGAGTAACCAAAAAACTATAGCCATGGTTGACCTTATCATTATATCCTTAAATGATATATGATTGTGGTTATAGAAGATGATGGAAAATCCTTTATTTTAAGGGAAATTATAATGGCCATAATACTATAGAAATCCTCTAAAAACACAGGTTATATCTCAATTAACCATGAATTATGTGTACCTCAAACACCGGCAATGATATATTTCATGTAATCACAACCACATCCAATTGGGGATTAAGTACTATTCCACCCTCCACGATGAAATTCCCTAGTAAATGAAATTATAAAATAAAAAAATTTCGCATTCATATTTTATCTTAGTATTGTTATTATCAAACAATTTCATTAACAGTCAACATATTTTTAATATGACTGGAATCTTTATAATATTAAACTAGAATGTCATCAATGAAAATCCCCATTAACTGGACTAAGAATGGTTATAATATCTGGTTCGTGCACACCATAAATAGAGCGGGGAAATATATTACATTCAATGGGATCACGAGGAAATCATATTGAATATAGTGACACTAAAATTATTCTTTGGATATACTCTTCCCAAACCCAAAGTTGATGATATCCATACCCAAGAATGATATTTTTGATCCAATTTAACTCATTTAATTGATTAATGTGAATCTTTGAAATAAGGTATTTTTTTATAAATGTCACCCAATTTAAAAATATATTTTTAATATAAAACATAACGATACAATGCTATTCCATTGTAAATAGAATTATACATTCCCATGTAGATATAAATTTTTATGACCTATATTTTCTTAAATTCCCCCAAACTACACATTTAGATACTTGAGGTCAACTTTGAAAAAATGATAATCGGTAGAATAAATAAACATTGTACTTCATTTAAAATAAATATATTAATAAATCGATCAATGTGGTGGAAACCCTATAATATCTTATGAAAAATATAGTTGAACTCAATGATTATTATTTGAAATTATCCCACCACAACAATCAGCGACATTAATTCTAGGCTCACTAATAAAACACTAGTAATATAAATATTCACAAGGGTTGGACCAAATTATCTCATCCTAGGGTCCCACTCATTAGTGATGGTGAATTTAAACCTATCATATCGATAATATTATAATCTAAAATGATATTAATTTACCCAATCTTAGTTGATAGATTACAATTGAAAAACATGATTGATGTCATTAGGTCTCATATCCACTATGGTGAGATATTAGGAAGACCACCCTATCCCAAGAATATTCATATACTAATGAAAATTGGGAGTTATGGGGTTATCTCGCCATATAAGAGCATATAACTAAGTTGGTCATGATGGGGGATCTATGGGAATCGATAACTTCCAAACAAGTGATATAGTAATATAAGAATAGATAACATCAATGTAGAAAATTATGAGTACTAAAGTCGATATGAAACAAAATTTACCTCAAACGATGTCTAAAACTACCTAATAGAACCACTGAAATTTATACATATTTCAGTGAACATAATAGTCTTGGTTATATACATTTTATGGAGCACCTATAGGTGGTGGTGGTGGTGGTGGATCAAATTTTAAATAACACCTATCTACTCAAACACCACCTGATCCTCTAACATGGAAACCTTATAGAGGTAAAACCAATACACCTTGGAGATCCCCATGATCTCTATATTTTATCTTTTGGGGAGTTTCATCCATAGTTCCACCACAAAATTCCTCCACTACTATCCTAGTTGGAAAAATATGAGTTTGGTGTTCTTTGTCTCCACAAACATAGCATGCATTATCTATCTACTAGATAACCCTTCTTGGGATCCATTCACGAGCTATCATAACGATTGATTTTTCAAGGGAAACAATCATTGATCAAAATCCATTGAATATATTATTCTAATGTCTCTACTAATGGAAATGTTATACCTAATATTACCATAGACCATAACTTCATGAGAAAACACTCAATCACCAAAGCGTGATCTAAACTCCAACATTGGGATGAAAGAATGGTGAAAATTTCATAGAGAAACGTTATCTATGATAACCTCAATTAACCCTTAAATATCAATTAAATATTTACTTTTTCATATCCAATGATTACATCATGAGTTAATTGAAACTCAATGTGTACTCATATATGATTATGATTCACTACAGAAGGTTCAATTTTTTCAAAACTTGTCATATCCTTATTGTAACAAGATATAACTTATCTATAAACATGATGTCATGCATCTACAAGTGTATAATTTATGAATCATGTTTTTTAGTGATCAATACCAACAAACATTATTATATGTCATGAATAAAACTCATAATAAGAGCCAAAATCTAGTATTCTGGTTTCTAATCCAGAATGAAAACATATATCACTGGCTATATAAAACTACTAATCCCTAAGGCCCAAGTTCAACACTTAATATAGGAGGCCTTTAGAGTTGAAACTCATGAATAAAACTCAAAATATGGTCTATATCACCCTACTCTTTGGGTTGTACCATATAATATATTGGTAGGTTTACCTAATGTGAAACCGGTGGGGGATATACCCACTCATAAGGAATAGATACCTCCAAATTATGTACGCTCACTTGTTCATTATCACTCATGTAATTAGAGAATAAAGGACAATGAAATATAACAAAACCACCATGTATCGACCACTAAATTTATCCTAGTTGTCTATGGTTAGGAATATTATATTTTAGCATGATTAAATCATGATTATTAAAATATATCCAGCTCACTTGAATCATGGTGAACATTGGGAAATCCTAAATAACATGATACATGATGAATATAACACCCCTTTGTATGTTGAAAATGATCATATATAGTTATGATTATATAGATATGTTATTAGAGTCCTAGAGAAAGGACACATCAGCTTCGTACGACAACATTGGGTTCCTCGGTCTGTTAACTAAACTAATCACCCATTACCAAATTTCCCCAATGTTTTGAAATTAATCCTTATAAAACTCATAATTATAATGTTTTTATCTATGATAGATGCACTCAAATAATATTATAATGTGACATGACCAAATGATACCGCTATTATTTTTTCCATAGGATCAGTTTTCTACCCCAAGAGAACCTCTAATAATATTTGGGTGGCTGAGTAGCACCAAGAATTCATACCACACACATGATATCCTAGAATACAAACACATTGAAACATTATTCAATAACAAAATATAATAAGCATATGTTAGGAATAGAAATAATCTAAAAATAAAATTCATGCAATAAATGTTAAATATTTATACCATATAATTAATACATTAGTAGTAATTATAGGAAATCAAAATGGCCCAATGTTTCAAAATAAGGAATGACATAAAAAACTAAATAAAAAACACACATAAAATATAGATGTGATTAGAAAACATCACTAATGAGATCCATTAACCTTTGAATGTAATAAATCCAAGTAAATTAATGCCACCCATTAACTATACATCTTCTAGATAAAGATGAAACGTGTGGACAAGAATCATGTGTTTGGGGTTAGTAAAATCATATCATGTATAACCCCACAAAAGTAAGATATATATAACATCAATTTAACTCAAATGATAATAAAAACCTTTTTACTAATTTAATATTAATATCATTATGAATAAGGGATAATATCATCCATAATATCTTATCTCCAAATAGTGCATAAAATGTATGAAACCTGAAGTATGTAGAATATTTAAACACATATAGCTCCTAAATATACATGATTAGATATCATTCGAATTATTTATATATTATCATAGAGGGGTAATATCTCCTAGTAAAAGTTTTTATGTTAGTTGTGGGTGGGGGTGTATTGGTCCCTATAGAGGATACACACCTCATTGTAGTGGAAAGTGTTTTAGTTGAGGGTCATAGATACTCTAAAATTTTAAAAACCACACCCCATCATAGAGGTAGGGATTATTATAACAACCTAGTATTAAAATACAAAGACAAAAATCAATGTTTTGGAATATTTCCTTATTTAAAAAAATTCACCGCTTAGGACACAAATAGATTAATGTATTTTGATCTTGGAAACATAAAACCTAGTTTATAGGTGATCTATTCCTTCTCCAACTATGTTCCTCACAACTGGAACCCTTGTTAGAAATATCATAAATAATATATATCTTAATAACCTGTGGAAAGTAAAAATAATAAAGGGTGATATTAGATGATTAGTAAGGGTACACATAGTAGATATATAAAAATTATGTGAGGATAAGTATATAAAACAGGGGAATAATGACTAAAAAGAACATCTAGCATATAAAAGACTGTAATCTTGAACCATGGAATAAATATATAAATTTTATATGACATGAATAAACAATAATATCAATGAAAATATCAATGATATAAAACCATTGGAATAAAACAAGGATTATTTTTCCTAAACATTAGAATAAAAATAATTCCATATTATTCAAGGCCCACTTACAAGACCATCATAAAGGAAAAACACCTTTAGTAAACATGTTTTTCTTCCTACTCTAGCATTGTATTACTAAAATAAGAACACTTCCCATTCCACACCTTTATTAATATGAGGATTTATATTCCCCGTCTAGAAAGGTATTATTGATTTGAGTTTACTCCATATTCCAATCCAATATATATAATTAGATATAAATTTTTACCCATTTCATTAAAGGGAGATCTAGGTCCCACTCATTACATAATGGAATCAGTAAAATATATTCCATAAGATAATAAATACTCATCACATAATAACCAATGAAATGAAATGTGAATCATAAATATTTCATAATATCATAAAGTATGGAAAATAGAGAGGTTTCATAAACATTCAATCATAGAATAAATCATGAATAGAGGTGAGTTCCATAATCATATATCCCATGGAAGAAAAAAAGATTTCATAAACCTTATGACCTTACAGAATAAACCATATTAAAGACAATTTGAATGGTAACCTTGCATAATATACCTAGTAAGGCATGAGTAACACCCAAAAACACCATCTCTGAGGGAAGATACTTTTGAAAGGATTTTTTAAAACAGTTCTTGCAGAATAAGTTACTTCCCCACAGAAAAGTATTTTTAATAAATAAATAATTTTAATTTAATATAATTTTGAAAACATACAAAGGATGATTTAAATAAATGATTGGTCCTGACATTAGAATATTTCTCTTATGTCATACATTTAAACCATAAGTTTCTTTTTACAATTTCTGATAAAATAAAAAAAATGAATTATTTTGGAAATGGAAATGAAGATTCCTTCCGAATATTTTTATAAAGAAGTAAAAAATTTATAAAAATCAATATTAATAATAATAATAATGGAATATTTTTTATAAATAATTATCAAATTTAACTTGAAAACATAGTTTTTAAAGAAAAATAATTTTTTACTAAAGAGAAAAATATAGAAGTGTTTTCATAAAAAAATAATTTTTATTATCTTTATTTTGAAAGAGTGTAAAAATATTTTCATATCAAAAAGATAACATTAATAATAAGAGGAATAAATTTTTGATGAATATTCTTAAGATATGAATAACAATATTTCATCAAAAAAAGAATAATCATTGACAATCCACAAAATAGATGAGATTGTAGTAATAATCTCTTACCAAATTGGTATATATGAATAATAATAAACATTAGTGAATAGTATTAAATGAAATGTAAAATATAATAAATATTAGGGGATTCATGAATTAACATGTTAATGGGTCATTATATACACCTCATAAAATAGTATGGGTTCATAACATATCATTTGTCTCAATGAAGGAGAATTGAGACAAAAACACCTTATTGATTAATTAAAAATTTAATAGTAAACCCCCTGAAAAAGATGTAATAAAATGGATATATATATATATATATTAAAATAAATATTATTATAATAATCATAAATAAATTCATTCTTATTATATAAACCACATTCAAGAAAATGGTTGTAAATATAACATGTGTCCCGCAAAAGTAAAAAGTGAGATGGAAATTACTTACCTAAAGTCATGGAAACTGTTATACTCATTCAAACCTCATGTGTAATAAATATAAGTTTAAAATAAATATATCCTTTAAAATTAATAATATATATATATAATACCATATGTTTTTTACTTATGACATTATATTACTCATATTTTATTAATTTCAAGTTAATGATACGTTTTATAAAATAACCAATTTTTTTCATAAATGTTTTAATTCATTATATATTTTTTATATTAATTAATTATAATATAATCATATCCATATTTATAAAAATGATATAAATATCACATATATTATATATTTATATATATTTATAATAATTATAAATTGTATAAATAGTAAATTACAAAATCTGTTTGTGGATATGGTTGGTTGTATGTACGCATGGACGTTGTATTCATTTACGTTTTCGATCAAATGAAGGATAATTTTCTGATATACTCTCATTAAATAATAATTTCAATGTAATATATATCACATAATTTTTTTAAAATCATCCTTAATACAGCCCATAGAAAGCATTATTGACTTACATCGCTTCTTGAGGTGGTAGTCCACCTTACACATGAACAGCATTATTTTTTCCCCACAAAATGGAAATAATGAATGTATGTTTGACATATAAATTACATAATAAAAATAAAATCATAAAAATATTAATTAAAAAATATTAAAATTATATACATCACTAGTTTCAACCTTGATATATTGTGATGGAGAGAATGATGGACATCAATTCACGTGGTGGTAGTCCACTATACACGTGGACAATTATTTAATAGCCCATTTTATAGAATTGTGTTTCGGTTAAAGTAATATAATTAACATAAAATATCATTATATTTATGATAATTAGGATATTATATAAATATGATATTAAAATAATTTTATCTATTTAGGAATAAATAATAACAAAATCGTAGTAGATGAACATTACCTCTTCTTCGGGTATTCCATTTTAGTTTTATTCTAAGGCTCTCTGTGGTTAGATTCCAAAAAAATAAGGCTTATTGGATTAGAGGAGGATATTTATGAAGAAAATTTAATAATTATTTTCTAAGGCAAATGGCATGAGGGGTGTAAGGATATGGTAAGAGAGGGAGTCCTTTTATATGGGAGGTGAGTGGAAACATGCAAATTTTTGAAAAATATATTTCTATCCTTTCTTTTTATAAGAGAAAAGAGAAAAATGGATCCACCTAAATATTTAAACATTATAGGGTCTTAATATTCTTATAAAATGGATTTATACATGTTTTGGGTCAATTTTAAAAATACATTATATATTAAACAACTAAGTAATCATTTTTTTCAAAATAAAAAAATTAATGTTAAATTACATACACTTATTAGTATGGTAAAAAATTAATTCAAAATTATTAAACATTATAAATTTTGATAATTAAAAATATGGAATCAATTATTAGAAAAAATAATCACTAAAGTGTGAATATTTAATTTAAATTTAATCCTTCATACTTGTCGAGAAAGTGGTTTTTTGAAAAAAAAAATGATCAAAAGTTTAAAATGTTTTTATATTAAATTTAAAAATGAAACTGATCCTTGTGACATAAACTGTATTAATAGATTTACAATTCATCTAAATATACTTTAAAACAATATTAAATAATACTATATATTTATAAATAAATTAATGGAATATTTGGTTTTCAATTAACATTCAATATTTTTCACTATTCATAAAAAATAAAGCCCTTTAGAATTTTTTAAAAAATTCATCCCTAAATAATTTTTACATTTGAAATTAAAATATTATTTTTATGTTATCATATTTAATTTAGAAAATTTTCAAAAAATGAATTTTATTATCCTTCAAAAAACACATATAAATCATATTTTTGAGAAAATAGTATTTTTGAAGCATATAATGTAATTACGGAAAATAATAAATTTTATTATCAATATGGTAAAATTATGCAAAAATGATATAATTAAAATTTAAAAAGTAGTAATTAATATTCATTTTCATTTTTCCAATGTATATGTTTCTATAGTGACATTAAAAATACTATATTGATAATATTTTGAGGTTTTGATAAAAATCAATGTCGAGTGTCACATAAGACAATCATGTGTTGTGTGTATTGAAAGGTATACCTAGGTTTCATGTCCAAAAATATTGACTTATTTTATCTTGTTACAGAACCCCTGAATGAAAATTAAATTTTATGGAAAAACATCAAAAAATCACGGGGAGTTTTATTCCACCACCTACAAAATGAACTTCACACTCGAAATTCATCCCTATAAAACTAATATATTATGATAAATCTGCCTGATTATATACTAAGGATCCCATGTAGCTTCCTAAAAATAGTATATTCATAACAAAAACATTGACTAGGTCAGTGTCTTTTCGTCTCATTACTTTCACTCTATGATCTAGAAAGTCCACCGCTTGTACCTCATATAAAATATCATACTCCACTGATACGCCATATATGTCTACCAAATGTGAAGGGATAGGTATGTAATTAATTAATAAAGATTCATGGAAAAAATCACGGACATGAGAGAGGTTTGGTGGAGCCACTAAGAGATAGGATACCATCTCTATAAGATCAATAATTTAAAATGGAAAAAATATACCAACGAAATAGATATCGTTTCTTCTAGCATCTCATAATATTTTCCATGGATGAATTTTTATAAACAAATAATCACCAACATCAAATTCTACATAAAATCAATGACTATTATCATAACATTTATATATAATTTTATATCACCTGAAACACTGGTGGATAGCTCTAATTTTCTCTACCATTTAAAAAACTATATCTGGTACCTATAGATTTCTTTCTCAAACTTCATTACAAATTTTTGTAGCTCTACATTTCTTTCTATAGATTGATTCATAAAGAGACACCTGGATGCTTGAGTGAATACTGTTTTTGAATGAAGACTAATATAGATGATGGTTTTGATCCCTTAAAACTTTTAAATCAAAAAAATATATGTTACCGTGACTTATAGTGACTGAAATGTTCTTTCAGGCTGACTATCCTTTTGACTATGATAATAAGAGATGAAACTCAATCCCATATCAATACCATGTGGAATAATTCACCATAACATTGAGGTAAACCTTGGATGTCAATTAGAAATAATTTAATGTGGTAGTCAATGCATCCTTATTAACTCCTTAATGATTATCCTGGTAAACTAATCCAGAGAGAATTCTTATCTGATGTGATGAGCAATGCTGACTTAGTAAGGTGATCAACTACAACCTAGACAACATTATTCCCTCTAGACATGTTGGGTATTTCAATGAAAAACTCTATAATATTTTTCATATATTTACATTATTGTATGGTTAATGTATGTAATATCCCCTTATATTTTTGTCTTCATGATTTTATTTTCTAGCATATCAATCAATGATATACATTCATTATAATATCTATCTTCATTCTATAACAACAACAGTATTATTTAAAATATTTATTCATAATTGTACCTCCAGGATGAATAGAGAGTGAAGAAATAAGATCTACCTCTAACAGCTCTTTATTCAAGTATTATATGAAAGGAACTTATACACTTTTCATGAACCTTATCATCCTATCATAATCATGGACAAACTCAAGAACATTCCAAAGCTTATTTTTATGCACTACATCTTCCTGATGCGCCTCTTTAATCATAACATTGATATATGGTTGATAATTCCATTTTTCAAGACTATACTTGTCCATTTTCATTATTATTTCCATATCCTTTCTTTTAAAATCCAAAAATATTGGATTTTTTTGATCCTCGTCAGGGATAAACTAGCTAGCATGGTTCGTTTGACAAAATGAATTGACCACCTTGTTTACATTCCCATGGTGGTAATGTGTGCTAAAATCATAGTTCTTAAGAATATACAACCATCTTATTTGGATTATGATCAAATCACTCCAAATGAATATATATTTTAAAATTTTTAATCAGAATTTATACCACACATTTATACATAAAGAAAATTCATCTAGATCTTGAATGAAAAAATTACCGCAGCTAACTCCAAATCATGAGTTGGTTATTCTTTTATCATGAAACATCAATTTTCATGAGGTATAAGCTATAACATTGCAATGATAAATATGCACACATCCCAATCCATTATTAGATGCATCACAATAGATTAGAAACCCTTCCCCACTATTAGGTAAATTAAAAAGAGTTTTGTTGACAAAACATCTCTTTAGTTCCTTTAAATTTTTGTCAAATTCATATATGCAGAATGACATTTCCCCCTTCAAAGTATTTTTGGTAAAATCATTATGTATTCATGATAAATTATTCACTAACCTTAGGGTATATATATAAATTCCAAATAAATATGGATCTCAATAACTATGGTAGGTCCGGATATAAATTCAATTGCCTCCATCTTTTATGGATCTACTAATACACCCTCGACTAATATTATGGGACCAAAAAATGAAAAAAAATCGGCCAAAATTCCCCCATACTAAAATTTTTTATATAGGTTATCTCTTGTCAGGGTCTTTATTACATTTCACCATTGGTCTTCATCCTCCTACATTCTCTTTTAGTAGATAAGAATATCATCTATAATGACTACCAAAAAATGATCAAGGTAATCTTGAATGGATCTATTTAATGAATCCATGATGATAATATGGGAATTATAATGAAAAAATGGGATATTTTTATATAAACAGTCTACATTATTTGTACAGAAAATTTTCTTGGGAATGCCCCCTTTCTTGTCCCACAACTGATGTTTTCCCAAATATAGTATAATCTAGTAAAAGTACTGAGTTCCAAGAAGTTGATCATTAAAGTCACCAATATGAGGAAGATAATTCTTTTCCTTAACCGTGATCATGGTTAAATAATAAAAATCAATGAAAATTCTCATTTATCCAGATTTATTTTCCACAAAAGAATAGGTTCACCCTATGGTTACACCTTTTTACAATTGAATCCATTATAAATATTTTCATGGATATGCTTCTGAAATTAATGAAATTGTATCATGTAAATAATATAGAGAGTCATTTAAAATGGTGTAGAACTATGTATGAATTAGATTTTAACACAACATCACATTTTGGTGAAAGGTAAGGAAAATAGTCTATAAATACATCAAGAAATTTCACAATAATAATTATTTCATCAACGTCATGTTTATCCCAAACAATTTTAGCTAATAACCCCTTCTAAATGGTAATTATGACACAGAACCTGGATGAAACATCCATAAAATGTTCATACTTCTCCTAAAATTGAGAGCATATCATAGTTTGGTTTTTTATATCAGGAAAAATATTTGTTAAATGAAAATTAATATGGGAGTTATATAGGGAAATACAAAACTTGCCTAGGATGAAATTAAAGTCAATAAGAGGAAGAATGCAGATATTTTTTGAAGCACATTCCCAATAACTTCAACCATAGAGGAATCAAAGACATTAGATGTGGTCATCATACCATTTGGGATTTTCTTTAGTAATCCCACATCTAATTGTTTGTGGGAAATCCTGATACCAATGGGAAATTTATTATATATGATAGAATGGGTAGATCGAGATTTAAATATGACATTGCAAGTTCTAGAGAGCATTTATACTGTAGATTTCACCATTTGGTTTTTTTACCACCTCTCAGAAATATTGACCACATGAGATTCCACTTGTTTCTTTGCATAAGAGGTTGCAGACATCGATAATCATAACTATCCCTCTAGTTTTGGCAGTGGTTAGTATAATGAACATTCCACTAACACATGAAGCACTGAAGTGGGGGAGGATAATTCCATGCAGATTTCCGTATTTTTTAATCATTAAATAAATTCTTCATAACACTTTATAAATCTATATAATTACTAATTTTTTCTTACATAACTATATCATCGTTTCTTACGATTTAAAACTCAATATAAATAACTACTAGGAACCAAAGGATTAGTATGTTTGGAATAATAGGACTAAAAACTAATTTAAAATAATAAAATATAATCTTTACTTAATTCTTTCTTTCCTAGATTCTTATACTACCTCATATTATCATTAGTAAAAGTAATCATATGAGGAAATACATCAAAGAAGGATGAGTTAAAATCCATGTATAAGGATAGATAAAAGAATGAACAAATACACCATTGTAATGAATAATCACCATCTTCATAACATAATAATAGATTTATCATAATAGTAATGATAGAAAAGATTAGGTAAATACTTGATTTGTGATAATTCAAAAAAAATGAATCATCATTTCAATGTTATCAAATACCAAACATAATTGTGAACAAAAATGGCATCTCGTTCATGCATAAAATATGTTCATAATAATATAATTTTTGTGTAAAAATCAAGAATCATTTTCAAGAATATTTCACATTATCTCATGAGATAAATCATATTACCCATTTCATTTATTACCTGTATAATTTTGGATGCACACATCATATTATAACATTTACATAATCGTAATTTCCACATAGAACACATAATAATTATAGACATAAATTATTTCATAGAAAGGGGTGTGTTTCAGAAGGAATTCATTCATGAATATGAATTGGGGTTCCTAAAAGAAAATTTTAATAACATAATTGGTATAAGAATCACCAATATTGATTGAAAATGAAGTAATCTTATGAGAAAAAAGATATGTTTATTTAGAAAGAAGCGTTTTTTGAAAAATGAATGTGTTTGTCTTAAATGAAGTTTAAAAAATTTATATCACTGAAATAAGTAATAATAATGAAATGAAATTTAATGAACATTAATGTAACATACATATGAAAATATTGTGAAATAGTGAAAAACAAAAGGAAATGGAGTTGGTATTCATAAACCCATAAATACAAATATCACTTAATTATGTCTCCTTTGCACCTCCTTAACAACAAACACATATTTTTAAAAAATAATATCTAGTATCTAATTATAGTGATTTATAAAACTAATTACCAATTATAATATATTCATTTTATTTGATAATTTTTGTTGATGAAACAGAAGCGTTTTGATATCTTTTTTTCCAAAATATTTCATAAGTTCCATCAATTTCACTATTTTATGAAATGTAAATTATATATATGTATTATTAATTATATAATTATTTTTGATAAATGTAAATAAATATATATATGTTATTGATAATCCATATTTTATGTCCATGATGTTTTTATAATAACTTTTTAGTCAATGTATATATAGTTGGTTAATCGACCTTCAATGAGTAGTTTCCAAAAGAGAGGGAAATGGAACTATAGAATTTACAAATTTCATATATATGATACATGAATTAGGTTAAAATAATTAATTTAATTTTTACTTATAGAATAAATAATTTTTTATTAGATTTTTTTAATGGAATTGGTCAAAGATGAAGGAGAAGACAAAAAGAGGGAAGAGTTAATGAAGAGTTTCTCTTTTCTTGGTGTGTCTTCTCTTGCATGACTTTATAAATCAATTGGGGATTGGAGGTATATGGATCTAGAACGTCCCTAGGTTCTGTAAGGTGCTTAATATGGTGGATTTTGGAAGATAATTATCTTTTGAATTGATTGGATGATTGGTTTGCCATGGTCAGGGATAGGGGTTAATTATATTTTAAGAGACAATCATTTTTATAATAAAATATAATATAAAAACTATATATCAAAGGTGAGACTTGTAACAAATATTGATTGAAAATATAAACAATATATTAATATAATATAATTTCTTTTAAGCCTTTATAAATAATTTATAATTTTAATTCCACAGTGGATTAAAAACTAAAGTGTATATAAGAAAAAGTTGTTATTTTATGGAATGAATTTTGACATTAGGTTTTGGAAAATAATTTTAAGAATTTTAAATTAATTTTATTGTATTTCGATGGAAAATTGAGTTTATTGTATATTTATGAATAAATATTTAATATCTGAACATGAGTTTCTAGAAATCATTATGTCACCAATACATCATGTATCATTTAATTTTATTTACACCAGTTATGAGAAAACGGTGTTTTTACTATTCATCATAAAATTGATGTATTTCAATAAATTACTAGAAAATAACTCTTAGAAATTTTCGATATGTTTATTTCAAAAATGGACGGAGTATTTTGAAAAAAATTTCGGTATATGATAAATATAAAATTTATATGAATTCCCAATTTATTCTTGAAATACTTATTCTAATATTATAATGAATTTTATGACACTTTAAAAAGTTAATTAATGACTCATAAAAATATCTTACAATGACAACAAAATAAAATATAAAATTTTGAATCTATTTCAGAATATAAATTTTATTATAAATCGTTATATCTATTATAACATTATATATGAACATTTTTTTTTATAAAAAATCCAAAAAAATATTTATCATTTGGAAATACATACTTACATATACTATGATATTATTATACCGTTGTTTCAATTACAAGATTCATATTTTTTGTACATTGTTGGTTAGGATACTTTTCTAAGGGAAAAATTACTACTCGTAATGGTCATGTTACTATTCTAAGGGTCAAGTTATTATTCAATTGGTATAGGTTCATTAATTTATATAAGTATCACTTATATTATTCGTCATTTATGTGAATGATATTCTTTTTGGGATCCTTATACTATTTATGTATTTTATACCATATAACATATTTATATGAATCTAAATTAATCAATTGATAAATGATGGGGTCCTTATACTCTTCCCCCATTTAAAAATTTCAACCATGAAATTTTATTTTAAATAAATAGATGATGGTATTTATCCTACATTGATTCCTCTAGATCACATACTGCATCTTTATACTTATGATTCCTCCATAATTATTTTACAAAGTGATTTTTCTTGTTGCATAGTACGTCGTCTCTTTAGTCAGTGATCATAACATTTTTCTCCTCTTATGATAGATCATTCTCCTATTATTTCACAAGTGGATTTAGTACATTTGATAGGTCAGATATGTACTTCCTTGGGAGAGATAAATTGAACTCATCTAGAACATGGGCAATGTTTTGAGGAAGTGAAAGCCAATATTCAACTCCTCTTATGTGATAAATGATCTCTAAGGGGCCACTATACCAAGGTTTATTCTTCAATTTCTTTCCAACCAAAATGACTCTTTTCCATGATAATATTCAATGGAAGACCTTAGCATGAGCATTTAACTCCATGTCTCTTTGATTGTTGTCAAAATTACCCTATTTATTAAATTGAGAATATTTGATATGGTGTTGGATGTATTGAAAAATATATATCATTTCTTGTACAAGATTAGCACCATGTTTCTTTTCTCCACCAACTTCTTCCCTATAGGTTGTATTACTACATAACATTAAATATGAATCCTTATATGGTGGAATATGAATACTCAACTGAACGTTGTTGTCGCATGTGAAATCATAAAATGGTATATACTAATCCCATAAAACTTTTAATTCCATTTAACATGCAATTATTATGAATTCATGAATCATAATAGTATATTTACATTGGCCATCAATATGGGGGTGGATGGTCCATTTCAAATTCAATTCAGTACTCAAAGAATGTTGAGTAATTCCCAATAATTTAGATGTTAACCTTAGATCATGAACCGAGATGATCAATAGGGGAACCCCTTTAGCATCACCACTTCATTCAAATATATCATGAAAATTTTTTCAAGTGAGAGATATTCCTAAAAAATAAATTGGTTTGTCTTGGTGACTCGATCATCCATAACTGAAATCACGTTTTCCCCTTCTCATGAATTTGGGAGACCACTGACAATGTCCATCGTGACATTCTCTAATTAAAATGTGTTTATTAGAAATAGTTGCAACATTTATTTGTTCTTATGTCACTTTTCATTAACATGATGACATTCCAAACTCCATGAGATACAATACACATTCTCCTTCTTCAAGTTATATCCCCAGAACTGTTCTCAGATATCACATTAAATCGAGGTACTTATAGGATGGATAAAGAATGTTGAGCTTTCTGCATTATCCAAAAACGCCATCTTTATGTCAGGTTATGAAGGAAGATAAAGAATTTTTTCAAACCACATCACACCATCATCATCAATATGAAACTCTCGAACCTTCCATTACAATATTACATCCACCTTCTTTTGAATAATGAGATCATACCTTTGTGCCTCCTTGATATTATCTTAGATAGATGGATGGGAAATAATTTTAAAATGGTCGGATTTATTCCATGACATTATGGATTCAAGATACAACCTTTTCATATATATGAATTTTGGTTCCTTCTCAATATGCACCATGGATATAGTAGTAGGTTCATTTCAAATAAAAGCACTTGCTACCTGGTTTCCATTCCTTGGATGATAGTGAATAGTGAAATCATAGATGTTGATTAGCTCTAACTAATTTAATATATGCATATTTTGTTCATTCTATGTGAAAATATACTATAAAATCTTTTTATTGGTATACATTTCAATGTTTTCTCTATTGAGGTTGATCCACAATATTTTCCTGGAAAAATCCCAGATTTTATCTCCAGATAAGGCATCAGGTATTTTGACTCATGGATCATCAAATATCTGGTGGAGTATCACATTATCAATATGCATGAGAATACAACCAAATACATTCTTTGATGCATAAGTGTATCATTGAAAACATTCTCTAATTGATGGTATCTTGGGTACTAGTTAAATAATTAGCCTCTTATTTATCTCCTTGATGCTTTCCTCTCATTATTCCATCCAAATATACTTTATGCATTTCCTTGTTAACTTAATTAGTAGTATAAGAAATAATGAAAAAAATTTATAATAAAAATATTTAGTACCATAATATCCAAAAAACTATGAGATTTAATTACACTTCAATGAGGGGACCATTCCTTAATCGCAATTTTTTATGTTTCCACCAAAATTCCCTCAATTAAAAAAATGTGTCCCAATAATTTGACTTTTTGAATATATACATCACACCCATTGAACATGTAATACAATTTATCCTTGCTTAATATTTCTAAAACAACCCTTATATGTTATTCATCTTCCTCCATTATCTTGGATTGGATGACATTATCATTGATAAACACTACAAATTTTTTTAAGGTGGAATATAAAGACACTATTAATAAAATATATAAAGATCATAGTGGAATTAGTATGTCTAAAGCTAATCTTTATAAACTCATAACATCCATATCCTGTATAGAAAGTAGTCTATTAAATATCTTCCCTGTTAACCATCAGTTGATGATATTTAGAAGGTATTACTCCATTTGATATGTAACGATATCCTTATAGTTGATCGAATAAGTCATCAATACATGGAGGAAGATACTTTTTCTTAAGGGTTATATTATTAAGTTCCCAAAAATAGAAACACAGATTCATTGAACCTTCATTATTATTGAAAATGTGCACTCATTCACCCAAAAATTATGCAATATGGCATTTGAATCCATTTTCAAAATCATCTCAAAGAAATTTGATTAACTCATCTATTTCGATAGGGGATATCCTATAGAGAAATTTTGATATAATTATATCTTTGGGTATGAAATATATTGATAACTCTACCTCATTATCTATGGGAAGTCCAAGTAACACTTTAGGATATATGTCACTATATTCCCACACAATGGGAATTTGCACCATGTTTATACATTCCTTTGACTTAAGCATTCCAGTGAGGTAGTCTTCTTTACAGGGAATATATTACCACATTATTTAGGAACATACCAATGGATTCTCAGGGTATTCCATGAAATTTTAGAGGATCATGGGATGGTTTGGATTTTGAAAATATTTATCATTTTCCCAATAGTTGATATATACTCTCCAACAAGATCTATTTTTCATGAAAAACTACAAACACAAGATATTAAAAACATTCCATAATGAAACTTTTCATCCATGATAATTCTATGTGGAATCAAATAGACAACCTGACATACACTGATCATTAACACTATATATGATTGTATTCCATTTATGAGAACCCAACATGCTTTCCAATCCTAATTAAAAATAAAATGATTAACCCACCAATATAGAAGCCAAAGATCATAATCCATGTCTAAATACCAATACAACACTTACCAGATCACATATATGCTAAAATATGATCACGTTGATACCTTAGACATTAATTATCATATCGGGAACCCCACTAACGGTTTTTCTTTCAATGGCCAATTACAAGCCACAATCCTACCACCGTTTTAATTCCCAAATGAAATAATCCCCCAGAATAATAATGAAACTCTTGATATGATTCTCACTAATATATAACTGATCAGTTATAAATAAATCTATATTTGACCTCATTTTTTAATGGTGCAATTCAAGTCCAAAAATTGTAACCTGGTCATGATGAATTTTAAATGAAATTCCTTAGTAAACCATTATACTACACCCATCTCATTCACATGATGAAACCTATGTAGTTCATGACTGATCAAATAAAAATTCTGATAGAACTCTTGTTGATGAACCTCCATATGATGAATCCTTAAAATACTTGGATTATTCATATAAAACATCTCCAAAATCTAATACTAATAACCTATTTACAAGGCACACCTAGATCATTCTGAAAATTATTACTGAATTATAGATAATCGTTTTGGTGACATTTCTTATCCTAACCATCCCCTATCAATTTCTGTGGACATTACATTGCACGAACTCTTGAAAATTTATGATCCACCACTAATGTGTTAGAAAAAATGTTACACTCCATGTGCTTACACTTGGGCTCCACCAAAATCTATATTGGAACTTGTACATAATATTTAATGATACACCCATTAATACCATGTTCTATTCATCAAACGACATCCAATATCCAAAATAATAATCTAATGGATAGTCACATTGTCCCATGATCTGTCACATGAAAGGGTCAAAATCAGGTGACCAAAAATATTTTCCACACTAGTGGATCAACCTTTTAGTCACACCATCAAAATTAAATCAAAATCAATGTATCCCATCAATCATTCATTTCTATACATAATGATTCAAAGGGATTGAAACCCACTCATTATTGAGTGTCAATGTAAAAATATCCCATTATCTATTCCCAAATCCTTAGAATTAATCTAATAGAAACTATTGAATTTCAACTCATAAAGTGGGTCACCATAGTCAACATCCAAAAGTGCATTCCCTAATATATTAATTTACTTTTACCGCTCTTTGAGTGAAAGTGCAAGAGAGTCCCTTCGTCAAACTAGAAAATAAACATAGATATCCTAGCATAATGATGATGATATCTCAACATACTAGGGATGAGGTCAAGATTTTGGGAATGATCTTCTCTATACTATGAGTACACTATGATTCCATCAATAGTCATGTATTTCTCTCCCAATAACACACACTCATTAAACTAGAAAATACATTCCTTTAACCAACCCATTACACAATTTATCACTAGGTCCATCCATTGGTCAATGACCATATGGGACATGGTTCAATTTTAATGAAAGGTACCATCATGTTCGTGTAATTAAATTTACCAAATCCCCTAGGTCACCATTCTTGAATGAATCGGATTCAGAAACATTGATCCTTGGTCAGTACAAGGCCTCTAACTGATGTTTCATTAAAAATAATTACCACGTGAAAATGGTCTGAAATAATATCACACTATGCATAGGGTTTTAAATACAATACCATCCAACTCATTCTCTCTTGAGTAGAATGTTATAAAGAATGATTCAACCTTATACATGGTATGTCCATCTTAACTCACCAATATATCCCTTTAAACTCCTCTTAAAAAATGGTCACCATATGGGTGCCCAAATTTCATCCATGATTGTCTATCATTTTGTGGAATCTAATTTATGAGTGTCTAAAAATTCTATAATAGGTTTCAAACAATAATATATTGGATAATAGGGTTAAGAACTCACACAGTCCCATTTTTCATACTCAATCCAATAAAAAAGAACATGAGGTGATTTCCTTGAAGACAAAGGAAATACCATTCCTATATAGTGAAACTCAAGCTCCTCATGTGCATCCGTCACAAAATGAGAATAAAACCAAGAACTATGAATCAAACAATATTTATAAATTTCAATCCAGCCATTCATATTTGTTTAAATTAATCCATACAAACATAGAATCACATTGTTCCCTATTATAGATAAGGTCCATCAAGTATCCCACCTAGCACTACTAATAAACTATTATAAGTGGTCCATCAGGTCCATATAACTACCCCGAAAGATCAAACCTATTACAAAATTCATATACATTGGGGTTTTATCAACACAACCATATCAAATCAAGGAAACTAACACTCAATTGAACCCTATCTAAACGATGTAATAATTTCATTGAATGATTAGGGTGAAGCCTGTCAATAGGGGTCCAGTAATATATGTTGTAAATTCTATGTTATAGAGGAAAACACCTTTTAAGATGTAATTAGAAACCCATTTAATTACAACCCATTGATATCTTGTAAAATTAAGCAATGTGCTATAACTACATCATATTCCAATCATTGACCGACCATTCCCTGATCCTCTATAAGTATACATGTATGTAAATTTTCTCTAGGGGGTCCTGATATATACCTAGAAAAGTTGATTATTTCAAAATAACTGGACATACCCAGAAGATAATACCCCATAAATTTTCAATATTTCTATAAATGTTTATGAATTTATCAATGTCATAGAAGATAATACAATTAAGATAGCCACAAATGAATGTTGACTATGTAAAATATCAGTAAAAGCTATATAAAAAACCACCTTTATGTTGTAATAATAATTCTGATAATATAAACTAGAAAAGAAAAATCCAAAACATGTTTAAAAGAATGAATTATATACCTAAGAGTTTTTATAGGGGTCAATGGTACATGAACTCTATTTCTCAATGATATAAGGCATACAACACAGAATGGGTTTGGCTAAGTAGAATTCAATTCAAATCTATGTAAGAAAACCCCAAAAAGGATGTTACTAACACGTTAAATATTTTATA
The DNA here is from genome assembly GCA_963277665.1 of Viscum album. Classification (NCBI taxonomy): domain Eukaryota; kingdom Viridiplantae; phylum Streptophyta; class Magnoliopsida; order Santalales; family Viscaceae; genus Viscum; species Viscum album. Next base: position 1,332,244,981 of record OY728148.1, on the reverse strand, counting down.
CTAAGTTGAAACCCATCATGATGGGTATAACACATGGTAAGAATCTATCAAAACACTGTGGTTAATGTATGTCCTATGAATGAAGAATGATTTATCTACCTCTCTATCACAAATACAACCATAGATCCACCTGACCAACCATTAATATTATATATATATATATATAATATGTTGTATAATTGAGTATAATGAAACCATGAAACGATATGGGAAAACAAATTTAGGTTATCACTGATGCTTTATATAGTTCACCTTGATCTTAAATAATAGAATAACATACTAGAATGCATAAAAGGAAAGGACCCTATGTACCAAATATGACACATGAGAATCTGTTTTCCTATATAGAGTAAAACCCCCCCACAAGCCTCATATCAATTATAAAATATACATAAATCCATAATAAGTTATAATTTATTCACCACTTGTGAATAAATAAAATTTAGAATAATATAAAACTATGAAAATTAATATTAAGATTAACAATACCAAGTCCATAGAAACTCGGACTTCTTATCATAATCATTGTTCTTGATGCACCAGTCTTATAACAATTACTCATTCCAAAAATGTTCTAATACTCAAATATACCATATCCCATATAGTAGAATAGCAGGAAAGGAACACCTTTGATATCACATTTTCATCACCCAACCTAAATCACTCGATAAATAGTATTTGGATTGGTTAGATATAAGGCCTCAAGCATGCCTCCTAATACAATGGAGTCTTCCAACATGGAGCGAGGTCCTCAGGTGTGAAAATGGGGATACTATTAACTTATATTAGAGTCATAAAAAATAGAAATAACCCAACATCATATATAAGAATAAGTATTCATGGTGATGAAACAATAAATATAAAAATGATTTAATAAATAATGATATGTAGTAATGGATTGAATGACATTGATATACATTCAATTCTAATCCCCGACGAGTCTGTGAACATATACATGAGTACATAAAAGAAACTAAAATAAAAATGTAATTCTATACTACATTCACTGATCCAAACCACATACCTAATCTCAATATACATGTTTGAGCCTTCCATCATGATCTTTCTATGGCCCTACCCATCATGTTCCTTTAACTAAGTGAATGTATACTCTGGTACCCCATATGTAATGGCATCTCGAGTTGGGAGTGATTATAAAACATAGTATGGAACTATAGACATGTTTCTGAAAATTAATATTAAATTTTGTTATGTATTATTAAGAAACTCAACAAGTTAAAAATAATCACAACTGAAATAAAATGATAATCTAAAGAAAAGGCTGTAAAAGAAATCTCGTGGAATGTTCTGACGGCAAGATCAAGTGGCCATCCTATGAATATGTTATTAAGATGGATTTTATACAACTGAAGTATTATTTAATCAAAATAATCCTTGGTTCCATTATCTTGATCCACCATACATGTTGCAGCCAACATAACAAATAATTCGAATTATTATTTTTGACCAAAGGGGTATACATTTCCAAAATTTTTATCACTCATAATCACATACACCCTTTATATTGAAGGATTACATGTAATATATGAAGAAATAATAAATATAGAATCGGTATGGATGTTATACAACTCATTCCATGTAAAGATATATCAATTTTTTAGTCATGGGTCCTCGTAGTAGGAAATCATAATATTTTGACTAGGGTAATCCCAAATTGGATTTAGAAATCGTCTATATGTAAATAATTATCTATATAATTAAGTAAATACCATGAAATATATAAATTAAAAGGATAAACATCCCACACTAGGAAATTAATGGTGTGTATAGTAATGGTGTATCTATATGATCCTAGAGTCATCATAGGAATATCTCGAGTAGAATATCTCTAATACCTAAGAGTATATAAAATAAGGTTATGAACCATACCCAACAATAACCTCTATAATCGCTCAGTATTGAGGAATCTGTGTAAGAAATTAGATTTATTATAACAATACTAGTCATCATGTGGGGCTCAATAGTCAGATACAAAGAAGTACATTTGGGAATGCTAATATGGAATCAATCGATTGATGTCTCAAAATATAGGTCCCACAATGTACCAAAGGAATACACATCCAAAAATCATATCATATCAGCCCTCATGGGCTGAGTTCTAGGATGTGCATTTGGAAATCATTGTTGTAATTATTAAACTATGTGAAATCAGAAATAAAAGAGTGATGAAACTTGAGAAACTAAATAAACTATTAACTCCACAACCTCATAGGTTTACTTGATCAATATTAATTATCTGTGGTTCCATGTACCCTCTTTACCCAGACCCGTACTCCACTAACTTAGGTATGATCAACTAACTATGGTACCAATAGGGTTCATAATGTAATTAAATGGAGTGGTATACCTTAAAAAATCCCCAAAGAAAGAATATAAGTAGATGTATCCATCATGAGGCCCTCTGATATAGTATATTAGCTTATTTATACCTCTCGATATCATTTAGGATCAAGTGAAAGTATTTTGGATTGGGAAATGGCATGATGCAAGTGTACAAGGGTTGTTAATTAACCTATTTATTCAACAAGTAAAATTACATGTTAATTAAATTGACTATTTCATTGTAATAAATTAAACAAAAGGTGTATCACTCCTTGGAGTGCCCAAGTATACACATACTACCATAAAATCAATAAATTCCCAATGGTAGGTACAATTGACCAAATACTGTTATGATTCACTCAATTTACATTCCAAGGGATTTTATTAGGTGCCAAGGCCCGTCATGGATTAGCCAACTCACAAAATATCATGTCTCACAACCAAACCATCATTATTAATTGACTAAAAAAATATTATAATTAAAAAATAAAATAAAAAAATAAAGATATTTTATTTTATTTTATTTTAAAAAAGAATAAATATAAAAAACATACTGAAAAAAATTATCTCAATTGAACAATGACCAAACATCTTCTGAAAACATATAGCATATGCACACCATTGAATTAGGAAAAATCGGTAAGCAATGATTTCACAAAAAACACAAAAATTTAATTTAATTAGTTGAATTGTAGTAAATTAACCATGGTCACATATCTTGTTGAAACAACACATAAAAAGGTGCAGATGGTAGCCAGGGATTTTCTCTTTATAGTGAAAGTAAAATCCTTAACAATGCTATCTACTTCCACCATGATCCAACGGAACTATGAATGAAATGACTAATAGTAAAAACCCTAAATTAAGAATAATGATATGAGAATGGATTGAGAGGCCACTAGTGTATAAATAAAACCACAAATATCTATGGCAGGTCTCCAATAACACCCCCATTGATGGGGTGTGATGTATGAAATGATAGGGGAGGAGGGTTGGCTCACATGAGGTGGGAAAAGATATAAAAATATGGGACATGAAACATAATGATTATAGGATAAAATGTATAATTTATCCTTTTTAAATGGGTTTTTGGGTTTGGTCTCTTGTTTGGTAAAACCATGTTCCAACCATGCAATTAGCATAACCAAAACACCACACCCCATACCTGGGCACAATTCTACGTTTAACCGATCATAAATGACTTGTGAAAGATGTTTATAGGTTATTACACACTAATAAGATTTTCCATAACATGTCACATTTTTCCCAAATATTGTGGTGTAAAAATTGGAAAAAATAGTTAGTCTAGACTATTGGCTTTAACAGTGTGACAACTATGCACTATATTATTTATTTATTCAACTCTACAAATTCAGGCATCAAGCCATAGTAAAATAACCAAAAACCATCGAAATAATTTATGACACTCATGAAAATAATATGATTATATATTTTATATTCCTATCAATCTTTACGTTTCTATTCTCGATCATAGATAAAATTTTGACCCATACAGTAACTGAAAATTAAAAAACACTGTGAAATATTCAGCTGGTAAAAACCCAATTCGTAAAATGTTGATATTTAATTGGAAATGATAATTGTTTCTGTGTTAAAGGTGATTGGTAAAGATTCTTATAATAAGTTAAATATGAGAATTTCATGATGTTAAACATCAAGTGTAAAAATTATGGTCATTCATCCTTTGTATTTGTGCTTTCGGATTGTTCTTTGATTAATATTGAAATTAGGAAAGACAGAGCTACCATTGATGGTGTCAGTTTACATGACAAGGATAAGAAAATCAGTTCTTCTTGAGCCTCTATAAATAAAAGTTATCTAAAATAGGAGATGGGTAAGTATTATCCAAGTAATTATTGGGTTTAGAAACATCAGTAAAAAATAATTATTAAATTATAGTATGTGTGTAAGAACAAATTCAACATGGTTCATTTACAGAAGATGAATTCACTCAATTCGGACTGTATAACCATCATGGGGATAAGTTCTATGATGTAATTTGGACTAAGTAAATATTTTAAATTTAAAATCATTCCCTAGTAAATGTAAGGATTGGATCTTATGATTATAACATCCCAGGTAAGTATATAATATTAAATTCTAATTTTTATCAATATTTGTGAATAAAATTTTAATATTACTTTAATGGTAATGCAATACTTGATGGCGTTCCCAATACGCAACAACGAGTTTCATTGAAATCTTACATTGCACACTAATAATATAATAATATTAAAATCAGTAACGCCTGGCTGTTGTAATTGCGGGAATGAACAAAACTAAATAAAAAATTATTAAATATGTTTGTTAAATATATTTACTTTTATCCAATCAATTTTAGAGGCTTAAAATGCAAATGAATCCAATTTTAAGAATAAATACTCTAATATTTTTAAAAGATTGTTTTACAGCCTTTTGATGGAAAACATTTTTATAATATAACTTTTAACAATTTTATAAGTTCTATTATTCAAAATAAACTTATTCTTTAGAATTGGGACATTGAAATTTACTTTGGATAAGTTTTTGGTATTTTTTTGACAATGTTAATTTTTTAATGAATAGTGAAAAATACTGCATTTTACTTCAAAACTACTTTTTCATCTAAATTAATTATATGGTTAGATTATATTATTAATTATTTTAAAGTGTAATTATAATATATTTTTACTTTTTAATTAAATTTTGGTCATTATAATTAATTTCACTTCGAAAATAGACATAAACAAGTGCCAAACTTTTCATAGATATTGCTTCAAAAAACCGGCTATTTGTTTTCACAACGAGAATTATTTTTAAATTAATTATTCCAATTTCTGTGTTTGGAATTTGGTAATATGGATTCCATATTTGGAATCAGAAGGTACAAATTATATAATTAAGACTCTTTTGTTTTTGGACATTTTGAATACTAACGATTGTAATTATCTTTAATTATCGTGATTAATTAGTAATCTGGTAGTTAAGGATAATAAAAGAATATAATAATAAAAAAAATGACCCCAAAATGTGTCATAATGATACTTTTTTTGTCAAGTACGACCATGGGATTCATTTTTCCAAACATTGTGGCCCAATGGAATAACTTTTGGGTGATAGTGACACTTTATCATTTTATTTTAAAAAAAAGGAGAATATCACAAAACTATGTAACACCTAACTAAAACAATTTTAGTTTTGTCTTGGTAAATTATATCTTAGACTATAAATAGTAATTGTAAAGATAAATATATTTCCTACATCATAGTATTTGTTTTATAATTTTTAGTCATTTAATAAATTAATTTATTTATGACACCATGATGATGCAACGATTACCTCATTAATGAACGATTTAAATAAAATGAAAAGATAATGTAAAATATAAGACTTAAACTTGTAAAAAACCTATTGGATGAGTATATTTCGAACCATTATCACCTTATCCTCGAAATATTTCAATGTGTGACCTTTAAAATATGAAACACATTTTTTAAATAAAGTAATATTTTTTGACATTCCCTGAGTGCCCCCCTCCCTCTTATAAAAGGCCCCCACCTCTACCACATTATCCACACCTCTCAAGCCATTGGCTCAGAAAAAATCTTATCATTTTGTCTCTACACATCCATATCTTACTCCTACAATCCTCGCATTTGGCATAATCCTTTCCAAGGAAGCCTTTGGGCTCAAATCAAAAAGAGTTACCCAATTTAAAGGTAATGTCTTCTCTTATTTTCTTTTGTTTTATTTTCCTTTCCAACCCCCTAGACTGCTTTTATTACAAATTTTTGTAACAAAACCAGTATCTTAAATATACTAAGATGTTTTAATGAGAAGTATTAGAGCTACACTTACACACACCTTCGTCTAATGGTTAAAGAAAATATTATTTCTGTGGATGGGGAATTAGTGCCTCACGAAACCATGATTGTTCAATATTCATTTAACACCTTTAATGGTGGCCATTATGATGTTAATTTATTTATATATTATGTATATTCTGTTTATGTTTTCCTTATTCTTATGTATTTTTCATTTATTCCATACCTTTATGGTTACCATAATGGGTAAACGCGATAATTTCATTTTAGGAACTGCGGACTACCGCCCCCTCAAAGTGATTTGAATCGTTAATGCCTTATGTGGGAAGTATAAAGGATGGAGTTAATGATGTTATATATTATATTATAATATAATTATAATATTACTATGTATCATTATGTTTTCATTCCATTAAAGTATGAAATAGAAATTAAAGTAGTGTTCATGCGTACGTACGGATTACTGTCTCCATTAACGGTGCATTGCATTTCTTATCTCCAAATTTTATGTACTATTATTTGTACATATATATAATGGATATATATGATATATATTACATATTAATGATTAATATAATTCTTTAATTATAATTTATATATCTCTCATTATGTTTTAATTCCATTAATATGACAAAGCAATGAAAGTAGTGTTCTTTTGTACGTACGACCTACCGTCTCCATGAACGGTACATTTCATTTTTTTATCTCCAAATTTCATGGAATACAATAAAATAAATATATACTAGATATATAAGATATTTAAATCATTAATACCATTCTGGATATGATATAGTTATAACTACATGGGAAATTCTTTTCAAACAAGTTCATTTTTGACTAATGTACCAAACATTGACAAAAACATCTGATATGAAATCACATAATTAAATAACTATTATAAAATTATAATATGTGATATGAATTGAATAATAAACCTTATAGGAGGTACTTAAGAAATTATAAATTGACAAAATTTTATTATTCAGGAATATAAAGAATTGAACAAGACAAGTCGTACTTCAGGTAAGGGATCCAACCTCTCTCTATCTTTTTAAGAACTCTCTTTTATGCCACTTCATTTAAGCTCCTCTTACTTATGTTGGGGGATGTTATTATATATTACTATTACTGTACTTTATATTTTAATATAATTAGGGACCCAAATTGATATCTTCATTCCATTTTTGGATGTTTTAAGTGGTGTCGTAACGCTGCCGAATTTTCATAAGGGGATTTCTTATCTCACTTTTAATTCTGTGAGATTTATATTGTTCACCACTTATTTATTGCATGAGGTGTATTGTGTACTTACATTTTATATATATTATCATGATTATATCTATATTCATGGTGTTCTGTAATTCATTTTTTGGTTATTATCTTTTGGTCATACGACTCGATTGATTACAACGAGGTAAGGGGTGTTTATCTCACTTTTTATTCTCGTGAGATTCATGATACATTTTCCACTATTTACTTTTGTGTGGTCTATGTACTGAACATTATTATACTATTTCTGTAATATAATCTCATTTATGGGTATTCACATCTTCATTGTATGAACCTTCATTCATGGGGTGTAAGTTTCTAAAGTTACACAATTCGGTAAGGGAACATTTCACCCTCCTCTTTTTAAAATAATTTTTCTGTTATGTCTTTTAATTTACATATTTTTATGTTTGAATATGTTATTAAATATCCTTATTGATGTAAATTTTATGTTCATGTGATGAGATACCATTTTATCTCTCATCAACTAATTTTATGAATTTTAAAGTGACGTCGTTAGGCTGTTAAATTTTTACAAGGGAACTTCTTATCCCAATTTCGATTTTTTTGGGTTCAACTTGTAGTTATTGAATATGTCATCCTATGAATATGTATGAATGACATATGATTGTTTTATACTTAATATCCACTTATATTGGGTGTATTTATATTTTTCACACATAATTATGAGATTGATTTATCCTTAATTTACGGATATCTTCTTGATAAGAGATTTCATCTCATTTTACATTTCAATTGAGACTTCTTTGTTGTTATGCACCAATTAACTCTTATATGGTGTATATACTGTCCTTTGGAATATTATATAATGAATCCTTTTATTCTCATGATATTATAAAGTTATGATTAAATGTTATTCCTCAATTATTTGTATTCATGTGTCTCGTTTTGTTAAAAACCCTTTAACTAAAATATCGTTTTAAATGTTTTAATGATTTATTCTTTTAAATATTTCTCATTAATATAAATGTTTTCAAAATGGTTTTAGGGATTTATTTATATGTATATTAATGGTATTAAATGTTAAAAGCTTCAAATTGGTATGGGACACTTTGATTCAAAAATCTCTTTATTAAAAGTTTTAAATGGTTTTGAAATTGGTTTTTAGAATGGATTCATTATTTCAATATCTTAAAATGTTATATTGTTATTGCAATGTGGTAATTTTATCTTTCCTTTTTGCTTAATTAATATACTATGATTATGTTATGGTTCTTGGGCATTTTTTATGAATACGGGTGGTTCGGTGATAAACTATGGGCGGGTGAGCCCGATATATCTCTCCAATGCATTGGGTAATGCGAAGGGGTTAAATACTATGGTTTTTACAAATATATTTAGGTAATATACTATGATGGATATTCACAACATAACCATGAGGGTTACTCCCTACGTAATAATGTTATGAATGCCTCACGTTACCTTTATGTCTTATAAATTCTATGAGTTATTCATAAATATTATTTTTTCATGAGGTATGTTATATGCTTATGTTTTATGAGTAAAGTATGTTTTCATTGATTCTTATGTATACATAGACTAATGTTTTCTTTCCATATTGTTATAACCCTTACTGATATTTTTATGCCCATCCCATGTTTTTGAAATGTTTTTCACATGGTATAATGTGGAATAGGGTCAAGGATGGGATCAAGGAAATGTCATGATGTCTAAAACAAGGAACTAGACATGACTCTTTTATTCACGAGTTTTATTTTGTGAAATAAAATGGAATTGAGTAGATGTGTCTACTTTTCAATATTTTAGATGTAATAGTTATGTTCTAATTCTCTAAAACTCTAAACCTGAAAAGATCCTCAATGTGAATTATTTATTTAATTCAATATTAAGTAATGTTCTAAGGCCGGTTTTTTATAGATGGTATTAATGACCGGTTTAGATAACTTTATAGGTTAGGGTATTCTTTAAGCATAAGTAACAAGTTGTGTATAAACACAATGGTTAGTATTTTGGATGGAGTCATTGTTTTTTTGAATGTTAGAATGAGTTTTAGATAACATGGATAAGTATATATTAGTGTTTATATTTTTCTTTAGTACATCACGATTTTGTTGATATACTCACACTGACATTTTTGGTTTTAGTAAATGTAAGGATCTAGCAGGAACCAAAGTGAAAATAGGTATGAAGGAAACTCTGGTGGTTCTCTAATTAAGAGACTGGATGAAATGGGGGATTCAATGAGGAATATCGTGGTTATTCTAAACCAACTATCAAGGAGTCATGATTAACCACTTGAACCTTGGTTAGTTCCCTAATGCATCATGTATGAGAGAACCAACTCGATATGGATGTTCGGGTAATAATTATAAAGGTAACCATTAGGGTTTATATAATCCTTACTTTTCAGGTAATTATGGGTTACTATATGTAATTATGGAAAATGAAAAGCATGCGATAAACATGAGGTTAAATTATTTTAGGGTTATTTTTGAATATTTTATCTCTTTTTGGGGAATGTTTTAAGAATTATATGGTTTTGGAAAAAGGACAACACACAGACCATGCGACAACCCGTCGTGTCGGACAAAGTTGCCGGAATTGAACCCACAACCAAAGTGAAACTGGTATTTATCACCTGACACTGGACTACGTGAAGTCCCTAGTTAGTTTGAATAATTATTTTTATTTAGATGATCTTATGAATCTAGAATAAGTTGATTTTGGGTTATCTATGGAAAATACTAACCTGTCATGGAGGATATGTGATTAGGTTTAACACTTTTTCAATATGAGACTTTAAGAGCAACTTATGTTATTTAGAGATTAATGTTATGATTTACCATGGATGACTATGTTATTAAATCCTTCAGAAATTTGGGTTTCAATCATAGATTGGTTTAATTTGAAGAATTTTATGGATAGTTTTTTATTAAATGGTCTTTTTTGAACATTGGGTTTTGTTGGACAAATTTTGGAGATTAGGAGTAGTTTTTTTTGTAAAAAACTTATCCTTTTTGGGGATTATCTGATCTTGTACTAACCTTTTTTGGTTTTGGTTTTAGTTTTGGTCTAAATACATGGGAAAAATATAGTTCTCTATTTTGGATTAGGTGGTTCTCTAGATGTTTATTATAGTACTCTTAATGTGCACAAGTCATCCTAAATACTCATCTTTTGGAGAAAATATGAGTTTGTGTAAGAAATCGAGTAAGATTTGAAAGTAAACATGACAAGTAAGTATAATTCATTATGTTTTAGTTAAGCTCATAAATAAATTCCTCAATGAAAAGTAACTTAAAATGCAAATGTTGTCTGTTACCATTTCCTACTGGGGAATCAAATCCCATTTAACCCATCACAAGTTTGTGATTTTCTTGTGGTTAACTTTCTCCTAAACATGTTTTCTATCACCCTCCATCAGAACAAGACCCTTTGTTTTTTCTTCAATATCCATGTTTTCCTACTTGGAATCCTAGTATGGGTTAACTCGGATGACCTTTGTAATTCTCTTTCTTTCTTTTAAAATGAGATTTAAATTTACTCTTTTTCTGATGTGGGGCTTACAATGAAGTTTCCAAGCCCAATTTTGAAATTAGGAGGATGCATTTCCCAAAAGGGGGAAGGATGTAACATCCCAGGTAAAAATATAATATTAAATTCCAATTTTTACCAATATTTGTGAATAAAATGTTAATATTACTTTAATGGGAATGCAAATCTTGATGGCATACCCAAAACAAAAAATGTGTTTCTTTGAAATCTTATGTTGCACACTAATAATATAATAATAATATAATAGTTAACGCCTAGCCATTGTAATGGTGGGAATGAACAGAAATAACTAAAAAATGATTATATATGTTTTTAAATATTTTTACTTTTATCCAATAAATTTTAGAGGCTTAAAATTCAAATGAATCCAATTTTAAGAATAAATACTCTAATATTTTTAAAAGATTGTTTTACCGCCTTTTGATGGAAGACATTTTTTAAATATATCTTTTGAAAATATTATAAACATATTTCTCAAAATAAACTTATTCTTTAGAATTGGGATATTGAAATTTACTTTGTATAAGTTTTTGGTATTTTTCTGACATTGTTTATTTTTTAATGAATAGTTAAAAATACTGCATTTTACTTCAAAACTGCTTTTTTCATAAAATTTAATTATATGGTTAGATTATATTTTTAATTGTTTTAAAGTTTAATTAGAATATATTTTTATCATTTAATTAAATGGTGGTCATTATAATTAATTTCACTTTGAAAATAGACATAAACAAGTGTCAAACTTTTCATAGATATTGCTTCAAAAAAACCGCTATTTGTTTTGACAATAGGAATTATTTTTAAATTAATTATTGCAATTTTTGTGTTTGGAATTTGGTAAAATGGATTCCATATTTGGAATCATAAGGTCCAAATTATGTAATTAAGACTCTCTTTTTTTGACATTATGAATAGTAACGATGGTAATTATCTTTAATTATCGTGGATAATTAGTAATCGGGAAGTTAAGGATAATAAAAGAATATAATAATAATAAAAAATGGCCCCAACATGTGTTCTAATGATACTGGTTGTGTCATGTCCGACCATAGGATTTCTTGTGCCAAACTTTGGGGTCCCATGGAATCACTTATGGGTGATAGTGACACATTATCATTTAATTTTTAAAGAATGGAGAATATCACAAAAGTATGTAACACCTACGTAAAACAATTTTAGTTTTGTCTGTGTAAATGATCTCTTAGACTATAAATAGTAATTGTAAATATAAAAATATTTACTAAATCTTATTATTTTTATTATAATTTTTAGACAATATATAAATTAATTTATTTATGACACGATGATGATGCATCAATTACCTCATTAATAAATGATTTAAATAAAATGAAAAGATAATGAAAAATATAAGACAGAGACTTGTCAAAAAACTATTGGATGAGTATATTTCGAACCCTTGTCACCTTATCCTAGAAATATATCAATGTTTTACCTTTAAAATCCAAAAATTACTTTTTAAATAATGTAATATATCTTGACTTTCCAAGAGTGCCCCTCCTCCCTCATATAAAAGGCACCCACCTCTACCTCCATAACCACACATCTCAAGCCATTGTCTTGGCCAAAATAAACTCATTTTGTCTCTCCAAATACCTATATTACTCCTAGAAGCCTCACTTTTGGAATAATCCTTTCGAAGGAAGCCTTTGGGATCAAATCAAAAAGAGTTACCCAATTTAAAGGTAACGTCTTCTGTTATATTCTTTTTTTTTATTTTGCTTCTCCAACCCCATAAAATTCTTTTATTCTTTTATTATGTAACAAAACCAGTATCTTAAATATACTAGGATTTTTTTATGAGAATTACTCGAGGTACACTTACACACAACTTCGTCTAATGGTTATAGAACATACTGTTTCTGTGGATGGTGAATTACTGTCTCACGAAACGATGATTGATCAATATTCATTTAACACCTTTCATGGTTTCCATTAAGATGTCACTGTATTTATATATGATATATATTATTTTTATGTTTTCCTTATGCTTATTTATTTTTCATTTATTCCATACCATTATGGTTTTCATAATGGGTAAACGCGATAATTTCATTTTAGGAAGTGCGGACTACCGCCCCCTCAAAGTGATTTGAATCGTTAGTTCCATATGTGGGATGTATAAAGGATGGTGTTAATTATGTTATATATTATATTATATTTTAATTATAATATACCTATGTATCTGTATGTTTTCATTCCATTAAAGTGTGAAATAGAAATTAAAGTAGCATTCATGCGTACGTACGGATTACTGTCTCCATGAACGGTGCATTTCATTTCTTATCTTCAAATGTTATGTACTATTATTTGTACATATATATAATGGACATATATGATATATATTACATCTTAATGATTAATATAATTCTGTAAATATTATATATATATATCTCATTATGTTTTAATTCCATTAAATGACAATGAAATGAAAGTAGCGTTCATGGGTATATATGACCTACCGTCTCCATGAACGGTAAATTTCATTTTTTATCTCTAAATGTTATTTAATAGTATATAATGAATATATACTGGATACATAAGATATATAAATCATTAATACAATTCTGGAGATTATGTACTTATAACTACATGGGAAATTATTTTCAAACAAGTTCATTTTTGACTCATGTTCCAAACATCGACAAAAACATCTGATATGAACTCACATAAATAACTAACTATTATAAATTTATAATATGTGATATGAATTGAATAATAAACATTAAATGAGTTACATAAGCAGTTATAAATTGAAAAAGGTTTATTAATCAGTAATATAACGAAATGAACAAGACAAGTCGGACTCGAGGTAAGGGATCCAACCTCTCTCTTTCTTTTTAAGTACTCTCTTTTATGTCACTTATTTTAAGCTCCTCTTACTTATGTTGGGGGATGTTATTATATATTACTATTACTGTAATTTTTATTTTAATATGATGAGAGACCCAAATTGATATCTTCAACCCATTTTTGGAAGTTTTATGTGGCACCGTTAGGCTGCTGAATTTTCATAAGGGGATTTCTTATCTCACTTTTAATTCTGTGAGATTTCCATTGTCCGCCACTTATTTATTACATTTGGTGTATTGTGTACTGAAATTTGATATATATTATCATGATTATATCTATATTCATGGTGTTCTGTAAATCATTCGGTGTTTATTATCTTTTGGTCATACGACGTGATTGATTACAACGAGGTAAGGGGTTTTTATCTCTCTTTTTATTCCTGTGAGATTCAAGATACATTGGCAACTATTTCCTTTTTGTGGTGTATGTACTGCCCATTATTCTACAATTTTTGTAATATAATATCATTTGTGGGTATTCACATCTTCGTTGTATGACCCTTCTTTCGTGGGGTTTACGTTTCAAATGTTACCCAATTCGGTAAGGGAACCTTTCACCCTCCTCTTTTTAAAAGACTTCTTTTGTTATGTCTTTTAATTTACATATTTTTATGTTGGGATATGTTATTATATATCCTTATTGATGTAAATTTTATGTCCAAGTGATGAGATACCATTTTATCTCTCATCAACTAATTTTATGAATTTTAAAGTGATGTCATTAGGCTGTCAAATTTTTACAAGGGAACTTCTTAACCCAATTTCAATTTCTTTGGGTTCAACTTGTAGTTATTGAATATGTAATCCTATGAATATTTATGAATGACCTCTGATTGTTTTAAACTTAATACCCACTTATATTGGGTGTATTTATATTTTTCACACAAAATTATGAGATTGATTTATCCTTAATTTAAGTATACATTCTTTATAAGGGATTTAATATCATTTTACATTTCTATTGAGACTTCATTGTTGTTATGCATCAATTCACTCTTATATTGTGTATATACTGTCCTTTAGAATATTATATCATGAATCCCTTTATTCTCATGATATTATAATGTTCTGATTAAATGTTATTCCTTAATTATTTGTATTCCAGTGTCTCTCATTTTTTTTAAACATTTACCTAAAATATAATTTTAAATGTTTTAATGATTTATTCTTATAAATATTTCACATTAATATCCATGTTTTAAAAATGGTTTTATGTATTTATTTATAAGGATATTAATGGTTTAAAATGTTAAAATCTTCAAAGTGGTATGGGATACTTTGATTCAAAAATCTCTTTACTAAATGTTTTAAATGGTTTTGAAAATGGGTTTTAGAATGGAATCATTATATCAATATCTTAAAATGTTATAAGGTTTTTTCAATGTGGGAATGTTATCTTTCCTTTATACATAAGTAATGTGATATGATTATGTTATGGTTATTGGTCACTGTTTATGAAGACGGGTGGTTCCGTGATAAACTATGGGTGGGTGAGCCTGATATAGCTCTCTAATCCATTGGGTAACGCGAAGGGGTTAAACGCTCTGGTATCTCCAAGGAGATTTAGGGAATATACTATGATGGGTATTCCAAACATAACAATGAGGGTTACTCCCTACGTAAGAATGTTATGAATTCATCAATTCACCTTTATGTCTTATTGTTTCTATGAGTTATTCATAAATCTTATGTTTTCTTGAGGTATGTTAAGTGCTTATGTTTTATGAGTAAAGTATGTTTTCATTGATTCTTATGTTTACATGGACTAATGCCTTTTTTATATATTTTTATGACCCTTACTGAGCCTTTTATGCTCATCCCATTTTTATGAAATGTTTTTCACATGGCATAAAGTGGAATAGGGTCAAGGATGGGATCAAGGAAATGTCATGCTATCTAAAACAAGGAACTAGACATGACTCTTTTCTTCAAGAGTTTTATTTTGTGAAAAAAATGGAACTGAGTAGATGTGTCTACATTGCAATCTTTGAGATGTAATAGTTATGTTCTAATTCTCTAAAACTCTAAACTGAAAAAGATCATCAATGTGAATTCTTAATTTAATTCAATATTAATTAATGTTTTAAGGAAGGGTCCTTATAGTAGGTATCAAAGGCCAGTTTAGATAAATTTAGAGGTTATGGTATTCTTTAAGCATAAGTGAAAAGTGGTGTATAACCACAATGGATAGTATTTTGGAAGGAGTCATTGTTTTTTTTGAAAGTTAGAATGAGTTTTAGATAACTTGGATAAGTATATCTTACTGTTTATATTATTATTTAGTACATGATGATTTTGTTGATATACTCACATTGACATTTTTTGTTTTAGTAAATGGAAGGATCTAGCAGGCACCGAAGTGACAATGGGTATAAATGAAACTATAGTGGTTCTCTGATTAAGAGATTGGATGAAATGGGGGATTCAATGAGGAATATTGTGGTTATTCTAAACCAACTATCAAGGATTCATGAGTAACCACTTGAACCTTGGTGAGTTCTCTAGTGAATCATGTATGAGAAACCAAATCGATGTGGAAGTTCAGGTAATAATTATAAAGGTAACCATTAGGGTTTATATAATCCTTACTTTTGAGGTAATTATGGGTTACTATATGTTATGATGAAAAATGAAAGGCATGAGATAAATAGGACGTTAAATTGTGTTATGGTTATTTTTAAAGATTTTATCTCTTTTTGGAGAATGTTTTAAGAATTATATAGTTTTGGAAAAAGGAAAACACGCAGACCGTGTGACAACCTGTCGGTTCGGACAATGTTGCGGGAATCGAACCCACAACCAAAGTGCAACTGGTATTTATCTCCTACCACTAGACTACGTGAAGTACCTAGTTAGTTTGACTAATTAAATTTATTTATATGATCTTATGAATCTATAATAAGTTGATTTTGGGTTATCTAAGGAAATTTTTAACCTATCATGGAGGATATGTGATTATGTTAAATACTTTTCAATATGAGACTTTAAGAGCAGCTTATGTTTTTTGGAGATTAATTTTAAGATTTACCTTAGAAGACTATTTGATTAAATCCTTAAAAAATTTGGGTTTCAATCTTAGTTTGGTTTACATTGAGTAATTTTATGGACAGTTGTTTATTGAATGGTCTTTGTGGAACTTTGGGTTTTGTTGGACAAATTTTGGAGATTAGGAGTAGTTTTTATTTTTGTAAAATCAATTATCCTTTTTAGGTATTATCAGATCATGTACTAAAATTTTTGGTCTTTTTTTTAGTTTTGTTCTAAAGACATGGAAAAAATATAGTTCTATTTGTTGGTTTAGGTGGTTCTCTAGAAGTTGATTATAGTACTCTTAATGTGAACATGTCATCCTAAATACTCATCTTTTGGAGAAAATTTGTGTTTGTGTTCAAATATAGTAAGAGTTGAAAGTCAACATGACCAGTAAGTATGTTTCTTTATGATTTAGTTAAGCTCATAATTAAATTCTTCAATGAATAGTAACTTAAAATGAAAATGTTATCTGTAAACATTTCGTACTCTGGAATCAAATACCGTTTAAGTGATCTCAAGTTTGTGATTTTCTTGGGGTTAACATTCTCCTAAACATGTTTTCTATCACCCTCCTTCAGTACATGAACCTTTGCATTTTTCTTCCATATAAATGTTTTACTACTTGGAATCCTATTATGGGTTAACTCATATGACCTTTGTACTTCTCTTTCTTTCTTTTAAAGTGATAGTTAAATTTACTCGTTTTCTGATGTGGGGCTTACAATGAAGTTTACAAGCCCAATTTTGAAATTGCGAGGACACGTTTTATAAAAGGGGGAAAGGATGTAACATCCTAGGTAAATAAATAATATTAAATTCTAATGTTTATCAATATTTGTGAATAAAATGTTAATATTACTTTAAAGGGAATGCTATGCTTGATGGAGTACCCAATACGCAACAACGAGTTTCTTTGAAATCTTACATTGCACACTGATAATATAATAATATTATAATAGTTAAGACATAGCTGTTGTAATGGCGGGAATGAAAATAACTAACTACAAAATTATTTCATATGTTGTTTAAATATTTTTACTTTTAACCAAAAAAATTTAGAGGCTTAAAATGCAAATAAATCCAATTTTAAGAATAAATACTCTAATATTTTTAAAAGATTTTTTTACCGCCTTTTGATGGAAAACCTTTATTAAATAAAACTTTTTACAATTTTATAAGATATATTTTTCAAAATAAACTTATTCTTTAGAATTGGGATATTGAAATTTACTTTGGATAAGTTTTTGGTATTTTTCTAACAATGTTAATTTTTTAATGAATGGTGAAAAATACTGCATTTTACTTCAAAACTGCTTTTTTCATCTAATTTAATTATATGGTTAGATTATATTTTTAATTGTTTTAAAGTGTAATTAGAATATATTTCTACCATTTAATTCAATGGTGGTATTTATAATTAATTTCACTTTTAAAATAGACATAAACAAGTGCCAAACGTTTCATAGATATTGCTTCAAAAAATCCCACTATTTATTTTGACAATAGGAATTATTTTTAAATTAATTATTTCAATTTATTTATCTGGAATTTGGTAAAATTGATTCCATATTTCAAATCAGAAGGTCCAAATTATGTAATTGAGACCCTTTTTTGGACATTATGAATAGTAACGATTGTAATTATCTTTAATTATCGTGATTAATTATTAATCAGGTAGTTAAGGATAATAAAAGAATATAATAATAATAACAAATTACCCCAACATGTGTCCTAGTGATACTGGTTGTGTCATTGCCGACCATGGGATGCCTTGTGCGAAACTTTGGGGACCCAGGGAATCACTTTTGGCTGATAGTGACACTTTATCATTTTATTTTTAAAGAAAGGAGAATATCACAAAAGTATGGAACACCTAAGTAAAAAAAATTTAGTTTTATCTGTGTAAATGATATCTTAGACTATAAATATTCATTGTGAAGATATAAATATTTCCTAAATCATGGTATTTTTTTATAATTTGTAGACATCATATAAATTAATTTATTTATGACACCATGATGATGCAGCGATTACCTCATTATTCAATGATTTAAATAAAATGTAAAGATAATGTAAAATATAAGACATTCAATTGTCAAAAAAATATTGTATGAGTATATTTCTAACACTTATCCATTATCCTCAAAATATATCAATGTTTTACATTTAAAATCAGAAACAAATTTTTTAAATAAAGTAATATTTCTTGACTTTCCAAGAGTGCCCCTCCTCCCTCTTATAAAAGGCCCCCACCTCTACCTCTGTACCCACACCTCTCAAGCCATTGGCTCGGCCAAAATCTACTCATTTTTCCTCTCCCGATCCCTCTCTTACTCCTAGAAGCCTCACATTGGGCACAATATTTTCCAAGAAACCCATTGGGCTCAAATCAAAAAGAGTTATCCAATTTAAGGATAATGTCTTCTCTTATGTTCTTTTCTTTTATTTTGCTTCTCCAACCCCCCAAACTCTTTTTATTCCTTTATTTTGTAACAAAAAAATTATCATAAATATACTAGGATGTTGTTATGAGAAGGAATAGAGATAAAATTACACACACCTTCGTCAAATGGTTAAAGAACATACTGTTTCTGTGGATGGCGAATCACTGGATCACGAAACGATGATTGTTCAATATTTTGTTAACACCTTTCATGGTGGCCATTAAGATTTCACTATATTTATATATGATGTATATTATGTTTATGTTATCCTTATTCTTATGTATTTTTCATTTATGACATAACTTTATGGTTTCCATAATGGGTAAACACGATAATTTCATTTGAGGAAGTGCGGACTACCGCCCCCTCAAAGTGATTTGAATCGTTAATTCCATATGTGGGATGTATAAAAGATGGAGTTAATGATGTTATATATTATATTATACATTAATTATAATATACCTATGTATCATTATGTTTTCATTCCATTAAAGTATGAAATATAAATGAAAGTAGCATTCATGCGTACGTACGGATTACCGTCTCCATGAACGGTGCATTTCATTTCTTATCTCCAAATGTTATATACTATTATTTGTACATATATATAATGGATATATATTATATATATTATATCTTAATGATTAATATAATTCTGTAATTATAATATATATATCTCTCATTATGTTTTAATTCCATTAATATGGCAAAAAAATGAAAGTAGTGTTCATGCGTACGTACGACCTACCGTCTCCATGAACGGTACATTTCATTTTTTATCTCCAAATGTTATGGAATAGTATAAAATGAATATATAATAGATATATAAGATATTTAAATCAGTAATACCATTATGTAGATGATGTATTTATATCTACATGGGAAATTATTTTCAAACAAGTTCATTTTTGACTCATGTACCAAATATTGACAAAAACATCTGATATGAACTCACATAATTAACTAACTATTATAAAATTATAATATGTGATATGAATTGAAAAATAATCTTCAAAGAAGGTACTTATGAAATTATAAATTTACAAAAGATTATTATTCAGGAATATAAAGAAATGAACAAGACAAGTCGGACTTGAGGTAAGGGATCCAACCTCTCTCTTTCTTTTTAAGTACTCTCTTTTATGTCACTTCTTTTAAGCTCCTCTTCCTTATGTTGAGGGATGTTCTTCTATATTCCTAATAATTTTATTATTATTTTAATATGATTAGAGTCCCTAATTGATATCTTAAATCCATTTTTTGAATTATTAAGTGGTGTCGTTAGGCTGCTGAATTTTCATATGGGGATTTCTTATCTCACTTTTAATTCTGTGAGATTTCCATTGTTCGCCACTTATTATTTGCATGTGGTGTATTTTGTACTTCCATTTTATATATATTATCAGTATTATATCTATATTCATGGTGTTTTGTAATTAATTTGGTGGTTATTATCTTTTGGTCATACGACTCGATTGATTACAACGAGGTACGGGGTTTTACCTCACTTTTTATTCCCATGAGATCCATACTACATTTTCCACTATTTCCTTTTGTGTGGTGTATGTGCTACCCATTATTCTAATATTTGTGAAATATAATCTCATTTATGGGTATTCACATCTTCATTTTATGACCCTTCTTTCATGGGGTGTACATTTCAAATGTTACCCAATTCGGTATGGGAACCTTTCACCCTCCTCTTTTTTAAAGACTTCTTTTGTTATGTCTTTTAATTTACATATTTTTATGTTGGGATATGTTATTATATATCCTTATTGTTGTAAATTTTATGTCCAGGTGATGAGATACCATTTTCTCTCTCATCAACTAATTTTAAGAATTTTAAAGTGACGTCGTTAGGCTGTCAAATATTTACAAGGGAACTTCTTAACCCAATTTAGATTTCTTTGGGTTCAAATTGTAGTTATTGAATATGTCATCCTTTGAAAATGTATCAATGACCTTTGATTATTTTAAACTTAATATACACTTATATTTGGTGTATTTATATTTTTCACACATAATTATGAGATTGATTTATCCTTAATTTAAGGATACCTTCTTTATAAGGGATTTCATCACATTCTACATTTCTATTGAGACTTCATTGTTGTTATGCACCAATTCACTCTTATATGGTGTATATATTGTCCTTTGTAATATTATATCATGAATCCCTTTATTCTCATGATATTATAATTTTCTGATTAAATGTTATTCCTCAATTATTTGTATTCAAGTGTCTCTCATTTTGTTAAAAACCCTTTAACTAAAATATCGTTTTAAATGTTTTAATGATTTATTCATATAAATATTTTTCATTAATATCCATGTTTTCAAAATAGTTTAAAGGATTTATTTATATGGTTATTAATGGTTTAAAATGTTAAAATATTCAAATTGGTGTGGGACACTTTTATTCAAAAATCTATTTATTAAATGTTTTAACTGTTTTTTAAAATGGTTTTTTTGAATGGATTCATTATTTAAATATCTTAAAATGTTATATTGTTATTGTAATGTGGGAATGTTATCTTTCCTTTATTCTTATGTTATGTGTTACAATTATGTTATGGTTCTTGGGCATTGTTTATGAAGATGGGTGGTTCCGTGATAGACAAAGGGCGGGTGATCATGATATAGCTCTCCAATGCATTGGGTAACGCAAAGGGGTTAAATGCTAATACATATCCGAAGTGATTTATGGAATATACTATGATGGTTAGTCCAAACGTAACCATGAGGGTCACTAAATATGTAATAATGTTATGAATGACTCACTTTACCTTTATGTCTTATGATTTCTATGAGTTATTCATAAATCTTATGTTTTCATGAGGTATGTTAAGTGATTTTCTTTTATAAGTAAAGTATATTTTCATTGATTCTTATTTATATATGGACTAATGTTTTCTTTTCATATTGTTATACCACATAATGATCTTTTTATGCTCATCCCAAGTTTTTGAAATGTTTTTCATAGGGCATAAAGTGGAATAGGGTCAAGGATGGGATCAAGGAAATGTCTTGCTGTTTAAAACATGGAACTAGGCATGACTCTTTTGTTCATGAGTTTCATTTTGTGAAATTAATGGAACTGAGTAGATGTGTCTACATTGCAATCTTTGACATGTAATAGTTATGTTCTAATTCTCTACAACTCTAAACCTAAAAAGATCCTCAATGCGAATTATTCATTTAATTCAATATTAAATAATGTTTTAAGGCCGGGTCCTTAAAGTTGGTATCAAAGCCCGGTTTAGATAACATTAGAGGTTATGATATTCATTAAGCATCAGTGACAGGTTGTGTATTACCACAATGGTTAGTATTTTGGATGGAGTCATTTTTTTGAAAGTTATAATGAGTTTGAGATAACTTGAATAAGTATATCATAGTGTTTATATTCCTCTTTAGTATATGATTATTTTGTTGATATACTCACACTGAAATTTTTGGTTTTAGTAAATGGAAGGATCTAGTAGGCACCAAAGTGACAATGGGTATGAAGGAAACTTTGGTGGTTCTCGGATTAAGAAACTGGATGAAATGGGGGATTCGATGAGGAATATCGTGGTAATTATAAACCAACTATAAAGGAGTCATGATTAACCACTTGAACCTTGGTGAGTTCTCTAATGCATCATGTATGGGAGAACCAACTCGATGTTGAAGTTCAGGTAATAATTATAAAGGTAACAATTAGGGTTTATATAATCCTTAATTTTGAGGTAATTATGGGTTACTATATGGTATGATGGAAAATGAAAGGCATGAGATAAACTTGACGTTAAATTATGTTATGGTTATTTTTGAAGATTTTATCTCTTTTTAGGAAATGTTTTAAGAATTATATAGGTTTGGAAAAAAGACAACATGCAGACGGCGTGACAACCCGTCGCATCAGACAAAGATACGAGAATATAACCTACAACCAAATTTCAACTGGTATTTATCGCCTACCACTGGACTACATGAAGTCTGTGGTTAGTTTGACTAATTATTTTTATTTAGAAGATCTTATGAAACTAGAATAAGTTGATTTTGGGTTATCTATGGAAATTATTAACCTCTCATGGAGGATTTTTGATTAGGTTAATTACATTTCAATATAATATTTTAAGAGCAACATATGTTATTTGGAGATTAAAGTTAAGATTTACCTTGGATGACTATGTGATTAAATCCTTCAGAAATTTGGGTTTCAATCTTAGTTTGGTTTACATTGAATAATTTTATGGACAGTTGTTTATTGAATGGTCATTGTAGATCATTGGGTTTTGTAGAAAAATTTTAGAGATTAAGAGTAGTTTTTCTTTTTGTAAAAAAATTATCCTTTTTGGGATTATCTGATCTTGTACTAACATTTTTGGTTTTGGTTATAGTTTTGGTATAAAGACATGGAAAAAATATAGTTATCTTTTGTGGATTATGTGGTTCTCTAGAAGTCGATTATAGTACTCTTAATGTGAACAAGTCATCCAAAATACTCATCTTTTGGAGAAAATATGAGTTTTGGTAAGAAATCTAGTAAGAGTTGAAAGTCAACATGACAAGTAAGTATGATTCCTTATGTTCTAGTTAAGCTCATAAATAAATTCCTCAAGGAAAATTAACATAAAACAAAAATTTTGTTTATTAACTTTTCCTACTGGGGGATCAAATACCATTTAACCCATCACAAGTTTGTGATTTTCTTGTGGTTAACTTTCTCCTAAACAAGTTTTCTATCACCCTAAATCAGAACATGAACCTTTGTTTTCTTAAATAATATCCATGTTTTCTTACTTGGAATCCTAGTATGGGTTAACCAGGATGACATTTGTATTTCACTTTCTTTCTTTTAAAGTGGTAGTTAAATTTACTGTTTTTCCGATGTGGGGATTACAACGAAGTTTCCAAGCCCAATTTTGAAATTGTGAGGATGCATTTCCCAAAAGGGGGGAAGGATGTAACATCCCAGGTATATAAATAATATTATCTTTTAATGTTTATCAATATTTTTGAATAAAATATTAATATTACTTTTAAGATAATGCTATGCTTGATGGCGTACCCAATACGCAACAACGAGTTTCTTTGAAATCTTACGTTGCACACTAATAATATAATAATACTATTAAAGTTAACGCCTAGCCGTTGTAAGGGAGGTAATGAACAGAACTAACTAAAAAATTATTACATATGTTTGATAAATATTTTTACTTTTATCCAATAAATTTTAGTGGCTTAAAATTCAAATGAATCCAATTTTAAGAATTAATACTCTAATATTTTTAATAGATTGTTTTACCGCATTTTGATGGCGAACATTTTTTAAATATAACTTTTGAAATTTTTATAATATTTATTTTTCAAAATAAACTTATTCATTAGAATTGGGACATTTAAATTTACTTTGGAAAAGTTCTTGGTATTATTCTGACAATTTTCATTTTTTAATGAATCGTGAAAAATACTGCATTTTACTTCAAAACTGCATTTTTCATCTAATTTAATTAAATGGTTTGTTTATCATTTTTATTGTTTTAATGTGTAATTATAATATATTTTTACCATTTAATTCAATTGTGGTCATTATAATTAATTTCAGATTTCAAATAGACATAAACAAGTGAAAAACATTTCATAGATATTGCTTCAAAAAACCCGCTATTTGTTTTGACCACATGAATTATTTTTAATTTAATTATTTCCATTTATGTGTTTAAAATTTGATAAAAATGGATTCCATATTTGGAATAAGAATTTCTAAATTATGTAATTAAGACTATTTTGTTTTTTGAAATTATGAATAGTAACGATGGTAATTATCTTTAATTATCGTGATTAATTAGTAATCGGGTAGTTAAGGATAATAAAAGAACATAATAATAATTAATAATGACCCCAAGAAGTGTCCAAATGATACTGGTTCTGTCATGGCCGACCATGAGATGCCATGTGATAAACATTGGGGCCCCATGGAATCACTTTTGTGTGATAGTGACACTTTATCATTTTATTTTTAAAGAAAGGAGATTATCACAAAAGTATGTAAAACCTAAGTAAAACAATTTTAGTTTTGTCTGTGTAAATGATATCCTTGACAATAAATACTCATTGGAAATCTAAAAATATTTCCTACATCATAGTATTTTTTTTATTATTTTTAGACATTAAATAAATTAATTTATTTATGACACCATGATGATGCATCGATTACCTCATTAATGAACGATTTAAAAAAATGAAATGATAATGTAGAATATAGGACATAATCGTGTCAAAAACCTATTGGATGAGTATATTTCGAACCCTTATCACCTTAGGCTCGAAATATTTCAATATTTTCCCTTTCAAATCCGATACACATTTTTTAAATAAAGTTATATTTCTTGACATTCCAAGAGTGCCCCTCCGCCCTCTTATAAAATGCCCCCACCTTTACCACCTTACCCACATCTCTGATGCCATTGGATCGGAAACTGTCTGCTCATTTTGTCTCTAAACATCCCTCTATTACTCCTAGAAGCCTAAATTTGGTCATAATCATTTCCAAGGATGCCTTTGGGCTCAAATCAAAAATAGTTACCCAATTTATTGGTAATGTTTTCTCTTATGTTATTTTGTTTTATTTTGCATCTACAACCCCCTAAACTCTTTTTATTCCTTTATTTTGTAACAACACCAGTATATTAAATACACTAGGATGTTGTTATGATAATTAATAGAGCTAAACTTACACACACATTCATATAATAGTTAAATAACATACTGTTTCTGTGGATGATGAATTACTACCTCACAAAACGATGATTATTCAATACTTTTTTAACACCTTTCATGGTGGCCATTAAGATGTCACTATATTTCTATATTATGTTTATTATGTTTATGTTTTCCATATGCTTATTTAATTTTCATTTATTCCATACCTTTATGGTTTCCTTAATGGGTAAACGTGATAATTTCATTTTAGGAAGTGCGGAATACTGCCCCCTCAAAGTGATATGAATCGTTAATACCATATGTGGGATGTATAAAGGATGGATTTAATGATTTTATATATTATATAATACTTTAATTATAATATACCTTTGTATAAATATGTTTTCATTCCATTAAACTATGAAATAGAAATGAAAGTAGCGTTCATGCGTACATACGGATTACCGTCTCAATGAACGGTGCATTACATTTCTTATCTCCAAATGTTATGTAATATTATTTTTACATATATATAATGGATATATATGATATATATTACATCTTAATGATAATATAATTATTTAATTATAATATATATATCTATCATTATGTTTGAATTCGATTAATATGACAATGAAATGAAAGTAGTGTTCATGCGTACGTACGACCTACCATCTCCATGAACGGTACATTTCAATTTTTTATCTCCAAATGTTAGGGAATAGTATAAAATTAATATATACTGGATATATAAGATATTTAAATCATTAATACCATTATTGAGATGATGTACTTATAACTACATGGGAAATTATTTTCAAACAAGTTCGTTTTTGACTCATGTACCAAACATCGACCCAAACATCTGATATGAACTCACATAATTAACTAACCATTATAGCATTATATAATGTGGTATTAATTGAAAAATAAACTTTAAAAGAATGAAATTAAGAAATTATAAATTGAAATTTTTTTATTATTCAGTAATATAATGAAATGAACAAGACAAGTCGGACTTGAGGTAAGGGATCCAACCTCTCTCTTTCTTTTTAAGTACTCTCTTTTATGTCACTTATTTTATTCTAATCTTTCTTATGTTGGGGGATGTTCTTATATATTCATATTACTGTACTTTTTATTTTCATTTGATGAGAGACCCTATTTTATATCTTCAATCTATTTTTGGATGTTTTAAGGGCCACTGTTAGGCTGCCGAATTTTCGTAAGGGGATTTCTTATCTCACTTTTAATTCAATGATATTTCCATTGTTCACCACATATTTATTGCATGCGATGTATTTTGTACATACATTTGATATATATTATCATGATTATATATATATTCATGGTGTTATGTAATTCATTTGATGGTTATTATCTTTTGGTCATACGACTCGATTGATTACGACGAGGTAAGGGGTTTCTATCTAACGTTTTATTCCCATGAGATTGATGCTAAATTTTCCACTATTTCCATTTGGGTGTTGTATGTACTGTCGACTATTCTACTATTTGTGTAATATACTCTCATTTATGGGTAATCACATCTTCATTATATGACCCTTCTTTCATGGGGTGTACGTTTCAAAAGTTACCCAATTCGGTAAGGGAACCTTTCACCCTCCTCTTTTTAAAAGACTTCTTTTATTATGTCTTTTAATTTACATATTTTTATGTTGGGATATGTTCTTATATATCATTATTGATGTAAATTTTATGTCCAAGTGAAGAGATACCATTTTATCTCTCATCAAATAATTTTATGAATTTTAAAGTGACGCCGTTAGGCTGTCAAATTTTTACAAGGGAACTTCTTAACCCAATTTAGATTTCTTTGGGTTCATCTTGTAGTTATTTAATATGTCATCCTATGAATATGTATGAATGAACACTAATTGTTTCACACATAATATCCACTTATATTGTGTGTATTTTTATTTTTCACACATAATTATGAGATTGATTTATCCTTAATTTATGTATACCTTCTTTATAAGGGATTTTATCTCATTTTAAATTTCTATTGAGACTTCATTGTTGTTGTGCACCAATTCACTTTTATGGTGTATATACTGTCCTTTGTCATATTATATCATGAATACATTTATTCTCATTATATTATAAATTTCTGATTAATTGTTATTCCTCAATTATTTGTATTCATGTGCCTCTCATTTTGTTAAAAACCCTTTCACTAAAATATCGTTTTAAATGTTTTAATGATTTATTATTATAAATATTTCTCATTAATATCCATGTTTTCAAAATGGTTTTAAGGATTTATTTACATGGATATTAATGGTTTAAAATGTTAAAATCTTTAATGTGGTATGGGACACTATGATTCAAAAATCTCTTTATTAAATGTTTTAAATGGGCTTGAAAATGGTTTTTAGAATGGATTCATTATTTCAATATCATAAAATGTTATATTGTTATTTAAATGTGGGAATGTTATATTTCCTCTATGATTATGTTAGGTGCTATGATTATGTTATGGTTCTTGGTCATTGTTTAAGATGACGGGTGGTTCTGTGATAAACTAAGGGTGGGTGAGCCCGATATAGCTCTCCAATGCATTGGTTAACGCGAAGGGGTTAAACGCCAAGGTATCTCCGAAGAGATTTAGGGAATATGCGATGATGGTTATTCCAAACGTAACCATGAGGGTTACTCCTTACGTAATAATGTTATTAATGCCTCAAGTTACCTATATGTCTTATGATTTCTATGAGTTATTCATAAATCTTATGTTTTCATGAGGTATGTTAAGTGCTTATATTTTATGAGTAAAGTATGTTTTCATTGATTATTATGTATACATGGACTAATTTTTTCTTTCCATATTGTTATAACCCTTACTGGGCTTTTTATGCTCATCCCATGTTTTTGAAATGTTTTTGACAGGGCATAAAGTGGAATAGGTTCAAGGATTGGATCAAGGAAATGTCATGCTATCTAAAACAAGGAACTAGAAATGACTCTTATGTTCACAAGTTTTATTTTGTGAAAAAAAATTGAATTGAGTAGATGTGTCTACTTTTAAATCTTTGAGATATAATAGTTATGTTCTAATTCTCGAAAACACTAAACCCGAAAAGATCCTCAATGTGAGTTATTCATTTAATTCAATATTAAGTAATGTTTTCAGGCTGGTTCCTTATAATGATAAATACACCAATTATTTTTGGTGGAATAAGTTGAAGGGGATAGTTTAAATCTTTTCTCAACCATGAATAACAAGGAGGTTTTTGATTAATTTACCTAAGGGGTATCCTAGGATTGTGAGATATATATAAAAATGATTCTATTGAAATTGTATTGGTTATATATGTTCTAGATTATTTATTTTCCACTGATTAGAATTCGGAGTCATGGTTTGATAAATCAAATTTTGGTGTGTTATTTAGTACATATGAGTTACAATAAATTCACTATTGACTGATACCTATATGGATTAGATTTATAGGAAAAAATATACTAAAAATTTGGAAATGAAATATGTTAGAATATTTGAGAGGAAAAATAGAATTATGTTACGATGATATTGGTTAATAACTATATCCTATTGTAGACAAGGTGGGATCATTTTCTTTTTCAAACAATCATATAAGGAAGAATACATTATTGATTATAAATTAACCATTGGTTTTTAGTAATGAAAATCAATATCTTAAAAATATATTATTTGGTGAAATGTAAATTCCTGAATTGATCTATTAGTAAATATCAATCCTCAATGACAAACGTTTTAAAAATTATTAAGGATGAATTAGAAAAATTCAATTACCCTAATTTGGACATTATTATGATACTTACCTTATAAAGGGATTTTCAATGTCATGTTTCTTTTTAGTGATCTATATATGAAATGAAATCGTGGAAAAATTACAAGATTTTTGCACCTAAATATTCATGTCTACACAATAATTGGATCAATAAGAAATGAATCATTATTGAGAATGGTAAAAATTTCAATTTCATTATCCAAGACCAAGGATTGTAATCTTGAAATAAAATTATGGAACACTTCAATGACCAACTTTCCGAAAACCTAGAGAAAAAAATTAATGATTTATATTTGGATCAATGTTTAAAATATATGGTTACAGTACTTTTGATTGAGGGGAATATTAGAGGTCATTAATGTAATTTTTTCATTTTATTACAATGAATCCTTTCCTTACTATAGTATTCCTCCACCACAAGTGAGGCTTATATGTATTTTACTCCCTAGTAAAATATATAACACAATATATATAGTAACACTATTAATATATATATAATAACATATATTTATATATAAACAAAAAACCACACAAAAACACACTTAAGACAAAAATCGATATTTATATATATAAATATAAATATACATTTCAAAATAGGTTAAAAAATAGAACAAAATTACACACACACACATATATATATAATACAATATTATAGAAATTTTATATATAGATTAAATGTATGCAGATAATATATATATATATATATAATTATTTATATACAAATATATGGTATATAACATATACACACTAGAAAAAAAATATAAATAAAAAATATTTATATATTAATTATTTATCAAAATAAAAATAAATTATATATATAAAAATATATTTTATGAAAAATATAAATATATATATATCATTAGTGAAAAAAATATAAAATTATTATATAAACAACATTATGAAACAATATATAAATATATTGATATGAAACATATAAATAATTGAAAACATTTAAAATATATATTTTAAATAAAATATATATAACATACTTATATGATGATTAAATTAAAAAATACACACATATATACATATGAGAAATCATGAACATATATATATATATATGTCAATATAAATATATATTACACACCAACACAATCATATAAATATATATATGATCTATATATTTAACACAGACACACACACAGACACACACACAAACACACATATATCAAAACAAATCTGTGTCTAGTTTTGTGAATATATATATCGGTATGTACATTTGTATGTATATATGATCATATGTATGTATGCATACATGCATGTAGGTAACTATAATATCTTTTATATATATATATATATATGGTTTACAAGAATATTTTACAATGATGGAAAAGAATGAAAAAAATTGAGAAAAATGTAATACATTGATTGCAAAACATATGTGAATCCAATACAATAGATTTCATATGTATTCCAAGATAAAAATTGATGATATTATACATAGATGATAGTTCAAAATATAAATGGTATATGGTGTAAAAAAAGAGAAAAATATATAGGGATAAAAGGACATTATGTAAATATAATGGGGTGGGTGACACAATTATTAGTGTTATATGAAATTGTGCTAAGAAGGGATGGGATTTAGCTGTGCTAAACAATGGATTAAAAATGAACCCTCTATAATGTTTCAAAAAAATGATTAATAAACAAATTATTACTGTTATTTAGATACATTAATAGAAAAAATTATGAATATTATTATTTTAGAGATAGTTTTTTATATATGTGATCAATGTTGAGGGTTGAAATTTCAACTGGCTATGGGTTCTGAGAAACTCAAAATAAATTAAGCACAATGGATAATTGATAAGGGAAATATAATACCATTAATATCTTAATATTCACAAGACTAAAAAATTTCATCTAAATGATGCATCCAAAAAAGGTGAAGAATCATTTTATGGTAAAGATATTCTTGCGAAAAATATAATAAGTAAAAAAAAGGGAAAATTACTAAGTGTAGTGGAGTTTTATTTTTTAGTAGATATACAGGCCCATCACATGATATCATGAGTTAAATAGAAAACTAAAAATTTATAGGTTTTTACAATCACTTATGAAGAAATATCGATGAGAATACTTATTAAATCAATTTAATCATATATCATATCACTATGGAATATATCATGTAATTATCCAAGAAACGAGTATATAATTTTATGTTGAGTTAATAGAAGAATACTAATCAATATGTAAATATGTTTAACATTTTATTTATTGAAAAATATCATGAAGTAAAAATAATCAATATAAAAAATCCTCTTAGACAATATATTTGATTAATAAGTTTGATATAAGAATTAGTGATGAACAATAGTGATTGTGTTAAAATATCCATAACAATTTTATAATGCACTATAAAACTTGTAATATATTAATTAAATTAAATTAAAAGTTTCTAAAAATGAAAATCATGAGTTAGATCACAAGTGGAAAAATTTAATATGATAAATAATCAAATATCCAAATAGTATAATTTATTTCTACTTATCGGTGATAAATATCATGGCATGACATCTATAAACTATCACTCCTTGATCTAATACTACAATAATTATCTTTACATTACTATATTTGAAATAAATAATCATGACCCAAATTTTTAAATTTAAAACTTGCATCATCATAGTAAAATATTGGACCATTTAAATACACAATAACCATTAAGTTTAGAGTTTCAGAGAATTAGGAAAACTCTTACATAATAATACCCATGTATTCAAGTGAATATTATATCAAAATTAACCATTTTTATTTTTTAAAACTATATCTTTAAAATTTCCTATAATTTTATTCTTACATAAATCATTTCTATATATAATTCAATAATCGTCAATATTCATAGCCCTGAGAAATCGAAAACCTAATAATTGTGAGAATATATAATTAGTAAGGGAAAATAAAATAACTAAAAATTAAACTTCATCAATTCAAAAAACGTTATGATGTTATATTAATTGTTCATCATCATAATATAAGATAATTAATTACTATAAATAAATCATTATAAATCATGATACATGGCATCAAGAATTAACATAATTAAATATTTCTAAAATTAAATTATCATGAGCCATATAAAATCAATCCTTGTATAAAATAAACATTGAATTTTGTAGAAATCTTTGATAAAAAATATTTGTATCATGTAACATCGAACATTCATCATGGAATAAAAAAACAACATAATTCCCATATCTATTTAGAGAAACCCATAAGTTCTAAATTCCTTCATCTCTTAGTTGTAACATAATTATGTCACCTCTAAAAAGTTGCATGCATCTAGGAAACTCTATCTCATTACCTGAAACATTGGATGGCTATAATGATCCAGCTGATGACTTATTAAGAAATTTCCTATAAGGTTTTGAGATGACTCCTTAATCACACATTCAATAATAATTTCCATGCACTAAATCATGAAACAAAACCCATTGATTCTTTCATTACATCAAAATTGTAAAATCCTAATTTACAATTAGAGAATAATGGAAATTCAAAATAATATTTTTTTTTACAATTGCATAAACCATTAATACAATGTATGTAAATGTTATTATAATATCATATCTCAAATAAATCAAAGAAATCATTATAATATTTTAATTTAGAAAACCAATTATTTATAAATAACATTAAAAATGAATATGGTATATTTGGGGAAAATTCCATTTTCTTTCAGAAAATATAAAAACATAATTTAAAAAATATCTTGAAAATAAATTTATTTCAATATAACCAATGATACTTATATAATAATCATAATGGAAAATAATAGTTTTGGGGGAGGGAAAATTAGTTTATAATTTAAATAATAAAAATATACATTCTTTTAAATCTTTGTTAATGAGATTAAAAATACACCCATGTGGAAAATGTGGAGAGAATTACATTGAAATAATTTTAAAATAAATTAAAATATAATGAAAAATAACTGTATGAAATAATTTATATTATTTAGAAAATATTCTATTAATATTATAATTAAAATTTATAATGAGTTTTATTAATGTTCTTTAAAATATTAAAGATATTTTTTAATTAAAAACATTCACATCCATTTAAAACCAAAAAACTATTGAAATATAGAGAATAAGAAAAATTAAAATAAATTAGTATAAATGAATTCACGATATTATACATCAGTAGGATGTAAACTCCCCATGTAAATGAATATAATTGGATTGACCAAAAAAATTATCTATGAATGATGGTTGGGACAAGAAACCTTAGAAACATTGGTTGTTCATGAATCAAAAATAAATTAGTGAAGGAACATAACCTTATTTTCTAAAAAAAGATAATTTATAGGGAAAATATGAAAGAAATCATTCATGGGGATGTAATTAAACAAAATTAAGTAAAACATGGTGCATAAAATGAACTATGTCTCAAATAACCAAAACTGAGACTGTGGAAACCCTGACAACATTAAAAAATTATGAGAACATATCTCATTAAAAGGATAAAATTAAATTAAATTTAAATATAATGATCAATGAGTAATTCGAGATATAATATCTCAATAGTTATTGGTTACACCTTATAAAATGATGTAGGATCATAAAACAACACATATATCATATAAACAAATATTAATATAAATAATCTTTACAATGATAAAATCATTGAATTTTGAATTTAATCAATAAAGAATATATGTGTAATTGTTTTATAAAAAACTAAACAATTATTGGTCATTTAAAACATAATCTAGGAATAGTATAGTTAATTCAGTATATGTACAACCTAATGAATGAAAATTTAGTTAAAATACTCCTTTCCTTGAGTCCAAACATTCTTTGTACTTATGAAGATTTCATTTATAATAAAGTTATTATAATTATTTTCACTATTAAGAATATTTTATAGTTTTAATAACATATATGTAAACTATTTGTTTCATTTATTAAAATTATATATTTAATTTCATAGTTGGTTAATTCTTTATCTTCTTTTTTGAGGATGCTCAGTTCATAATTGTCAAAATACTTTGGCAAGATGACCATAGTAATGGTGGTCACTATTCCTTAATCAATAGAATAATAATCAAGATGTTTTAATATGTTTTATATTTCAAATACTATTTTAGTATCACACATTGTTTATGGATATGAAAAATGAATCGTGTTGCTTCACGAAGGTTGTCTTCCACATGTTTGCAAGAGAGACACTGTCATTTTTTAAACAGTGTATGTGTAAGTAGCTAAGATATATCACATACATAAATAATAATAATTATTTCATGAATTTAGTAAATATATATTAATACCAATATAATAACCTACCTTGTGTGGTTGATGATATATTAAAAATACTACATGTATTATACCTCACAAAATATAACAAATTGTTTTGACAAAAACATATTTTTGATGAAAAAAATGACTTTATAAAAACAAATGTGCTTAATTACTAAGAATAAGTTTATTAATTCTTAATGAGTATGATTTTTATATATATTTTGTAATTTATTTAATATTATTAATATCCATTAATTAAACTAATAGGTTATATTTATCATATTTAAATAGTTATAATATGTTGGTCATTTATACTCAGTGTTTTGATTCTAATACACTATCAAAAAGGTTGTTATTCTAAAATCACATGTCATTAAATTATACCCTATTGAATTAATTACATCTATTAAATTTTAACTTGAGATAAGTAATAAAGATTTTAATATTTTAAAATTCCATTTTTGGAAGTGCACATCATAATTTTTTTAATAAAACATCCTTTCGAAAAGTGGGAAAGGAAAATATTATGGTCATATGTAATAAAACATAACTAGGTTACCAAATAGTATAATTTAGTTGGAAGAAACGAATATGGAAATAGACTAAAAAGGAATTTCTTTATTAATAATGGAGAGTCTAATAAAACATTGATTATTAGTAATTGAATTGTCTCGAGAAATTGAATAACCAAAATACTATAAACCAATGTGGACACAAAATGACAACCAATTCATCAGAATCGATGGTAATAGTTTAACATTTTTATTCAATTCCCCATTACTATAATTTATAAATTCTTTTTTCATTAATAAAAAAATAAATAAAATTACATTTTTTCATCAAATTTATAAATGAAATTTAATCATTTGGTTATGGGAAATAATTAGTTTCCACCTTAATGTCAAAATTTAATAAAAAAATGTGTATGAATATTTAACTCATATGTGACAATTACATTTTTTTTCCTTGTAACATTTTGAAATATTTTATGTAACAATTTCAGGGATAGGCATATAGTCGTCATGGATTCTAGGGGGTCTTGGATCACTATTGATGATATATTAAAAATACTACAAATATTATAACATATGTATTATTTTTTTATAATTTAATAATTTATATATCGATTCATGTTTTAGATGAAAACTTTGAGACTACCATTACATAAAAAATATTGGAATTACCACTGTCTTTACATTATTTATATATTCATCAAGAGTTTTGATTATGAGTAGTTGCAGTTAGATTAGAAAAATAAAAAATTTAAATTTAAATTTTTATTAATATCCATGTAATAATTCCCTCCTATCTAACAAAAACTATAGGAAAATCTATGTGTTATCTAAATACCCCTATAGTTTTTATAGGATTGTAGAAGAATTATTTATTATATAACAACTTGATCATTGATTAAATATCGATTTTAGAATTAATTGGTCATCAACAATGGAGTTATTTGTTGTCAACAAATATTGTGATGCGAAGATCATTCTTCAACAGAATATGATCCCATATTTATGGAGGAACATTTGTTTTCATTAATTCCTATTGTTATACAAACATATTGAATGAAAAATAATTCACATGAAAAATTTATTCACAGATCATGATTATTGAATTTCCATTGTTTATTTCTCTTCCTAGAATAAGGAATAAGATATTTAATTTAAACGGTTGTTGTTTTAAAATCCTAACATATTCCGCGTTTTTTATAAATGAGGGTATAATGATAAATGAAAAAAAAATTCTTCCTCACATTAATATATTTTTCATTTACTCTATCATTTATTCATTCATAAAATTAATTTTAATTGATCTGTGATTCGAATTTACCCAAGAACCAATTTTGTACATGATTCTAGCATTTGTGGATCGATGATGTTGTATCAACAATAGAGAAATAATAAATTGTGAATTTTAAATGGCGATGAAAAAATTCCATGGTGGATTAACGTTTTAATGTTACACTAGTTGTGAATTGATTAAAAATTATGGACCATATTGGTGGAATTTCAATTAAAATAGAATCCAACATTCAGAAACCAATATTTTTTTCATGTTCAGTCATCCTATATCACGTTTATTGAGAGTTGGTGATGGTATGATTGAAGGATACAGTAGTTCAGGAGAGGTGCATAAAATAGAATTGAATATATATATGGAAACCTAATATACATGGTCTATATTTTAAGGGAATACATTATTTTTTTCACCACATTCATGATATTTAAGGTTATGAAAAAACACATGTATCACACACCAAGGGAATTATTTACACACCGTGTGACCCATGGTCAGTGACCTAGTGTGTTCCACTTTATTACACTAGCACATGTCGGACTGTTATGTAAGTACATGTCCATATTACATTAACACATTTTTAACACACGGGTTGGGACAGTTTATATGTGCAGTGGTTGATGGACATCGGTACAGGAACAAACCATAGTGGGTCCATGAATTTTTTAAAACACAATTTATTAACTATAATTAACATGTTCTTATTCATTGATAGATTGGAGGAACACTTTTCTACAGTATTGATGAGTATATCTATTTTAAGTCCCCTCGATTTATCCCAATGAATTTATAGTGAGTCATCCCATCCTAAGAATAGGATGAGTGATCACCTCTATATGTTGATTATAGAGAGATTCAGAAATCCCTCCTTGTATACTAAGATGATATCTTCTATCATTTTCATGAGGTTATGATATGTATTCCATTACGGACATAGAGGTTGTCTGATCCCCATCTTATTGTGTTATTCTGAATAGATTTATGCTTCCTCTACTAGAAATAGGTTTGATCCCTTACATATGTATGAACATCATTGATGTTCTAGTGTATATGATTCCATTTTAAAGGTCAACTATCTGAACCTCTCAGATACTCTCTTTTAGTGTTATAGAAACCCAAGTAATGAGTTCCCTCAAATGAGCACTACCGTAATGTCACAGAAATTCCATATTTTTTTAATTATATAGATTTATTTCAAGACCGAAAAATTTGATGGCACGTGATTCCGAGGTATAGAGTGCCTGCAATGATCTGTCGATGTTTTGTTACGGTTTAATTAGTGCACATAAGAAGTTTTTATAATAATGTTAAATTACTCTTTAACGGTTACCCGGATCAAAAATATGAGGGCACTATTGTGGTAAGGATGGTGGGTTTACTCTAGGAGTGACTTAAGTTTAGTCGGTGTGAGCTTCATTTAAGAAAAAACTAAATTGGAATAACTGTAAATAAAATAATTAAATAAATTATTTTATTTTTTAAATGCTTATAACTCATAAACGGTAACTCAGATTAAAAATCCCAGACCACTACTGAACTCCTGATGATATTTTTTCTTTAGGTAGATACTAACATTGGCCGGCGTGGGGCACTAGTGAAGGTTAGTTTTTGGTCTTAAATAAAATAATTATGTGACAATTATTTTATTGTAAAATCTATAACATTTATACGGTAACTCGGATTGAAAATCCGAGAGTACCGTTGGGTTATTTGGGAGCGTGTTTCACTTAGGAAGAGCCTAACTTCTACCGGCATGAGTAGAGGGTGACTGTTAACAATTTTATGAGATTTTTTTGGGTAAATTCAGTAAACGTGTGAGTGGAATTTGGTAAAATTTTAACCGGTACTCAGAATTGAAATCTGAGGGTACTGTTGAATCCGCAACGCCATGATTTTCTTAAGAAAGACTTTATTTTGAATGCAGTAGGTCCAGATAAGATGTTTTTTTGTGACTTTTAAAAAATAATGAAATAAAAAACCCAATTTTTTATTTCTTTTCCACCAACGGACATCCAGTAGTGTGGGACCCCCGGAGAGTCAAGACATTAAATGTCTTGACCCTTTAAATACTATGTAACAATGTCATTAGAGATTAGGAAGGTTTCTATAGAAAGAACCTACATAAATTCGATGATCGTTACTTACCCTCCCCCACTCTCATTTATATGGAGCATAGAGAGTGGAATTTACATGACTTCACTGAGCGACAAAGCTCTGGTAATGTGCCACAACACCAAACACAAGGAGGATATAGCCGGTTCCAGAGGGCAGTGATGAGCAACCCCGAACCACGAACCAAAGAATGATGATCGATCTACATCGTTGGAGGCTTATTGCAGGGACAAAAAACAACAACACATCCTCAAACGCGAACGATCTCCAACGATCATGAGGTGGGTTTTTTTTAAAATGATTTAATTTATTTTTCGATTCTTCGTATTGTGGTTTCACAAAGACTATGGCCAAACTAACATGGTCATCATCTTACACACAAACCATTCCCCTTTATCTTTTGTTCTTTGTCTGTTCTTCATGTGTTTTTCAATTACTAATATTTATTGATGCTAAAAACACGTAGTTGTGCTGAGCGTGATATATGAACACAGATCCCACAACGCAAGGATCACGAATATATGATCATTTAATTATTCAGGTATGGAATGAAGCTGCAATGGGTCATAGAAGAAGGCAGTGGGTGGCACCCAACCGGCCGCGAGGAAGGATGGGTGGTGTACGTCCACACTGCCGGATAATGAGGAAGCTGCAACCCGTTGGCGGTTGTTGGGTAGTATGGTGATTGGCATCCAGCTAGCCATGTAACAGAGTGGCAGTGTGAATCAATTCCACCAGTGGAGTAGAAGGCTGCAGCCGCTTGGCCACGGAGGAGGCTGAAGGGCGGCTAGCTTCAGGCCAACCATTGTGGGGTAGTGGCACGCGACCATGCCATTGGAAGGAAGACCAGCCAGCCTTCCGACTGGCCACTTCGGACCGAGAAGGACCCCCTTGACAGGTCCCATGTCCAACCCAACAGAATGATCTGATGGACCGTTGGGGAAAACCAAAAGGGGGGATTCCCCTTCGGCACCCACTGAGGTAGACCACGTGCACAACGGGATGCACCGCTTCATGAAGCGGCTAGTAGGTCGCACCACTTTGGGTTGTGCCAGCGTGCCACGCAGCCAGGCCGTGCCACCGGGCCTCAACATTGGGCTGCACCATCGGGCCATGCCACCAGGCTAAGCCAATAGGCTGGGCTGGGCCGCCCCTTCGCATGCGTGATCAGAAAATGGCCTAGCAGTCTGGGCCCGACATGGCCCAATCCATCTGAGCTAGTGCTGGACTGGGATGGATCGACCCGAACTGGGTCAGGTCAGGCCAGGCCATGTCGGGCTAGGTATGTCCGACCGGGGTCGGATAGGACCCAGGCCCATCTCAAAACAGTTTTTCCTTTTTGGCCATAAGTTGTGATCCAAGCATTTTTTTGATTAACCTTCACCAGTGACAGAATCCTTGGATCGAGAAGGTCCTTTTTGTACACTACTCTGGAGTTTGGATAAAGTTGGAGTACGGCCTGGTTGGATAGAACATGGAATCCAACCGGGCCCACGTAGCAGAAACGCTAATAACTTATAGATCAGGCATCTCATTGAAGTGTCGTATATTGTGTTGGTTCCATTTTGATGTCGCGGAACATTGGGTAACTTTTTTGTGGAACTGTGGGTTAGTTGAAGTATGAATTATGGATTGGGGAGCGGTTCTCCCAAGCGTGTTACATATGGAACCCTATGACTGATTGACACATCATAACTACTAATCGTTTCGACTTGGAGTGACTCGATTGGAATAGTGGGGAGTGCCTATGTGTGGCGCTGCAGACCCATGGTGGG
Organism: Viscum album; assembly: GCA_963277665.1. NCBI lineage: Eukaryota > Viridiplantae > Streptophyta > Magnoliopsida > Santalales > Viscaceae > Viscum > Viscum album. The sequence goes on along the minus strand of OY728148.1, from coordinate 1,332,204,244 downwards.
GAGAGCATTTGTGTGATGTGTCATACCCATGGTACTCGACAAGAAGAGTGCCTCAGATAGAGAGAGGGTGGAGCACCTCTGTGTGACGCGGCAGACCCATGGTGGGGAGCACCTCTCTGTGACACAGCAGACCCACAGTACTCGACAGGAGAAGTACCTTAGCATTCAAAGGATAGTGGGAAGCATCACTGTGTGACACGGCAGGCCCACTGTACTCGATATAGGATGAGTTATCTAGTATATGAGTTGTTCGATGATGTGACTAGGGATGTTACTAGTTACAACCCCTAGAATAAATCCTGGGGTGAGCTGTCGTTACCTTGTTCTTGTGATGGAGGTTACGATTTTTGGTACTTTTACGTTTGTTGAGTTACCTTCACAGTGTTACCTTTGTGGTATTATTCCTTCATGTATGAGATGTGTTTATCTTGATGACATAGTTGTATGTATGTGCATATACCTATGTAGAGTTGATTTCTTACTCAATGGTTTTATATTGTGGAGAATTAGGAGACCTACAGGGTCTCGGGGTCCCTACCGAGTGTTGTTATACTCACCCCTGCATAGGCTTCCTCCACACTAAGTTTTTTCTATTGTAGATGACATACAACGTTGATCGAGGCTGATGAAACTCGAACTAAATGGTGTGCAGAGGAGGACGATTCATCAAGACATGATGCAGAGGAGATTGAAGGATGGGGAGTGCTAAGGATGCGATCTGTACCTACCCTTCAGGTAGGATCTGTGGTTAAAAATCCATGAGCTGCTTTTCACTTTTCAGTTCTATTTTTACATTTGAGTTATACTCGTACATTCTGTTGAGCTGGTATTCCAACCCCTTTACATTTTTCCATCTTTTTACTACAACAATTTACTTAGTGGTTTATTCTTATTGTGTTCTATTTTGTGTGTATGTACAGGTTTAAAGGAAATGTGTTCCCATTTAAGGGAGTATGCCTTTTGGTTATAGTCTCCAGCCGGAGGCCTATAGATGGCGGGCTTGTGGTAGTCACGTCATGGGCCCCGGTGAATGGGTCATGAAAAAGTGGTATCAGAGAAGTCTTGTTCTACCAATGATCTAATACTTTAATCTTTTTTGTGAAGAAATAGTATTATGTTTTATGAGTGTGGTTTTATATTTCTGGATTCCAATGTTGGTCTGGTGGTCGACAAAACCATACACGAGGACCCTAAATTTCGTATTTCCACTCAGTGCGCGAAAAAAATGATTGCATGTGTTTTTTGAAATGTTTTTCTTTTGATTTCCTTGGAGTCAGCTCACTAGTTATATCACAATGACCATGGCACACTTGTTCCTTATCAGGATGCCACCAGAAAGACTGCCACCTAGGTTTCCTGAGAGAGTATGCAATGATGTCCCACCAAGTGATGAGGCCTCGGTGTAGGGCCCTCTTACGACGTTATCATCTTCAGGTGTTGTACCAGTAGTACAACTACCTGTTGGGTAGCTATTTCCACCATCCCACTAGCATAGGGTGAACACTAACTGAGCATGTTGCATGAGTTAGAGTGATAGAGGCCTCCGTGGTTCCTTGGCGAGATGGACCTGCAGGCGGTTGAGGACTAGATGGAGGTTGTGGCACGAGTTTTCCACCTAGTTGTTAGACTAGTAGAGAAGATTGTGATATTTGCTTCTTGTCTTTTCTAGTGAGTGAAAATGTGGATGTCCACATAGTGATGAGGCTTCAGTACTTTGATCATTTCCTGAGATAGTACATTTCGGTAGTGTTTTATCAATATCCATGTCTTTTGGTCAGCAGTTACAATCCGAGTTAACGGTAGAGGGCACATGAAGGATTTGTGCCTTACACGAGCTTCTGCATCGGATACCCCTCAATTTTCGATGCGAGTCCGACTCATAGGTGGCTAAGGACTGGCTTGAGGGCGTGGATGGGAGTTCCCTAGATCATCTACGACTTTAGAAGGATGACATGTCGGTAGCTGAGTATTCATAGAGGTGTATAGACTATTCCTGGTACTCGATGAATACGATACGATCAGTGCTTTAGGGATCGAATCTATGAGTGAGGTGTGTTTAGGGAAATCCAAGACACCACTATTACTCTATGAGTTCCTACTTATTATGGGGTTCTATAGAAGACCTTTTTGGTTGAATGTTCTTTGGATGAGAGGATACAACCAATGTATGTTAGTAGTGGAAAAAAAAGAAACTTGCGCCAGTCTCAAATACTTGGGTATGTAAAATGATTCAGGAAGAGGAAGTGTTTGAGACCAATGAATCTGTAGGGATATAGATTTGGAAGTAGATCTAGGAAAGCAGCATGAGGTGGTTTATATTTCAACATGTTACAACCACCCCCCTTTGAGGTCCCCACAAGGCTCAGGGAGTTTGGAGTATAGGGGAAAGGAGTAGCTGTATACGGTGAAGGAGTGCGACCCAAGGGCTCGATGAATGAATCGACGAACAGTCTGCGTCTACTACTAGATGCCATATTAATAGACATAGGCAGAAATCATTCATTCCTTCCACATAGCTAGTCCAAAACCAATATATTTCAGTTAAATTGATGAATTGAAACTCACATCTGGAGATACTTTTGGGAGGAGCATTGAAAATTAAACTTACACTGTTGGTGTGATCTAACCCTAGAGGTGAGAGTTTTTATTGGATAACCTTGGTGGCAGCGTCGAGGCCTTACGATGTTATTTTGGGTATTGACTGGACATCCACATTTCATTCTCATATTTACTGTATTTGGATAAAAGAACGCGGATTACCTACACCGTTGGAATGGGATTTTCCTTGGTCGGAAAAATGGAAAGCCATGTAGCACAGGATAAAATCCCATATTAGAGGGTGCGGCAGATCACTCTTTGTTCGGCCAGTCATATCCTCATGGAAGCTGGAGTTTTGAGTTTTCAGCACAAGTGGAAGTGCAAGGGGACGAGTTTTCAAATTATGTTTCTAGGATTACCTCCCCGAAGGGTGAGGGACGTTTGCTTTGGCTAGGTGCTTCCATAGATTTGTACCCGACATCTCCAGGGTAGCAAAACCCTTGTCAGTTTTTACCAAAAAGGAGGAGCCATTCCTATGGATGAAGGAGTGTCAGCCTAGAAATCAAGAGATGATTCAGATACTAAAAAATATAACTATGCCACCCATGACCTGGAGTTAGCAGCATTGGACATTACACTGAAGATGTGGAGGAATTACTTGATAAGAAAACATTTTATAGTTTAATTTGATCATATGAGTCCCAAGTATATCTTCTCTCAGAAGGACCTAAATGTGGTACTACGGCCTTGGATAGAGTTCCTCTAGGGCTATGACTTTGTGATAGTTTATACTCTTGTGAAGGGGAACATGGTAGCAGATGCACTCAGTAGGAGGTCTGGTCTGCAGTTGTTGAGTGAGGTGACAGAGTAACTAGATGCATTAAAGTTATCCTATGTGGATGGAGATGATGTTTTTTTACCTCAAGTCTATGACTGTCACACCACCAATCCTTCATCATGCCAGGGAGGAAAAACTTGGGGGCATTGATTTCAAGGAACGATGTGCTCAGATATCCTTAGGGATGGAACCTGTTTGATTTGTGGAATGTGGGGAGCACGTCAACCTTTTCAGAGGACGTATTATGGTACCAATGGAGCTTCGAGAGGAGGTGTTGATGGAGTTTCATACGTCCCCTCAGGTGGTACATCCTGGAGTGGTAATGTTATACCAGGACCTCCGGCGTCAGTACTGGTGGCCAGTGATGAAGAAAGCAGTGGCAGAGTTGTAACACAATGTCTTAATTGTTAGCATATGAAGACTGTATAGAGTTGGTAGAAGTCTTATGGTGACAAGATATGGAGACCTTTATTATTCCAGGAGGGGGACCATGTTTTCTTGCGAGCCTCCGATCGATGGGGACTATGGAGATTTTTTTGAGATGACAAGTTATCACCGAGGATCATCGGACCTCTATAGATTCTAAATAGAGTGGGAGAGGTGGAATACCGTCTATCTCTTTCCACATAGATTCTTTGGGTGCATAATGTTTTCCATGTGTCACAGATGAGGAGATGCGTGCATGATCTATTGCATGTTATCGACCATGGGGTGATGGACACAGATGATGGGGCGGCGTTTATAAAGGTTATAGTAGAGATTCAGGATCGACAGAAGCAGGTCCTTCATGGTCATTCAATACCTCTGGAGCTCATTCATTGGAAGCACATGAACCTATAGAAGAGCACAAGGGAGAAGGAGGCTCAGATTCATGCTCTGTAACCTTTTTGGATTTTTTATCTTTGTTGTGGATTTTTTTGGATGTAATACCCTACAGTGGGGAAAATGTAATGTCCCAGAAATTCAGTATAATTTTTTTAAAATATATGAAATTAATTTGAGGCCGTAAAATATGAAGGTGCATGATTCCAAGGATCGGAGATCCCAAAATGATATTTGGAAGTTTGGTTAAGGTTTAATAATTTAGCGTGTGTTTGTAGATTTCCAGAAAATTTGAATAACTCTTAAAACTTTTCTCAGATTAGAAATCCGGTTGAATTGTTCTTCTCCAGATGGTGGGTTTACCCTAAGTGCGACTTATGTTTAGTATGTGTGGGAATCCTATGAGGAAACTGGAAAATGGCATAACTGTAAATAAAATAACATAATAATTTTTTTTTCAAATGCTTATAACTCATAAATGGCAACTCGGATTAAAAATATGAGACCACCACTGTACTCATGATGGAATTCTTTCTTTAGGAATAAACTAACATTGGCCGGCATGGGCCTCCTGTGATAGTTTTTTTTTCGATAAATAAAATAATTAAGTGACAATTATTCTTTTGTAAAGCCCATAACATTTAAATGGAAACTCAGATTAGAAATCTGATAGTACTGTTGGGTTTTTGGGATGTGTTTCACCTAGGCAGAGCCTAACCATGACTGATGTGGGTTGAGGGGACTGTTAATATTTTTCTGAGCTTCTTTCTGTGTACATTCAGTAAACGCACGAGAGGTATTTTTTTACTTTTGAACTGGTGCTAAGAATTGAAATCTAAGGGCACCCTTGAATCTGCAGTGCCATGATTTACATAAGGGAGTCGTCACATTGACTGTAGTAGGTCTGGAGAAGATGTAATTTTTTGTGACTTTTAAAATGAAATGAAATAAAATAATCTCACTATTTTATATTTTTCCACCAACGGACAAGTGATAGTGTGAGACCTACGGCAAGTAAATCCATTAAATGGCTTGACCCTTCAAATACTATGTAACAACATCATTGGAAATTACTAAGTTTCCTATTAAATGAACCATCATAAATTCCATGATCGTTACTTACCCCCTCCCTCTTTTATTTCTATAGATCATGGGGGGAGTAATAAACTTGAATTTACAAAGAAACGAAGCTTTGGTAAGTGTAGCGACATCAAACACTTGGATGACGGAGCCTGTTCTAGTTGGCAGTGAAGAGAAACCCCGAACCACAGACCGATTAATGGAGATGAAGCAACGTAATTGGAGGCTTGTTGCGGGGACAAAGAAAGCTGACAGTTCCTCAAACACAGATACCCTCCAATGATCATGAGGTAGGGGTTGGTTTTAATAGGATTGTATTTATTTATCAATTACTCATATTCTAGTATCATAACCATTATGGTCAAACTAACATGTCCATCACACCGCACTTAAACCATTACCCTTTATCTTTTTTTTTCTCCGTGCATTCTTCGTTTGTTCTTCAACGCCTAATATTTATTTATGCTGTAAACATAGAGTTATATTGAGCTTGATATATGGACATGATGCCCTTGATGCAAGGATCACGAATATATGATCGTTTATTTTTTCATGCATGTAACGAAGCCACAATGGCTCGCGGAAGAAGGCAGTGTTCACCAACAGAGAGGTCGCGCAGAAGAAAGGGCGACGCGCATCCACGCCTCCAGATGATGAGTAAGTCGCGGCCCATCGGCCATGGAGGGGTAGGGTGGAAGTGGGCATCTGGCCGGCCGCACAGTGGAGTGGTGGAGTGTTTCCAATTTTCCATTGGAGAAGGAGGTTACGACCACTTGGCTGCGGCCAAGGCCGAAGGGTGGCTGACATTTGGCCGGCCGGGGTGGAGCAGTGGCTCGTGACCACGCCGCTAGGAGGATGAACGGCCGACCATCCAGTCGTCCAAGCTAGACCGGGAGAGACCACTCTATATGCTCCTATGTGACAACTAGGTGAACGGTCTGATGGACCATTTGGTAAAACCGGAAGGGGGGAAATCCCCCTTCGAAGCCATCTCGGGTTGACCGTGCGCCTAGTGGGCCGCACCCAGAGGGCTATGCCGCAATGGGCCGCACCGGCATGTCTCGCCACCGGGATGCACCACAGGGATGCCCCACTGGGCCACCATTTCGTGAGCAGGACTGGACTCAGACCGGGTTAGATCTACCCGAAACAGGTCGGGTCTGCCCAGGCCGGGTCAGTCCGACTAGTGTCGGGCCAGACCCGACCCCATCTGTACCTAGTTTCGCCTTTTTGGACATAACGTGTGATCCGAGCATCCGTTTGATGAACTGTCAGCAGCGCCAGAATACATTGGTCGAGAAGGTCCTTTTTGTATTCTCCACTTCAGTTTGGATAATGTTGGAGTACATCTGGGTTGGATCAAACTCTGAATCCAACTGGGATCTCAGATAAGAAACACTAATAACTTACAGAGCCATCGTATTATTGACGCATCATCTGTTGTGTTGGGTCCCTTTTGACCTAAAAACCCGTTGTGTTACTTTATCTTGGAACATCGGGGTGGTTGAGGTATGTCCTATGTCTTGGTGAGAAGTTCTCCAAAGAGAGATACTTACAGATCACATCGACTGGGTGAGACTTGACGACTGCTAACTATTTCTACTGAGAGTGGCTCGACTAGACCAATGGGGAGCGCCTTTGTGTGACGCGGGTAACCCATGGTGGGGAGTGCCTTTTTGTGATATGGCTGACCCATGGTACTCAACAGGAGAAGTACCTCAGTAGGCCACGAGGTGGAGTGCCTCTATGTGACGTGGCAGACCCTTGGTGTGGAGTGGCCCTGTGTGACGTGGTAGACCCACGATTCTCGACAGGAGGAGAACCTTAATAGTCCAATGTTATTCTTAAGTGCCTCTATGTGACATGGAAGGCCCATTTTACTCGAAAGAGGAAGATTCATCCCACAATTTAGGTGTTCAACGATGTGATTAGGGATATTACTGGTTACTACCCATAGAATATATCCTGGTGTGAGATGTCCTTACCTTGTGCTCACTACTAGTAAAGAAGGTTATTCCAACGGTTTCAAACCTTTGGTATAGGCTGGAAATATATTGGTATAGTGTATACCAACAGTTTTCCAAACTGTTGGCTAGTAAGCCATGAGGAAAGCCTTATACCAACAGTTTGATCTAAACCGTTGGTATATCCCACTCTATGTAATGAATACCAACAGTTTCAAGAGAACCGTTGGTATAACATTTTTACCAATGGTTTTCAGAAACCGTTGGTATGTATTTATTTTTAAATTTATCCCAATGTATACCAACGGTTTAGAACCTTTGGTATTTTATCTTTTGAGAATTATTATACCAACGGTTGAAAACCATTGGTATTGTGTTTTTCCATAACTCCTATGCCAACTGTTCTAAACTGTTGGTATTGTTTTTTTCCAGAATTCCAGAACTCTTATACCAATAGTTTAGAACTGTTGTTATTGAGTTTTTCTAGAACTCTTATACCAATGGTTTTAAACTTTTAGTGTTGAGTTTTTTCAGAACTCTTATACCAATGATTTTAGATCGTTGGTATTGAGTTTTTCCAGAGCTACAACACTGAATCCCTCCACTACACAGCAACCCTCCAATAGCCACTCCACTATACACCTATATAAAAAATATCACAAAATCCACATACAGACTTCAAACAGTATAAAAACACCTATAATAGCCCAAAAAACACATAAAACTATCAAACTCTTTAAACCATGTCATTTACTACAATTCCCTATTTCAATATTCATATGACAATATTCATATGGTATTAATTCACTTCACCCATGCACAACCCATCAAACTGCACAGCCCCCACCTTCCCATCAAATTCGAATAAGCAGAATAGTTTGAGAATTACCTATTAGAGTTGGGTATGTAATGATTTGTGATAAATTTTTCATTGAACACGTATTGTTTATAATATATGGTGAAAAGGTATTTTCTAAGGAGTCTCGTCACTTATGACCCCATTAGTGAAACTACCCAACTCATGAAAAATGGTTTGCGACTATCGTTGATGAGTGTAAATTTCAGTTGTATTCACTTAAAATGATGTCCTTTTGAAACAAAAGATATACTTTGAGTGGTGTCGTCCACACCACGCCTCAGATTCAGGCGGAGTTGACTCGTACACGTCACAAATGACCCATGGATCATTTTCCTAAAGTATCAACAAAATCTGAATGCGTTTGGTTGGTTTCCTGTATGCCGACTGTTTTTACTTAAAAGCATATCAATTTTGAACAAAATAAAGACATTTTGAGTGGTACTGGCCACACCATGAATCAGATTTAGTAGGGGTTGACTCGTACACGTGAAAAATTACCCCTAGATCATTTTCATAAAGTATTAATATAATTCGAATGCATTTGGTCCGTTTTCCGTATGTCAGTTGTTGTTTTTACTTAAACTGTTGTACATGTCAAAGAAAAATTAGACACTTTGAGTGGTTCCTGCCACACCGCGCCTCAGATTGAGGCAGGGTTGACTCGTACACATCAAAAATGACTCATGGATCATTTTCCTAATGTTTTAATAGTATCAGAATGCCTTTGGTCGGTTTTTTGTATATTAGTTGTTGTTTTCACTTAAAATGATGTCCATTTTAATCTATTGGGATTCCAAAGCTGAAACCCAACAGAAGAGTTCATTTAAATCCAAAAAAATACTACATTAAATCCAATAGATTTTTTACCCATATTTCTGCCCATGCGTTATCCTTGACTTCGTGTGGCAGATGTCTCCAAGAGAGAGGGCTGACCAGAATGATATCGGAGTATTTGGCTTGCATCGCCAAAAAACCCCAACATTGCTGCCCAGATTTCACAATCATTTGTCCATCAACATTGTATTCCACCATCAACTGTGTCTGGAAGTTCTATACCGCACGCAAGAGAGTACGCCCCCTCCCCCGCCTTCTATCTGTAGTTGAATCTGTTATTAAAGAAAAATAATATCAGTACAAGTTATAATAAAAATAAATTTTGGTATAAAAATTTGATACAGTTATATAAATATACCTGTGGTAGTCGGATCAATGGGCATCCCTGGATGTGCAGATGCTGAAGGAATATCCTGTACAGGTTGAGTGTCCCTCAGTGTATGCTCCTCAGACACATACTGTGTTGTAGCAGAAGTCAAAGAAGGTGGAATATAATAGCTCGGAGATAATGAACTAGAAGAAAAAGATGATGGCATAGATGTCTGGCCAACTGGTAGTGTAAACATCGGAGGTCTAAATATCCCGTGTGTCCCTGAAGACATGACAGGATCAAAATGGGGCGTAGAAGATACACATGTGGTAGTGGATCATCTAACTCTCGCCCCACGAGCCCTGGTACCACCAGACTCAGTACCAGGACCACTAGATGATCGTCTATCTCTAACACCACCCCCCTCATACAACCAGCCTCTCTACTGGGTGCAATATCAGGCTCCTCGTCAGATATCTCTCGTCTAGGGGGTGGATCCTGGAAAAAAATTTAACATAAAAGTAAACACATGACATTATGAGTTATTGAAATATTTATATTTGAAATAAAATACTGACAACAAGGATGAGTGGAGGAACACTGATCTGTACCATGCGGCGATTATTTTCTGTCATCTTTTTCCACCGCCTCTATTCAATGGGTGTCATTTTCTGCAATGAAAACAAATATTGAAGTAATTAGAAACAGATAACTAATGAGTAACCCAAAAAACAAAATATAGAAAAACTATTCTAATAAAAAACATAAAGAAACATAAGATTTATGGTTATTTTAAGGTAAGTACTAGGTCACACACTCTAAATGATGTAGGTGAAACATGTAGGTGAGAACACGACTGTATGATTCTATATATTTCCCACCACAACTTTAGGTTCACAATCAACTCTGACAATTGAGCTATTGGCATCATCATTAGTAATAAACAGATTTCTTCCAATTTCAGTAGGGATAGTGTCAACTTCATCATCACCATCATCAAAAACATGTCTGGTATTTACTTCAATAATTACACCAAATTTAGGATGGCGATGATCTTTGACAGAAAAAATTCGTTTCACCATTGATGCTAATACATATGGTTCATCGGTGACAAGAGTGTGAGTCATGTCAATAACTTGAAATCCACAATCATCAATAAATGTACCTTCCCTCGTCATTGAATCAAACCATTTACATTTCATCATCGTGACTTTACCATGCGAGTAATAATACAAAATTATTATTTCCTCCATGAATCCATGATAAGAAACATTTTCAGAATGAGGTCTAGTATCTGATGAATTGGCATAACATTCTGTTGTAGTAGTTAGCATAAAACCATTATGTTGTGTTCTAATGTTTCTTGCTCGTTCAGTGATAATAAATTTGTATCCATTGATCACAAGTGATTTACAAGCACGAACCATGGTATTAGGACCAAAATCCAAAGCTCTTATTTCCTCAGAAACAGAGTCTACAGGAAAAATCAATACCTAAAATATAAACAAATAGTAAACTTAATTAAATATTATTTTTATTTAGTTATTACAGAAATATTTTTACCTTCAATTTCAACCTAGAAAAAAACCCTTTGCTTTGAAAAGTCTCTTTCCTTCTCAAAGATAAAGAACGATGCTTTATATATATCAAGTCTTTATGTTCCCTGTATATAAAAATAATAATAGTTTAACAAATATTTAAAATTACAATAGATAAGATAATAGATACATGTACAATTTACTTACTAGATATAGTCATCGAACAAATCACAATTGAACAACACTGTGCGATGTGCCATCTCTCACTCTTCAAAGATTAATGTCATTAATGTATATGATCCTAGAATTCCTCCTATCTGAGGAAGTGATGGAAAACTGGGTTCAATTTTCCCATACTATTCTTCTTCATTTCTCATTGGTCTGTTTATTCTCGTAGTAAGATCAGACAAATACATTGAGAATAAATCCATACATTCTTGATCCAAGTAACCATTCACAATAGAACATTCATGATAATACATTTTTCGAACATATTATTTAAATTTTCACATGTTTCTTTCAGGTGGATAAATCCAAAGGAATGTGATGGGTCCTCCAAGAAGTATTTCGGTCGGAAGATGGACAGTCAGATTTAACATGCATGTAAAAAATTATGGAGGGAATATTTTCTCTAACTCACACAAAATTAATGTTGTCTCTGCCAACAGTTTTTGAAAGAAGGATTTGGAAAACCTCTTAGCACAAAGATATCTAAACAAATAGCACAACTGAATAAATGAGACTCTAACATTATTGGACAAGAGATGACAGATTTCTATTGGAATCAAGTTGTGAAAAAGGACGTGATAATCATGAGACTTCAATTATTTCAGCTTCAACTATTTTTTGTTGACCCGTTTTGATATATTTCTTGAATAGACACCAGGAACTTTAATAGTCTCTAGCACTTCCAGAAATTGATTTCTTTCAGAAGGTGTCGTCACACAAGAAGCACATGGAACTTGCCATTTATTTTCACTGATACAGACATGATGCAATCCTGGTCTGATCCCCCAATCTATTGAGTCACGCCGAGATCGTAAATCATCTTTTGTCTTCCCCTTGACATTTATAAGAATCGAAAGCAACATTTCACATATATTCCTTTCAAATTGAATTACGTCTAACAAATTACATAACAAGTTGGTTCACCAATATGACAACTCAAATAATATACTCTTTTTCTTCTAATTGTAATAGGTATCATTGGTAATATTTTTCCACTTTCTATATTTCATTACACCCTTCCCAAATGAATAACTGAAATCTTTCAATTCATTAAGCACATCATTTCTAGACATACGTTGAGGTGGGTCATCATTCTCCATGGTATTTTCAAATCATCGACGATTTTTTATATATGGATGGTTCATTGGAAAGAATCGTCGATGTCCCATAAACTAAAACTACGACGATATTTCAGTCTTCTCGATTGAGTATTCTTTATACAATAGGACATGGAAATTTTCCTTTTGTGCTCCATCCAGAAAACATTTCATAAGTAGGAAAATCATTGATCGTCCACATAAGCGCATCACACATCTGAAATATGTCTTTCAATCATGTATCGTATGTGGGAACACCCACATCCCAAAGAAGTTTCAACTCATTTATTAAACGGTGCATGTATACATCTATATCATTACTGGGATCAGAAGGGCCAGATATCAGTATACTAAAGAAAGTTTAAGGATTTTTCATACACAACCAAGGGGGAAGGTTATAAATGTGTATGAAAACTGGCCTTGTGCTATGCGAAGTTAGAATCTGCCCAAATGGATTAAAACGGTCACATGAAATACCTAGTCTCACATTACGCACGTCGGCTACAAATTCAGGATATCGAGCATCAAATATCTTCCATGAAAATCAATCTGCAGGGTGAACCAACTCTTCATTATGAGGTTTTCTCTCGGTGTCATGCCATCACATTTCTAGGGATATTTTATCAGACATGAAAAGGTTCTGTAATCTGGGGATCAATAGAAAGTTCCACATTACATTTTGTGGCACACAAGATGGTGTTCCATCATCTTTTGGCTTCCATCAGGAGGTTCCACATTTGATACAATCATTTATTTTAGCAGTTTCTTCCCTAAATAAGCTGCAATCATTTGGGCAAGCATGATTTTTTTGAGAATCCATGTTCGTCAACTAACTTCCATGCCATATAGTGGGGTTTGAGGGAAATTCTGGAACATCTGGAAGTAATTCCTTTAAGAAGGTAAGAATTTAATCAATTTCATTATTTTAAATCCCATACATAGTTTTCCCATGAAACAATCAGATTAAAAAATCCAAACTTTTTCATTTTACCACATTGCCGATATACTAGAGTCGTCGCAGCATCATTTAAAATTTTCACCCTATCAACATCATCATTTTCATTGGACGCATCATGTGTGTGTGTATAGAAATATTGTTGACTGGACATCCTTTCCTTCTCATGATTCCGAATAAATGGAAACCGATCATATATCAAACTCTCTAATTCAGTCCTATCATTTGGATCATCAATATTTTGAGATTCCATTTTCTCTCCATTGTGATACCACACATAATAGTTTGTTTGGAAACCATCTTTGGTTATATGATAGCTAACTTCTTCACAACTCAACCATGGTCTTCCAACATAATTAAAACATGGGCAGTGTATGTGACCTCTATCTGAAGCCTTATCAAATGAAAAATCTAGAAAGCTGTTGAAATTATTTTGAAAATCGGTTGAAATCCGATCAAATTTCGTACATACAACTTCTATCCATTCTGTAAAAAAATTATAATAAGTCATTTCAAAGCAATCCAATAATATTGAAGTCTAATTAAAAAAATATTTAGGTAAATGACAATTGTTTACTTTATATAAAAGCATAACTGACACATTACTCTATGTGAGAATCATAATAAGAAATACAACAAAATACAGTGTATATAAGAAAATAAGATACATAATTTCTAATGCCTATATTCAAGGATTTTCTAGTAAGATATTGGAAGTGGATCAAGGAATACATAATCCATAAGGGTCATGTTGGGAGTACATGATTTTTATACTTTAACTTCTTCCAAGAGATCAGGATGAGGAGTAGGATGAGGATCAGGGGAGTGGTGGGACTGTCCATGTGGGCTGTGGGGTGTCCAGGGGAGGTGGGGGTGTCTAGGAGGGTGGTGGGGTCGTCCAGGGGGTCGGAGGTGTCCCGGGGGTGGGGGGATGTCTAGGGGGGTCGGGGTGTCCAGGTGGGTGGGCTGTCTGCAGGGGTGGTCAGGCTGTCCAAGGGGGTAGGGGGAGTCCAGGGGGTGGGCGGGCTGTCTAAAGAGGTGAGAGGGGTGTCCAGGGGGTGGGTGGGGCTGTCCGGGGGGGAGGGGGGTGGTGGTTACGGGCTGTCCAGGGGGTGGGCGGGCTTCGCATGGGGGTGGCGGGGCTGTCCAGAGGGTATAGAGTGTCCAGGGTGGTGGGCGGGCTGTCCAGGGTGGTGGGCGGGCTATCCACAGGGGGTGGTCGAGCTGTCCATGGGGGTGGCAGCGCTGTCCAATGGGGTTGGTTGTGTCAATGGGGTGGGTGAGGGCTTTCCAGGGGGTTGGGAGGGGCTTTCCAGGGGGTGGGCGTCTAGGGGGTGGGGGTGTCCGGGGGTGGTTGGCGGGTGTCCGGGGGTGGGGTGGGCAGGCTATCAACAAGGGTGGGGAGGCTGTCCAGGGGGGCACGGGCTGTCCAAGGTGGTGGGCAGGTGTCCGGGGGTGGGGTGGGTGGGATTTCAGCAAGGTTTGTGATATGTGTGGAAATTGTACACCTAGAGTTTGATGAGGAAATACTTATGAGGATGGATTGGAATATTGGTAGGTTCTTAGAGTGGGATGGTCCCTCTGAGTATATAAAATGTATTATGAAATGTTTTAGGGAAATATTATTATCATACAGGGCACAGGTCTATGAGGTGATAAAATTATATTTTCATAGATGTAATATTGTATTTTATGGATTTTTTGGACTAAATGAATATTGATTAGTTAATATAGATAAAGAAGTTATCAAAACAAATATTCGGAAAAATTGATCTGTTACTGGACATTTGGTAGCTTTCTATGGATTAATATCCTTAAAAATACCATTAGTAGTGGTTCATATAAAGAATCATTCCCAAGATTGAGTTTATGAGTATATATGGTTTTTATAATTTTTTTCCATGACTTTTCAGTTGATAAACACTATAATTTTCATCATAGATCTCATGAATATGATTTTCCATCCATATAATGTCTCTTTAATCATTATATTTATAGATGAAATTAAAATATAGAGTACGAAATTATTTTTTAATGATTGACGCTGTGACATATTAATGATACAATTCAATAAAATTTTCTTTATAAAATTAATTTTGTGTGTCAATATTGGATACAACAAACTAAGAGCTATTCAAATAAGAGAAGCATCGGGATTTTGGTCTATCTCAATCTCAACATCATTTAAAGGGGGTATCATCACAACCACCTCATAAAAAACAAAATCTAAAACCCTAACAACCTTGGTATCCCCCAACATAATAGCTTTAATCTATTCTATAATAGTATGAGGAATCACATAAACGAGGTGGTCCACATATCAACTTCCCACCTAAAATTCCCACTCAATAACAAAAACTACTTTTTTCTATCCCCATATGATTACACAACTCTCCTTCAGAATCTTTTGATAATAATCTATAAGGTATATAACTATTTTATTCATTTTATGACATAGTATTGGTATATTTATATGAAAAGAATACCCCCACAATAATCATGCAGTTCTATCATCAGTCTAATCCCCTATAACACATAAAAGAAGCTAGTATGGACATTTACTAAAATATTTAACGCCATATGAATAAAAATACACTCTAAATATAGTTTGAGAGAATATAATGGTGTGCGTGAAAAAATGATATTAAATCAATTTAAATGAATATGGAACAAATGAGGGTTTACAATACACTATGAGTACCTCAAACAATCCAAAACCACTATAGAGCCACATATTAAACTTCATGAAACATGACTTGGAAATCTTACCTATGTCTTTACTGATGACCGCCTAATTGGAACACTCTATTTATGGTTCTTTAACATAAGCAACAAACTATGTTTGGTCTATACCAACTCAATCACCACCTTGTAGATCATAATCTTGTTTCCCCTTATACTAAAATGGTCTCACTGGAAGATACTACTAATGCTGGTCCTAAACCATTCATTATCCACAAAAAAATGATCAAAGATCCATTGGACACATCGTAATGATGATACAAGCTCATCACATATAGGTTAAATCAAAATAAAAACAAAAAGATATACACGTCAAAATTAAAACTAAAAACTGAAATAATAGATAAATTTCAATAAAAATAAGGTACCAGTTAAGAAAATACCTAATTTAGGATGGGTCTGATTAGATTCGGCATGAGATTCAGCACCTTGGATGGGATGGAGGAAGAGGAAGCTAAAGGAGCTACAAAATCACCAAACCGCTCCCGTTTATGGTTCTGTATCGTGAATGGGGGAGAGGACGGGCCACTGTGAATTTGGGGGAAAGTTTTACAAACGAATTTTAAAAACCGTTGGTATATATTTTCAGGGCAAACCTATTCCAATGGTTCCTTATAATTTTTGGTAAAATCTCCCATGAACCACACCTATACCAACGGTTCTCATTGAACCATTGGTAAAACTGCCCTAAAACACATCTATACCAAAGGTTCATTAGAAATGTTGGCAAAATCTCCCACAAACGCACCTATACCAATAGTTCTAAGGAACTATTGCTAAAAGCTTCACTAAACCATTATTTACCAACAGTTTCATGAAACCGTTTGTATGGAAGTGTGGGGAAAACCCACTTTCCAGAAGTGGCTTTTGATTGAGGTTATGTTGTGTGGTACTTTTACCTTCACGGTGTTACCTTCATGGTGTTACCTTTGTGGTATTCTTCCCTCATGTATGAGATGTGTTTATCTGGATATCTTAGGTGTATGTTTGGGAATATACCTAAGTATAGTTGATATCTTTATTTTTGATTTTCCTTTGTGAAACTTTAGGAGAACAACGAGGTCTTGTGGTCCCTACTGAGTATTTTTATACTCACCCCTGCATGGGATTTTCCTTTACATTGTTGTGTATGGTGCAGAAGACGTACATCGTTGATTGCAGTTGAGGAAGCTAGGAAAGGATGGTACGTGGAGGTGGCCCGTTCAGTGAGACATGATGCAGAGGAGATGGATGGGAATGGAGTGCTGAGGAGGTGAACTATACCTTCAAATCATGTAGGATCCATGGAGGACGATCCATGAGATGATTTTCACATTTTAGTTGTATTTTTACTTTTGAGTTTTACTTGTACATTCTGTTGGGCTTAAATTACATCCCCTTTACATTCAGCACTCTTTTTACTACATCACTTTACAGAGTGGTTTCTTCTTCTTGCGTTCTTCTCTGTGAGTATGTACAGGTCAAAAGAAAATTCCATCCCGTTTTAGGGACTATGCCTTTTGGTGCTAGTCGCCTTCCCCTGGCCTATGGAATTAGGGCTTACGGTAGTCACGACACGGGCCCCGGGGGATGGGTCATGACAACTACCATGGATCCTTGAGAATATTACAAGGATGTCAGTGTTGGAATGAAATTACATTGAGACATTTTTTTTATCATTGAAAATTTATGGGTTGTTATCATACATTATTATTTGATAAATATCTATATGTTTTAAGTTTTATTATTTTACTGTGTCTTATAGGGTATGATAATAGACACTCCAATATGGGATCTTCCAAACCAGGTTGCGTTTTAGGAACAACATATTACTTTTGACAGAGTATTAAGAGGACATTGATATTATAGATCTTAGAATCACTATACAAATTGTATATGGATCGAGTAGTTTCATCACGATTGAAGACCCATTTCTACTAATATGTTAGTTTTTTTTCAAAAATTTTATTCTATTATTTTGATTATTTTCATTTATTTACATATATCATACTCAAATATGGTATTATTTTTATGCACTCATATATGGTATCAGTTATTGTTGTTATTCAACATTATATCAGTGATTGGACATGTGTGTTTGTGTGTCAATGTACTTTAGGATATAGTCTCCCAGCTGTGTGATGTTCCTACTAAATTCCATTTTCCATTCCCAAGTCTATTGGAGGTGGGATTGAGGTGTCACTATAATCTTTCTTCCATTTATAATGTCCTATTAAAGTCATCATGTCATAACCTGAAGTACAATAATAAACATCAAATTGACATTGAGGTAAATAGAAGTTTCAAAATATATTTTCCCAAATTTTATAAAAATTTAAAAAATAATTTGAACATGGTAATATAATACCCATAATAAAAAACCTTCATTTGAAGAAATAATAACTCCATCTCGAAATTTCAATAATAATACCCAAAGTTGATATTGAATCCATACATAGAAAATAAACCCTATATAAAAAATAACCATAATGAGAACATATTCTCCTCAAATGTGATAATAAAATATTAAATAGAAATTTTCAAACCAAAATTTCATTATTCTAAACAATGACTTCATATACTATAAAATATAACACCTTGGGTCACTTTAACTATAACCTAGTAAAGTATCTATCAAAATATTATTACTCACTTTATAATCCCATTACATTAAAACTGAATGGGATGTATATAACTTTGAACATATTATCAACCTTAAACTTATAAAAAATTGATGGTATCAAAGAACCCAATTTAATCCCAATGTGAAAACATCAAAATGTACAAATTTATCTGAAACCTACTCGAATAACAATTGTTACAGCACAAAACATGCACTCCAAAATATTTTGTTAAAATCGAAATATTTATAATTTTGGAACAAATACTAATAATCATGACCAAATTTTAGTCATCTTAAACTCAAAATCTCATAAAAAATAATGGAAAACATATATACCAATGACCTTTTTAGTTTACAGTTTTAGAGAGATATGAAAAACACTTCCACAATAACACCTGAGTCTTTAAGTGAGAATATGCCTCATTATTCCAAACACTTATTATTTAAGATTACATGTTAAACATGTCCCATAAAATTATTCACCCATTAAACCTTTCATTATATTATTCATTCAAAAGTGATATTAATAACCTAGGGAAATTGATAACATAGGATGGTTTATATCAAATGCTGAATAAGGGTAAACGTAATCATTAAAAAATAAATTTCATCAATGAGAACTACATGGGAAAAATGGTATGATAAATATTAAAAGTAGAAGATCATAAAATAAGTGAATTCATATTCATAAAACTAAGATCATAAATCATGATATATGGAATAAATATTTAACCTAATACATGGGTCATATAAGTCAACAATGTGTTACCAGATGAATGATATCTATTAGTAAATGGTTTTTGTGATTTCATATAATGTATTTTAGAAATGTCAAATTATCATGAAAAATGAAACATTAATTATAGATTCTCATATATAAATAATTCCTATATCTATTAGTAGTAATGTATGACCAATAAAATCTATTATATCTTATGTGTATCATTTACATATTAATAGTTAATAGTAAATTATATATTGTTATCTATGTATCATTACCTATTGAATTAAAAGACCCCGACGGGCCCAACCATCACATATAAGATGAAATCTATTAACAATCAGATTTCAGTCCTTATTAATTATTTAATTAATAATGTCTAATTACCATTTGTTTTAATAATACACATTAAAGCTATTATTTTATCAGAACTATCACATCATGATTTATACATGAAAAAGTAATGGGTTTCAAAAAATTTTAAAACAACATCTTCATAAATCATTTAAATATTGTATTTTAATGGTATCATAAGATCATATACCCAATATATAATATGAATAATTATAAGGTTTTAACATAAATGAAAACACATTTATAAGATCATTTAATATGGTTATTGGAAAACGAGGAAAATACCCTTCTCTTTTGGTACATTTAATAACTATAAATTAAAAACGTATTATAAAAATCCATTATTGACACCATTACATTGAGAATGTAAGACCTATTTAATTACATACTTATAATGTAGGGGTTAACCAATGTATTTCTCTAAAGAGGAGTGCACACAAAACTATTACTAACATTTTGTTGTTGTTTTAAAGTAAACATATTTTTTATTTGTATTATGATTTTGATAATTTAGAAAGAAGATTTAATTAACGATATATAATATTTGCTGTTAATGATTATCCGGTCAAGCATGTATAAGAACATTTTAATTCCTTCATGATTTTCAATTTTCTAAAAATTGTTTTCTCTTGTGAGGTGAGAGTGATATTCCTTGATTTATTCTTTTATGTCCCTTGGTCAAATGGTGATGATGAGAAAATAAATAAATAAATTCTGAGATTAGCTTACCATACAAAATATGTTCACAAGTATTTTATTCGGTACTATTGATTATTTAGTGAAATCCCATTTTGGTTTAACTATTCCCACTTATCCAAATGATCAAATGTAGCCCACTGATGTGATGTAAATATTTGAGAACTCATCACATAATGATACAAAATTCCATCATATAAAGACCATAATTAGGTGGATGGAGATAATGGATCAATAAATAGGTAAATCATTATAAATAAAATATAAAAATTATACAATAACATTGGTATTGAAAACTAAAAATAGAGTGTTTAAACTGGTTGGATGAAGAAAAATAATTATTTAATTAAACATAAAAACTCAAGGAAAAAATGTCCAACATACCCCTTTATCGGTCATTCAATAAATTTACTTCTTTATGGATAGGTTGATTGAGTATGTGTGGGTTTAGTAATGTGTAAAACTAATAGTTAAATCATATAAAAGAAATAAGATAATGAAATCACTACGAGACTGTCATCAAAAGATTCCCCACACTAAGAGATCTCCATTCAAATCAAAAAGTATTCTATTTATAGAAATTTATCATTAATGGAAAGGTTAACAATAATTTAAATGTGATAATAATACCATTTTAGATTAATATAGGGTAGAACTGGTGTTGAGGGTCAAAATAGAGGGTAAATATCCTTAATTATGAATAAAATGGTCGAAATTGGTTGTTTCCAAAAAATTTCACAATTTGAAAATATGTTTTAGGATATTAAATCCTTGAGATATACTCTAATTTCTTTTTTTATTCCATAAAATTAACACCTTGAATTACCATAATTCCCTAACCACAATTCACAATATGAATGGTCAATTTCCATAGATGTTCATCTCAGATCAGTTCTTCAGTTGGGAGCTTTGTAAACATATTATGGTCTCTCTATCATCATGGGATGCATTATTTTTAAGTAGATAATGACTTGTATATAAATTTTATAATTTTTAAATGAAAAACTATTTACTATCACAAATTTAAAAAGTAAAAAAATACTAGAATTTCTAAATAAATAATTATAACAATTCATACATTTTAAAATTAAATTCCCTTTGTTATTTAATTTATATCCCTATAATGTATTTAGGGTTAAGAAAAAATATGAACAAATTTGAAATATTATATCATATCAGAATCAAAATAAAATCAATCATCATAAAAATTGTTTTTATTTCCATTTAATAGTGATTAAATTATTACTATAAATATATGGTATTTATAAATCAAATCGATATAGACTAAGGAATTGATGAGCACATCTAGAAAGATCACAGCACGTGAATCAAATTTATAGGATATTTTGAGTGAGTTTCCATAATTGGTGTTTTGCCTTGAAAAAATACAATATATTTTCTAACAACTATTGAACAATGGATACAGGTAAATAGATATGTTTCGGTCAATTGAGATCATAACCAAAACCATGTATGATGAACCACCCATGAAAATTGTGCCATCACACACGTAAACTATAATGTTTTTGATGGTGTAATATAATAATATGTATCAAGACCATTATAATATAAAATTTTAAATTATTCTTTCATTATAATGACATATATTTATTATTATTATTATTATTACTTTATAAATGATTTTTATTTTGAAATGATAAATTCAAATTGTATTCAATGGATAATATGAAATTTCAATTAAGCAAGTTATTTTGATGAATTAGTGGATATTTGTAATGAATAATATTTTATTAAAAAAATAATATTTAATAATTTTCGTTAAATATAAATTATAATATAATTTTTATGAATCTGAATGTTATTTTTGTAAGGGGTTTAAAAATATTATTCTATTAAAAGCCAAAATTTCTAAATAAACGTTTATTCTTATTTTAAAATATAAAAATCACATATATAGATAATAATTTTGATAAAAATAAATATTATTTTTTGATCCAATAAGTGAAATTTATGAAATAGTGAATATTTCATAATTTTGAGAGATAAATGAATTTTCCGGTTAAAATGGAATACATTATATATAAACTTTGTGTATTATGACATAACAATGTCAAAATATTAATTTAATAAATGATATTAATGTTATAAATGGACAAATATATGCTTCAGATTTAAAATAAAGTTAATTTTAGGTTATCTGATAAATTTTATAATTCCATTATGATTCATCCAAAACCTATATTATATTTTTATGTTTTAAAATCATTTCTTTAAGACTGTGACTCACTTCCACCTGAAATCGAGAAATATTTTTAGTAGTTCATCCAATGCAAATATAAAATAATTAAAACCACCAATTTTTGGTTGATATAAAGGGAACAATGGTATAGTTTGTGGTTTATATTACATTATTATATAGAGTCTAGGACCTTAGATTGGGAAATATTAGAGAAATATCATCTCTTTTCTAAAATAAACCCCCTAGGGACAAACTATTATTCAATTAAAAACTGTATATAATTTCAGTTATCATAAGTACCCTATCTAGAGTGCTCAAAATGTATCCCCATGAAATCAATTATCTCCGGTAGAACATATTAAATCATAATCTCAATGTTATCCAAGGTGTTTTTAAGATTTAAAGTATATTGTGTGCATGTTAAAGAGGATTTAAAAAATTAAGATATAATAATTATTTTTAGTTGTTATGTAATATAAAAAATTACAATAGTGAAATATAATTATATATCTTTAGGGCTGTATGATGTGTATTCATTTGTATAAAATCAAAAAATGTGGCATGGAAATTTTACCTTTTTCACAGATGGGTAGAAATTCCATTAGGATATTATTTGTAAAACTAAAAAGATCATTATAATTCTTTATTATGGGAATAAAAAACACCCATAAGTGTATATATTATAAAATAGATGATCAATTACATATATTAGGGAATAGAAATTCCAAAGTTAAGCAGTAAATTTAATTTATAAGTTACTAATTTAATGTGGTTGGAGTACCATTTTTGTTTTTAACATTTTAAAAGTATTTATTCTTCACTTTACCTTTATTCTATACAATGGATGGAAATCATAGTAACTGAGTAAACAATATTTGTGAAGGGAAGTGTAATGACTGACCAAATGAGATGCCCACCACTATGAGAGTAGGAATCACCAACATTGTGATGATACTCTCAAAGTGAAATCAGATTATGAATAGTAATCTGAATAAGTAGGAATTCCCAATTACCTCTAATAAATATCATGTTATGATTGAGAACATTATTAAACAATGGCCTCATACTTTCATTGGATTATTTGATCCCATAAACATTGAACAATAAAAAAACTCTACTGATATGATAGTTTATATCCAACAATGTTATTAAAAAAATACGCTAATAATAATTTTCTATAATATGGAGGTATAATTTTAACTGTGGTGGAAATTGATCCAGAATAAAAATCATGGGGATGGGATCAAAGAAATGGAGTGGATGTAATTATATAATATTATTTTGGATAAAATATTTTAAATGAACCATCAGACATAAATTGGGAGGGTATTTCATTTCCCTTGAGAAAAAAATGATGAATCTATTGGTTAGTATGATAAATACTTCATAACAATTTAATGATATGGATCCATATTTTTCATCACACCCAAATGATATATTTATTACTTTTTTATGGGTAAAATGTATAATTGAAAATACATGTAGAATATATACTTTGATATCTACAATAAAATTTTATGATATTCCCAAAAATTTGAAATGTATATTAGTAAAGTTAAAATGTATCATGGTGAAAAAGAGGATAATGGTGTATAATTTCAATAGTTCGAAGGATAAATATAATCATGGTATGAAATATCAATATACAAATTTTAAGGAATGATGAAATATTCTCCTCAAAAATTTTCTGAAGGGTCTGATGAAATGATTTTGGTGTGAGATTGAAGGTATCATAGATATATAATTCTGATGGGAGATACCCACCAATGTAATGGAAATGATAAATTCTCTAATCAACCATAAGCCTGTTGTACAATGAGTTAACTTCATAGAACAAGATATAATTATTAACCAATGCACAAAGCTATGTTTGGTTGAGGTCAATCAATTACAACAACATCCAATGTAGAAAGGGGTAAATTATTCAATTAATAATAATAAATTTTATTTAAAAAATAGACCGGTTATAGGTATGATAGTTAATCATTCAAGAATATCAAATAAACATTTTGATTCTTGTTGAATGAATTTCCCTTTATCACACATGTTTTGTTCAACTATTAAATAAACTATAAAAAATTAAATAAATTTATTCTTTGAAAATGATAAATGAAGAAATTATTTCACATCATTTATATAAGTCATACCCATTCAAAATATGAGTCCTTAACATCCCAGAAAATCTTGTGATACTTGGTGTAGTAAAATTAGATTCAATTATGGGTATGGATTGGTTTTCCTTACATAAATCTTAGATAAATTTCTAGGAAAAGGAAACCACCCTCTATATTATAAATATTTGTGAAATTATATACATATTGAATTAGGATGATGGATATCATTTATCACCAACATCTCAATAAATGAAATTATTTCCCTATGAGGAAGTGTATTTGGCTAAAATGAGTGACTCTAAGGACAAGATCATCATAGAAAAGATTCCCATTTAGGGGAAATGCATGAATGTGTTTACTGTACTATTTTATGGTTTTCCTCCAATGAAAATTTTGTAATTTCAAATCAATATTATCTATAAGGATTTTCAATTATCAAAGACCCCATACTAAAATAATTTTTTCTGTAACACCCCAAAATTCTAGAAAAGGACTCTATATTTGATGACATGCATGAAACCCAACACCAAACACTTAAGGTAATATAATAACCCAATGAATTATCATAAATTTAAAATTTAAAAAATATTAAATATATCAAATATATTTAAATAGACACACAAAAACTTTATTTTCTATATCATGCAATGAGTTTCTTCGATGGAATGCTTTATACATAATACTTTGTCTTACAAAATATATTAAAACTATTATTTAAAATTATAATAATGTCATTAATTTTTTTTTCAAGTTATGAATAAGATTAAATAATTTATGAAACTATATATATGAATTCATTAGTTTCAAATTAATTATAAATGAATATAGAAACCAAAAGAACATAAAAGAAATGTATAAAGAATTAATTTATAGACCTAATGCAGTTTTTATTAATAAATTAAATTTATTTCAATTACTTAATGATTTTAATGAAATATATATTTAATAAATTCAATAAAATATTTTTTACCTTAGTAAAATAGATTCTAGAGGAAAAAGAGAAGAACAAATTAAAGATTACCAATAATAGATGTATTTTTATTATAGTATTAATCCATTTAATAGAAATCCAATATTAAATATAAATTTTGAAACTTTTATAAATTATATATGAAAAAACGTCTTTTTTAAGGTCTATTTTCAAATTTATCTTAGGATAAATTTTGGTATTTTTCTATGAAGTTCCATTTTGGGATGAATATTGAAAACTAAATTTAAAATGAAAATTGACATTTCATATAAATAATTAATATGGTTAAACTATATATTGAATTAGTTTTAATATTTACATTGATAAATATTAAATATATTAATTCAATTTAAGTCATTTGAAACAATTCAAAAATTATATTTGATATTAAACATTTCAAACTTTTGAACATTTTTACTTTAAAACCCCACATCCTCTTCCCATCTGTGGGATTAATTATAAATTTATTTATGCCAATTATGTGATTAGAATTTGGAAACATGTATTATATATTTAAAATTAGTATAAATTTTAATTTTCATTAATGTAAATTTAATTTTTCAACAAAAAATATTAGTGAATGAAATTTAAATTTATTACATTCATTAAGAGAAAACCAATCTTAATAATGGACTATACCTTAAACGTATGGAAAAAAATACGTTGATAAATTTTCAAAAATAATTTTATGGAATTATCTATACCATATAATCCATTTTATATAATTTGGGATATTTTTTGGGGAGAATTAATTAATGAGTACCTCTCAGTAGTGTTTACCATATTATATATACAAACATGGCACTAATCCCCCACTATAAAAAAGACACTCAACCCACCCCCTTATTCCAAAATTTAAACCCTTTAGGTCATCATACATCTATAAAAATACTCTAAAACCCCCCAACCCATATCTTATTAAGATAACCTTTGTATTCAATAAAACCAATAATGTGGTTTTCTATATACCATTTTGGAGTTACCCAAAGAAGTGGTAACATTATTCAATGTCCTTATTTGTTTTATTTCATTCTCCACCAATAAATTTATTATTATATATCACATATATAGTAAGTAAAGTTCACCAAATTTTCCAAAATTTTTTATATTAAGGGTTTTACCAACACTTTAAAATAATTCTATGAAATATATAATCATCATTTGTTTGTACGGTATACTACTGCCTGGAGAACCGATACGGTCTGTTCTCCCATCACTGCCATACATATTTGGGAATGATGATGGATTTTTTATTTTTTATATAATAAATATGAAATTTATAATTTATTTAGTCTTCTCTATTTTTTATATAACTCATACTTTCATTCTTTCAATTTTGTGGTAATATGATAACATCGTTTGTGGACGTGCGGACTACCACATCCTCAAACCTACGTGATTCATTCATAGTTACCATAAATATAATAAGGATGGTTTTTTTAAAATATTTGACACATATGACATAAATATGATAATATAAATTTAATAAACATATATATCATTTTATTTATTATTATAATTCCAAAATAATATTGATACATCGTTCATGCATATGTACAGTATACTGACCCCCTGAACTTTGTATTTAATTTGTATCTCCAAATTTTGTGGATTTTTATAAATAAATATATAATGAATAAATTTGAAATTTAAATAGTGGTTTAAATTCCCAACATGATGAAATCATGATTTACATAAGAATAACACTAATAATAATTCAAAACATTTTCAAAAATCATGACAATAAACACCTGAATCAATGATAATAATGAATGATTGTTATAAAATGGTTAACAAGATATTATAAGAAAAAAATATAAAATAGTATAATAAAATTATTTTCATTTTATATTATAGTAACATTTTTTACAAAAATATAATTGAGGATAAATACTACAAGATTAAAATAAAGAATATGTTATGCGATTCTTGACTCACTTTTAATCCCATGAGGCATACCACATTTTTACCACTAATTTAATTTATATGGTGTATATAATTCCAATTTGTTGTTTCATATCATAAAAAACAACTTTCTTTTGTGGTTGTCTGTTGTCATTGAAAACAATCACTTACTTTTGATAAATTTTGTTATAAATTATGTGTATCATAAATACTGATATTATAATTAAATGGATATTATTATTTCATAAAATCTATACAATGTTTACATATGGTGTTCACTTTGAATTTTTTTTGATTAACTGTGGAAATATTGATAAATCTGTATCTTTTATTCAATATGTATTTTTAATGAATAGGAATGTTCTTCATTCATTAAATATTTTATTTAGTATATGAGGAGTGACTTTAAAATTCACTACATGGGTTACAGACTAGTTAATGCATGCATATTGATGCATTAGTTTTCTTATGAATTGAAATCGGTTGGCCAAATCTGATGGGTTTTTCCCAATATGTATTAAATTGTCTTTATGATAGATCATGGTGGTAAAGGTATCTTTTGCATTGGAAAAAATAAATCCAATAATTAATAATTTTATTGATTGAAATATTATTTATTAATATTATAATTCTTGAGAATATTTCATTGAAATTATATAGGGATGGATTTTCATTCTCATTTTTTTGGTAAATGGCATATGTGTTATGTTATTTAGTTTGGAATTTTTATTATATGTTATAAAGAAATTATATAGAATTTGTGTATAGTTATTTACATTCCTATATATATTATGAAGTATTATTATATGATATATTATATTATACTTAACCGTTACTGAGCATTTGAGATCACCATTATTTTGTTTTCTTTCCATAAATTATAAAGAATAAATATTTGAATAATCTCTCAAGGATTCTATTAATTTCATTATTATGTATCTTATTTTATTTTATATTAAAAATTTTTAAAAAGGAATAAATTATATAATATGGTAATCCAAAACTACTAAACTAATACTTTCTTTGAAATTACATCCCTTTTGATCATGCCAATGTAATACACTAAGGTACTGGCTCTGAGCATCTGAGGATTGGACATTATAGTTGGTATCAAAGTAAGATTAGTAGAAACCTTTGAAATTATATTTGTAAAATATATATTAATCAATATAACCCAAATAAATAAATTTAGGATATATATATAATAACACCCAAGATTTTTATGGTATAGATTATGTGGGTCCTTCTAGTAATACATCGACATCTTGATACTATAAGTGGATGTGGTTCTGGAACATATTCAACTAGAGGTACCAATTCTAAAATGGAACATCGATATTGACTCATGTGTAACCTAGTACATGGAAATGGGACTTACTACATAATTAGTTTTACGCTCCTTGGGGTTACACATATGGTAATTCACATTTCAATTACAAATTACTATGATTCAATTGAAAGTAAAGATATCCCCAATGAAACAATTTTTATTTTTATGTGATTTGTTATGTATTTGTTTAACAAAATTTATGATAAATTTTCACTAGTTTTGTGATAATAAATTATGTGACATAATGTTATGTTATAATATAGTACATTAAAACATTTTGAAAAGGTTCTTGGAATGATTAATTTTATCCATAATTATGGAAAATCTAGAGGATTACCTACTAAGAATGTATATATATCATGTATTTGAACTGAGAAGGTTATTGATATATTATTTTTTCTTAATTAAGTTAGGAAAAATAACATTTTATGAATTGGGGAACTTGTGACATGAAGATAATATCATATGATGGATCTCTTTATTTGACCGAAGCCCAAATAGTTTAGTTGGACTACTAATCCAATAGTATATGAGTATGGGGTTATGTCTTTAGAAATGATATTTTTTCCATAAGACATAGATAAAAGAGAATGGTTAAACTTTAAATTTCATTTTAAAAAGGTGATTATAATCAATTGTGTTATTTATCCAAAATAATAAGGGATGTTGATATAGAACTGATGGAACAAAGATCTATCATAGATACATTCATCGATTAATACATCAAACTTGTTCACTAAAATGAGATGAA
The DNA here is from genome assembly GCA_963277665.1 of Viscum album. Lineage (NCBI taxonomy): Eukaryota > Viridiplantae > Streptophyta > Magnoliopsida > Santalales > Viscaceae > Viscum > Viscum album. The sequence continues at coordinate 1,332,174,796 of OY728148.1, read as the reverse complement.
AATAAAAATAAATATCATAAAGAAATAGGAAAAAGAATGTTTCAAAGATTATGAAACAAGATTTAGATTGATTGATTTGTATGATACATATTACATTTACAGTATGACGGGAATTATTGAATACAACATTCAAGGCCTTTAGACAAATACCTATAGAATATTGGTTTGATATAAATTTTCATCATACAAATAAATAATTTTATGTTACATAAAAATAGAGATTTAGTTCTCAAGATAAATCATATTTAATGGAATCCAAATTATTAAAAGGTCTTCCAAAAAACAAGAAAATGAATTGTGTCAAAGAATAATTTGAGAATGAAGGAATTCCCAGCACATGATAACAATGGAAAAAAATTACATTGGTAAATGAAATATGAGATTGAGAGATTTTTTTAGGTGTAGAGAAAATGGTCAGCAATTACAAGAATGTGAATAGATAAAGGGAAATGATTCTATATGGTGATATAACTATAAATAAATACGTTACTAGAAAAATAAATTCCCCAAGAGTCAAAGGAATATACCACAAAATAGGCTAATAGGTCATGGTCCTGAATATGAAAATACCACACACATAGAGGAATTATTAATATTCATCTGTTATGATTTAATAAATACATCAATTGATTATTTTATCAGTGATGTACCAGTTATAATAACTATATAATATATAATGATTTTAAGATAATACTTTTTATTAATTATTTTGAAAGAATGTGCTAAATGGTTCTAAGAAACAGTATTCAATAGAATGTTAATTTCTTTTGAAAACACGTGTATGAGGGATATTAAATTGTAAAGTTTTTCCTCATGTATAGATAATGATTTTTGGAAAAATTGATGATTGATATGGATACAATAAATTGGATTTTATTGAATACATTTGAATTGAATATTTTCTTATTAAAAACATGGACAATGTTTTCAATGATGGAGTTTAAAATATTTTTTCATTTATGGAATATATATAATAGTCTATGTTCTATTAAAATAAAAAGTAAACATTTATATTTTTATTATGGTTTTATGGTAATTCATGTTATTACCATGTTCCTAGAGAATATATTATACATGTATTTAATTGTTTGGTATTTGAAAATTTATAGCTAAATTATTATGTTTGGTTGAATTATAAGTTCATTTTTGAAATGTAATGACCTTTTAAAGAGTTTATTCTAGATATTTTGGAAGAGAAAAAAGGATAACCATTTATGTAATGGTTTAAGTTGATATTTGGAATCAGTTTTAGAGATTAATGGCTTAATTCAATATATGATGTGACATGTAAAAAGATATAATGTATAAATAGTTCAATGAATAAGAAAATTATAATATTCTAGATTTGGAATAGAAATGTATAACTTAATTATATTTAATTATATTCATTGAGCATGAAATAATTAGTCAACTCTCAGAAAAGAGTATTGAAATTAAAATGTTGGCCTATTATCATTATTTTTTATAATATAAATAAAATTTTTCATACCTATAGTTTGTGGATTTCTATTCAACAAAATTATCACAAACATGTTTTATTATCACTCTATATCATTACTTGATATTTATATTTTTCATATATTTTCATATTATCACTAATATTCTCATATTTGAAAGCATAGTTTTGTGGTGACCTTCATATTTACTTTTCCATCTTATCAAAAAGTTTTGTTACCAACCTTATTTATGATGTGTGAATTTAAATAATAGATAAATTTTAGATATGAAACATCCCATTATAAAAAAATTATGTATAAACTGTTAGGAATCAATTTATTTAATGTGGGGATATTATAACAACCATTGAATGTATTTAAAAGAAAATTATTTTTGATAGTGTGTATGATTAAAAACAAGAACATATGATAATATATTATAATGAGACATTATAGTGTATTTCATAGTCTAAATATATAAAATTTATTATATATACTCATATTCACACAACATTGAATTTATCAGGCATTTTATCCATTGAGTTTCTTCGATGGATTTCGTTATAAAAAATTCCAAATCATACATAATACTATTAATATTATTAATTAAAATTAACACTATCTCCTATATGATATATTAGAATTTATGAATAATATTAAAAATGATATGAAAATATATAGTCTAATTATTCTGTTACAAATTTAATAGAAATGAATATGGAAACCAAATGATTATAATGGAAATACTTTTAAAAAAAATATTATATAAACCCAAATGAAAATTTTCATAATAATGCAAATTAATTTCTGTTAGTGAATGATATTAATGAAATATATTTATTATATATTTATTAATATATTTTATAAATTTATCCAATATATTCAATAAACATAAGATTCGATAAAATATATAATTTTACCTATAAAAGAAACACTTTTATAATAATAGTCTTTTCACCTTTTAATGGTCCACCTATTTTAAATATAAATGTTTAGACATATATAAATTATAAATCAAAAACTAAACTTTATTATTAATATTGTAACTTCAAAATATCTTATGGCTTATTTTTTTTATTTTTTATGTGATGTTTCTTATTTTAATGATTATTCAAAAAGGCTGAATTTAAATTGAAATATTTTTTATCCTCAAAATGTTTTTTAGTGAAATTTTATCTTTTGAATTAGTTTTTAAATTTAATTAGATAAATGTTAAGTATATTAATCCAATTTTTTTCTTTTTAATCAATATCACATTGATATAGGAAATTAAAAATGGAAAACATGGAAAATTTGAACTTTGAAAGCAGTTTCATTATCCCATCTATGGGATTAATTTTAAATTATTTTATACCAAATACCTTATTATAATTTGGAAAATTATATTACATAAATGTAATAATAATATGTTATAATTTCAAGTATGTTCATCATCGTTTTTTGCCAAAAAAATATTATGGAATGAAGTATAAATTAATAACATCAATGAAAAGAAAAACATGACTAACAAGGGACTAAACATTATTCATAAGAGAAAAATGACCTAGAAACCTTTACAAAAGCCATTGTATGGACACATATCTACCATATCCTCCATTTTCTAAAATTTATTCATTATTTTATGTAGATTATTTATTTTATACCTATCGATTATGTTTACCTTTTTATATTTACCGAAATGTTACTCTTCCTCCACTATAAAAAGTCACTCAACCCTATCACTTATCTAAACCATTAAATCCATTTTTATGGTCGAAAATCTCCCCAATAATCCACTAACAACCCCCTATAATACTGGATTCTTCCCTTTGGTCATAAAAAAACCAAGAATAATTTGGTATAAACCAAAATGATTTCTTAATAGAAGATGTAACATTATTTGATAAGATCATTTGTTTTAATTTATTATCCACCACTTAATAATTATTATATAGTTCCTGTATACTAAAATTATTATAAAAAATCTTTTTATAATTTTTATCATAATGGTATGAAATACACATTCCCACACTTCCTTCAACCTGGGATACACACTAATATTTTGGGTTTATAGAGGACTCCCACCATCCAAACCAATGCTATCCGTTCTTCAAAAACAACCATACATGTTTGGGAATAATGATATATTTATAGATTCTATGTAAAATATAATATATTTATAATTTCAATTTTGGATTTAAATTTTTATACAATTTATATCATTATTCTTTCAATTTTAGTGGATTATGATAACATCAATTGTGGATGTGTGGACAACCACCTTCTCAAAGCAATGTGAGTTGTTCATTCTAAGCATAGAATATATTATAGATGATCCTAATTAAAATATTTGACATAAATAAAATAAATAGTATAATTAATTGTAATAAAAATATACTTTATTTATTTCTTATTATATTAATATGATAATAAAATGGAAACAATGTTCATGAGTATGTAAAACTGACCATCTCCATGGACGATGTATTTCATTTATAATCTATAAATTTTTTGGATTATTCCAAGTACATATATACTGAATATAAATGATATTTAGAACATGTTCAAAATCATGGATGTTATTAAATAATGAAATACATATGAATGTCAAAAATAACAAGTCAAAACATACAAAAACTTGACAATTAAAACCCGAAATATTGAAATTAATGAAATATTGTTACAAAAAATGTAATAAAATATTATAAGAATATAATATATTGTATTATATTATTCATTGTGGATATTTTATAATTATCTATAATTTTTTAAACCACAATACTTGAGGTAAAATACCACAAATCTATAAGGAATGACAAGGTAAGGGTTTCTTGTCTCATTTATCATTTCACGACCCATAAAAAATTTGACCACTTATTTCTTTTATATGGTCTTTATACAACCTATATAGTATATAATATAATGAATAAATTTATCTTAAATATATTTAATTTTTTATTGGAATTTATTTCTATTATTAGGCTTATAAATTTAATAATTACCATGTGGTAATGGATTTCTTCTGAATTTACATCATGTTGAGACATATTTTTTATTATGGAACAATTAAATTTAATATTTCTCATATAAATCCCATTTTAATTTAATATCATGCCTCACTCATACATCATGGTATTTTAAGTTTCACTCTAATTCATCTATTATAATTGGTTTTGACTTGAAAATTACAAAGTGGTGAATGTTATCTTGGAGATATCACGTTATTTTGTAATTATTATCATATTCAATAATTAGTAAATTCTCTATGGTCATTTTTTATACATTAAATTCATGTTAAATATTAATATTCTCATGCAATGAATATTATTATTTCCAAAAACGATTACCATTTTTACATATCGTGTTACATTGATAGTTATTTGATTAATTGGGGAAATGTTGATAAACCATTTTCTTTTACTCAATACAGATATTTGATGATAATGACAGTTTTTAATTAAATAAATATATTATTCTATATATGAGTAGTGATTTTGACACGAACTACATGGGGTATGGACTAGTTAATGAATACCCTAAGATGCATCAATAGTCTCATGAGATGAAATAGTCTAGCCAAATCAGAAGGTTTTGACCTAGAATGTTCTAAAAATTCAAGAGGATTGATATTTAAGGTAATGGTATCGTGTTCCTAAAAATCATTATTCCCATTAATTAATCATTTCCTTTATTATGAGTTCAGTTAATATTATTTTCCATGATATTTCTTCATTAAAATTATATGTGGATTCATTTTTTTATCATTTTATTGATTAAATGGAATTTGATTTATATTATTTTACTTTCATTATAGATTATTCCTTATTTAGTTGTTTAAATAGAATGTGTCTTCAATTATTAGCCATGAAATATTTATTATTCATTATTAATTTATGATTTATTCTATTATAAAAAACCCATAGTGATCCTTTAACATCACCCAAATTTGAATCATTTCCCTATGTTATGAAGAAGAAAAATTTGAATAAGGGTTCAAGGATTATGTTAATTGTGTTTTATTATGTATTATATTTTATTTTCTATATCCTAATGTAATATGGGTATCATAAATGTAATCTTGTTTTCTAGAACCATTAAATGAATTCGTCCTTTAATATTGGATTCCTTGTATAATAAAAATGTAATAATTTACGACATCGGCTCCGGAATTCTAGGGTCGAGTCATTAAATTTGAAAACATTAGGATGCCGATAAATAACTACAAAAAATAGGTGCAAAGGTTTCATATGCCAAAGTAAATCACATTGGGATTTACTAGTCCTATTCATAAATTAGAATGATCATTCATAACAAAATTGGATTTTTTATCGTGAGCTAAAATAGATAGTGATAATTAAAAAATTATCATATTTTATGGATTAATGACTTATTTTATTTTCTACATAGAGTCCAGTACATCTATAATTTGGATATTTGATTAGGGTATTATCATGTAATGGTGGATAAAGGGTATATTTTCAAGAGTTATATCCATACAAGGTATGGGAACTACAAGTTCATGTTGATTCCATTCAGACACAGTAATTCTATATAAATCATCATGAAATTTATTAATAGAGTCCATAAATATTCCATAAAAAAATTCGTATTCATTATAAATGGTATTATCAAATACTCCAAAATTATGGAGGTGTATGAGGATTATCTTAGAACTATGATAAACACCTTATGAAAGTAGGATAATTATTAAAATTAAATAATGTGTGAGTTCTAGTTGATGTATGTCTAATATTGTAGGCATATTACCTCATGTAATGGAAAATATATAGACCCTTCAAAAATTGATGAAATTTAAGTATGGATGAGGCTAACATCAATTAAATATATCCATAGTTCTCATTTAAGAGATAGGTATTATCCATGACTTGTACCAAATTTCACTTGATCATCAAACCCTATGACCAAGATAACTCAAAAGGGGATCATTTGGGTCATGAATAATGAATATGAATAGATCATAATATATTTTAAAAAGAGTATTATCACCGCATCTGTAGATAGGATACCTACTAGAGGAAAACCATTCTTGGAATTAATTGATTATTAGAAGAAGGGATTGGTCATGTTCAAATGCAGAATAAAAATGTGATCGCTTATGACTCAATGAAATCAAATTTACAGGAATAAAACTAGTATCCACATTATAAATATTTGGGTAAAGTTATATTTATGTTGAAACTATAGAGGTACTATCAATTTGGAGAAAAATAAAATATATATATATATGTGTGTGTGTGTGTGTTAAAAAATAATTTATATATTCAAATAGAATGATATGAATACAAACCAACGAAGATGATTATACCTGATTAAGGACTAAGAATTCTCAATCCAATAACATCATATAAATTAAAATAATGTAGAGGATGTTTTCGATATAATTGATCTAGAAATTGTATTTCGGAGGATAACTGAGAAGAATCCAATTTTATTTGATTTGAAATGGATGGACATGTGAATTATTATCTAAGTAACAAGAAAAATTCAACAAAAAATTATTTCCCAACTAAACCTTGGGGAGAAGATAAATAATCTTCAAACTAATGATATTAAAATTCAAGAGATGGTGGAAGATATTTGAAAAAGGAAATCCTAATAATTAAAAATTAAGGAATAAGGATTAGTAATATTTGGTTCACGACAATGTGTTCTATGAAATATTCAGTTAAAGTATTATATGTTGGATGTTTCAAATATATCAAACTTATCCATTTTTCTAGGGAGCATGAAGATGTATCAAGATATAATAGAGTAGTACTAGGGGTCTAATATGAAGAAAAATACCGTAAAATATACATCATGTTTTCTTGAATGTTAGTAAGTGAAGTATTAAATGATAAAATAAAATTGCATGGTACCACCATTACCCATACCTAAATGGAAATGGGAAAACATTACAATGTAATTTTCCCTGATCTGTCTAATAAATCAAGATGAAATAATTGTATATGGGTTTTTGTAGATCCTCATAAAAAACTATTCACTTCATTAAAATTTTATTTTACTTGCCACTCGATCAACATGGAAAGTTATAAGTTTGATAAGTATTTAGGTTTCATAGAAAAATAATATATTTTTTATGTTATGATGATCTAGGATTTACATCAAGCTACTAGAAGTGATTCTTACAATGTATAAATACTGATTTATATTTCATCATAATATTTCACCTTCAAACTATATTGAAATCATAAAAGACTATCCAAAAACATGATGAAATGTTGAGACCATGCTCTATTTACTTGAATGTATGATGAGACCAGCATTATCATTTTGTAAATTTCTCATTCAATTATAGTTTCCACTGAATAATCCAAGTAGAACCCAATGAATTTCTCTTTGGTAAGAGTTTAATAACACCTTCAAGATGGGATAATGTTGGTAAACTGAAACTTCTAGGTACTGAAATGGTTGAGGAAATGGTTGAAAATGTCAAAAAAGTACAGAAACCCATCAAGGATGATCATAATTGATAGACATGTAATGTTGATAATCATTGAGGAGATATTGAGTTTGAGGATGGGGTTAAGGTATTCCTCTACATATATCTATGGATTAAATTTATCAGCTTTGGGAAGAAGATATGTCTTAGTCAAAGATACATCTATCCATTTGAGATTTTTTATCGGATTAAAATGGGGGAAAATTTACTATAAATCCCATCAAACCTTTATCAAGTACGTGATTTTTTCTATGTTTCCACCTCAAAGAATTTAATACCTGACCCCATACATGTGATGAATATATAGGTGGTATCATTGGAGAATTACATATCATATAAAGTGAATTTGGTGGAGATATAACATCATTGAAACAATCTTATACCGAATAAGATAATTAACTTGGTTAAATTGGGGAAACCATAAGTATAAGGAATATACTTGGTAAACGAAGGTGGTAATTGAATCAAATTACAATATTTTATTTCTTGTTTGAGTTAAAAACTTTTTTATGGTGAAATTTTTGTTGGGGCGATTTTTCTAATGTCCTAAAATTTTATAAATAAAATTTCCTTTAAGATTGAACAAAATTGACTATTATATATTATAATTTTAGAAACAAAATTCAATTATTTGAAATATTATTTCATATGAAATTTAAAATACTAACATGAATCCAAACCCTTGATAATATAAAAAATGGACAATGATCATTTGAGCAGTGTAAATATATGGTTTTGATTAATCCAACTGACACATACAAAGGAACTGATGACCATGAATAGTAGGACCATTTCATAAAATGAATTTATATCAAATCAATAATGAGATATAGTGTCATTAGGATTTTCCTATTACTAATCCCAAGATGAGATCTAACAACTAATGCATGATTGAAACTATTTATAAGAAATTTTATACTCATCGAGATCATGACCTAGAAGATATACACTAACCCACCCATGAAAATATCACCATCACACATCTTACCCATATGGAGTTTTCTGGATTAATAAGGGGATATGTATCAAGACCATAAAAACAAATATATATTATACATTAAATATAATAATGGGTATATTTAATTCTTTTCTTTTTTACAATATTTTTTTTCATATGATAAAACAAAAATTGTAATTTTATTTGTAATATACCATTTCAATTATGTTATTCCTTTTGATGAATTGTTGGATTTTGGAAATAGATGATATTTAAATAAAGTATTATTATTAAATAAATATTATTATATATAAATGGATATATAATTGTTGGTTGTCTTGTGTAATTTTTAAAAGTATTCAAAAACTATTATTATCAAAATACCCGGAAATTATCATCAAATTTTGATTCTTAATTAATAGTGAAAATTAAAAAAATTAGAAAACTATTTTGATAAAATTATTAATATTTATGATATTTAACTGTAAAAATTATCAAATACTTATGATTTAATAATTATTTTATGTAGTACATTATCAGGTAAAAATTAATATGGTATCAATATATTGCATGTATTAAGAAATGATAATTACCAGTCTTTAGTAGAGAGTTTTTGTTTTACCAAAATAAAACCTATTCTTTTTAATTTTGTTGAAGAAGGAAAATCAATATATGTACAATGGATATATCATAATATTATCTCAGTATCCAAAATAGAACCCCAAATCATTTTTCTTATTATATAATATATCCCTTAGACCAAAATAAGGGGCACTCCCACACCTAAACATTAAAAAATCATGGAATGAAATTAGAAATTTCTAGGAATTTCTATAATTGGATTGTAATGTATATCATTTATAGAGAGATCATTCATGAATTATATGAGACAAACATAGATCTATGGTAATGTGGATCATTACATTTGTTAGGGGATAGTGATAATAGTTAAATGGTATAATTAATATGGGAATCTATAGCATACTATACTTGTACGCACACACCTGACAGTAACTATATAGATATGTTGATGATAAATAATTAATGATAAAATAGTTTGATAAATAACCAAGTATATAAAACCTCTAGTATTAGACATATAATGATAGGATAATCTGATATGTAAAAGGAATAAAATATACGGCAAACATGAAGGATTTCACAAACAAAAAACCGGGTAAAATTAATGCTAAGAGTGGAAGACTCTAGATCTCCTAGACCGACCATCATATATTGTAAAATCCACTAGTGTATGAATATGCATCTCTATTCGCTCATCAAACCCATCCACCATCATCATATCAAACTCCATGTGTGGGAAAATCACATGAATTAGTGATCATATTCACACAAAACAAGATTCCATTAATACTAATGAGTGAGAAGTAAGAGATACGATAGGAATAAGTAGCCCATCCCATATCATAAGAGTAATGATAACAATAAACAAGGATATATATGTGTGTTTGTTTGTTCCATAAAATCACACAAAAAGATATATAAATGGGATCTCAATCTCATACCCCAACATAAAAAATTGTATGCGATCATTTCAATTGGTCCATCAATAATTCCAAGCATCTCACGTTTCTGTTTGAGAAAACATCAATGAGTATCCATGCCACACTACTATGCCTCATAGTCGATGGGATAAAATCTCTAGAGATAGGAACCATTTTCTCGTACAATATAAGGGTTCCATGTAGAACATAGATATAAGACTCATGCAATGTCCTAAGAGGAGGGTTATACTCTATAGTTATAGGACCCATTCCCTGTCTCTATAGGAGAGTTCTACTCTTGTGGTAATGGACTCAATCCCTAACTCTGTAGGAGGGGTTCACTCTAGTGGTATAGGACTGATTCCTAAACACTAAAATAGGGTTCCACTATAGTGGCATAATACCAATCCCATGACACCGTAAGATGGTTAAATAGTAGAGGTAGAGGACCCTTTCCTGGACATCACTGGAGGGTTACACACTTGTAGAATATGACCTTTTCCTTAACATTATATGAGGGTTAAACTATAGTGGTATTGTACCCATTCCCAAAAATCAAATTATGATTCCACTCAAGTGGTAGAATACCCATTCTAAAAAACATAATATTATTCCACTGTAGTGGTTGAGTACCCATTACATGACATCGTAGTAGTGTTCCACTATAGTGGTAAAGGACCCATGCCATGAAATCGTAGAAGTGTTCCACCTTAATGATGTATATGTAAGAACGATTTCCTAACTCCATAAAAGGGTTTCCCCTTATTAGAATAGGACACATTCTCTATCCACACAGTAGGTTTCAACTATAATTATCATGTCTGATCACTTCCACTATCGATTACTTCATAAGGAAGAATCACACTCAGAATATCTTGCATCTTATCCAAAAATCCACTAGGAATGAATCCATTGCATTCTATATGAAAAAATATGGATATTATATTAACATGATTAAATATGATCCAAAAAATGATATAAAAGAGTTATAAGTTTCCTAAAATAGAGGTTATACTATGTGTAATAGGAAACACATAGCATTTGGTCATACCTTGCTCCATGGTTATGACACTAATAGTACATGAGTAACTACTCATGTATCCATGTTTGACATATAATTGGACTAACGGTAATTTCACAACTTCTTGGGGTCATTTCATTTCTCCAGACCATGTCTATATACCTTATCTATGTCAATATACTGGGTTTGTGTTCTCAAGATCTTTAAAATGGTCGTATACTCGGTCCATATACCATCAATGTGTCCTAAGGCCATATACATTGGCCATGTCCATGGTCGATGACATGTATTTTGACTCCCTGTGTACACACTAGGTATCCATCACTAGGTCACATAGCATGTGGGAGGTCCCATATGGTTTGTGGTATTTACCACAGTTGTAAACCCCAGGTGTTATAGCTAAGGGCATACACACTGTGTGTTCTTCCAAATACATGACAAGTAGTCATGTTTTTTTTTGTATAATTCTATATTCATCATTCATGATCAAAATATACCTATCTTCAAAAAATCCCAATATTTGACCATGAATGATTAGTGGGATCCTCCACCAGCCATCATTTCCAACCCACATATGGTCGGAAATCGGATCTCTGGTTCATCATTCAAAAACACACACACTAATTTCACCCATTACACCTCCCATTTCTATAAAAAATCTAAAAATCCATATAAAAATCATCCACACACTAAAACACTCACTGATCCATCCTCGGATCATTGATCTGTTTATATTATGTTAATCTACCATGAATCTAGTTGTTTGATCACGCTCAGTCCTGCTAAATGATAATCGGATCGTGTCACCATGGTCTAGTGAGGAAGAATACAGCAAACGGTGGGGGAAAGTACAAGAAATAGGGGTGATACAATTTTTTTCAAAGGTATCATAGAGAATGAATAGAGATTTGGGATATCTATGGTGAGATAAATGTAAAAAGGGATTAATTGAATAAATAAAATAAAGTGTTTTTCATAGGCGAATGAAATATCACTAATTAACACAAATACAAGGAAATAAATTGATCATGCCAAAAATAATTATATGATGGGATGAAATTCCCAAAAGAAAATCCCTACATAATTATTGGATCATTTTATTAAGAATAATCCACTCCTTAATAATGGAGGAAGATTAATTTCATTGGTCAAGATTCAATTTTCTTTGATATAATTTCTCCTTGTATTCTAATATTGATTATCAAATGTTATGTAGTGAAACACTCTTCTTAATAATCCCTTGGTTATGTATCTAAACATGTATATTCCTTATAAAATCTAATTTTTAGGGGATTTATAAATATTCATTTAAATTAAATAATTCAATTAATCAATTACTTTAATTTAAACACACTGGAAAAATGACACATTACCTAAAAGCCATACACTATCCAGAATTAAGTAAACCCTAAGGTAACTCATGCATTAATGATTCATCCATGATAACTAATTATAAATATGAGGCACGATTTAAAAGTTATATAATTCTTCTTGTAAATCTATGTGTATTAAATATAAAATATATTTAATAAATTTAGGAAATTAATTTTGGGTTTTCCAGGACTCAGAATCATTCAATTTCTTAGATATTAGCTTAAATTTATTTCTACATAATTGTTTTTGCATTAAATGAAAAAGATGTATAAATTATCAAAATGTCATGGTTTTTGTCAGTGAAAAAAATATTTATGAAATAGATCATGATACTTAGGGCACATTTAGATTTCACACTCCAATTAGCTCTCCAGATTACTCCCAAGATTCCACAGAACACAAACTAATGGGATGGTATGTCAACACCGGTCCTCTCCTACTGATAATTTATCACCACTATTTTCTCCATAAATGTGGTTCCTTCTTCGATTTCCATCTCTCCCTAGTCAATAACATGCTTGGAGTATTTAATGTATCTCTTTATCTCTGCCACAAGGATGATTGTAGTCACTTAAACCAACTATGGGTTATGGAGAGTTTGAAATAAAAATATCTAACCATTTAGAAATTTCTTGAATGGCATGATGATCATCAGGGACAACATTCCTCCTATAACGAATCACTATAATCCTCATTGTGGGGAGACTCTCAAGAACAGGTGGCCTCCCTGTTTGAACACCAAGGTCTAATGATGATGATATAGATATGATTTATTTCTATAATGAACTATCCTAATATAATTTTAGATGACTATGACCATATCAATCATCACCTACACAATCATTGGCCCAATAAAGAAATTACACTCCGATCGTTGTTTAGAATAAGGGTGACCTAAAGAGTCTCCTATATTGGATCTTAAAGGATACCATGAATGTGGTAGATTGGTATCTGTTATTTCATGAAAACTGTACCAATGGAAAGTGATACTCCTAGATTCAGAACAATTTTGACATGAATGTTATAATTATAACCTCCCCCACCAAGATAGTGTGCTTTGTCAACAGAACTTTCTACTTATGAAATGATGTACACATCATCATCTGGGTCTCGAATTCCTCCTACAAGACTCTCCACAATGGTGATGTGAACTACACATCACAGTCGAAGAAAACCATTGAGGGATCCCCATCAATGAGAATTAGGAATCGTACCTATAAAGAGCCCAAACACTCCACTGAACTATTCTTCCTTATAGAAATGATGTGGGATAAATTTGTGATTATGTCAACAATCACATAGATGTTTTCATGGCCTCTCACTATCTTAGTATTACCTATCACAATGTCCATAGATATTTCAAACCATTTCCTCAAGGGTATTTGAAGAGGCTTTAATGAATATTCTAAAACATGGTTATGTGAAATCACATAATAATAGGCGAGTAAATATGAGAAGAACTCAGCCAAGCTCTATATCAGGAAAACCCATCAAAACCACTCCTGAAGGTCTCTATAACTCTTCTACACACTAGCATGTATGGCCATAGTAGATCTGTCAAACCCTATCAAAACATCCTCCCATATCATGACTAGGACCACGATATATTCATATAAAATGTTGAAGTGATTATCTCCATCAAATAATCAATTGGGTGAATCTTCTGAGGATATCTAGCCATGTAATACCTCATAGTGGTAATATATTAACTATGACTCTCTCACATGCTGGAGTAGTAGAGGTTTAATCACCCTCAAATGGAGAAAAGATGAACCCTCATTCATAACATGTTTTTTATTCCAGTAATATCAATTCTCAATTTCCTCCGTAACAAAGGTGCCAATGAGTTTGTAATAAGGGAATCTGCCATCATATATCAATTTAGATGGGTTTAAACTATATAATGGACTTTTTATTGTAGAAAAACCCACCAAATATACTACCACATGTTCATGTCTCTATATAGGAAGACATACCTATGGCAGCAATAGTAAGTGTAAATGATAATGTTCTCTCCCATAAGATAGTTCCTCCACATCATTAAAATGAACACTACATCGACTAACTCTTGGACGTGATTAGAATAGTTATGGTTATGGGGTATCAAATGACTAGAACTATATGTTATAAATTTTTACCATTACATAAAAATAATGTCAATACAAGATCTTCAGCTATGAAAATATACGAATTACTTCTAGAACTCATCTTGTAGTCACATAATTATGACAAATCATCATTCTCAACCTCAAATCCTCAATGGTTCATTGGCACTACATAGTCTAGGTAAATAACTATAATTTATACATCAAGGAAGTTAAAAGGGGATTTGTTACATCCTGTACTACTCTATAATAATCTTCGAGAACATTAAATTGGTAATTATTCGTATTGGACTCGTTTAGGTGTTATTTAGGCGAAATTTTTGAATTTTTTGAGGTTCTATGGGTGGTGCAGGGTTGGTGAATTATTTTCCAAAATAGTGAATACTCCCTGTGAAAACAATGAAACCCAATATAATGGGGGTTTTCCTGGTTGGAGGATGGGTTGAAAACCTATACACCCGTCTATTATAATCTATTCACCCTAGTGAAGGGGTTCAAAATTTTTCTATCTATGCTATTATGCCATGTTAACTATGTGTGTGAGGCTTCATTATTATAATTCAAAAAAATATCCAAATACTTGTTTAATCCTTCGATCAACCCTTTATTAACTAAAATATATTTCATAAGTCTTGGAGGATATCCAGATAAAATGTTCTCACCTATAAACCCAATATTTGGTGGGTCGACGTGTTGAAGATCATGTTTGATCTCATTTTTGTATGTTTCCCTCCCATCATTGGACTTCTACAAATTCCTCTTTATTTTCTCCATAGATAATGTTAGATATCCATGTTTTTGAGGGATATAAAATCTTTTCATTTGAATATTGATTAATTTTTTTCAACGATCTAAATTTCAATAATTATTCCTCTGGAAATACCATTGTGAGTATACTGTGTAGTGATTACATTATTAAAGTTAGGTGGTTCCATTTGAATTTTACCATATAATTAGACATTGATGTTCATGGTTTTATTTATGTTACCATAAAAGTTCTTATTAAAACCAAATTTGATATGAAATTTAATTTTTAATTGAATTGGAATGTATTTTTTTTGGAAAACCCATATATTCCATTGGAATTATAATTTAGGTGTGTATGTTGAAATTGATGGAATTAATTAAATAATTTGAGAAATATATTTTGGGAAAAGGCACAAATTGAAATAACTAAAACACCTATTAGGGTTTCTATTGTAATGTGATGAATAAATTTATGAAACCATGTTATTTAAGAATGTGAATTGACAATTTTTTTAATGGAAAAGTCATAAATTGAGTTGTGAATGATGATTTATTTGAAATTAACAGATTTCACCTTTTTAATGGACTGTTTGATAAGTTACATGAGAGCTTGGGTAGTTAGAGGGTTATTGGAGATAAGCCTAGTATAATTATTATTCCCAGGAAATAGATTTATGATGAGAGCACTAAAAAAACAATGGAATGCATATCTTCTCACCAATGTGATGTTGTTGATTCCCATCCAGCCTGAGACTGAGGGATTCATGAACACATATTTACATGATTACTCATATGATATGTTTGAAGATAATATAACTAGAAACTATAATACCATAATGAATACAACCATATTTCATATTGTGGGTTTTTATTATAAATTCTATTGATTATGAAACTATTTTATTTATGAGAATTTCTTTATACAATATTTTTTATATAAATTGTTTGTTTAATACATGTTTGAAATGTTTTCCATATTTTGAAATGAGATCATTTTTTATATAAACATAAAAACTCAATTCCTTGACCCATTTTATTGATATTGAATGTATTATTTTGTTTTTTATTTGTTAATCTATTATATAACACTTAGTGGTACCCTACTAGTCTTTATAGATTGAAACCACGATTTCCATATGAAATTTGTATATTTTCTTATTCTAGGTCTGAGAAAGGGGATATCTCCACATGGTGGTGGTGGATGTTATTTATCATGTTGGGACTACAGTGATGTTTATATTGGTATGATTGAGATTTACCATACCATTTTTATAACAACCCTATATTTACATTCAATAACATTAAATCACTTTTAAGAAATACTTAAAACATTATGCAAATATATTCCAAAAGATCATACTAGTATAGTTCCTTTGGAAACATATGAACCTAAAAACTTGTACATAAGAAAGATACATTATCTCACACAAGGGTTTTCATGACTTTTTCCCTTTTTAGACATGTCAAACAGAATAAATATCTTTATAACCTAGGGGAAAGGAATCTTAAAAATGGGTGAGCTCATCTTCTCAATAGGGGTAAAAGAAGGAATACATCTATGTATAGTCATGAAATTAAGTGTATGAGAAGATGATCAATAATATATAATATCATACATTGTATATCAAAAATAATATACAAGAATCATGGAATCAATCTTGACATTTCATAAGAAGTGAATAATATGGAAATAAAGAACATAAGTTGTGAGAGCTTAACTTAAGAATAAAACATAGAATTTTGGATACTAAATAAGAATATAATATTTTTTACATAGTATCCAAGGAATTGCTTCCAATACCAACTTAGTAGTATAATTTCACTCCCAACACCATCTTGGTTGTCATGGTTCACACCCATGGCCATATTAGTATCATTAGACTACTCCTTATACCATATTTGAAGTCATGGTTCACTCTCTTGTCCATATAAGTAGTCAAGGTTCAATCCCAATACCATCATAGTACATTTCATGAGATATAAGTCATTTCCTAATGTATTGGAGGGTGATTTCAGTCCCATCAATATTTAAATGAAATCATCAATACATATGCCACAAAATCATATCATATCCCATGAAATGAGATCGGTTTCATAAAAAAGTAATCATATCATAACATGTAGATAATGATATTGGTCTCATAATGATTTCACAATAAACACAACCCATAAAATGAAATGAGTTTCAAAATTACATAACACGTGAATAGAAATGGATTTCATGCACATCATAAAACTAAAATATATTCCACATAAAGAATGAATATGAATGGTAAAATTGAATAATGTCCTCAGAAAGGCCTATGTATTATAAATATATTTAATATTATATGGGAAATAATTTAGAAACAACATTAAAAACATTTCTTTAAGAAAATATTTTTTCTACATTGAAAATTTAATTTTACACATAATAATTTTTGAAAACATTGTTCTTTGAAGATATATTTGAAAACATATAAAAGAAGATTTCAAAATATAAAACATTCTGAAAATCCTTTGTCAAAAAATTGGACTTCATGGATCTTTTTAAAATGTTTTTTAGAAAATATTATTGAAGCCATAGTTTTGGAATATAGTAAATATCTGTCCTAAGAGAGGTACAATAAAATTTTAGATAAAAAACAAACATTAAACAATAATGAGTGAAAAAATAGTACTAATAGATGATGGTATCCCTAAAAAATATATGATAAGTAAACCAAATAAGATTCATGCGGTATGGATTGTATGATTTTATCAAATACACCTAATAATTAACAATCACGTAATGCGATGAGATTGTTTCAATAATCTCATACCAATTGGTCATATGAGATCATACACTTAATGTATGTGAAGGAAATTAGATTAAGAATAATATATCATTAAAAGAATTATATTCATAATATTAAATTTAAAATGGAATTATATAAACCTCAAAAAAAGTGTATTGGTTCATAACAAAACACAAGTCTCAAAGAAGGGAAATTAAGACAAATTGTTTTTTCAATTTGGAATCTTTTGGAACATAAATCGCATGAAAGGAATATCCTAAAATTGATATGTAAATACCCATAAATTTAATTATAAGTATTATTTAACACTATCATGGAATGTACATAAACCCACAATAATAAGTAAATAGTTAACATGACATTTATCTCATAGATGTAAAAAATGAGATGAAAACCCCTTAACTTATTACATGAGTCTCTTTGTACTCATAATAAAATCATATATATTAAATATAAATTTGTTATAAAAATATCCCAGAACCATATTATTTTATCGAATACCATATATGGTTTGATTATTACTGTATATTACCTTCTTGTTAACAATTTTATGTCATGAATTTAGTTAGAGTAATATTATCTTTTTTCTTGGAATGTGTCTTAATTTTTCATATCATTTGTCCTCATATTTATAAAATATTTCCATAATGTAAAAAATGATTTAAATTTAATTTATATTAATTATATTTTTTACTTTAAAAGTCTATAGAATATGGTATTATCAAACAGAATACACCATTCATGGAGATAGTAAGTTGTATGTAAGCATGAACTCTATTTCCGTTTAATTTTCATGTTGAAAAAAGAATATAAAACGCATATATGTACATATATATGAATATTTACTAAATTAGGTTTATAAAATCTTATATATCATATATATTAACTAATTCTATCCTTAAAACCTTCTATTTAGTGTATGAACAAATCACATCATTTTGATGTGGCAATCGTCCACACATTCTCAAATAAAATTAATGTATGAACACCAAAATGAATGTATAAAGATTTGAGTTCTAAAAGATTTAATAATTATAAAATATTTAATAAATATAATATATAAAAAATATATATAGTTTTCCCAACATTATTTCCACTATGAGAGGCATTAATAAAAAAAATTATCATTTTGTGATGCGATAGTCCTCCATACATGAAAAACATTATGTTTGTTACCAATTAGATGGATGTGTGTATAAGCATAAGTTGAATGGATAGAAAAAAAATCCTAGTAAATTCATAAAATTGGATTTGTAATAAAGGAAATAAATAATTATATTTAAGGGTGTGGAGAAAGGAAATAAATGAAGAGACTTAGAGAGAGAGTGTCAACTTTTAATCGGATTACTCCATTTGGTTTGAGCGAGGCTTCCTTGAATTTATTTCTTTAGAAGGATTGGATTCAAGGATTAATTGAGGGAATTTGGGGAATTATTTGGGGTGAATTATTTCAATCATATGTGTCATTTTATGTGTGAAGAAGTTAGAGGAGAGGAATCCTTTTATAATGGAAGAGGGGCATCACTGTTAATATATTTTAAATGAAATCAACGACAACATTTTTTTAAATAAAAGTGGTTAAATAATTGTTCAAAGTATAGATAAGGGAGGATAGATTCTATATATTTCCATAAAATGTATTTAGGAAACTTGTATAGGTTTTTTTGGGTCTTAAAGTTATGGTTCAATCCCTTGTTAACCTTAATTTTTCCTTAATAGTAGTAATTAATTTTTATTACTTAACTAATATTTTTGGTCAAAAAAAGAGATTAAATTATTATAAATTATAAATCATTATAATTATATATATTCATTTTTTTCAAAAGTACAAACATATAAATGTATGAAATAAATTTAAAATTAAATCTATAGTCGGGTCCACAATGAGGTGTTTTAAGGTTCAAATAATAAAAATATTGTTATTTTTTTATATCCAATTTAAATTAGAAATTATTCCCAATTACATACATTTTATTAATGGATAAAAAAATAATTTATTTTATCATTTAACCCAAATTAAAATATTATTTAACCTTATAAATAAATTAGATGAAAATGATGTTGTGAATTAAATTCAGTTATTTATCACTATTCTCCTTAAATTGATGTTTCTCACAAAAATCCTAAAAATTTTCACTAAGATAATTTTGAAATTATAAATTTAAAAATGAAAATTAATTTTTCAAAATAATTTTCTAAATGAGTATAAAATTAATTTTCTTCATAGAAGTACATTAAATGTAGATCATCTGAGAAAATTATATTTTAAAAAATAAAAGTACTTTACAAAAAATTATATATTTCATTATCAAAATGTATCATTTATATAAATAAATATGAAAAATAATTGAAAAGCAGTTATTAGAATACATATAACTATGTTTAATTACAAAGATATATTTATCTCATTTTGAATAATTCTTATACTAAAATGATTTTTTGTAGAGCCATAAGTGTTGTGTGTAATATAAGACACGTCGTTGATCTGTATTCCAAGTCAATGATATGTGATATGAATGTTTGACTTATTGCATTTCTATAAATTAATGATAATTTAATTACTTCAAAAAAAGTCCATGAAAACTCAGGGTGTTACATTCTACCCCTATGAAAATGAATTCATCTCTCTAAATTCATGATTATAGTAAAAATGTGAGGATAATTCTTTTTCACCATATCATATAGTTCCCATGTATCATCCTTTAATTGGTGATTTTTTTACAAAATGTTGACCATGTGTGTGATATTATTTAGCGGAACTTTCTCTGTATGGTCTTGAATTTCAATTGGTTTCTCCCCATAAGAATGATCCTTCTGTTGTGATATGACTTCTGAGCTTAGTACATGTGAAGGTACAGTTAGGTACTTCCTCAAGAGAGAAAAATGGGACACATCATGGAATTGAGAGATATTTGGAGGATGTTACAAGTGATAGGCTAGAATCCCCAAAAGATCAACAATCTAAAAGGGATCGATTTATATAGGGATTAGTTAAAATTTCATCTAGAATCACATAACCTTCTTTCAGGGAGAGAATAAAAAACATCATTTGCCCAACATGAAATTAATGATCACGCCTATGGAAATCATCATAACTTTTCAATTTACTTTGAGCTCCCTTGATATGATGCTGAATAACACAATATTTATGTTCCATATCATCCACAACCTTAGGTCCCAATAGCTTCAATTCTCCAACATCATCCCAACATGTTTGAGTTCATCATTTCTTCCCATTGAGGGATTCGTAAGGTGACTTCTGAAGACAGGAGTGATATCTATTGTTCTTAGAAAACTAAACTGGAGGAGTGTGTTAATACCATCCCACTTTTAATCCAAAGAACCTGATATCAATATATCCTCTAGGGTTTGAATAGTTCTTTTAGTCTAACCATCTATCAAATGATGATAAGAAGTACTAAAACTCAATTCTGTATCAAGTTCTTGTAGGATAATTCACAAGATCATTTAAGAAAACCTCATATCCTGATCCGATACAATGGTATGTGGTCCTCCATATAGCATTACAACTTCCTAATTGCATATCCTTTTAGGGTGATCCTGAAAAACACACTCTGGATTCAATTAATGTTGATTCCTTACTAAGGATATCAACTACAACCCATATATAATAAAACCATTTAGAGGTATTGGGTTGTCAAATGAAAAAATCCATAGCGATGTTCTCCCATTTCCATTATGGTGTTGGTAATGGATGAAACATTCCTTTAGATATTTTTCCTTTAACATTAAAATTCTAGAATAACAATAATCAAGATACAAAATATATGATATTTGTCTTCATTAAATCCCATAGTAATATTATTTCAAATCCCTATACATATTCATACTTTAGGATGAATATAGAGAGAAAAACTAAGAGATTACTCTTATAGATCCTTTTTCAAATCTGGTATAGATGGAAGACATACATAGTTCCTAAAACATATCATTTAATCCAAATCAAGGATAATCTATGAAATAGTTCTGACTTCATTTTGTAGCTCTACATATTCCTTATGTGCCTCTTTAAAAATTACTTGAATAGAGGGTTGCATATTTATTTGAGAAACGTATGATTATTACCCTTTATTAAGGTCACAACTAGTCCCCTGGGGCATGTGTCGTGACTACCGCAAGCCCACCATCAATAGGCCAAGGTTGGAGACTATCACCAAAAGGCATATTCCCAAAAAACCAGGAAGGCATTGCCTTTATAACCTCTAAAAACATCAAGATCCGAACACATGTAACTGTATAGTAAAAATAGTGTATACAGTAAGAAAGAGGGGCCAGAATACAAGCCCAACTAGAAAGTTCAAGTAATTTGAAAAGTACAAGTATCCTGAAACATCTCCTATGAACTCCCTCTAAGGACCCCACCTGAAGGGTATGTACAGCTCTCGAATGGTCATATCTGTGGTACACCTCATCTAATTTTCACCACTGAGCTACCTCAAGTCTGGGTAATCTCGTCCTCAATCAGCGCTGTCTGTCGTCTTCATCAAACACAATAAGGTGCAGGCATATCCCGTGTAGAGGTGAGTGTAACGATACTTAGTAGGGACCTCGAGACCATTGAAGGTCTCAAAAAACTAAGAAAGTATAAACCACAAAGCATTAAGACATCTAACATCCCCACATATGTATATGCCCATACATATACCTAGGTTATCAAGTATACCCATCTCATTCATGAGGAAACACAAGGCCCAGCTCTTATCCCAAGTACAACTATTCCAAATATGAAAAAATACCACAAAGGTAACACCACAAGGGTAGTACCATAATGGTATCACCACATAGAAGAATACTGCAAAGGTATCACCACGAAGCTAAGTACCACAATGGTACGCCCCACCGAAGAATACCACAAAAGTATCACCATGAAGTTAAGTACCACAAAGGTACGCCACATAGGAGAATAACAAAAATGTATTAAAATTAATGTAATGACTCATCTCACACAAGGTATAACTTATGTAAGGTAGAAAAGATTATTAGATGTAACTATTGAATCATCATACTCTATTAAGAGGCAGACCCACATAGGATCCTAAATCATCACACCCACATAGGATCATAAATCATCTGACCCACAAAGGATCCTAATATAGCATGGCCACGTAGTATCCTAGGGTAGTCCCACATGGATTCCTAGAGTGGATCCAGGTGAGACTCTCAAACACAGACCCACATAGGATCCCGAAGCACATACCCACATATGATCCCTTTCTCATGATACATCCAGCCATTGGGTTCCCCTACTAAGCTCACTTGATTCCAGGAGGGTCCGCTCCTCAAGCCACAGGTTGATACTAAAACTACCACAATGTTCCATGAAGAATTATCCCAAAGTGCTATGACGTAAAAGGGGTCTCAACTCAACAGACGAGGTATCAATCAGACGCGCAGTCTATATGTTATTGGCCTTTTAGTCCCGAGGGCCTAGTTGGATTTGTGTTCGATCCATCCCCAGCCATACACCAATTTTATCCAAACCTCAAGTGTGGTATAAAAAAATTGATTTTCAATCCAAGGATTTTTTTTCCATATGCGGTTTTTCAAATAGAATGTCGTAGCTCAAGATATGGCCGAAAGAGAGAAAAGGGTTGAAACTATTTCGGGTCCCGTTTGACTTGGCCTGGGCCTACCCGACCCGATTCAGGATGACCTCACTTGACTCGGGTCCTGCCATGGGTCCAACCCAGCCCGCAAGGTCTGGCCCATCCCACCGGCACAGCCCACGATGGCGGCCTACTGGGCGGTCTGCTCGGCTCGCGGTTGGACAAATGGTCAGCCCTCCTCCGAATGGCGTAGTCATGCGCCACGCCATCACAAGTGGCCGGCAGTGAGTCGAGCACCCCTCAATCACCATCGAGGCCTTGTGCCACGCCCCCTTGATGTCAGGAAGTGTATACATGGACCCCCACCACTGTCATGGGGTCGGCCATGCGCCGGCCGCCGCTCTCGCTCTGTCGCGGCCGACGGGTCACAACACTTATTCGGTGGCACAGTTGCGCCATCACCGTCTTCGTGGTGGGCATGAGTGTCAGTCGCCGCGCCCAAGCCCCACCAATGCCAGTCTTTGGTGCGGGTCACTAACGAAATTCATCAGGGCACTGAGTGTGCCTTGGATGACTGCTCTTCATTCCGTAGACTTCCAAACTCATCTCGTGACATCTCCATTGATTTAAAACTGCCGTAATCCACAAAGGATGTAGAGAGGTCAGGCCGTGTTTGTTTGTCATGAACCCTCCACGTTGGAACAGTAACAAGCGGCTTATTTGTTCTTAAATCATGAATAATTTCAAGAACATGTAAGGAGTATTCAAAATAACCAACCTTACCTTGTCGTTCATTGGATGAGTCAAGATGTAGAAGATGAAGTCGTTGAAGAACGTCGGTGTTTGTTGCTTCCGCAAAGCACTTCCGATCCGAGCTCAGGGTTGGTTCTCCTTTCATTGATGGAGAGGACAAGTTTTTCGTTGGAGTGAACATTTCGTGACAATTATCCCATGCTCCTTTTCAATCAAAATCCTCTAACCAAACAAAAAATAATACCCAACTTACTAAAAAAAATTCTAATAATTAATTGAAGTCGACAAATTTAGTTAATTGTAGTTGGTTAAATTTATTAATTGGAGAGTTGAGAGGTTTTACCCAATTAATAGGGGTTATAGAAGTCCCCACCACTAAGAATATAAATTGGGAGTTTTCTAGCTTGGGTGTTCCCCACATCTATAATTTAAAAAGAGAGGATATAAAAAGAAATTAAAAGTTGTTTTTTATTTTATTTTTATTCCCATGAAAAACAAACTATCTAACTTTCACCCTTGACCTAATATGGTCGAGGTGAAGGTCTCGTTATGTGAATAACAACTCGATGAGTTCAACAGTGTTCTCGTATTTCAATTTTTAGCACCATTTAAATAGTTTCAAAAACCTGCTCGCACATTTATTGAACGTACCCAAACAATGTTCAGAAATTTATTACGGGCACACCGGGCGTCAGAATCAAGGGTCGTCAATTTTTTCAAACTCAAAAAATTACCATATAATTAAAAAAAATACATGGATTTTTTGGGACGTTACATGGTCCCCACCTAAGGACATCGTATCCCTCAAAGCCACATTACAAAAACTAGGAAAACATGTGGGGGTACTGAGCACGAATCTGAGCCTCCCACTCCCATGTTCTCTTCTATAGTTTCCTATGATACCAACATAAAGACACCAAAGGAGTAGATCCCCCATTATTTACTCTCTCATGTCAATCCTCAATCTCTAATGGATCCTTCGAAAACGTTTCCCCATCATTGATGTCTAACTCACCATGGTCGACGACGTGAGATGGGTCATGCATGTCTCTCCTCAGTTGGGATACGTAGAAAACGTCATCCACCCAATGCAACTAAGGTGGAAGAGATATGTGGTAAGACACCTCGCCCGCTCTCCTGAGGACTTGAAAGGGTCCTATTAACCTCGGAGATAACTTTCCACCCTGTCCAAATCTCTGCAAAACTCTTTGGGGTGAGGCCCGTAGAAAGATGTGGTCAGCATTATCGAACTCCAGAGGGCTCCGTTTCTTGTCGGCAAAAGACTTAAATATGCACTCTAGAGTCATCATCTTCTACTATATGATCTGAACCTTATCCTTGGTAGCCCGTACCATATTTGTTCCCATGAGTGCGGACTCCCCTGGGTCAGTCAATCACAAAGGCGATCTGCATGGTCGGCCGTACAAAGCCTTGAAAGGTGCCATCTGAATGGTCGAGTGATAACTATAATTGTATGCGAACTTTATAAAGGAAAAGTTATCCCCTAGCTGCGATCAAAGTCAAGGATTCAAGAATGAAACATATCATTGATGGTCTGAATGGTCCGTTCTGTCTGGCCATCTATCTGAGGATGGAAGGCGGTGCGAAAATGAAGCAGCGTCCCAAAAGCCTCCTACAACTCATTCCATAGCTGGGAAGTGAAACTATAATCATGATTGTAGACAATAATTGAAGTTTCACCATGTAGCTACACAATCTCTTGCACATAGAGGCGTCATAGTATCTCTACTGAACCCTTCTCTCTGACCAGTAAAAAATGGGCTGACATTGTGAGTCGGTCGACGATCACCCAGATATAATGATGGCCCCTAGATGTACATGGAATTCATGTCACAAAGTCCTTGGATAACATGTCCCACTTCCACTATGGGACTTCCAAAGGATAAACAAATCATGCTGGTACCTGATTCTCCTTTTCACTTGCTGGAAAGTGAGGCACCGATTGACAAACTCTACTACTGCTTTCTTCATTCCCGGCCACCAGTGATGTCATCGAAGGTCCTGGTACATTTTTTCCACTCCTAGATGTATCACTAAAGGCGTTGTCTGGTACTCCCTCAACACATCCTCCTGATACGACACTTATACCATGGTACGTCCTCTAAAAAGGATGATGTTCTCCCCACCATCATAAAATCCATAAGGTCCATGTCCTATGGATATCTATGAACGTCAATCGATTCAGTCAGGGTACCCATGCTATTCTTCCCAACCTCACTGATGAAGTGGTGGAGTGACTGTAAGAGACTGAAGAAAGGATGCTCTATCTCGATCCACATAGGATATCAATAATGCTGCCAGCTGCTCCATCGCCTCACTTGCATCTATATAACAGATCTTCTTTTGAATACATCTGCTACCACATTCTCCTTCCTAGGAGTATAGACTATCTCGAAGCTATAGTCCTGGAGGAACTCAATCCAACGTCGTTTTCTCAGGTTCAGGTCCTTCTAATAGAATATATAGATGAGACTCTTGTGATTAGAGTAGAATGTAAAATGTTCTCCAATCAAGTAATGTTGCTACATATTCATGGGAAAAAACACTGCATCTAACTCTAGGTCATGGGTAGGGTAGTTCTGCTCATTCTGTCTCAGCTGTCGAGAACCAAATGTGATAACAACTCGCTCCTACATCATGACACATCCGAGCCTGGTCCCTGATGCATCACAGTATATTAAGTATCCAATGCCCTCCTCTGGAAGCCTCAAGATAGGGGCACTAGTCAGCCTTTGCCTCATCTCCTAAAAACTCTGCTGGTATCTCTTCAAACACACAAAGGGTTCCCCCTTCTTTTCGAACACTGATAAACCTACTACATCTTTGGAGAAATCTAGCACAAATCTCTGATAGTGTTGACCCATCACAGGAAACTTCATACCTCTGTCACACTCCTGGGTGGCTCCCAAAAAAGTACCGCGTCAATATTTACTGGATGTACTGTAACTCCAGCCACTGAAATGACATGTCCCAGAAAGTGAAACTCTTGGATACAGAACAACAACATTGAGAGATTACTATAATGCTGGTGCTCTTGGACTATGTACAGAACTATCTTCAAATGATAGGCATGCTCCACCTCAGTAGTTGAGTAGATCAAAATATCGTCGATGAAGACTACTACAAATAGATAAAGGTATGGCTGGAAGATCTTGCTCCTGAGTCCCATGAACACTTTTGGAGTGTTGGTCATGCCGAATGGCATAATCAATAACTCGTATTGTCCATACAGACATCTGAAAGACGTCTTCGACACAAACTCATCTCGTACTCTAAGATGGTGTTAGCCTAGTCTGAGGTCTATCTTTACGAACCACCATGCTCACTTCAACTGTTCAAAGAGGTCATCAATCCTCAAGAGTTGTTACTTTTTCTGGACGGTCACCTGGTTCAGGTGCCAATAGTCAGCATAATGTCTCAAGCTCCCATCCACCTTCTTTGTGAACAAAATCAGAGCTGCCTAAGGAGAAACACTAGGTCGAATGAATCCCTTACCCTATAAGTCCTCTAGTTTTACCAGTAGCTCACGAAGCTCTGTGGGAGACATCCGATATGATGGTGTAGATATCAGTGTTGTGCAAGTATACAAGTCAATATAAAATTACACCTCCCTGTGGGGAGGTAGACCCAAAACATCATCAGTGAAAACATCAGCGTACTAGTCCACCACTACAGGATAACTTGGACTCTACACATCAACCGCTCCAACGGTAAGGCAATCCAACTGATGAGTGATCATCTGCACTCTCTTCAATGGAAGTCCATCATGTTCTGTAAAGGATCCCTTCTCAACTATGAAGGTAAACCTAGTCCCATCCTCGTGGATACACTGAAATTTTTTTCCTAATATTTTCAATATATAAATCAGCTGTAGATAACATGTCCATACCCATGACGACGTCGTAAGGCCTCGACGCCACTACTATGGGATCCTATCCAAATCTCTCGCCACCTAGAGGAAGATAACAATGCCAGCACCAGTGTGTAATCATCGAATAATCTAACGTAGGAGTCTCTAGACATAAGGTTTGAGACAATGACTCCACTATAATCTCCGAGAACTGAATGAGATACGCTACAATAAAAGAATGATAGGCACATGTGTCTATATGTACTGCTTCTATGGTGGAGTAGACATAGATCATACCTTGTATCATCTCTGGAGATCCTTGGTCACAGTTCTCAGTTACCTGGAGCTAAGCTCACCCATTTCCACCTGCTCCTTGTGGTTGGGGTGGACCACCTAATGGTGGGGGAGGTAACATGTTGAATCGTCACCCACTTCCAGCTACACAGCCAGCTCCTCTACCACGTTTGACTGCTCCCTATAGACCTCCTCAGTCGAACGTCTATCTCTGGCTGTTCGGTCCTTCGACAATCTGCTGATCCTTAATACGGCGGGTCGGGTAGTCACGAGCCATCTGACCCTACCCACCACAAGCGTCACACATCCTACTCCTCACATGAGTGGCTCTATCTACGGTGCACCACACAACCGACCCTAAATCCTACAGTCATCAACCATTAGATCTGGTCCTCTTGGACCTATGTGACACATGTTAGCTGCCAGCTGTAGAAGACTTTGTTACATGACACCTGGTGGTGGGTCTCAATGCTGGTGACATCTCTATAAGAAAACTCTTCACTAAGAGGGCTCTCTCTAACACCCCCTCCATCATCGGTATAATGAGAGAAATCATCGAAGCCCTTTATCTCCATCCCGAGTACATTTTTGAAGGTCCTGGAAGGGATGAATGGGTCTCTCACCATATCGGTGTAGTAGTGTGAGAGATTTTTGAACCTCACTGAGTACTGAGCCACTGTCATGCATCTCTACTGTAGATGAAGAAGTTCATGTATTCGCACGATGCGAAGGGTCACTTGGACAAACTCTACCTGAAAGAGTCTCTCAAACTTTTCCCAATGATGTGTCACCTCATCGTGAACCTGGGGCATCACACTCCACCATCTACCTGCTGCTGCCTATAGAAGACTAGCGGTAATGATCACCATGATATCAGCTTGTGTATGTACCAATCAAAAGACTCTCATTACATCCTCCATCCAATCCTCAGCCACATGTGGGTATTTCTCACCACTGAACCTGGGTGGCCTCTAGCGCTGGAACTCATGTAACATGCTCAAGAAGCGTGCACCCTCTACTGTTGGGGCTATTGGCATCGGTGTCCCAACAGGTAATGGTAAAGCCGGTGCCTCCACTGGTTCCCCTACGGACAAAGGGCCCTACATGGAGGCCTTGTCACTCGGTTTGCTATCATCATGTACTATACCCAGATCCATAGTTTGTTGTCTGAAAAGAGGCATCTTGAAAAAAATAGGTGTGCCAGAGTTGATAAGTTTTACATGGCTAGTTGAATCAAAAAGTTCAAAATGAAATCTTTTCAAAACACACACGCATCTTGTGTTTTCATGCACTGAGTTAGAAATCAGAAGTCAGGGCCCTTGTAAATGGATACGTCAGCCACCGCACCAACACTGTATTCCCTAAACCGATAATCACACTCACTACACTTAACAATATTTCTGTAAAAAAGAACAAAGTATAATGTTCTATGGTAAAACCTTCTTCTGATACCTATTTGTCATGACCCGTCCCCCGGGGCTCATGCTATGACTACCTCAAGCCCGCCTTCCATAGGCCAGGGTTGGCTACTAACACCAAAAGACGTATTCCCTAAAAATCGAGAAGGAATTGCCTTTATAACCTACAAACACACACAACCAAGGACACAAAAAGATATAAACACCAGTAACTATATAGTAAATAGAGTGTGTATAGTAAGAAAAAGGGGTTAGAATAAAATCCCAACAGGAAAGTACAAAAAAACTAAAAAGTAAAAGAAAACTGAAATAGACCTTATGTGCTCTCGCCAAGGAACCTACCTGAAGGGTAGGTACAGCCCTCGAACGGTCGTCTCTGCGGTACACCATGTCAAGTGTCCACTTCTGAGCTACCTCTAGTCCTAGTAATATTATCCTCAATCAGCATTGTGTCATCTGCACCAAAAAAAAGGTGCGGGCATCGCCCATGTAGGGTTGAGTATAATGATACTCAGTTGGGACCCTGAAACCCTCGAAGGTCTCACAAAACCCAAAAAGGATAATCCACAAATCATGAAAACATCAGACAACCCTACATAGGTATATGACCATACATATACCTATGTTATCAGGTATACCAATCTCATTCATGAGGAAACACAAGGCCAAACTCTTAGCCAAAGTACAAAGGTTCCACATAGGAAATAATTCCACCATGGTAACACCACAAGGGTATTACAACAAAGGTAACACCACATAGAAGAATACCATGAAGGTATCACCATGAAGGTAAGTACCAAAATGGTATGCCACACAGTGGAATACCCCAAAGGTATAACCACGAAGTTAAGTACCACAAAGGTACGCCACACAAAAGAATACCACAAAGGTATTACCATGAAGGTAAGGAATCAGATCACACCAGGTATAACATAGGTATAGTATAAAATATGATTAGATGTGACTACTGAATTATTTTACCCTGTTATGAAGTAGACCCACATAGGATCCTAATTCATCAGACCCACGTAGGATCCTAAATCACCAGACCCATGTAGGATCCTAACACAGCAGACCCACATTGGATCATATAGTAGTCAGATGCGGATTCCTAAATTGGATCTAGGTGAGACTCTCAGATACAGACCCACGTAGGATCCCAAAGCAAAGACCCACATTGGATATCATTCTCATGTTACAACCATCCACAGGGTTCCTGCACTAAGCGTGCTTGATTCCGGGAGGGTCCGCTCTTCAAGCCATAGGTCGATACCCCTACTACCACGAAGCCCCAAAAAAAAGTATCCCAATGTATTTCCACGTAAAATGTGTCTCAATGAAATAGGATGTGCGTCAATTGAACTCCTGGACTGTAAGTTATTGGCCTCTTAGTCCCGAGGGCCCGGTTGAATTAGTGTTTGATCCATCCCGGTTGTACCCCAAATTTGTCCAAAACTCATTTCTGGTATATAAAAAGGGCAGTCTTGATCTAAGGTATCTGGAACCACAGACGGTTCATCAAACTGATTCTCGTAGCTAAAGATATGGTCAAAAGAGCGAAAAGGGTTGAAACTTGTCCAGGTCTGGTCTGAACTGACCCAATCCAGTTCAGGCTGACTCGGGTCCGGTCCTGGTCCAGCCCATTCTACGGCCACGCCCGCACAGGTATTCTAGAAATGGAGGCCCACAGGCCGGTCCGGTTGGATAGTGACTGGACGGACAGTCGGCCCTCCTAAGCATGGCGTGGTCACGTGCCCCGCCATCACCGGCGGTCGGCAACAAGTCGGTTGCCCCTCCCTCACCGCTGCGACCCCTATAGGCATGGTGGGACAGACGCATGTCGCGACCGCCGTCCCATGGACGACCATGCGATGGCCGCCGCCCTTGCTCCACCGTGGCAAACGGGCCACGACCCTTCTCCGGCTTCATGGTCGTGCCACCACCGTCTTGATGGCCGACCTGAGTGCCGACCGCCGCTCTCGAGCCCCACCAGTGCCGGTCACTAGCACGGGTCTCTGGTGACATTATTTAGGTCACCAGGCGCACCTAGGTGGACCATTATTCAATCTGTAGACTCTTACACTCATCTCGAGATGTCTCCATTGATTTAAAACCACAAAATTCAACAATGGTTGTGGAGATGTTGGGACATGTTCGTTTGGACCAAACCCTCCGTGTGAGAACGGTAACAAGAAGATTATTTGTTCTTTAATCATGAAGAATGTCAAGAACGGGTAATGGGTAATAAAAATAAAAAACCCTACCTTTCCATTCGTTTGAGGAGTCGAGAGGTAGAAGATGAAGTTGTTGAAGAACTTTAGTGTTTTTTTCTTCCGCAAAGTGCTTCCGATCCAAGCTCAGGGTCGGTTCCCCGTTCTTCATTAGAGAGGAAAAGTTCATCTTTGGAGGGAAAGTTTCTACACAATTCTCCCAAGCTCTTTTTTCAAATAAATCTTCCAACCCAACAAAAATGAAGATCCAACTTATTAAAAATAAGTCTAAAAATTAATTAATGTTGACACATTAAATTAATTGTAGTTGGATCAATTTATTAATTGGAGAGTTGAGAGGTTTTCCAGCATTAAGAGGGCTTTGGGTGGTCCCCACCACAATGAATTTAAATTGGGTGTTCTAGATCAGGTGTTCCCCACCACATTAATAGAAAAAAAGAGGTTATAAAAATAAAAATAAATGTTTTTCTTTATTTTATTTTTATTTCTAGGAAAAAACGAAAACCAACTTTCACTCTCAACCTACTGCGGTTGAGGTGATGGACTCTTAAAGAGAACAACGGCCCTGCGAGTTCGACGATGTCCTTGGATTTCAATTTCGAGCACCATTTCAAATGTTACAAAAACTCGCTCACACATTTACTTAATGTACCAAAAAAAGATCCGAATTTCACTATGGGTACACCGACCCTCAGAATCACACACCATCAATTTTCACAGACAAAAAAAATTCCCATATAATTAAAAAAACTTAAATTTCCAGGTCATTACAATTAATTATTTCAAGATATATTCTTATGATAAAAAAAATATTGGATCATTTTTTATCCTCGTCATGGAAAATCTAGAATGATACTTTTGACTTAACACATTGAAAAGCTTTTTCAATTTCCAATAGTGGTACTATATTGAGCAGTCGTAATCTTTTATCACCTCTTATAATATTCTATTGATCATGTTCAACACCATCTATATAAATATATATTCATGAATATTAGGATTTTCTATATAAATCACAATTTGCTCGATAATGGTAATTCATTAGTTTTTTTAATGCAAAAATTTCTATTCCTAACTAAAAGTTCTAAGTTGGTAAATTTTTTTCATGAATCTTGAACTATTGTAAGGTATACATTACAATCTTTTTATTTTGAAGAATCAAACATACCAATCCCTTATTTGATGAATCATTAATGATTAAAAAATGTTCTCTATAACAAGGTAGTGTAAGAATATGTTCACTTACAAAGCATTTATTTAGTTCTTCGAAATATTCGTGACATTTATCTATCGAGAGGAAAGTGACACGTTTGTGAGTTAACTTGGTTATGGGATTATATAGACCTAAGAAATACATTAAAAAATAGATAATAACCACATAGATTAATAAATCTATGGATCTCAGTCACCATGATTGGTCTAGGATAGAATTGAATGGCCCCTTTCATTGATGGATCTACTATTATACCATCTAATAAGATTATATGTCCAAATAATTTTAACTTTTTTCACTCAAAAATAAATATTTCAAATTTTATATATAGTTTATTATTCCATAGAAATTATAGAAAAATTCCTAAGGGTTCATCTTGCTCTTCCTTTCTCATTGAATAGATAATAATATCAACTATCCAGACTACAAAAAAACTCTTTTTAGGTAATCTGTAAAGAATATTATTTAAATACATGAATATAGAAAAGGAATTACTAAGACCAAAACCAATACTATATATTTATAGTTTATAAACCTTTATTATAATTCCATACTTGGTATATTCTCCTTCTTGACCCTCAATTAATGATATCTAGAATGAAGGTAAATATTTTCAATGTATTTATCTCCAAATATTTGATCAAACAAGTCATAAATTATTGTAAGAAGATGATTGTTGTTGATTTTTATATTGTTAAAATATTTAGAATCAATGTATAGACACATTGAACCATCATTCTTTTTAAAATAACGAACATGTTTACCCCAAAGAGACACAGTTGGCTGAATGAATCCCTTGTCAAGGTTTTCATAATGTTTTTTCTTAAATTCCTTCAACTCAATCCGGCCTATTCTATATAGAGTTTTTCAAATTGGCATGGAACTATGGATGATTTATATTGAGAAAAAGACATCATGTTTTTTAGGAAGGCTATGAAAAGATTCTTGAAAATACACATTCAAATTCCCAATAAATGGGAATTTCATCAGTGATGATATTCTCCCACACCATTTGAGATAAAAAAACCCTTATAAATTGAAATTAATACCCATACATAAGATGTAATATCTAAAGAATGTTCATAGGCATCGTCAGATTGATCGTAGATCATAGTAGTGTCCAAAATATAAAACATAACTTCCCTTCGATGACAATTGATGTGGTATTAATTCATATAAATCTAATCCTTTCATATAATATCATAAAATTAAATGAAAATAAGAATGATAAGATTTATAGGAATCACATTCCCAAAAATTTCAACCAGAGAGGAATCATATACATGGGATACAATCATCGTACCATTAGGAGGTTGCACTACTAATTCTATTTTAAGAATTTTGGTGGAATCTCAAAACACTTAGAATATTCATTAGATATGATTGAGTGGGTTGATGAAGACTCAAATAAAAAAATATAAGTCATATTGTTGATCATAATTGTACCTTTTACCATGTCATTATATCTCCCGATGTTATAAATAGTGAAGGAATGAGATTTCCCCTTGTCCCGTGGCTTTAAAGGCTACCTTTGTTGATCATCATCACCAACCCTTGAATTTGGGAACTAGTTATCCTTATGAGCATTTTCCTTAAAAAAATTTCATTTGGGTGTGGGAGGTGCATTATCTATATCTTTCTCCCCATTAGAACAATTAAGTAACTTCTTCTGATCACGTCAATATTCAAATGCTCTATAGCCTACCCTTACACACATAAAATATTTGTTAAAAACCATATGGAAATTTACTCCATATTTTCTTCCCACACGTAGTGTATAATAGAAAGATCATCTTCTTCACTTTATGGTTATTATCCTTTA
The DNA here is from genome assembly GCA_963277665.1 of Viscum album. Lineage (NCBI taxonomy): Eukaryota > Viridiplantae > Streptophyta > Magnoliopsida > Santalales > Viscaceae > Viscum > Viscum album. The sequence continues at coordinate 1,332,139,286 of OY728148.1, read as the reverse complement.
TTTTATATTCAATTTTTTTCTTGTAAAAACCTTGACATTAATATCTGACTCTACCCTCCATTTTAACCTTGATTCTACAATGCACAATATCTTCATTATGAATAAATTATCATAGGGGAAATTTTCTTCTAATACATGGTATTAAGAAACTAGATAACCTCTAAAATTTTATTTTATGATGGATGATAATTCATAAATCATACCTTTAATGTCTTGTGAAATTATCATTGTATGTACCGAAAGATTCATGATCCCTTTCATTCAAATCAAGGAACTATTTCTACTCAGTATATAGAATTATAGGATTTTAATTGTTGAAAAATAAGTTATTGAACTAATCCCATTCCATGTATTCTATCTCAAATTTCTTCTCTATGTTCATGATTTGAGTCCCCCACTGGTCTGCTTCACCTTCTAAATGATAAAAAACTAGAATAACATTCTCATGCTCCAAAAATGGTGAATGGATTGTATATTTTCTATAGTACTGAATAATTTCTCAGCAACATGTGGATCAAAATACCCTCTAAAATAATGTGGATGTTGACTCATGAATGATTCAAAAGAAATATTGTTCCATCCATTTCCCATTTGGAAGTCCACTATGATAAAAAAATATATGGAAAGCGATGGGAAAATAAAAATGTCGTTTTTCATTCCATCTCCCATAAATTCAATTTTATTAGAAGACATTTATTTCATTTTCAATTGCAATCCCCATTATTTTGTTTCCTTTGGGTTCCATCCAATAACTAAAGTCAAAAGAATAAAGTATAAAACAGTGATCATATTGAGTAATGAAATAATATTGAAATGTCAGTTATAAGATGTCTAAATTATCACACATTCCATAACATATGAAATCATAGGTGTATATTATGTTATTCCATTTCAAATATTATTTTAATACATCATAGTGGTTTGTGTAGTGTTTGTGAATTTTAACAGAATATCCCCCAGGGGTTTCAAACTACTTGTCCCACAAGGCCCATTATCATGTACTAGATTACCTCAATTCAGGCTACGAAAATCTTGTCAAAGTTGTTTCCCCAAGGTATATCTATTTAAAATCAACATAATCTTTTAGTATCTATACATGGATTTATTTCAATGAAAATACTCACTCTATCCTTAAAAAAATCATCCAGGGCGTTTTATGTCAATTTTTTTAATCCTTATACTTATCCTCAGACATCTTTAGTGTTTTTAATAAGGTTGTGTTATCCTAGTTTCCAAAGGTTTAATTATCCTTAACTATGATACCAACTATAAAAACATAGTAATTACATAAAATAACTTTATATTTCTTTACCATAGTATATAAAACATTATAGACATAGAGTCCCAACGACCGTACTAGTCTAGTTCCTTTATAAAAATTGAAAAATAAACAATGGTACATAAGTGAGCTATATTATCTCCCACTATGATCTTCATGACAATAATACTTCTTAGAAATACCAACCATAATACATATCTTCATTACCTAGGGAAAAGGATATATAAAAATGGGTTATCTCATATGATCAGTAAGGGTAAACAAGTGAGACATGTATGAATAATCTTGTTCCTAAAAGTAAGAAAACATGATCAAGTAAATATACGATAATACCATGAATATCAAATAAAATAACCATGAAGAATTTAATAAAACATATAATTTCATAAGACATGAATCAAAAGGAAATACAGATCATAATCCACGAAATCATAACATAGTAATAAAACAAGAAATTGTGGAAGACCCTTAAAAATATAACATTATTTCCATAATAGCCAAGGTGTCACTACCAAGATCATCTTAGTAGTTTGGGTTCACTCCCCATACCATCTTGGTAGTCATGGTTCACTACAACGTCCAACTTAGTATAATTTTATAACTCCTCATACCATCTTCATAATCACGGTTCATTCCCATGGCTATCTTAGTAATCAAGGTTCACTCCAAAGACCATCATAGTCTATCTCGTGAGATATAAATCAATACCCAATGCATTCGAGAGAGATATAGGTCCCAACCATCTCATAATAAAATAATACATACATATAAGTCCCTATCCTTAAAAATTACATAATCTTTAGCTAATTCAATAATTCACATTGATGATCTTTTCAGGCTTAGAGTTTTTGGGAATTAGGCCATAACTATTACAATTACATCTCAAAAAATTACGAAGTATTCACTAATAGATTATTAATTTTTCTCACAATAATAAAACTCCTTAAATAAAAACATGAATTATTTTCTTGATAAAAATCATCTTTAATTTTTATTATCTTATCCTTACATATACCCTATGAAAAACATTTCAAAAATATGGGATGAGCATGAAAATCTCAGTAAGGGATATAAATTAATGAAAGAAAAGATTAGTCATTGATAACATAAAAATAAAATAAACTCTACTATTAGGTCATAAAACATAATCTATTTCTCATACATCATGAGATCATATGATTTATGAATAAAACATCAAAATAATAAATAATAAGGGTATATTGTGGCATCCATAAAATACATATATTGTACCTTTCACAACTATATAGGGAGTTAGGTTTGGAATACCCATAAAGTATATCCTTAAATAACGTAGGAGATACATTAACATTTAACTCTATCAGGTTACCCAATTAATTGGAGTGCTATCTCGGGCTCACCGACGCTAGGATTGTCACGAAAACACTCGTATAAGTAAAAAATTCCCATGAACCATAACATAATCATAACATATAAAACAAACATAAAGGAATGATAATATTTCCATATTTTAATTAAAATATATCATTTCAAGATAATGAAATAATAAATGCTTTCTCAGTACCATTTTCAAAACCAATGTACCTAGAAACAGTGTACGATATTTATTTTCCTTTGAAGAGATTACGACTTGTTTAGGAAGAAAAATATCAAATAATTCTTTTGATTGTGGAAAGGTCGTTGTCAATAAATATGATAAAAAGAAACATTCCCATTGTTTTTTAATAAAATGATTTGTAAAACAAGAGATTCTTTTAGAAAAATTATGAATGAAATTAACAGAAAATTCTATAATTATACATTGTATAAAACAAAGTCTTGTATAAACTGAAATATTTCACAATGACGGGAGATTGAGATGATTTCTTTACAATTATCGTATAATTCGATTATTGATAAATCTATTTCATAATTATATGTGAAAAATATAAATGCAACTAATATAAGTGAATATTATGTGAAAAACAATCAGTGTCCATTCACACATATTTATTAAAAAAACAATGACATGGATATTTAACTCAATGAATATTGATTGAGTTAATATTTCTCTTACAATGTTGGTATAAATGACATGAGAAATTATTAGTGGGGTGATTATGTGTGGAAAACGTATATGCTCAAAAAGGAAGTGGAAAATAAAAAATATATAAATTAACAATTATTCCACACATAATCGTGGGAAAATATAATCAATGAATTATGGGTAAAACCCCATGAGTTGAAATTGAGTTTGGAAATTCACCTACAAATATTCAAGAGCCTAACAACGTCACTTGAAAATTCAAACAATTAGTTGGTGAGAGAGAAAAGGGTCTCTCATCACTTGTAAATAAAATGTAACTCAATAAGGACGTATAATAACATATCTCAAAATATGAAAATGAAAATTAATAGTCATAATATTAAAGAAGTATTTGACTAAGAGAGGAGGGTGGAAGGTTCCCTTACGTTGAGTGTGACTTGTCTCGTAAGTTATTTATATTCCTGAATAATAAACATAGGAAAATTTATAATTAATTCATAACCATTTTATAGTTTATTATTAATTTTATATTACTTATCATGATTGTAGAAAATTTACATAATAATTTATGATCATATCATTCGTTTATCGAATTTCGGTTCTTGAGTCGAAAATAAACTTTATGTAATTACAAAATTTCAATGTTGTCACAATTACATTATCTAAATAATAGTATCCATTATTTAAATATCATATATATCTAGTATATATATGTATTTATAATATTCCATAACATATGGAGATAATAAATGTAATGCACCATTCATGGAGATGGCTAGTCGTACATACGCATAAATGCTACTTTTATGTCATTTTCATATTTAAAGGAATGAAACCTAAATTATACCTAGGTATATTATAATTCTCGTATAATATCATATTTTTTATATGTTACATAAGTTAATTTACACAATAATTTATATGTTCTATGTATTTCATGAATAATTCATATCACTTTGTGGGGGAGGTAGTTCGCATTTCCTCAAATGAAATTATCATATTTTAACATTATGTAAAGAATAAAGGTATTTTGTAAATGGAAAATAAAAAAGAATAAAAACAATATAAATATAATATATATCATATATAAATATATTACCATCCTAATGGCCACCATGATATGTGGTATGGGAAAATTTAACAATCATCATTTCGTGAGGGAGTAGTTCTCCGTCTATAGAAACATTATGTTCATATCCATTAGAAGGAGGTGTGTGTAAGTGTAGTTTGAATCCTTCTCATAGAAACATCCTAGCATATTGAGGATAATATTATTGTTTTAAAATCAAATAATTATTGTATAATATGGGGTAACGATGTAAAATAATGGAATGGAACTTTAGAGAAGATGCTACCTATTAAAACGTGAAACTTCATTTGATTTGAGCCAAATGGATTTCTTGAATTGCCTTCTACCCATGGTAAGGATTCTAAGAACATGGGAGGTTTATAAGTAGAATATTGGGGAATAATATTTATGATAAAAGGAGCTTGGGAGGTGTGATTAAATAATTAAATGTGGTGTATATTTATAAGAGGGGGAAGGGAAATTTAGGAAAGTCAGTAACTATTAATTTATTAGAAATTAAATTTCAACTAAAAATTATTACAAATTAAGTTTTTTACAATAAAAAATGAATATGATTATAAATAAAATCAACCAATTATAATTATACAGGTTTTGGAAAATTTGTAATCCTTATATTTTTTATTTAAACCTTTTTTAATCTAACTGTTTTATCGTTAATTCAACACCTTGAGAATAAAAATAGTTACCAATACATGAAAAATGTCAAATGAATGGTGCACGAATAAAATTTTATAATTTTCATAACCATTTGACCGAATATTAAATTTTTAGGAATTTAATATCATTTAATAAACCATTTTATATTTTATGTTATGAATTATGTCAATTTTGGACATTATTCATACTTGAAAGTTTTTTACAAATTCATAACAACCTGATTCCTTTAAAAAAAGGAATTAAATCAAACCTATTATCTAAAGAAAATTCATAGAATTAGTTTATGACATAAAAATAACTAAATTAAATTAATTTTAACATTTATAATATCATTTATTTTAATCATTTGTTAATGATGAATTCACATCATCATCATTATGTAATAATTAAATTTATTTATTTAATTAGTAAAAATTATACAAAAAATATAATGACATAAGTAATAATAATTTCTTTATAATGATTATTTATATTTTAAGAGATCAGTTATATAACAACAAATTATTTTTTTTAATAAATGATACAAGTTTATGTTACATTTTTTCGGAGTTTAAATAAATTCTTATAAAATGTCATTTTTCACATCCATATGGCTCCATGGGGTTCCAAAATCGACCCAAGGATACCCAATTTCAGAAATAACGCATCCAATAGGATTAGTATTTGTTTTAGGGATGTTTAATATTGTTATTATATTATTTGTTTACCCTTATTTTCAAGATTTACCCTTTAACTAGGATAAATAAAATAATTACAGAAGTTACTATTCTTAATGTAACAAAATAAAAGTTCTATATTCTCAAAATTTGTAATTTTTTATTCCAATTATGGAATTAATTTTTACATATTTTAAACACATATGTTTCAAAAATTAATTTAAAATTAATTCCTATTGACAAAACCAAAAAGAGGGGTTTTAAGAAGTAATAACTAACAAAATATTGACATATGTTTATGTCAAAATTAATAGTGAAATTGAATTAAATGACTAAAATTGGATTAAAGGATAAAAATTTAATCATATTAAAATTTAAAAAAATAAAACTATAATATAACTGTATAAATAATTTTTCTGAGAAGACAGTTTTGATTTAAAATGAGGTATTTTTCAATGTTCATTAAAAATGAACTTTATCATAAAATTACAAAATATTTATCTACATTGAATTTTGATGTTCCAATAATAAATAAGAAGTTTATTTTGTGAAATAAAACATATAAAGATATTAAATACTAAATTTAAAAAAAGGTTCTCCATAAAAAGGATGTAAAACTACCTTCTAAAAATATTAGAGTATTTCAGGCTTAGAATCAGATTCACTCTTATTATATGCCTATAAAATATATTGGATAAATGTAAAGATATTTAAATAACATGTATAATAAAATTTTATTTTTTTCTATTAATTTCCTCCCATAAAATGGCTAGGCGTTAAATACCATTTAAAATTAAATATTATAATATTATTTTTAGAATAACTCAATGTTGTGTGCAACATTAGCTTTCATAAAAACCCATTATTGTGTGTTGAGTATTCTATCAGAAAAATCATCCCCATTAATGTGAAATTAATATATTATACATAAATATAAATAGAAATGAAAAAAATATTATTCTATAAATACCTAGGTCATTACATCCTTCCACCCTTTTTGAAATTTTGTCCACGAAATTTTAAATGTGGGCTCACAATCTTCATCGAAATTCCCACATCAAAAATATAGTCAATTAAAATATCAATATAGCTGAAATAAATAGAATTAAAAAGGGTCACCTGAGATAACCCATACTAGTATTTCATGTAAGAAAACATGGATATGAATGATAAACTAACCAACATGTTCTAATGGAGAGTGATAGAAAACATGATCAGGACAAAGTTAACAACCAGGAAGTCAAAAACACGTGATATGTTAGACGGTCTTTGATTACCCTATAGGAAATGTAAACCAAAAATGTTTTTGATTTATGTTCATTTTCATAATGTTCCATAATTTATTTATGATTCTGACTAAAAACATTAGTAAATATAAACAATTTTCATGTATAGTTTCATCGTTTAATAAATTTCTACCACATACTAATCTTTTCTCAAAATGATGAGTATTAATGATGACTTTGTCACTCCTAAAGCACTAGAATCAAATTATAGATAAAAACACAATTTAAAAATGTTTAATTATATATTTTCCCTATATTTAGGATTTAACGAATTCAAAAATGATTAGTACAAGATCCGATAATCCACAAAAAATTATAATCCTTTATAAGATGAAATACTACTTTTAGTCACAAATATTGAAGATACAATACCCAATGATCAAAAAAGACCATTCAATACAAAATTTTCCTTAAATTTATACAACATAATCCAACTAGATTAAAATGAAAAATATAGAAGGATTTAATCACATAGCCTTCAATGATAAATCCAAACATTTATATCCAAATAACATCAACTACTCTTAATGTATCACACTGAAATGTAATTATCCAAATTACATATTCTCTATGATATGTTAATCGTTTCCATAATTTAAGAAAATAGCCATATGTCTACAATAAAATATAGATTCTTAAAAAATAATATATGTTCCATTACTCCACCAACTAAATCTCATAGTATTCTATTTTACATAGGCATATAGAGTTTCCAAAAGAGAGACTGTCTTCCAAAATAAAATTTATCACATAATAAAAAAATCATTTCCCCATACTAAAGATATACATTTGATAAAACATAAGATTGAAAATAAACTTATTCTTGTTATATAAAATCAAATAACTAAATAAAATAAGTCATACTAACTAGGGATGTCATGTAGTCTAGTAGTAGGCGACACACCCTTATCACCCTTCAGTTTTGGGTTCGATTCCTACAGCCTTACGAGATGCGACTAGATTTCAACCATCATGCGGGTTGTCCCTTTTCTAATATATGGTCATTCATATAAAATTCTTGAAAATAAGAAAATTTCCTAAAGAATTACCATAACCGACTTTATCCTCAAAGGTTATCTAATACCATTCAATTTGCATCCCAAACTTTAATAACCATCAATCACCTAAGAAATGATTATTTGAACCCCTAAGGTAAACAATTATATCCCCACAAGAAAATGTTATTATTCCTTTAATAACATATTCACATTTAAAAATTCAATGTTTCACATATTAGAAAATGTCTTACAATGTAATACCATCATCAATAGAGAATTAATACATTTAAACATTTCATCATCGTGTAATCTACCATAACTCTTGAATCCCTTATATATATACATCTTACTCATTCAGAACTCATCATAATCCATTAACTAGGAATTTATACCTTATTTCATAATAAATATTTCTTGTAGATCAATCTTAATATGATTCATTCTTTATAGTTAAGAAAATAAATCATTCCTTGAAGCCAAATATCATGATCCTCAGGATGCTCCCATTCTGTTTCGCCCTTGAACCATAAATTCAAAAAGTAAAAACTGGCTCCACATCAGTAATTTAACTTTTAAATAAAGTTGTAAAAGTTGAGATCTTGAAATCATATGAAAAACGTTCCACAGGCATTAAAATTGTTTAAGAAATGAGTAGGGGTAAGATAACTCAAAAAATTTCTTGTATGTGATTGGAATACTGAAGGAGCAGACAAAATCATTGAAAATGATTTTTCAATAATAGTGATGATCAAGAAATATTGGAGGGATAAAAAGGTTGTGGGATTTATATTTTTTATCATATTGAAATATTATCCTTAATATGTTGAAAAAAATATACACTTAAACATGAAACAAAATATTATTATTAAAAAAACCCTCTATATGGTTAAGATAATAATATTTTTACATTACTCTAATCCATCAACCTCCCTATATCTCCTTTGTTCTAGTTTTTATCAAAACCAACAATTTAACTATAGCACTCCAATAGTTTCAATATGGTAATAACCTTCTTGGTTATATGGGATCTCTTACCTACACCTGGATAACACCCTAACCAATAAAGTTATTTAATCCGACCTCTAACACCAACAATAAGGCCAAATCCATAAACATTACATAATCCTGAGTTATGTAAAGAATTCAAATCGAGTATTTTTTTTCAGGATAAGAGATTTAGAGAATTATTCCATTACAATTAAAATTACATATAAAAAAATACAAAGTACACAGTTATACTTTTTCCAATTTTCTTACAATAATAAAACTCATTAAAAAGAAGAATAATTTTCTAGATAAAAATATTCCTGAATTATTCCTTTCTCTTAACCTTCCTTATAAAATGTGAAAAAAATTTCAAAAACAATGGATGAACATAAAAAGATTCGTAAGGGATATTCAATAAGGAAAGAAAACATTAGTCCACAAATACATAAATATCAAATAAAACAAAATTTTCAATCATAAAACAGATGCTCTTTAACATACAACATGAAATCATATGAATCATGAATAAAAATATACATCCTAAATCATACATCTAACTTGTGGAATCCATATTATATTTACGTTGTATCTTTCATAGCTACATAGGGAGTTATACTTCGAATAAAAATAAATTTTTATTCCCTAAATATGTTTGGAGATACATTAACGTTTACCTCCATCAATATACCCAATGAATTTGAGAGCTATATGTAGCTCACTGGCCCTAGGTTTATCACAAAACTACCCATATACATAAACAGTGCCCTTGATCCATAACATAATCATAACAAATAAAACAAGCATAAAATAAAGATTTCATTTCCACAATGCAATCTCAAAAAATAATTTCAAGATATTGACATAATTAATGCTTCCTCAAAACCATTTTCAAAACCAAAATATGTAAAATGGTTATATGTAATTTATTTTACTTTTAAAAATATTATGGCATGTTAAGGTAGAAAAACATCAAATAATGCTCGTGGCGGTGGAATGGTCATTGTCACCGGATATGTTAAAAAGAATCATTATCTTCGTTATTTATTAAAATTCTTCATAAATCAGAAGATTCCATTTAAAAAACATTGTATGTAATTAAATGAAATGTGTATAATTATTAACCACATAATATAAGGTTGTGTATAAACCAAAATATGCCACATTTAAGGAAATTTAGATGAATTCCCATACAAGGATTGTATGATTATATTTAGGATAAATCAAGCAAATAAATATGTGTGAAAAAATTATAATACCCCAAATTTAAGTGGATATTAAGTGTAAAAAATCATAGTCCCTTCAAATATATTAGTAGAAAAACAAAACCAATGTCATCTATATTTAACTAAATGAATTGTAACTGATCTATGATATCTTGTAAAATAGTTATATAAATGACATAAGAATTTATCATTGGGGAGATTATGTGTTGAAAAAGTTTATCCATACAAATGGAAGTCGAAATTACAACATAAATAAATAAACAGTGATTACATACATAATATTGGAATAATATAATCAACGAATCATGGGTAAAAAGTCATTAGTGGAGATTGAGTTAAGAAATCCACTTACAAAAAATTTGAGGCCTAATGGAATCACGTAAAAATTTCAAAAATGAGTTTATGAGAGAGAAAAGGGTCTCTAATCACTTGAAAATAATATTTACACCTATAAGGGTATAGAATATCATATACTAACATAAAAAAATTGAAATTAAAAGACATAAAAAAAAGAATATTTTTACTGAAATAGGAGGGTTATAGGTTCCTTTACATTGAGTCGGAGTAGTCTCATTTGATCTTTATATTCATGAATAATAAAAATATGATAATTTATATCGGATTCAGAAACTTTTTCAAGTTAATTATCCATTTTTTATTAATTATCTTCATTTTAAAAAAAATTTGTAATTATTTATATTTATATAGGCTGTTTTATTGATATTCGGTTCATGAGTCAAAAATGAACATGATATAATTACAAATTTTCCAAGCTATCAAAATAACATTATCTCTAGAATATTATTCCTGATATAAATATCATATATATCCATTATATATGTATATATATGTATTTATAATATTCTATAAAATGTGGATATAATTAATGAAACACATCATTCATGCAGATGGTAAGTCGTACGTACACATGAACACTACATTTATTTCTTTTTCATATTTAAAGGAATGGAAATTAAATTAGAAAATGATATATTATTATTATAGTTTATTAAAAAAAATATAAATTATTTTATTTTTTCATCTCTATACGTTATATGTTCTATTTATATCATGAAGGATTCATAGAACATTGTTGGGGCGGTACTATGCACTTCCTCAAATGAAATTATCGTATTTACACATTACGGAAAGCATAACGATATTCTGTAAATGAACATAAATAAGAATAATGAAAATATAAAGAAAATATATATCATATGTAAATATACTTCCATAATAAAGGCCACCATGATAGGTGGTAGGGGAAAATTTAATGATCATCGTTTCGCGAGGAAGTAGTTCATCTTCTATAGAAACAGTTTGATCATATCCATTGGACGAAGGTGTGTGTATGTGTAGATAAAATCATTTTCATTAAAACATCCAATTATATTGAGGATAATGGTTTTGTTATGTAATAAATGAATAATAACTTAATAGGGATTGAATAATTAAGATAATGGAAAGGAACTTTAGATAAGACACTACCACTTAAAATGCGCAACTACCATTGATTTGAGACAAAAGGCTTTCTTAAATTGCCTTCTTCCCGAGAAAAAGCATTTCAAATGAAGGTAGGGAAATTTAGAGATTATTTGGGAATAATTGGGATGATACAAGCTGATTTAGTGATGTTATTAAATAGGTATAGTCGGTGTCCTTTTATAAGAGGTAGGAGTGACACTTTTGGAAAGTCAAAAAATACTTATTTATTATAAATTCTATTTAGATTAAAAATTATTAAAAATTAAGTTTTATTTAATCTAGGATTAATATATGACCAAATAATGTCTTCAAATAAGAATTATACATTTTTTTAATTTTTCTCATCCTTATTGTTTTTTATATAACCCTTTTTTCTATTACAGTTTTATCAAGCATTCAACACCTTGAGAATCAAAATAGTTTCCAAAACATGAAAAATATACAATTAATGATTCATTAATAAAATTTTAGAATTATCATAACTATTTAAAAATATCTTAGTGTTTTAAGAATTTTATTTCTTTTAATAATCTATTTTATAATTTTTGTTATCAATTATGGCAATATGGGACACTATTCATAAATGACTTTTTTATCAAATTCATAACAACCAGATTCCAAGAACCGATGGAATTAAATCAAAACTCATATAACAATATTATATATAAATTTTTTGGATGATACAAAAATTACCAATTTTATTTTATTTTTTCATTTATTATATCATTTTTTCGAATCCAGTATTAAAGAAACAATCACTACAAAAGCATCATTGTTTCATAATTAAATTTATTTATTTAATGTCTAAAAATTATAAATAAAATATCATGATATATAAAATATTTATATATTTATAATTAGTATTTATAGTTAAATAGATCACTTATATAACCCCACATAATTTTTTTTAATAAAAGATACATGTTTATGTTATAATTATCTTTTCTTTTATTTAAATCTTATAAAATGTAATTTTCACATCCAAGTGGCTCCATAGGGTCCCAAAATTTACCAAAGGATGACCATGGTCAGAATAATCTCATCCAATAGGATTTGGACAAGTGTTAGGGTAGTTTAATATATTTATATTATTATTTTTAACCCTTATTTACCATATTTACCATTTAACCCTAGAAAATGAAATAATTACAGATGTTACTATTCATAATGTCCCAAAATAAAAGGTGCATATTCACAAAATTTGAACCTTATGATTAAAAATATGGAATAAATTTTTCTAAATTAAAAAAATCTAATTTCCTTTAATAAATTTCAGATTAATTTTTGTTTTAAAAACGCCAAAGTGGGTTTTTAGAAATAATAACTATCAACATATTGTCATGTGTTTAAGTTCAATTTAAAAATTAAATTTCTTCAAATGAAAAAAATTGGATTAAATAATAAAAATATAATTCTATTAATAATTAAAACCAATTTAAAATTTAATTTAACTATATAAATAATTTAGATAAAAAGACAGTTTGACTTAAAATGCGGTATTTTTCACTATTCATTAAAAATGAACTTTATCAGAAAATTACCAAAAAAAATTATACAAAGAATGTTTTGAAGTTTATATTCTAAAATTAGTTTATTTTGTCAATAGAAAACTATATAGGTGTCAAAAACTCGATTTAAGAAGTGTTTTACAACAAAAAGTAGTAAAATGGACTTTAAAAAATTTTAGAGTATTTCATGCTTATAATCAATTTCAATCTTATTTTAAGGCTCTAAAATTTACTGGATAAATATAAAGATATTTAAAAACATGTATAATCATATCTTATTTAGTTCAGTTCCTTTCCAAAAATACAATTACTAGAGGTTAAATATCATTTAAAAAATATTATTGTATAATTTTTTAGTATAACCTAATGTTGTGTAAAATATATGATTTCAATGAAACCCATTTTTTGTGTTGAATAAGCTATCTGAAAAAGAATCCCATTTATTTTAAAAATAATATCAAATTCATAAATATTTATAGAAATTAAAAAATTATGAATCTATAAATACTTGGGTCATTACATCCCTCCTCCTTTTGGAAATATTGTATTCATAATTTTAAAATTGGGCTTAGAAAAATTATAGAACGTCCCACATCACAAATAGAGTAAAAAAACAATAACATTAAAAGAAAGAATGAGAAGTAATAAATGTCACCTGGGATAACCAATACTGGGATTCCATTTAAGAAAACATGGACATGTGAGAGAAACTAACCATCAAGTTCCGGTGGAGCGTGATAGAAAACATGATTAAGAAAAAGTTAACCACCATAAAATCCAAAAAATGTGATAAGTTAAACAATCATCGATTCCCCATTAATAAAATAAACATATTTTTTGTGTTAAGTTCTTTTTCATAAATTTTTAAAATTTGATTATGAGATTGACTGAGAACATATTGAAATATACATTATTTTAATTAGAGTTTCATCCTTTAATAAATTTCTTCCACAAACTCATCTTTTCTCCATAACGATTAGTATTCTAGATGCCATGTTCACTCTTGAAGCACTAGAATCAACTTCTATAGAATTACATAATCCAAAATAATAAAACAATATATTTCCCATTTCTGTAGACTTTAACCAATACAAAAATGGTTAGTACGAGATCAGATAATCCCCCAAAAGGGGAATCCTTTATAAAAATAAATTCTACTATTATTCTCCTAAATAGGAAAAATAATTCCCAAAGTTCAATATAAACCATTAAATAAAAAAATTTCCATTATATTAATCTAAATAATACAACTATATTGAAACTCATAATTAAAAATGATTTGATCACATTGGCTTCCACATTAAATCTTAACATTTATCTCCAAATAACATCTACAACTTTTAAAGTCTCATACTGAAAAGTAATCAACCTAATCGCATATTCTCTATGATAGGTTAATCATTTTCATAAGTAACCGAAATATCCATATGTCCACAATAAAACATTTACTCTTTAGAAATAATATTTTAACCATTACTCTGCAATTTCAATTCCACAGTATTCTATTTTCTATAGGCATACAGTGTTTCCAAAAGATAGAATGTATTCCAAAATAAAAATTATCACATAATAAAATAATCATTTTCCTATACTAAATATATCAATTTAATGAAACATAATTTCAAATATTAACATATTATTAATTCATAAAATCATTAAACTAAAAATAATTAGTCATGCTAACCAGGAACTTCATGTATACGAGTGGTGTGTTATACACCCTTATCTCTATTTAGTTGTGGGTACGATTCCTGAGATCTTGAAGGGCGGGATAGGTTTTCACCCATCCTATGAGTTTTCGTATTTCAAAAACCAAATCATTTTTTAATATTCCCAAAAATAAGACAATTTCCTCAAAACAATTAACATAACTTGTTTTATCCTAAAAGGATATCTAGTTCCTTCCATTTTTCATACTGAAATTTAATAACCATTAATCATCCAAAAAAACAAAAGATCATATGACCCCCCTAATTTTATCCATTATGTCCAATCAAGAAAAGGTAATTATTCATCGAATAACATTTTAACATTTCAAACATCAGGGTTACACATATTAGAAAATGTCTCCTAATGTAATCCCATCATCAAAATAGAAATAATACTTTTAAACACATTATCATCCTACAATACACCATAACTATTGAATTCCTTATAATTATACTTATTACTCATTCAACAATGTTCATAATCCATGAACTATGCATTTTCATTTTATTTCATAATACGTTATTCTTGTAGATTAATCCTTTGATGTTTCATTCTTTATGGATAAGAACAAAGTCATGCCTTGAATCCAGATATCATGATCTTCATGATGTTCTGTATCTATTTCAGCATGTTTTGATACATTCCAAATATAATAGTTCTCTCCACTTTTGTAATTTTTTTCGATATATTTGAAAATGTTGAGATCTTGAAATCATATGAAATAGATTCTCAAACCATAACATTGTGTTCGAAATGAGTCTTTTTTGGATAACCCAAACAATTTCTCATATGTGATTTGAATACTCATGAAGATGTCAAAATAATTTGAACATGTTTTTCCAAAATACTGATCATCCAATCATCAAGGAGGGTTAAGAATATTTTGAAAGATTTCATTCATTCCATATTGAAAAGTGATCCTTAATCTGCTAAAAAATATAATTGATTAAACATGAAAAAAATTATTAAAAAAAGAATCATATATTGGGTAATGATAACATAAAAACATTTATCATACTCTAATCCATCAAATTTTCTATATCTCCATTGTTCAGGTTATTATCCAAAAAAACCTATTTTACCATAACATTACAAAATTTTACGTATGATAATAACCCACATGGTTATATGGGATACTATACGTACACCGAGATAACAATATAACCTCTAAAATTTTCTAAACCTAACTCTGATACCAAATTCAATTCCCTATTCATAAAAATTACTTAATCTTGTGTCATGTAAAAAAAACACATTTTGTATCTTTTTAGGTATAGAGTTTAAGATAATTAGGCCATTACTACTACAATGACATCTCAAGAATTTACCAAGCAGGTAATTTTACATGATATGATTTTATTATAATAATAAAAACACCCTAAATAAATACATGAATTATTTTATTGATAAAAAAATTATTGAATTATTCTGTTCTATTGACCATCCATAAACCCAGTAAAAAACATTTAAAAAAATGGGATGACTAAAAAAATATCAGCAAGGGATATAGAATATGGAATGAAAACATTAGTCCATGAAAATATAATGATCAACGAAATGATATTTTTCAATCATAAAACATAATACCATTAAAATACCTCATGAAATCATATGATTTATGAATAACACATAAAAATAATAAATCATAAAGATAACTTGTGGACACCCCAATATACTAACATTGTGGCATTCATAGCTACAGAAGGAGTTATATCTGGGTTATAATCATAGTATATTCCCTAAATCTCTTAGGAGAAACATTAAAATTTATTGTTGTCACATTTCCCAATGCATTGGAGAACTATCTTTGGATCATCATCCCTATGTTTATCAAGGAACCACTCTTATATGTAAATAATTCCCAATAACCATAACATACACATAACACATAAAACAAGCATAATGGAATGTTAACATTCCTAAATTGCAATGAAAATATATCATTTCAAGATATTGACATGATCAACAATTTCTAAAAAAAATTAAATACCAAAATATGTATAAAGGGTATATGAAATTTATTTTCATTTAAAAACACAATTTCTTATAAAGGATGAAAAATATTAAATAACTATCGCAGCGGTGGAAAGGTCATTGTCACCATGCTCATTAAAAAGAAACATTCTATTTTTCATTTAGTAAAACAATTAATAAAACAAAGGATTTATTTTGAAAACAGTTGAATGATATTAAAATAAAAGGGTATAATTATACATCGTATAAAATAAGGTCATGTATAAACCAAAATATACCTCAATTAAAGGATATATAGAGGAAGTTCCTTACAAAAATCATATGATTAGATTGAGGATAAATAATTTATATAAATATATGTGAAAACAAAATAAATACACCCAATATAAGTGGATATTAGGTTTTTTAAGAAATTTGATTTCATTCATAAATATTTTTGAAAAAATATCACGATCAACATGGATATTTAACTCAATGAATGGATATTGAGATACAATTTACCTTAAAATGATCGTATAAATGGCCTAAAAATTTATTAATGGGTTGATAATGTGTTGCAATAGAATTTCCACACAAAGGGAAGTAGAAATTAGAACATAAATAAATAAAAAGTGATTAGAGAAATAATATTGGAACAATATAATAATAATGTATGTGTAAAACCCAATGTTTGAAATTGAATTTAGAAATTCCATTAAAAAAATTCGGTAGCCTAATGAAATTACCTAAAAATTCAGAAAATGAGTTAATGAGAGAGAAAATGGTCTATAATGACATGGACATAAAATTTATATCAATAAGGATTTACAATAAAATATCCAAACATAGGAAAATGGAAGGTAAAATATATAACATAAAATAAGTCCTTGACTAGAAGAGGAGGAAGAAAGGTTCCCATACCTTGAGTCCAACATGTCTGATTAATTCTTTATATGTGGGATTAATAAACATAGGTTAATTTATACTTGATTCATAAGCATTTTCATGTTTATTATTTATTTTATATTAATTATCATTATGTTATAAAAATTAAATAAATATTTATGTTCATATTGGTAATTTTGTCGATATTTAGTTTTTCAGTCGAAAATAAACTTTATATAATTACAAATTTTCCTTGCAGTCAATATTCCATTTTCTTAGGAATATTATTCTATATTTATATATCATATATATCAATAATATATATTTATTTATAATATTCCATAACATTAAGAGATAATAAATTAAATTCACCATTCATGGAGATAGTAAGTTGTATGTATATATAAACACTACTATCATATCTATTTCAGATTTAAGAGAATGATAAGTAAATGATAAATATTTATTTTATAATTATTGTATAATATAATATTTTATATATGTTACATGAGTTCATTAAATCAATACTTTATATGATCTATGTATGGCATGAATGCGTCATATCACTTTAAAGAGGTGGTAGTCCGTATTTGCGCAAATGAAATTATTGTATATACAAATTATTGAAAGAATAAATGATTTTTTTAAAAGAAAAATGAAAAAGCATATATTCAATATAAATATAATATATATCATATATAAATATTGGGCCATAATTATGTCCACCATGAGTTGTTGTAAGAGAAAATTGAACAATCATCGTTTCGTGAGACAGTAGTTCGACGTCCACAGAAACAATATGTTCTTATCATTAGAAGGAGGTGTGTGTTTGTGTTGCTGGGATTCTTATCATAAAAATATCCTAGAATTTTTAGGATACTTTATTTTAATTAATAAAATAATAATTATAGAATATTTAGTGAAGATGTAAAATACTGGACAGGAACTTTTGAGGAGACACTACCTCTTAAAATGTGAAACTCCATTTGATTTGATCCAGAAGGATTTCTTGAAATTCTTTCTGCCAATGTTAATTATATAATAGAAAGGCAGGTATATTGGGAGCTTATTTGAGAATAATTTTTATGATCCAAGGGGTTTTATAGGTGCGATTAAAAAGGTAGATATCATGGCTTTATATATGAGGGAACAAGGGCACTTAAGGAAAGTCTAGAAATGTTAATTTATTATAAATTATATATCGATGAAAAATGAGTGCAAATTTAGTTAGTTAGAATATAATATGAAAATATGTCGAAATATAATCATCTAATAAATTTTATAGACGTTTTGGATATGTTTTAATCCTTCTCTTTTTTATTTATCACCTTTTCACTCTTACCGATTTATCAAGCATTCAATAGTTTGAGAGTCAAAATAGTACACAAAAGATGAAAATTGTCCAATGAAAGGGTCATTAAAGAACATTAAGACTTATCATAACTATTAGAAATAATCTAATAATTTTAAAAATCTAATATCACTTAATAAACTATTTTATATTTTATGTTATGAATTATGTTAATTTGGGAGACTATTCATACTTGACTTTTTTAACAAATTCATAACTACATGATTCCACTGAACCAAAGGAATTAACACAAAATTAATATCTCAATATAATCTATAATATTTGTGTATGACATCAAAATAATCATGTTAAATTTCATTTAATATTTATAATATCATTTATTTGCATCCTTTATTAATAATGTAATCATTGCATCATCATTACATCATAATGAAATTTATTTATTTAATGTCAAAAAATTATTAATAAAATGTCATGATATATGAAATATTTTTAATTTTTAAATTACTATCGAAAATATCACTAATATATCCACATATAATTTTTTTTTAATAAAATATACATTTTAATGTTAAAAAAATGTCACTTGAAATTCATTATTATAAATTGTCATTTTCACATACAAGGGGCTTCATGGTGTCCCAAAATAGACCCAAGGATTACCAGGGTTAGAAATATCTCATAAAATATTTTTAAAACATGTTTTATGGTATTTTAATATTACTATAATATAATATTTTACCCTTATTTACCAGATTTATCCTTTAACGAAGGATACTAAAATACATACTACACATACTATTCACAATGTCAAGAAAATAAAACATAACTATTTAATAAATATGGAATTTATGATTCCAAATTTTGAATCCATTTTGATAAATTGAAAACACATAATTTTTAGTAATTTATTTAAAATTAATTCTCGTTGTTAAAACCAATAAGTGGGTTTTTAATAAGTAATAACAATGAAAATATTGACATGTCTTTGCATACAATTAAAAGTGAAATTACTACTAATGACATAAATTGGATTAAATGATGCAAATATAATCCTATTACACTTTAAAAACAAATAAATTTATTGTCTAATTATATAAATAAATTTTACAAAAAGGCAATTTTAACATAAAATGCGGTATTTTTCACTATTTTTTAAAAATAAACTTTATCAGAAAAATACAAATTTTCTATCCAAAGAGAATTTTTTTTCCGCTTCAACAGAAAAAGTTTATTTTGTAAAATAGACCATATAAAGGTGTAAAAAACTATATTTAATAAGGTTTCTCCACCAAATGGTCACAAAATGACCTTTTAAAAATATTAGAGTATTTAATGCTTAAAATATGATTCAATCTTATTTATGCCTCAAAAATTTATTGGTAAATGTAATGATATTTAAAAAAATGTATAATAAAATTTTAGTTAGTTCATCTCATTTCCAGAAAAACAACGGCTATGTGTTTAATACAATTTAAAATAAAATTCTAATTATATTATGTTTTTTGTATATCTCAATATTGTGAGCAACATAATATTTTATAGAAACCCATTATTGTGTGTTGAGTATTCTATCGAAAAAAATAATCCCATTTAATTTAAAATTAATATCTTATTTATAAATATTAATAGAAATTAAACAAGTATTATTCTATAAATACCTATGTCGTTACATACATGTGCCATAAAATCATATCATAACCCATGAAATTAAAGGCATTTCATAAACATGTTCTCATATCATAAAATGTAGATAAAGATAGATTTTTCATAAAAATTTCATCATAAATAGATCAGCTATAAATAATAATTTTTGAAAAGTATATAACTTGTGAAATAGAAATCAGTTTTATAGACATCATTCTATCAAAAAAATACATTCAGGGAAAGAACATGAATACTAAAATTGAATCAATTACCTATAAAGGAATGTAGAAAAATAAAATATGATATATTATATGGTAAATTATTTTTAATTATATTTTTAAAACCTTTTATGATGAAAATATATTTCTTTTTTTAAAAATTTGTCTTAAAACAAAAATAATTTTATAACCCATTTTCATTGAAGATATCTTTGAATACATATAAAGAAAGAATTGAAAATTATTAAAAAAAATTAAAAATATGTTTCTTAATGAAATGGGTATTCAAGTATATTTTGAAAACAATTTTTTGATTTTTTTTTTGAATACATGGTTTTTGAACAAAGTATACTTTCTACAGACGAGATAGATAACCATATTTTACATAAAAAATAACCTTAAACACCAAAGAGTGGATAATATTGGAATAATCCATGTGGATATCATGATAAAATAGAGTATAAGAAAAATCAGGAATATTTATTTGAAATTGATCATAATATTTCATTAAAGACACATAGTTGTTAACAATCATGCAATGTGATGAATTTTTTTGAATAAACTCTTACCAATTCATCACTTGGGACAATACTATTCTTGTAAGAGAGGAAAATTATATGAATAATAAAATAGCATCATGGTAAATAGATTCATTAAATAACCTGAAAAATAGAAGTATATACACCTAAAAAATATTTTAAGTGTATAACAAAATGTAATTCTCAAAGAAGGAAAATGTAGTCAAAAATATTTTATAGAAATTGTATCTTTTGAATGTAATATCCCATGAAATAAAGATCCTAATATTGATATATTAATTAATATAGTATTATTTATAATTTTAATTAAATATAATCTTTTTTAAAAAAATACACCAAACAATTAAAGTAAATGGTTATCATGATATTTATCTCATGGAAGTAAAATGTGAGATGAAAATCCCATACCTTTGGTCATGACTATTTTATTAATATTTAAAACCTAATTTATAACAAATATAAATTTATTGTACATATATTATAGAACAATTTTATTATATATAACACCATATGTGGTTTGATTATGACTTTATACTACCCACTCTTTAACAATTTTATGTTAAGCTTTCACTTTTGTTAATATCCCCATTGTTATTTTCACATTACTTAATTTGTCATATAATTGGTACTTATATTTATAACCTGAGATCGAAAATTTAAATCATTTTTTAAATTTAATTTATATTCATCAAACCTTAAATATAATAATCAATTTAATATAGATGTGTCAAACAGAATACAACATTAATGGAGACAGTAAGCTGCAAGTACACATGAACGCTATTTTTGTTTAATTGTCATGTTGAAAGAAAAAATGGTAATATATATATATAATTATTAAATGATATTGATTCTAAATTTATCATATATATTCTCTTTGTATATACTATATATATTTCAAGTATTTTATAAACAAATCACATCATTTTGAGGCGGTGGTATTCCACACTTCCTCAAACCAAATTACAATATTAACACAAAATGAAACATATAAAGATAAATGTTGCAAAAATAATTTAAGAAGCTGAAATACATAATAAATAATATATAACATATATAAATAGTTTCTCCATCATAATCTCAACCATGAGAGGTGGAAAATGAATAATGAACAATCATCGTTTAGTGAGGAGGTAGTTCCCCATACACGTTAACATCAATTTGTTACCCATTATATAGAATTTTGATTAAGTTTAGGTTAACAAAGTAGCCTAAAAACATCATATTATATTGAAAATATTTCTTTTGTTATACAAACATGTAATAAGAATAATTGAAGTAGTTGATAAAGGAAATAATTGAAAGGACTTTGAGGGATGGTGTTACCTCTTAATCGGGTAACTACTTTTGGTTTGATACAAAGGTTTCCATGGATAGATTTTAGAAAACGTTGAGGAATAAAGGTAGAAGAGAGATAATTTTTGGAGACATTTTGGATAATTTTTTCCAAACATCAGTATATTTAAAGGTGATAGGATTTCTAAAGAGAGGATGCCTTTTATAAGGGAGGAGGGGTGGCACTCTAGAAATATTTTAATGTAAATAAATCGCAAACAGTGGTTAAATAATGGTTAAAAGTATAGAAATGGAATTATAGGGTCTTAATAGTTGAAAAAAATGGATTTAGGACAATTTTATCTATCATTTTGGGTCTTAAATGTTTTGGTTAGTCACTTATTAATCATAATTTGTCCATAGTCATTGCAATTAATTTTAATTACTTCAATAATATTTTATGTCAAAACATAGTTGACCATATTAGAAATTATATATTTTTTGTTTCCAAACATGGAATGAATTTTTCCTAGTTCCAAGCACATATGTTACCAATATTAATTGAAAATTAATTCCGCGGTTTGGTTAATAATGTAAGATTTGATGGGAAAAATTACTTGTAGAATGATAATTTTTTATATCAAATTTAAAATTTTAATTTATTATAATTTCCAAATATTTTATTAATTGATAAAAATATATTCTAATAAATATTTTAAACTAAATTAAAATATAATTTAACCATATAAAGAATTAGATGATTTTTTTTAATTAAATTCATATATTTTTCACTATTAAATGATGTATCTAAAAAAATCCTAAAAATAAAATCTAATCTAATCATGAAATTCTAACCTTAAAAATAAAATTTATTTTATCGCATTAGATTTCAAAAATTTTAAGATTTATTATATCATTTTTTTCACAGAAGAACATTAATAGTAGTTCATCCAAGAAAATTATATTTTTATATATAAAAGGACTTTGGAAAATAAATTATATCATTCATTATCAACATGTATTATTTATATATAAAATTTAAAAAATGTTTAAAATTAGTTATTACTATTCATATAACTAATTTTAAACAATAGGTTATATTTTTCACATTTAAATAATTTTAATATTAGAATGATATTTCATAGAAAAATCGGTGTTGTATGTAACATACACAAATTAGATGGTCTGTTTTCCAAGTCCATGCCATGTTAATGGATTGTTTTACTCAGTCTATTTCAAGACACCAATGGAAACTAAATTCATTTTATACAATATTACACAATGACTCGCGATGTTAAAGTAGTTGTGTACTTTGACAGTGTATTGTTTTAGATTTTTATATACCAAATTTGTTTATGATACTTTCCCCCTTTGGTAGGTTGTTCATATTAACTATAATTGTTTATCTGACATGATTTGTGGAAATTAAATTCCCTAAATTATCTTACATGACCCCATTTGTGAGTTTCCAACCCATGGGGATCGAGAACACCCTTCAAGTCATGTCAGTTCCAACTTAGGTATCAGGGTACCATGGATTATCTGATGGTTCATGAAAAGTGGTATCAAATGTGAAGGTTTATAATATTACCTTGAGATCAATATTAATTTTAAATTATCTTTTTTGTAATTTTGATTTAGTTGTGATCATGTACCTAAAATATCTCATTATAAAGTAGTTAAGTCACCATGGGTGATTGGGGAATGGATTATTGAGGAATAATTCATGAATTATCCTTACATTTTATTTTCATTGATTAAAATAAAAATTTTGTTTTCTAATAGGATGGGATTAATTTCCTAGTATCTATTTTTATCATTTTATATTAGTCACCTCATGATGTTTAGAATGTTTTTTGTTGTTTCCATGTAGCATCATTCATTTAATAATATGTGTTTATAGGATCAAAGTAGAAGATGTTGGAGAGAAATAGTGAGGAAATCAACCGATGGATTAGAATCTCCTTTATATTATTATGATTTTTTTTCCATGAAATGGGAAAGGAACATTCACCAACTCATACTCATGATTAGGTTGTGGATCCTCTAGGGTTTTAATTTAATAATCATGTTTTGGAGTTCTTCCTCAAGAATCCACCAACGTTTCAATGAAAAAATTATCTTAAAGTGGCTAAGTATTGGTTGATTAATATAGTGTTTCTTTAGTTCATGCAAATGTTGGATTCAACTAAAATGAAATTATACACTTTCTATTTGGAAGTAACCAACAGAATATCGGAGGACACCATGGAAATGGTGATGAATAATGAGGGTTTAGAGTGGAATTACAACAATGTTCTTTTGACCGACCAGTTATATCCATAGTTTATAGCATTGGATAACGCTATAGAGTTTTTAAAACGTGAGTATGATTACAAGAAAATGATGGAGAAGTGGAATTTATTTTCCAAGTTTGTGTTGATTTTACATGAGATTTTATCAAATGTGATGATGATTACTATATGGTTGAATATGGTTCTTAAATATTATATTCTTATCTACTGTTTCATACAGAGTTTATTTTTTTATAATAAATTGAGGGATAAGGTTTTGATGGATGAGCAAGACTAAGATAGTATTTTAGGGTTTAGAGGAATTAAAATTTCTTAAATTAGTAGTTATATTAGTTCCATATAATGAAATATAATGTTTGATGAGTCTCTTGATATTTCTCGAAAACTGTGTTCTTCCTGACCTCCCACAATGCCTTGTAGAGGCAAATTGACTATCTTCTAGTGTAAAAATTTAGGGAATTCAAAATAGGATTTCATTGAGAAACAAAATATATATAGTTATTGTGGATGATTTGGTAACTTTCAGAGGTTATGATATATATTTTCTAACCCATGTTGCGACACAAACTCATCGATTCCAAAAATTTAGAGGGTGCATTCAGATGCATGAATATCTAAGGGTTTTTAGCCACAATCATCTAGATAGATTTCTAATAACATAGTTTTGGTGTCTCTATTGGAATCTTATATAGGTCTAGGTACAATGATATAATCCAACAATATATCTTCATATTTATTTATATCATTATTATATATTAATTCATCTCCTACATTCATTTCTACTCAATTTGGGAAACATGCAAACCTTCCTTTGAAGATTTTATCTTATGTGACGAATATTTCAATGCTCCTAATAACAAAGAGAAAAAACTATCTCCATGATACATTAAATGTCTTTTCTTTATAATATATTAAGCATACTCTGGATATTATGGTTCTTGACATCAGTATTCTTGATGTATTTGTTGGGATGGATTGGCTTATTGCTAAAATGGATGGAATTGACAAATGTCTTCGATATGTCTCCTTTATTTTTCCCGATTGGGTGTGTCATATATTTCAATGAAAATAGTACCCAACATCAAGAATATATATTCATTCTTATCCATAGTTTGGTAAATTAATATATGGGTAATCTGTTCATCTTTAGATGTAGTCCTTGGGTTATGATCTCCCACAAGTTTTTGTCGAGATTCCAGAAAATGTTTCTAATGAATTATCTATTTTTCCCTTGATATGTGTGGAAGAGTTTTATATTTATTTATTTATTGATATTCAAACAGAATATGTCCCCTATTAATGCTAGTAACTAGTTGAAATGAATGAGTTGAACAATTAATTGGATGATCTATTAAGGAAGGACTTTATATGCCTGTGTGTGTAACCATGGGAGGTTTCTCACTACTTTTATATGAAAGATGATGGTATACTTTTCTTATGTTTTGATTATTAAAGACTAAATATATTTATGGTAATGATAAATGGTTCATTCTTGGGATTGATGATCTATTTGAGTAGTTGAAATGACAGAAGATTTTTTGAATATTTATCTTTATTCTATTTAAAAATAGTTGAGAATAAAATAATTTGAGATTAAGATCCTTCCTTCAAGAGTAGGTATGGACATTATGGTTACATTATCATGAAATTTTGTTTACCCAACGCTCTTTTAATGATTATTTATTTTATAAATAGTGTTTATTTTAGTATCATGATACTATCATGGTGGTCTTTTTAGATGAAATCCCAATTTAGTCTAAGTTCAAGGAGGCTCATGATTGATATTTGAGAGTAGATCTAGAATTATTGTGAAATCACTAACTTTATGAAAAGATATAAATATTTTTGGATATAGAATGTGATTTTAATGGAACATGTGGTCTTGGATATGGTATCTTAGTAGATATTGAGAATGATAGAGCTATTATTCCATGGAAAAAACTAGGTAATGTTTTAGAGATTCAATGATTTGTGAGTTTAACATGGTTTTATCAATAGTTCATAATATATTTATAAAATTTGTATTGTACAATTACCACTATCACATAGATGGTGGTAATGTTTATTTGGTATGAAAAATGTCAGATTTATTTTTCTGATATGATTTTTTTACTCCTTCACTGGTGTTTACACTTCTAGAGTCCAAGAAGGTCTATGTGGACTTTAGTGAAGCATAATTCTTAGGAATGTGATATGTTATTATATATGGTGATCAAATGGTAGCATATGTATTTTTTATGTTTATTCCATATAAGAATAATTATCATACTGTGACTTTGAACTCTATGCTATTATTCATGTGCTTAGGAGTTAGCAACATTTCGTTTTTAGAGAATTAATTTCCATGTATTCCAACAATAAGATCATGAGTATTATCTTATCTAAAAAATATTATAATATCTTATAAAGGATATTGTTGGGTTATCTCTTGATTTATTATTTATACATTTCATATACCTTGGGGAAAGGGAATATTTTTCAAGATTCTTTTTGTAAGAAATGTCCAAACAAGGTTGTGAAAGAATCATTAGATGATTGGAACATGACGGCTATTTTTTCAATGTTTTAAATAGGAGATCAAAAAAGAGGATGAGGTTTTCTTGGTTGGTGATTTGTTGACATCCACTCTTATTGAGATTATTATTTAGGATCATCTTCTAGATGATTATTTCCATGGAAATATGATACAACCTTAGGGTGGGGAGACTATTTTTATGGGTTTTCCTCCCTAGAGGGTATTCTATGATTTTGAAATGGACTTTTTGTGCCGTCATGATTTATTAATCATGTGATGGGGTAGTTCCATAATTATTCCTAGATAGTGAACCTAAGAACAAAAACTTTCTTCTATGAAATGGTATGGAAATTCCGGTTTCCACGTATGAGACAAGACATTGTTGATTTTTCCCATTATTATACTTTCCAATAGGTAAAGGATGATATTCCAAGACCAAAGTGTATTTTCAGCCAGTTTCTGTTTCAAATTCGTTGTTGGATGAGATATCTATGAACTCTATGTTTTGGATGATATGCAAAATGATAATGATGAATACGATATGGTTTGTGATTGATAGGCTGATGAAATCACCAAACATTATACTGAATTTTGATACAGCCAACATTCAAGATATGATAAATATAAATATAAAATATGTTTTCCTCTTTCATGTAATTCTATATGTTCTAGTCTATGATAGGGTTCTAGGTTTTACATACCACATTTGGAGAGGCCTCATGGAGGCATTGGGATCTAATGTTAAATTTAGTATGGAATACCATTTTCAGATGGTTGGATAGAAAGATAGGGCTATACATCTCTAGAGTATATGCTTCAAGCATGCATCATTAATTTTGGTGGATCTTTGAATGGCCATTTTTGGTTAGTTGAATATTATTATAAAAATAGTCATCAATTTGTGTTCTGAATGGATCCTTTTGAGTGATCGTATGGATGTCTTTGAAAATAGACATTATGTTGGTCAGTGTTATGTGAATGCTCCATTGTTGGAACGAACTTGGTCTAGGAGACATCATGAATGTTTCAAAATATTCATCAGAGAATGTTGATGGCATAAATCAGATACAATTATTATTTTAATCATGTTTATATACCATTGGAGTTTTCTGTTGGTGACTAGGTGTTCATAAACCATCCATCAAATTTGGTTCATCTAAATCCTTTTAAGAAAGAAAATATCTGCCCTCTTTTTATTAAACATTTTAGGTTATTGAGTTAGTGGGGAATGTGGCTTCCTAATTTGTACATCCACCATAGTAGAAATATATTAATAATTTTTTTCATGTATCTCTGTTATGAAATTAACATTCTAATCTATCCCATGTATTGATATTATAGGATCTCAATTTTTATCCTAATTTCTCCATGACTGAGCATCCAATCATGATTGATGATTCTAAAAAAAATACTTTGCGGGAGGATGGTAGCTTTTGTTTGTGTTCCATGTTATAATGGATTTATTTCATTTGAGACTTGGTAGCATGAGGCACCGATGAAAGAGAAGTGGTGTGCTATTTTTGGAATGGAAACAAATTGATAGGGTTTCTGGGAACATCAATTTTCTATTTTAGGGAGGTTAAAACATCATATTACTTGTTATTAGGTACTCCTTGACATTTATTTTGATCATTCTTTGGATGGGTATTCCTTAGGGTTTCTTTGGGTGAAGTTTGGAACTTTTGGGAGGATCTATGGGTTGTGAACAATTTAATCACCATTTTCACAAACCTTGCACCTACACAGTGAATAGTATGTAATCCTAGACACTGACAGTTTTCAATAATAGTTCACATTTTAAAAAATGGTGCACCCACCTAGTAGAAATAATAAACCCCAATAAAGGGGCTCATTGTATGTCTAACCACGAGTCATGTCCCATATAACCATGCATGTGGAAGATTTTAATTCAAATAATTTTTTCAAAATTACTAGAACCACTGTTTATGCCCCAATTGGCCCTTACTCGACCTAAGCTGATTTCCATGGTATTTTGGACTCTCAATAACCCATTTTTTCCATAAAAACCAATTACATGGAATATCAAATCGTATAATATCTTCTTCGATCTCCTCTTGGTAAGGTATTCTCCTCTCATATTTCTTCTCTTAATCTTTCTTTATTTTTTTTATAATGAGTTTTAGATCACTATGTCGTTAAGGGATATAAAATCATTTGAATTGAATCAGGAATCTAGTGTTTATTTTCAAATCTTAGTTGTCGTTATTATATGTAGGAAAATACTATTATGGGTGTGGTGAGTATTGATTCCATTATTAAATGGTGGTGGATCTATTTTAGTTTAACTATATAATTAAACATTATTTTTGATAATTTGATATAAATAGATTTTGATTGATTTATGAAAACCAAATAAGAGAAGAACATGGATGTAATTTTGTGGAAAACCACCAAATGACAAAATAATTATAATTTTGGATATGTATCTTTATATTTTGGGAATTGATTAATTTTTTTGACGACTTTTTTGAAAAAACATTAGAATGAATATATAGAAAATGATGTTTTTATTTTCAATTCAAATTGTAATTTTTAAATGAAAAAGAGGGAAATTGAATTTTGAATTATAATGAATTTGAAATTAATTTTTTTCCATTCTACTATAGATTGATAGATTGTGTACATGTTATAATGGGTATTTATTTGTTTATTTGGTGTAATAATGTTATGATTATTATCCCCTAGTAAAATATTCATAATTAAAAATATATGAAAAAGCTATTTTGGGAGATATTAATGCTGATCTGATATTAATGAGTCCAATTTTCTCTTGATCCTAAGTTATTTGTGTAAACATATTTACTTTGGGATGTTTTAGTTTTACCATTATGTTTTCATGAACATTTATGATGTACTCTTTTGTGTTTTTATATACATATTTGGTTTCTAGTATTTTATCACACTAGGGTGTTGAGCATAGTGAATGTTTCATCGTACATTTCACTATTTTTTTAAAATTTATTACCTATTTAATCTATTTTAGTACCATTTTATAGTCACCAACAAGTGAGGATTATGATTTTTTCCATGTTAGTTCTTTATTAGGTAGTAGTGTACCAGTGTATCTAGGCTGCTTTAGGAAAGATGCAATCCTAGTGATATATTCTGTAATCATCATTTAGTAACCAACCAAACCAATTAAAATCTTTAACTACAAAACACACTTATGTGGATTCCAAGAAAGCATTGTATCGATACTCCTCAATTCTGTAGATAATCCATTCTTTGAAATTACATTCTGGATAAATTAAACCTCATTGATCCAGAATAGGATCTTGAAGAGCATTCCATAAAGTTAGTTCTGTGAAATGAAATCTGGACAATAATAAAGTGATTTTCATTCTCCTTATTTGAAGAAGATTATACAAGTATGGCATTGATGAAGAAAATAAAAAATATATCCCCATATTCCAAGGTGATCTAGTTCCCTAACCCCGACAACATTACAGGGGAAATACACACACTTAAAAGCATCACCATGGACTCATATTCCATGTAGTGACAGAAGGATGAATGATTTAGAATACTGGCCATAAGAACACTTAAATTGTGTTCCACAGACTATTTATCTTTCATTGTGAACAATATTGAACATCAATATTGATAAAATATGTCGTTAACCCTAATAAATAAGAAACTTCTGTTTGTCATGTGTTGTTTTAGGTGACAATAATTTATGAAAGTATGAAAGTTCACATCCTCCTCTACCACAACACAGTCCTAATATTTCCATTGGGATTCAATGGATAGGATAAAAAACATATCTTGAAAGACCTATAACTATAGAAATAGCACCAAGAGGACATTAGTGTATATCTGAAATATCTTAGAATATACATGAGTTGTCCTATGGTGAATGTCAATACAAAAATCCATCTCCTACCATAGATGAAGTTATGAAATGTTCTCATGGAAGTTGTATATAAAATTTCCAAGGAGTAATGGAATATAAATTCTTATAGAGCATAATAAAACATGGGATACACTTTCCAACTATTATGTAGTGAGATGAAGATACCTTCTCACAAAACCCACTCATCCATCCTTATGATCTCCCTTTCTCTCAAAGGATAATCTTATTACATCAGGGAAAATTAATATTAATCATCTGGGGTAAAAATAAATATAGTCTAAGACCATGAAAAACCTGTACATTACGAATATAACATCATAAGGCTTCTTCATGAATAATATATTGTCTTTTGATAAACTCTCTACACTAAGAGATAGCTCTCATTCGTGGTAAATTAATGATATAGATGAATAATTCTCTATATAAACCTCAAAATGAAGATGCTGGGATAAAGCCTCAATTAAGAGTTCCAACTCTCACACCAGGGGTAGATAGATGAAGGAATGACTCAAACATATGTCTTACAGTACTATAGAAAAGGAATAATAAACACATATCATACCTAAAAATTGTATAAGAAGCTACTAGGTGATATATAGCCATGCCCTACCATTCCCCATGGTCTGGAATGCTTGATCCCTAAGATATTAGGGGTCTCCTAGAAGTTCGTGTGGAAGGAGATAATAACATCACCCAACAACCATATAACCTCCTCATTGAGACCCTCATTCTCCTCTTTCGTATATTCATAAATGGGGGCCACACTTGTGTCACATATGAGACCTATAACAATTTCAATTCAATTACCATGGAGGTCCATTGATTTATTTCCTGGCCTCCTTAGAATGTCAGTTCTATAAATCACATTCAATTGGACCTCACCTATCACATTCATAACACCTCACATAATCAAGATTACATGGTCCGTTGAATGGGCCCAAGGTCACGAGACAAAACATCTAAGTCTGGTCACCATAAGATCTAATGCACCATGATCCTTCCATTGAGAACCTTCTACCTAGTGAAAATGACTCAACCCCATGAACACACTACCTGGTATAGGTACAAGTAATCCCTTTTAAATGAATCTATATATCACTATAGACCACTCAAACAAACCATCCTAAGAGGTAATTCATAAGGGTACCAAAATATAATAAATTATTTTTTGGAGACAATTATCAATCTTCCATGATAAGAATTAGCCATCTCCAATCATGTTGAGGGAGTACCATATAATCCCTATAAACCTCATATCGTACATAGATACTGTAACTACTCCGTGTTTCATTTACAAAATATGTTAAATCTGAAATTAGCACATGCATGATTTGTTGTACTCCTCATGAAATAGCCATTGGATGTTTGTCCATGAGAGTGTTGACTTCTCATGCATCTATGTAACTAAGCTCCATTGACACTAATATACTCTGTTGAAAGGATTTATACCAAGGAAACTATACAATAATTGTTTTATATATATCCTTAAAAACATAGATGATTGACTCTATAAATTCATTTTCTTCTTTGGGATCTGGGTCCCTATGGAACTTCAACAGCCTTGAGCACTAGAAATTAGGATGTGTGCTATGAATGCGTTCATCGTCATACATCTTTATAGGTGTGATCTTCTACTGAACGGGAGGGTTCACAACAAATTTCCACATTAGGGGAGGACCTTGTGGGACGACCACTTGATATGAGGCATGATATCTCATCAAACCTTGGTTCTAATCAAGAAGTAGTGACATCGATGACATTCATCATAGAGGTATACTGAAAATTTAATCAATATGTACCATTTTCATATGATCATATATATATGGCGGGATTACACAAGAATGATAGTCAAATAATCATTTATATATGATGTCTGTACTAATTTTTCAAGCAACCAATATCTCATTATAATGAGTTGAAAAGAAGTTGGTTCGAGTCCTAATGTATGGATACAGCAGTTGTTGCAGCATCAGTAGATTACCTAGATTGAAATCAACATTAGATACACATTGAAAATATTTCCCAAAATCTTATCTAAATAATTTTTAATGTATAACTCCAAACAACATCCTATCGAATAAACCACATCTAACTCTAATCATTCACAACCTGATGCAATGAGGATCAAGAAACATCTACCTTAAGCCCACCATAATATTACAGGCACTAGAGACAAGTAGCAATATACATAAACAATATAAGAAGAATTTAACAATTGTACATTTATACACACACCCACCAAAATATTTATAGAATCAGGGAGGAATAATATTAAAAGATACAATATCTAGAAAAAAACCATTATTTTTAATCCTATAGAGGAAATAATAGTACAACATTTTAAACTAAATAGTAAAAATTATAAAATAATTTCCCCCCAAAATGATGTCATAACCCAAAAAAACAATAAAATTAAATATTAAGACATACCTTTTTGAGATCTATATGACTGAAAAACGTATGTGGTGAAAGGCACTAGAGTAACCCTATGATTCTTTGTAGCCACTTTCGACCTATACGTCATCTAAATAAGACATAACGCATATGATAAAATCACATGCATCTAGGATAATATACATACCTAGTCGTATTCCCCAAATGTAAATTGGAGAGCAGTAAGAGACCCGGAAAGAATAGGAATCTGAACCCACAGAAAGACAATAATGATAAAAAGATTATTGAAATATATATATAATCTCAACTAATGTATACAGAATAAGGGTGAATACGGCTCTCTTTCACATATACCACCCAATGAAAATATTCTTCCACTAATTCCAAGGGTCCATAAATGATGCTAAACATCTTACACAAATAGATTGAAACACCCCGACCCCAGAAGCCCAGCGCCGAAGCATTATTATTTTTTTACATTTTCATGATTACAAATAATAATATCCCAAAGGACCAATAATTTTTGTAGCCTTGAAAAGCTATATTACGTACATAATACCCATATTATATTGGGAAATTGAAAACTAAGACATGATATATATTAAAAAGAAATAAAATGAAACATTAAAAAATAGTCAATGGATTTCTTTTCTTAAAAATACGAAATAAAACATAATAAGGGTGTGATAAAAGTATCTGTATGGGTATGTAAAGAGGAACAAATAATGAAACAATGGGAATAAATAAACAAGTAAAGTTATATAATTGTAACAGATTACATTTAATCAATAATTTGAAACTGAATCGTAACCATGGAAATTTTAACTATTTTAATAATCACATATAATAGCAACAACTGAATACATATTTATGGAATTCATAACTATGGATATCAAAATTATATCTGAAAGGATTCAAGAAATGAAACTAGTAATTTCAAGGATTCATTCAAAAAAAATATTGTCATGGATTCATTCCAAAATTATATTACTATCAATTATTTTGTCTAAGAATCTTATAAATTGGTAAGTCCCCAGCCAAAAAATATCTAGTTTGTCTCATGAAACCTACCAATTCATGGAGGGTATATAAATTTACCCACCCATAAAATACTAAATCCAAATCATTCCTTATATGTATAATAATTTATTAAATTAATTAATAACATGCCATTTCATAAAATATCCAAATTGAACAAATAATATGGTTTTATCCATAATTTACAATGGAAGAAAAGTAACTGTATGGGGTTTTTATATTGATGAATGGAAATACCACTTAATTATCATCAAAACATTTTTGAGGAAAATAATCACTAATCATTCTAATGTACCCCATGCCACTTTGATAAATTTAAATCATAATTTCTCCTGAATAAGAGGATAATTTGAATATAATTATAATAAGGATATTAATGATATATCTTGTCAACAGAAAGTATATAGGTCCTATAAAATTGAAGTGGTGTATAACAACAAATTATTCTCAATGAAATGTAAATTGAGATGACATACCTTACCACTATGATAACATTTAAATTGGAAGAACCGTTAATAATGATCATAAAATTGATAATGTAAATACCATCATAATAAAATAATTAATGATTTAGTATATCTAAAGGGTAATTTTGTAAAAAAAAAATAAATGGTGTAAGTGGTGTTATTGGTTTATGCCTCATGAATAGAAATGTAAGACCTAAATCCCTTAACATAATCTTATTTTTGTTTTTTTGGTATTTATAGTATTGTATAGTAGTCTAACATATGTTAATAACTTAATCTTGAACCATAATCATGATAATAATATCATATATCTTATTACTATTATATCTCGTAACCTATTTGTTAACAAACCTCAATATTCTCACTATATCAGGTGTTAATTTCCTTGTTTTCTGAAGTATGTTCTAACTTATTTTTGTTGTTCCTATTACATAGATCAAAATTTATTCTTAAAAAAATTTATTACATGATTTAATTATCATATATTTTAAATACATATATATTTATAGTTGTCCATAATAAGTGGAGATAAGAAATAATGTGCACCATTCATAGAGATGGTTGGTCGTGCATATTCATTTACACTAATTTCATAAACTTATTGTATAAAAGAAATGTAAAGTAAATTATATATATATTTATTATAATTAAAATATATTATATATTTCTTATATGTTAAATATTTTTTTAAATAATTCTTTTATACGTTCCATGTATAGTTTTAATGATTCACATTATTGGAGGGGGTTGTCGTCCATACTTCTCCAAAGAAAGTTATCATATTTATTCAAAGTAGAAAGTTTAATTATATTTGTTATAAAATATTTAAAAAAGAATAATTACATAATTAATAATTTATATATATATCATATATAAATTGAGTGTCCCTAATAATGTCCTCTATGATATGAAATAAAGGAAAAATGAACAATCCTTATTTCATTTTGCGGTAGTTCCCCATACACATAAACATTATGTTTCTTAATCCGTTAGATAGAAGTATTTGAATGTGATGGTCAAAATAATAACATAAAAAATTATTGTATATTTAGGATTCTATTATTATTATATAAACATGGAATATGAATATTTTTGTGAGGGGGGAATGGAAATAAAGCTAAAGTGTCAAGAAAATATGTTACATCTTAATCGGGTAACGCCTTTTGGTCGCTACTAAAAAAATTCCATAGATGGATTTCCACTCAAACTAAAGATCAAATGACTAAGGGTGGGATTTGGATAAATTAACTGAGTATATCTTGGATGAACCAAATTTTTTTGAGAGGTGTGAAGATGAGGGAAGTGTGGTTGCCTTTTATATGTGTTGGGGATTTTCACTCTTGTATATACCAAAAGGAATTCATTAGTTGGAGGTCTACCATTCATAATTTTGCCTAAAAATTAAACATACTTGAAAAAGGGGATAAATTGCCTATTAAAAACTTCATCACAATAAAATAGGTGAATTTTAACAATTTGGATCCTTAGCAGATAAGATTCCACGTTTTTATGATTTTCATATTTATTAACGCATCAATTTTTCTAACATAAGTAATTTAACCACTGTGATGTAACTAAACTAACACTCATTAAAACATATAAATAAAGAAATTATTAATATGATATCTAATTTATTAAATAAAAAACCCATGTGTTTTTTGAATTAATTTTAAAATAAGGGCAAGTAACGCACTAAAACACTCCAAAACCTAGACCGTTTAATCAATGTTTTTATAGCATATGGGTCAATATGTTAGTTATAAGAGAACATTTGTTCCATATATATAACATATTTAAAATTTAATAACACTTTAAATTCACTTGGAATAATATAGTATTTTAAGTAGTTTATAGTAATTTAATTGAATTTTTTTTTAAATATCAGTAATCACAATTTAGACATTATTTATATAATTTTCTTTTTAAAGTATAAAAAAAATTAAAATTAAAATTTATTTCCTTTCAATATTATTTACCATGATATATTCAGATAAATATTTTTTAATGATAATTATTCAATCAATCCACTTCACTAATAATATTTATTGTTTCCTTTAATTATGTTAATTGTTAGTTAAATAATCAATTCATTGGGGGATCTCAAGAATTTTATTTAAATAAGTCATCATTAAAAATTGATGATAAATTATTAATATAAAATTTACCCATTTAAATTTCATAAGGATATGTATAACCCAATATAATATTTATTAGATATATCAAATAAATTTAAATGATAGAGGTATAGAATGTTACTTTTTATCCTTTTCATTATGAAACCATTTATATAGGGTACTTTAAAATAATAACATCCAAATAAGGAACAATAATTATAATAAAATGTGGTATTTGGTAAAACTACTAGCATAAAATTGTTTTTGGAAATTTTTACTAGTAAATTTATCTATTAATATTATGGTTTAGTCCCTTGTTATGACATAACATTACCTTAATCACAGTAAATAATTTTAATCACTTTCAAAGATCATTTTGGTAAAAATTGATGTTTATATTGTTATACCATAAATATTATATTTATTTAAACATTGTATTACCAATTTCCAAAATTCAAATAATAGATTTTTGAAAATTAAGATTAATGCTAATCCCACAAACATTGTGAGAATGTGATTTTTTAAGCCAAAATGTTCAATGGTTCAAAAAGTAATTATCTATAATTAAAATAGAAAATGATTCTAATAAACTGAATTGGATTAATGTATGTAAATTTGATAAATTAAATATTTAAATAAATTTAAAATATAATTTAATATTAATATATACTTAATTGAAAAATAAATTTTTAACTAAAGTGCAGTATTCTTCACTATTTATCAAAAAACGAATCTTCTCAGAAAAATTAAAAAATCATCTATGGCTAATTTTTAATTTAAAATTTAGAATTTTAGTTTAGTTTGGAAAATAAAATTTTTTAAAGTTTCAAAATTTTGGTTTAAGAAAGGATTACAATTAAAAGGCAATAAAACTTTGTTTTGTGTCAAAGATAATATGTTGTTTTTTATATCCTAAGAAATTAAATATGATGCTTATAAATTAAGATTGAAAAAAATATATTTTATTCTATAATTTAAACAGTGTAATGTCTTGGAGTGTTACAATAATTATAGATTATTTCAATTTTGTTCTTGGAATTTAAATTTGATCTTTGTAATCAAGAGAAGATATTTAAAAATAATATTTTTGAAAAAACTACATTATAATTAGGGTTGAAATCATATTTAATAAATAACATGGTTAGTAAAATGTAGAGGTTACTACAAATTTAGGTTTCCAAAAATGAGATCGTTTGTGAGAACATGGACATGGAAGATTCATTTATCAATCATGTTCATACAGATAGTAATAGGAAACATGATCAGCTGAATGTTATTGACCACAAAACTATATAATAGAATTTTTAATAAAGGTCATTAATATCATAAAAATGATTAAAATAGGATAATATTTTTATTTGATGAACCATTATTCCTAGAGTTGAGATATTCTTTCACTCTCTATGTATATAAGTAAATATACAATTATATAAATAGAATATTATCCTTTATTTTCACCATTATCTTTTTATACATAATCTCATAACACATGTTTCATCATATTGTCATGTTAAACGTTAACCTCAAATATCACATCAAAAGATCAATTTAAACAATTCTATAATTTGTTATACATTCTAAAATATCATTATCAAATAATATATAATCAATTACATTATAGTTAGTAGTATCCAATTTAAATTATCCTTATCAATTTTCTTTTTATTCATCCATAATCGTCTCAACGTCATGTTCATATCAAGGATTATATATCCCTCAATGATGTCTTTTCCAAAAAGGTTAAGTTTCTACCAAATCGATTTTCATGGTAATCTTCAACATATGATCTAAAAATATCAATAATTTTTTAAGTACAGTCCTTATATATTTCATAAATCATATGTTGAGAACATAATCAACAAAATACTATTACAATATATTTCTAAGATCAAAATTCATATGTTTGTTAATATTTCAACATTAGTTGTGTTATTAATATATGATTGACCATGATCCCTTATATTCATCTAAGGTATATTATATTGGCCCTTGTGGAATTTATTTTCATAGTTCCCCATATCCTTATAGTTCAAGCATTAAACATTAGAATTTTATCAAACCCCTGCAATCATGAGACTTGTGTCCTTTTTCTCCTCACATGAACAAAACTGTATTCACTTTTATTAATGTTACAATTATTTTCCTTACATGTGTATCACATGTTAGAAAATCATTTCTTCCCATTTTTTCATTATCAATATCCCTCTCTAATTCCCTCTATAATTCTTTCTTGCCTTTGAATTCAAAAGACATGGAGAATTCTTTCTTTGTAATTATAGTAGATAAAACTAGTTCATCATATCAAGAAAGGTTCTGAGACACTAGATCACATTAAATAATAGCATTATGTTTTTAAAAGAAATGGTAAATCATGAATTCGGTGTTTCATATTAAATCAGTATCACACATTTATAACATTTTAAAGGTACCATCATAATCCACAACACTTTATCCCACATTTTATTTAAACCAATGAAATTTCTATTCAAATCATTTTTTTCTCTTGAGAGATGTATTTATTGAAGAATTAGTCCTTAAAATATATCAATTTCATGAGTTCGATATCTTATTATTCACTAGTAATTTGGATTAATTACCACAACTGATCGACGTCACCCCTGAGTTAATACATTGAAATTTTAACCTTTTCTATTTCACCACATTCCAATGACCCTAATATATTTTACAAACACAAAATACATAGCTCATCTGTAATTGGTTTAGTAGTCCCACAAATGGATGGGGGCATGATTCACATAATGTAACCCAATATAGGAAAGTCTCATTGTGTAGTAGGTTTCTCTATCGGATAAAGGTTACATGTCATAATATGACTAATATTATTTATTATTAACAAAACATTATTTTTTTCCAATATTAGATATATCAGTTTACTCATCGTGGAAGTCTCAAAATTATCAATGTGTACTGATACCATTGTTTCTTCCTTATTTCATTTTTAAATAAGGACATAAACTAGATTATCTCATAAGATTATAGACATTGTATAACTCAAAATATTGCATAACATAATTTAAAATCATTATTCATAGATAATATAATAATATTATACAAGGATTATTTTAGGATATAATTACTTCTAAATCATTCTAAATGGTAAAACAAATGTGATATATCCTAACAGTATCCCCTAGGTGTGTCAAACAAGGTGTGTAGTAAGGCCCATTATCTTGTAGAAGGTGAATACGAGGAATTCCTAGAACAACATGATGTAGTTATTGCTTTTAGGTACATCTATAGTAGAACCACATCCACTTGTACTATTAAGACCAAGATTTATTTCTTGGAATACCCACATAATTTCTACCTTACCAAAATTCCAGGACGTTCTTCTATACATGTCCCCAAATTTTATTTTATGTTTATTTTCTCTAATAGTGGTTTTATAACTATAGTTCAAAAGGATTATACTAAACATTCTATGATACAACCTATAACACCCAAAACTAGAAGCCCATAGCTGATGAATTATTTTATTATATCGGAATGATTACATGGAATCAAATCCTGAAGGACTGATCATTTTAACAGTCATGGACTGCGATGTTGCATATATGATTCCCATAATAAATTGGGAAATATAAAATTTAAACATCATACTTAAAAAATTAAATAAACAATATCCTTGAAACGAATTCAAAGGATTCATCTTCATAACTTGGGGAGATAAATCATAACAATTATAAGCTCAAATTCATTGTAATGGTTGGATAATTCGAATAAATAATAAAATAATGAGAATAAATAAACATGGTGAGGTAATAATTTAATAAAATCACATATAATCTGTATCACCCAAATAATTTAAAGAAATTTAATATAAAAACATGAAAAAACGAGTCTTTATAAAAAACACTTTGTTATAACCTTGCAAATAAACATAATTTTGCTTCTTCTAAGAATTGAATTTTGAAAAACTGACATACACGGTCGTGATCAGTAAGATATTTTGACTCAAGTATGATCAACTTACAATTTTAATGAATATAAAAAATATCATATAAAAAGTAAAATACCCTTATAAATATTAACTTCTCAGATTAAAGTATAAATAAAATTTAGGCACTTTGCAAATGGTAGTGAATATGTTAAAAAAGAATAATTAAGTACTAGCATTTTTGTAAGTAATAAATATTTAATTATAATTTTGAATTAATTAACTAATAACGTTAGTTTTCATAAAATATAGTCCTAAATAAATATTTTGTTAACCCCTGATTTTTGGATAATTTTATGCAAACTCAACTAATTTTTTGAAATTATTATAAAACAAGTTTTAAATTTCAAATATTTATTTTTAATGTAAATAATGATTTTAATTAAAAAAATAAATTTATATTATTTATAAGGTTATTTTTAAAAATGATGTTCATTTTTGAGATCTACATGTTTGGAAGTGGTTGTGGTGAATTATATTGATTTTTTTGAAATAATTGATTTTTTTGAATAGTGAAATTCGATAACATGTGAAATATTCTAAATAAATGAATTAGTAAAACATTATTGATTCATGGATGATGTAAATGTAAATTTTTTCTAACTCAAATGCACATATTACTAATTTTTCACCATAATTTACAAAATGTATTATATTGAGAAAAACAATAAAATAAGGAATAAGATATTCAAAAATCATCTCTCTCCTCCACTATAAAAATCACCACTCACTCCTTATCATCACTCCTCTAATCCATAAAGATTCTAAATTTTAAGAAAAATTACTATTCAGTAGAATTTAACCACTTCCAGAAGAAATGTTTCATTCCAAATGATAATAACCCCTTCTCATATGTAGGTTCCCAAGAATGTTATTTCAAGTGGTTGAACCTCTTACTTTTTCACTAAATTTCATTTCAATTTATTTTTTTCCCTATATTCTTCTCACCGAATCTATCTAAATGATAATGATAACTTAATTATAATCCCTATAATGAAACTATATCATGTTAATTTAATATCCTTCCTCCAAATACTATATCTCAATATTTTTTTTTAAAAATAAATCATGATCCAAGAGGTGCCGA
The DNA here is from genome assembly GCA_963277665.1 of Viscum album. Lineage (NCBI taxonomy): Eukaryota > Viridiplantae > Streptophyta > Magnoliopsida > Santalales > Viscaceae > Viscum > Viscum album. The sequence goes on along the minus strand of OY728148.1, from coordinate 1,332,096,832 downwards.
TTTATAACCTCCATGGAAGACGAACCTTCGTTCATCAATTTATGCTTCATCTATTGTCAAAAAAACAATATCATGGTCTAAAAAACTTTAATTAATGTATTATAACCTATTAAATTATTTTAAACTGTTATATATACATAATAACAATTCTTATGACAGATGTAGTTCATAACAATTGACATTTCTCCAAAAAAAATCAAAATTATTATCAATAATGTTCTATCTAATAACTCATCCTCATACAACATAAAAAAATAAATTATATCAGACATTAAAATTATATATTTTAATTATTATCATATAAATTCAATTATGTAGAATTATACCAATTCTAAATTAACTTCCATACTCGTACACAAGTATACCGATCGGGAAAAACTATGAAACAAATGCTTCTAAGAGATAAATGTGTATCTTATAACAAATCCAAAATGGATATAAATGAACTTAATAAAACTATAATAAATAAAACACATATAGATATTATTATCAATTAATTAATGGATTTAATTTTATTATCATGGACGTTAACATCGGGTTCATATCTTTTTCAGACTTTAGGTAGGGTTTTTCCACCCGAACCTCAATTTTCCTTCGAAATTAATCTTATTCTCTAATTACCTCAATGAAATTCTTAATTTTATTATTTAATACTCATGAATTATGTTTTAATGTTATATATATGTGTACCAAATATATCACTTATTTATTATATGTAGAGTTACATATTTTAAAAGGATATTTCGAAAATTATTCTTGATAAAAAGGAACATTTTAAAGGAACTTCTCTAATTCTTACCTATTTTGAAATGCACTATATAATCAATTTTTATCCCCATTAGTTTTATAATGTCACTTATTTTATTATTAAAAAAATACATTATGCAACTTCTAGTTTTATTCAAATAATCTTTCCCAAATAGCTATTCTTTTCAATGTAAAAGAGTGTTTATTTTATAAATTACTAGATGATTTTATACGATTATTTTCATCTATTTCAACAATCTAGTTGCTTCTAAATTTTTAATTGGTATTAATAATTTATGATATAGTGAAACATATTTCATTTATTGTTTTATTATTAGTTTCACTAAAGTTATAAATTCTTGAAACCATTCAGTGTATTACTCGATATGGTTAGTGTTCATATTTAATGATTGGATAAAGTTGTTTACATTTCATATGTTAGTATCTATAGGAAAATATATTTTATTATGTTTATCTCCATTAATATGAAGAAATTATTATACTTAATACCTTATCGGTGGGCCCTGGTATATCCCCTTGATGTATCTATAGTTCTCATGAGATAAACTAGTTAGGTTTTTTGTTAATTTATGTATGGTCTTGGAACGAGGCCTTTAGAGAATGATTGTATTGTCCGAAATTATTTATTCCCTCATTATGAAACCAGATATTTCATGTACATGTGATTTTTCAAATAGTATAGTATTGTTTTTTATGTTTTATTACATTATTTAAACAATTTTTATTCCTTCCTTATTATGTAGAGGTTTATTTTTAATGTTTTGTGTTTTTAGTTATTAAAAATTCCTAGTGATTATGTTTATGATTACTTCAATTGTATTAATTAAACATACTAAGAATTAGATATCACCCCATTAATTGGTTTTATATTTCTATATGATGAGAATAATTGTATTATGAATGACTTGCATGTATAATATGAATGTCATAGGAGTTTCTAATTGATCAGATATGTTATATTTCATTTCAAGTTGCAATGTAGAACTTATATATGTATATGTTGTTCTCAAAATAAAAATCTATCAACTCCTTCGAGATACAAATTTCATTTAATCATGAAAATGTAATAAAATAACGAACCAACTTTGGGTAACTATGGTCGGGGCATTATATAATAAATAATCTAATATTAAATCATAACCATGGGTATTATAAAAAATTGAATAATCACATGTAATAGAAAAAATTAAATACAAATTGATGGAATTCATAATGATGGATATCTAAAATATATCTTCAATGATTCATGAAATGAATATAGCACCTTCAAGGATTAATACCATGAATCTAATATTGTCAAGGATTCATGACATAAATATTTTAATATAAAGAATTCATTCCCAGAATATAATAAATCGGTAAGCCTCGACCAAATTCATAAATAGTCTGTATCATGAAACATGCTGATGCATCGAGTGGTTATAGTGGGCCTCCACCCATAACATACTAAATGCAATGCATTCCACAAATATAGAATAATTTGTATAATAACCAAATAATTTTCCTTATCATCAAATTTCTCCATTGAATAAATAATGTGGTTATACAAATATTTCCATAGTTGTGGAGAAGTTAAAATAAGGGTTGTGGATGTTTATGAATTGAAATACAACCAATATATCATTACAACATTCTTGAGGAAAATAATCCTTAAACATTACAAAGTGTCCCAAAAAACATTGAAACATTTAGATTATAATTCCCCATGATTTATATGAATATAAAAATATAATTATAATAAGTAGATTCATGATATAAGAAGTCAATGGGTATTATATAAACAATATTGAAGTGAATATTTTCAAAGCAACAACTATTTATCAATGTAATATAAATTGAAATGAAATCCCATAAAACTTTGGAAACATATTAGTTGGATGACCCAAAAGTCTTGATCATATTATTAAACATTTAAATACCCTAATAATAAATTAATTCATGATTTATTATATAAAAATGTGTAGTAGGAACACTACAAAAAAATTGGAAGTGCTGTTAATGTCATATTCCCCACGAAAAGAAAAGTGATGAAAGAATCCATTACCTTATCCATTATTTTGTTGTGTGGTCTTTATCATCATGTATAGTGGTTTATAATATATCACAAAATCATTAAAGAACAATAAAAATGTTTATATTCTAATATATTATCTTCCTATAATATATTATTGCCTATTTGGTAATCATCTTTCATTATCCTTAATATTTCATGTGTTATTTCCTAGTATTCTCATGTATATATTGACTTTTTATTTGAGGTTACTATTAAATAGAGATTGATTTCTTCATCCCCATAATGTAAACCATGATTTAATTATCATATAAATTCATTATTTCTATATTTAGAAGATTTTATAAAATTTGGAGATAAGAAATGAATTTCACCTTTCATTGATACAATAGAACTTATGTACGCATGAACACTACATTCATTCATTTTTTAATTAAAAAATGAAATGAAAATTAAATATAAGTATGTTATAATTAAATTATAATATTTATGTGATATATGTATCAATTTTTTATTAAAAAAATCATTTATATGGTCCATGTGAATTGTGAAGGAGTCCCTTTGCTCTGAGGGTTGACAGTCAACCCTTCCACAATCGATGTTGTAATATTTATACGAAGTGTAAAGTATAATAGAATGTGTTATAAAAGAATTATAGAATCATAAATTCGTAATAAATTTCATATATATCATATATTTACTGAGTTTCCATCATAACATCCACCTTGATATGTGGTAAAGGAAAAATGAACAATCATTATTTCGTGAGGTCGTAGTTTCACATAAACATAACTAATATGTTCGTTACTAATTTGATAGATACATGTGTAAGATCAGGTGCAAAAATTAACATAAAAACATTATACTATATTTAGGATATATTTTATATTATATAATCGTTGAAAATGAATATTTTATAGAGTGGGGATGTGAAAAAATTAATTGAGTTTAAGGAATGATGTTACTTCTTAATTGGGTAACTCCTTTTAGATTATTTAAAAAGGATTACATGGATTGATTTACACCAAAATTGTGGATTCAAGGTAGAAATTATTATTTTTAGAAATCAATTATGGTTATACTACTTCATCCAAGGATGATTGATTAGTTCTAGGATATGGGGGGGATGATGACCCATTATAAGTGAGGCAGAGTGACAATCTTGTAAATAGAAAAAGGTATTAATTAGTTGGAGGTCTACCTTAACTATTGTTTAATATAAAGGAAAAATAATTTATGAAATGGGATTCATGGTAGATAAAGAACTCCACCATAAGGAAATATATTCATTTCAATAGTTTGACTTCATAGCATCTATGATTCCCCAATTTTATCATTTTGGTTTTTATTAAGAAATATAGTTTTCTAAAGTAAGTAATTTAAATATTAGGATATAAATAAAGTGTTATTAATTAGAAAATATATATCCACTAAAATATTAATATGATATCTGATATATAAAATAAAAATACCTTCTGTTTTGGTAAATTTCTTTTAAGCAAGCACATGTGACACACTTAAACACTCATTAAACCTCGATCATGTTAACAATGATTTTATAGTGTATAATTAAATATATTAATTATAAAATTTAAATTGATACCTTAATATAAAATATTTAATATTTACTAACAATAAAAAATATGTTTTTCGAATATTTTACTTTTACTAAATTTAAATCAGTTAATAAAATATCATTTATTGTTAAGTTACAAAAAATTCAATTTATACAATATTTAATAAATTTTAATTTTATAATATCCAATCAATATTATAATTGAAAAATATTACATTTACATATATGTAACATGATTTATTAATCTAAATAATTAATTAAATACAACAATTCAATTAATCTACTTCACTTTTAATTTTTAAAATATCAATTAAGTTAGTTAACTACTAACTAAATAATCACAATGCTGGAATTTCTCAAGCATTTTAAGTAACTAAATCGAGAATAAAAATTAAGGATAACTTGTTATGATAGAATTCACCAATTAGTAGTTCATATTGACATGTATAAATAATAATATAATGTTATTACATATATCAATGTTTTTTTAAATGTTAAAGGTAATAAAAGTTTCTTTTTTGCCTTTTTCCTTACATGACCATTTATATATAGAAATTCCATTTATTAATATACTGATAGAACAAACAATTATATGAAAGAGGTTATGGGGACAAACTATTGTCATCCAATGGATTTTGGACATGTTCCCACATCATTTACTCTTAATATTAAATTTTTTCCCCTTACTAAGCTTAATTAAACTGTAATCACTGTAATTAATTTCAATAAGTTTCACTATTACATTAGGTGATGAATTTAGTTGATATTGTTATACCAAAAATATTATACTAACTAGAACATTATATATTTGTTTTTAAAAATTTATAGCACATAAGTGCGAAAATTGAGATTAACGATAATCTCGTAGACATGGTAAGAAAGCAGGTTTTTAAAATAAAAATGATTAAAAGATAAATAAGTTTTGGTATCTATTTTATATATTAAAATGACTCTAATGGAATAAATTATATTAATATAGTTATACTTTTCCTATTTTAACTTTTATAACCCAATTAAAAATATAATTTAACAATAAATATTATTTAAATGAAAATGGTGTTTTTAACAAAAATGAAGTAATATTTACAATTCATCAGACAATGATACTTCTCATAAAAATACTAAATATACACCTAAATCTAATTATTATATTCTAAATAATTAATGATCTTTATTATAAAAATAATTATTTAAAAGTTTAAAAATGTAGTTTATATAATGGGTCACAATTATAATTTGAAAAAATTTGTTTTTTCATACATGTTAATCCCGTTTTTTGTATAGCATAAGCTTGACAACGTGTATCCTTAAGGAATGATAGAAAAAATTTAATATTATTATAAAATTAAAACATATCAATATATTTGGGTGTTACATTGAAGATAAAAAATCCATGTGGAGAAATGCCTCATCATTGTGTTGTATAGTCGAAGGTCCATAATATCTATTTTGATTACCCAAAACCTAGTACATCCAAAGGATTCTGCATGGTAGATAGATATTTTAAACATGAATTGTACCCTTAGTATGTTTCTAAACTATATGTATAAGACACATTTTTTGACTCATTAAGAGGATTCTATTATAGTTGTAGAGGTCCCATGCCCATAATCCACATGATAGTAAAACAATAGTGGTAGATGACCCATTCCATGACACCACAACTGTGTTCAAATTAATTGGTAGAGGAATCATTCTATAAAATCATAGGAGATTTATTTTCTAGTTATAGAGGACCCATTCCCTGACATTATAAAAGGTATCCACTCTTGTGGTAGAGTTCCCTTACACAGAAATCATAGGATATTTTCACTATAGTGGTCAAGGACCAATACCTTGAAATTATAATAGGGTTACACTGTAGTGGTATATGATCTAGGTCCTAACAACAATGGACGGATACACGCTTGTAGTAGAGGACATTTTACCTAAAACCGTAGTAGAGTTCCACTCTAATGATATATATATAGAGTACAAAGTGCTTGACCTTACAAGAGGGTTCTCTAATAATTTTAGATGAACAATGCCATATCCTAGTTGGAGGGTTCCACTCTGATGATCATATATGATTACTATCATCATTGGGTACCACATAAATAATAATCACACTCATAAAATATCTCACCATTATATTATCATATTATAATTTAGTAATTTTTCTAATTTTAACACCATGTTCTAACCATATTGGTTTTGGTTGTTGTTTTATTATATATTTTATGGTTATATGGTCTTTGAATGATGAACTTAGTAATTCACGCATTAAAAAATCATCTTGATTACTCATCATTGGTAAAAATGATGTCATTATGGTGGAAATTAAAAAATGGATGCAATTTTACTCATCAAGTGTGTATTTTGTATTATATTATGTGTCAATATGAAAGAGGAATTCCAAAAGTATTCTAATATGGATATTAATGAAAAACCTTGTCCAATTACCATCATTGTTGATGATATAAATGATTTTTTTCACACCTCATTTGTTTATGAGTTTATGGTTGTAAAATTTCTCTTGATAATTCACTTATTTATCAGAGATCTATATCACTCGATATTATTATTCAGAAATTATGAATTTATTCTATGTAGAAATATTCAATTCTTATATTTTTTCTCTTATTTTTAACCCCAATATTTTTTATTTCTGATGAAATTCATATGCCCTTTTCACATTTATTATGAGGATGTCTTATTACTCTTTTTTATGAGTAGGGTTTATTAAAAATTTTATGTCAAAAATTATATACATTTACTACCAAGATAATGCTACAATTTTGGTGTTTAAATTTATTAAATTGGGGAGGATGAAACAGCTTATTATTTTAGAATGGAAAACTATTTTCAAAAGTATATTCGAAACCCAACACTACTGTTAAACGAACCAAAGTATATATAACCATCCTAATAATGAATTTAATTTAGAGGGTATAGATTATTTTATCTAAATAAGGAAATTTAAAGATATATTTTTACTAGACAATATAAATTGGTGATAAATTATTAGTAAATAATAAATCATTTTTTTGAAATTTAATTTTATTCTTAAAAATTATGTTGTATTTATAAAATATTTTTATTACATATCATGAAAATAGTATCATTACTATTTTTAACATTTATAAAACATAATAGAAAATATTTGACAAATTTATGAAAATTTATTATCAAAATTTTCTTTTGGTCAAATTTTTATATTTTTGGGTAAATATTGATTTTTCAGTGAATAGTCAAGAATAAGAATTTTTGTAGGAGTCATTAATTTTGAATAAATTATTCAATTTAAATATCCCATTAAAAATTTAAAATTAGTTAATGTATTATAAGAATTATTTATTTATATCAAATACAATTAATTTGTTTTTAATAAATATCATATAAGATTTTATTAAAAGGTCATTTGGTTATAAATTGTTATTTCTATTGTCTAAAAACTATTTTGAAATTCATAATGTTCATCCATTTTGATTACTAAATATAATTAATAATTAATAAAATTTAAAAATAAATTTATATTATTTACATGAATAAGTATAAATTTAAATTCATATTATAATAATAATTAGCTATAAATTTAATATAAAAACATATTTTCCATGAAAATTACACATCTTGAAAACATGTTTTCTATCACGTTTGTAGGATTAATTTTGAATCGTATTTTGACAGTTATGTGAATTCAGTGTAAAAAATATTATTCAAAATTAGTAATCAGATTAATTTATATTATCTATTATGGGAGACTTAGTTTTTTGATTGGAATTAGTAGTTAAAACTGTAAAAGTAAATTACATCATTTAAGTTGAAAATGAGATAATTGTGGGGTTCAAATAAAATGAAAAGGGTCAAAATGAGTTTAAAACATTTATAAAATCTAGTTTATTGACATAAGTTTACCTTATCATGTCTATGTATCTAGAATAATCTATTTTGGAGAATATTGTAATGTGAAAAATGTCAGTACACAATTTTCTTTTTAAACATTACAAGTGTGCCACTATCCTAACACATAGAAGGCGACCCCATATTAAAAATTATCAACATATTCAACCCATTTTGGTTATGTCAATCCATACTCAAATAAATTTATTGGATAAATATTCTCATCATATAATCCATTTTTTGGTTTGAATTCCATATTAAAAATAGTTTTGGGCTAATCTTAATTAGGTTGTCTGAGAAAAGGTGAAATTCCTAACTATGAGGCATTGATTTATTTTTTATTCTAGCACCGTAAAATCACGTTAAAATTGACATATTATTAAACAAAAATCTACTATAGAAATATTTTTTTAATAATGGTATAACCTATATATATAATCTGTTCTATCAAATGAGATATGAACTCACCACTAATGTGTACAGTGTACTACAACATCATAAACAAATTTCAATCATTTTCCATAACAACCATTCATAAATTATTGTAATAATGGATTTAAAGAATCTATTTATAGGCTATATGTTACACATTTTAATAAATTGGGTTATAATGTCACATATACTATTTTAAATACCATTCTATGTGGGATAAAAAAATGTCACTTGTATGTACGGTGGACTACAGTCTTGTGATGAAATGTGATTTGTTTTTTGACAAAATGTTTACATGAAAGGTAATAAGGATAATGATAATAAATTTATGTGATACAAATAACAACATAATTTTTCATAATGACATATTTATATTTCTTGAAATATAATATATCATTTTATTTCAGACAATGATAAATTAAAACATCATTCATGTACTTTTAGACTACTTCCTCCATGATGTTATGTGATTCAGTTTTAATCACCACATAAAAAGAATGATATATATAAGAATGTGTATGGTATAGATGATATTATTAAAATTATTAAAATATAATAAAATCCATATATTCTTTAAAAACTGATCATTTAGTATTGGAAGCGGTACTCATACATAAGGACTATATTCCCCATGATCATAATGTATTTCATTTTTCAAAAAAATTATTCCAAATAGATTTTTATGGAAAACATTTACATTAGCTATGTTATTCTTGTTTCTAAGAGATTATTATCAAACTGGTATAATTATCATTTTTTAATCATTATTTATAGTTATTGTATTAGAACATGTTTAATGTGAACATGTTTGTATTTCTTCAATACGAATGTCTTGGAATATGTTCTATAAGCATATATTAATAATGATTAATGGTAGTTTAATGGAAATAATTTATTTTACATGGTTTAATCTTATTTTAAATATATGTTTAGGGAATTTTTTTCATTTCCAATGGTTAGACCAGTTTCAAATATATTGTTATGGGAACCATTTATTTTACTTGGTTTAACCATATTTCAATGAATTTTTTTTTTAAAAAAGTGTTTCTTTTCTATGGGTTTATCCTACATCAAAGAGAATATGATAGAACCCATTTCTTATCCAAGGGTAAATAATGTTATGATTGCGATACTAATTTATTTATGAGTTTTATGATGAAATGTTATATCTATATACTTTATTTCTAGTTCTCGTACCTTCCAATATGATGGTTGCACCCCAATAGCTCTAGGTGGGCCCAAAATATATTATAATATGTATGTGTATAGAAAACTATCCAATTAATTTGTTATGTATGTCAACTAGATCGTTATTCCTATCAAAAGGGTTCTATAAGGGTTCAATAAAAAAAATTCCAATGATAACAACACATTTTTTATGACCCCAATGGGTTTTAGATGTTTCATATAATCTATAATGATATCACATTACTCATATTTATTTATTTGGATTAATATTTCCATTATTAATGCCTTATTCAATGTTTTCATGTTTGATGATCCATGTATTGATGGGTAAGAATATTCTTATTTCATTCCCATGAACATTGATTCTATCATCATAATGATATGTTCTTGTTATAATCATTAATGTGTTTTAATTATTAATGATTATTTCTTCCCAATTTGAGCATTTAATCTATATTTATTATGTTCCATTTTCCTTGGGTTATCATGTTAGGTTTTGAATGAATTATGTTCATAAGGATATTACATTGATGATTTTGAGGACCTAATATGGAATATTAAAAGATGGGTATAGTGGGAAAGATACTCCATTGAATTATTTGGTTCTTTTTGGAGTTGGTCCTAAATAACTAGGACTATATTCCTAAAGAGTCTTATATAATGATTGGGATCTAAAATTTTGATTGATATTTTTTTTTTAGATGGATCAAATTTGGAATCCTTAATCCTTATCTAAGCCTAAAATAAAATATTTGTGATATCTTCACTTGATCTGAGGGTACGGTTTTGCGGTTGTTATGGATGGTATAATATGATAGTTTTGATATCTTTTTAGATGTTATTTTTTTCTATAGAGGCTTGGTTATTTCTTATATGTCATCGAATAATTTATAAATATATATCCAGAGATAGGTGATGAGAATATATGTTATTTAGAGGACTTCTGTTCTATTAATTAATTTAAAAAAATAATAAATATATTTTAAATTGAACAAGCATGATACATCAATAAAAAAAGGATAACATTGAATCAGCTGATCAGATCGGAAATATGAGAAATGTGTTTGGTCCGGAGCATGGTGTTTATCCTTTGGGTGACAAAAATTGGTCTGTGCATGAATTTTGGAGCCCTCACTCATTGTCATTTAATTTAAGAGAATTTGAGGATTATTTATATTAATTAGTTAATTTGTATGATCAAAATGATATTTTTATAAATATATCATTTTATATATTCATCTAAGATTGTGTCATTATTCGGAAAACACTGGCAGAGCTATCTCTTCCAACATCCTTGAATAAATATGCATTGATCAATATGGAATCCTTGGATAAATGAGAATTGAAACACAATGAACACAAAAAATCCTCCTTCTATATTTTCAGATACATTCTTCATCAGCGAACAATCCAATCTATGGTAGGGCTCATCAATTGGTGTGTCATGCCCATTCGATTATATGTTTGTGTGGATGGAATGTTTTTCTTCGATCTATTCCCCACATTCAACCTTAGAATTATCCTAAGTATTGTAATATAAATTGATATTAAATTTTCATCTAACCCCAAGTTCTATTATTGATCGGTGGACAAGAACGCTTTTTTCGGTGATGTTTGAAACACTATTTTAATGGTTTTCTTTCCTACTTCTTCACTTTTTCACCTGTTTAATCATGTATATCCATGTTCAATGATTTCTAGGTGGCACCGAGCTCGTTCATGAATCTAGTTCCAGGGTTTATTTTCACAACATGAATGATTTTTTTGAAACGAGCATAGATAATAGATCGTTATGTAGATAAGATTCTTGATTATTAATTTAAAAAAATTGAGTATGAATGGAGGTTTGGAGACATGAGGAATGATCAGCAGAACCCACATCAATGATTTTTAAACATTGATGTTGACAAACGACCCAGATCTGAAATCCATAGAAAGATAAAATGTTTTTAGATAGATTCAAGGTTGAATCCATGATGATGTGGATAGATTCAAGGAGTGGAGATTAGATCATGAAAGCTAGAAAACCAAAACAAAACACCAGGTTCAATGAAGAACACATGGAATGTAGCCGCCCCTAGTGGTAGTTCATGAATTTCCCTGAGGAAAAGGATGACATAGCTTGTAAAAATCCATCACACATGACGTATTGTCTTACCGGTTGGCAAGACTGTGTGGCTAAAAAACATAGATAGGGTTTCTAATACATAGACACATGGTTTATTCCATGGACACAACCACTAAGACACGTCCCAATACCATGTTTCATGGACACACCATTTCATTCACCTGAGTATAATTTAATTACACATAAACAATGAGAAGTGCATTGGCCATGGACAAAGGAAGGATGTGATGTGTGGCCACATGCAATGTGGGCCCCCTCAAACATCGTATTCTCCATGAGCTCTTTTTAGGGGACATCAGTTGAATGTGTCTATTTCACATATACTCTGATTTTTTATTGTGAGTATCCTATAATGGGAGTTTATTCCCATAGAATGTGATGGATCCCTCAATTGTGGATTTCGAGAAATGATGTGAGATATTTTGGGTTTCGTATGCAAAATGGAAAAACCGGATAATGGAAGTGACTATATGGGATCACTCGAGATATCTTAGTGTTACACGACTACATGGATTATTAACGTAGTTCCCTGATGCCCCTTTCCTTAGAATGCACTTGATTAGTGATGGGAGATATTTTTCCACGGGGACCTCTTCTAGGTGATAACCTCGAGCAGGGTTGGTTAGTGGTTCACACAAATAAATTTATTCTTGAGTTACACTTTAGTAGAGTTGGGAAGTGGAGTTCTTCTATGACCTTTTTTAGAATTACACTCATAAAGGGCTAGGTAGTGGAGTTCTATGATAAGACTTTTTTGAGAATTACCCACTATATGGTCTAGGGAGTGCAGTTCCCCATTGATGTTCCCAATCATTACCCTAGAGAAAGGCCAGTGGTGGAGTTCCTCAATAACAAGTAGAGTGGGACCCTCATGTCGTACCAAGATAAGGGATCCCTAGCTATAGATTTTTAACCCACATGTTTACAACACAATGATGAGATATGGTTTTTTTATAGAATTAGGAAAACAAGGAAGTGGAACACATTAAACCATGATACACATCATTTTGACTGGAATAAATCCATGCGGGCGAGTTAGTGTCACCCAAAGAGGATAGTATCAATGTGTGGTATTTCAATTCCATATGATTTTTTGTTCAGGGATTATGCATGAGTCACTGGAAATCATTGGAGGACTCTTTGATATATTGTCTAAACAAGCTCTTGGGATGATGTGTGAGTTGGAGATCCCCTTACTATGTCGTTTGGGATTCTTTGACTGAGAATATATATAAATAAATATCCATATAATATATCCACTCCATTGATTTTGATTCTCTATTTCTATGAGAGGTAATGAGACTTGAGGTATTCCATGTGCTTTCTGTGTTTATCTTCAAATGGTTGGATGAGCATACTAGCATGGTATATGTCATGAAGGCTTAATGTATTGTTCATCATTATCTGTTTCTATTTCCTTATGTTTTTATGAGATTAAATTTTCTCTATTATTGGGTTGAGTTGAACTATTTCATTGTATGTTTTTATATATAATTTAATTATATTTTTTTATCCCTTACAACTCCCACTTCAACTTGTGAGGTGTCCCAATTGGTATTCTTAAATTCATCCCTTAATTGTCCTTACCCACACATATTGTGTCTTATAAAGATGATGAACATATCTACCCTGAATTCAAAGGATCTTAGGGTTACCAGGTTATTATACAACATATGGTGTTCATAGCACGGGGATTAGGAGTTGAGATCTCTTATCAATTTAGACATTCTAATTTTCTATTAAGTTTGCACACATTTTTTAGTTGTAAATGTGTTTTCCCCGATACTTTTTAGTATAGACTATAGTACTTTATGTACTATATTGCTGTTAGTTAATTCATTATTTGTTTTATAGTAGTGTTTCATTTTTTCTACTTACCCACTACAATAATAAACTGATTTGGTGGGGGTGAATGTGTACATGTTCTTATCAAATATCATCCCCGAGTTTGTTATGAATTCTATATTTGTGACCAACCCATTTCCTAAGGGGGTGGGATTATGGTAGTAACAGATCAAGCCCTGGAATGGGCCGGGATAAGATAGATTCAAATCATAGAAATTTCATTCATTTGGACAAATTTCAGACACTTTCCCCTCGAATAAGATTTTTCTGATTTAGGGAATCTATTTCAATGTGTCTTGAGTTAGGTTATCAGTCATCAGAATCCATTGGTGGTGTTGCAGTCGATGTATGAATTGAGTATGACCTTGAAAACCTACTTGTAGACAAGAAATTATGAGACATTTTTGTAGGGATTAATGGTATAAGAATTATATAGGATTGATTCTTTCACTTTAATTCATGAGTCCTCTCCATATTATTTTTGATATATATATATATATATATATTCTCCTATAACCATGGTTTTGCTTGATAACATTCAGGATCCCTCCATGATGATGTCTATATATGATACCAGCTCTGGTTCATTACAACCACCCAATGAGAAATTATCATTCAGTTCAGTGTCAGTCCTATGACCACCTTCATCCAGGATGACAGGTAGTTGAAACTCCGTATATAAAGAATAATATAATCCTAACTAGGTATACTGAGGACATATGTAGGTTGATCACAATTCGTGAGTTCCAACATCAATGACTATATAGGTTCTGTAGGGAGACAGATCCTTAGGAAGAATAGGATTGACTATAGTTGGTGGTCCACATATTTAGTCTTATCCGGAACATTATAGATCAGGTGGTTGTAAAGGAAGACAACCATTTCTATATACCATCTGAGAATTGATGGTGTCTAGTTACAAAGATTCATAATTAGTCATCTCACTCCTCGGAATACATATACCGGCTGTCCTATAAGGAGTACTACCCCTCTTGATTAAGCTATTTCCATATTCAGGAGCTTATAGAGTTGAATCCCAGAGGGATGATCATAGATATTTATATTACGAGGTTCACAGAACATAAGTGTCACCCCAATACATTATCCCAGATGGATACTATTTATTTAGAAATATTGAGAAGGGACTCCGTCGAGATATTTGATCCAACATAGATCCCATTTTCATCCCCAACTATGTCGGTATGCTGAAGTCTTTACTAGTGAGATATATATTTGTGTTGGAGGTATTTTTGATAGATGGAGTTGGCAGTGGAAAGAATATATTTGAGTAAACTGTTTAATATAGAAGGTTATGGTGGATGAGATCTCAGATGAGGAGACCTATTTATGAATAGGATCAGGAACAAAATTGAATAGTACCAAGGTAGAACATAGATCTAGGGATGAACGAATAGGGTCATTGTTTTACTTATGATGGGATCAGTCACATTTCATAATACTGTCAAACCATTTGTGTTGAGAAGCTCTAGAATATAACTGCAGGACATCCATAGTAGGGTAAACACCATGATCTGAGATATCACATGAATAAACATGGTGGACCCTAGGGAGGTGAAGCTATAAGTGGAGTATGAGGAGATGCAGGTTGTGGAGGTCGTTATTATATCTTTCTACCACAACCACTAGATGGACCATTTCATGAATACAGTGTAGGGGTTCGTGGCCTCGAAGACCTATAGGAATTGGATGTCTATGACCTCATATCACATGAGATTATTTACGGTGAAATATGTGTTTATTATACTCTTTCATAATTAATAGTAAACATACGTGAAAATATTTTCTTTATCTCACAAATCTTGGTGTCTGAGTTGGGAAACCCAATTTTGGCACTTGCAAAACTTATTTGTTTTAACAGTTCTGCAAGGATCTCTTCTTCTATATTATTAATCCATCAAGAGTGTGAGTTATCACATTGTAGAGAGTGGTTGAGGTCAGAATTTTTTTCATAACGATGGAACTGTATGACATTACATTGGGTATGGATTGGATATCCATGTTCCAAGACCAAAATTATTTTCACTATAGAAAATTCATATGCCAATGCAATAATGGGACGAGATTCTATTTTTATTTAGAGACCAATCTCATCGATGAATAGGTTAATGTAAGATGATATAGGTTACAAACAATCTCACAACATTTGGAGAGTTCATACCATGTACCATCAAGAACTACAAGTATCTCAGTTCCTCCAGTTTTGGATGATTAGGTTGATTTTATTATTGAGGAGGTTCTGGGACTACCAACGATGAGGTATATGGATTTTTTCATCAACTTTAAACTTGTGACTACCCCCAAAATATTTTGGGTAATATTAGATGGATCCTACAATGATTTAAGAGATATATTCACATATGAAGTACCTTCTTGAGAATTGTTTCATTAGACCTAGTATGTTCCATTGGGTATCCCCATTATTGTTCATGAAAATAGTGGATGAGAGCTTATAGATTTTCATGGATTATATTTGGATATACATGGCCAGGATAAAAAACATGTACCCATTTTTTATGATTAATGACCATTTTGACACGTTTTCAAGATTCAGGATGGTTCTTGAAGATCAATATAGAGTCCGAATACCTCTAGTTGAGGGTTCACAATGACGATATTCGCATTATTTCAATCTGATTTTCCTGCAGTCACAATTATATCTTAATGATGTCGATTTTTGTGATGAAATCTTCAATCCATATTTATAGATTTGTTGAACCATGTATTCTAGCCATACATTTCCATTGGGAATCTTAGGTGGAGCATGCAGAGCACTTGAGTATGGTCTAAATTGTCTTTAAGTGCCCTATTTTTATGGAAATATCCTAATGTTCTAGTACCAGATAAATGAAGTTTACCTTATGGGAATTTCATTAATGAGGATTTTTTATTCCTGGATATTGAAAATATATAAGTAGTTCATTCTTGGGAGCTAACCAAGAATATGAAATAGTTGTGAAGCTTCCTTGGCTTTACAAGGTAATTTTCAGAGAATTTTAGAGGAATTCCCATGAATCATAGCCCCTTTGACCACCCTGACAAGGAAAGGGAAGATTTTTTTCTATTTTAAGCAGTTCTAGAGGCCTCTAATATGTTGAGGTTGAGGTTTATGAGAGCTCCATTTTAAGGAATTGCTAAGGGAGCCGTGGAGTTCATAGTGTATAGTGATGCCTCAGGAGCTTGTCTCAATTGTGTGTTGATGTTTCAAAAATAAGTTTTCACATATGGGTCGAGGAAGTTTAGACCCCATGAATAGAACTATGAAACTACTGACCATAACCTAGTAGTAATATTCTTCTCCCTGAGTATTTTGAGAAACCATATTCTGGTAGAGCACTTCGTGGTTTAGATTCACCACTAGAGTCTCATATACGACTTCACCTAGAGAGAACTGAACCTAAGACAATGACACTAGTGGGAGTTATTACAGGAAAATGTATTCAAGAAATACTATACTCTTAGTAAGGTAAATTGTTTAGCAGATTCCCTAACACAGAATTTCCTTGATTTCTTAGTATATGATGATTCAAAACAATTATCTTCTCTATGACTAACCCATGTGGAGAAGGAGGGAAAAACATTCTTTAGTATATAGTGTTGACTCCTTCACTTCATAATAATGTGAGATTATCATAGCTAGTATACAATGACTGTGAGGTCTTACGTGATCATATATCCATAGGTGACATGCCATATGGATATTCAAAAGGTGGGAATCACACCACATTATTCCATGGATAAACAGTTTTTCAAATCAAATTGTTGGAGGAAATGATGTGGGAGATCCACACATCCCCCATAAATATACATACCGATGTAGGGAATATGAAAATATATCTTCATCTATATTTTTGTTGGTTTACCATAAGATGAATCATATAATACATTGTCTCCAGGTGCATCACTTCTCTGCAGGTGAATGTAGTTTACCTTATTATGAAGGGTTGGTTACATCTCCTTGAGATCCTAGAGGGGAAATGGGATGGCATATCCATGGACATCGTCATTGGGCATATGTGAAAAAAAATTCCCTGGAACCATTAGGGTGATAGTAGAACGACTCATGAAGTTGGCGCTCTTCCTTGTTGTTGGTAGCAGTTTTCAGTGAAGTGTTTATGGTAGCTTCCCACACAAGAGATTGTTGGTCTTCCCTGGGTTCTCATGAATATTTTCTCTGGTCATGACACATGAGTTATATCATGGTTGTGGGGAGGAATTCATGAGGAATTTAGAACCTAGTTGTATAGGCGTATAGTCTGCCACCAAATACTGATGAGAAAACTAAACACACTATCTAGGTATTGGAGGATATTTTGGGGGCTGGCATGTCTAAAAATAACTATATTTGGTAAGATCACCTCTCTTTTCTAGAGTTTCCATACAACAATAGATGCTATTATACCATAGTCAAGTAATATTTTGAGGTACTATATTAGAGAACCTGCTTGTCCCTCTTGTGTGAGACTAAGATTCGTGAGTCATCTCTTGTCGGCCCAGAGTTAGTGTATGGGACAATAAGGAAAGTGTATGAAATATAGGAGTAGGTGTATATGCACTACTGCATACATAAATCTTATATAGTTTTACATCTTATGAAATCCAAGTTTGAGTATAGGGAACATGGTTTCCTAAGAGGCTACCCCCGATGATGATAGCAGAGGTTCAGTTAGTAACGGAAGCTATCACTATAGTTTATCAAGTAGTTCAAAATCATGAAAAGGGTTGGAGATGGTTCTTACTCAATTATCCTACCCCCACATATTGAACAGATACACAACATCATATACATTTCACATATGAGTTGATACATTCATGAACGCACACATGTTATCGACTCGGGTGAGCTAGAGATCAAGGATGAATCCACATTTTCATATCACACAGTGGCGATTGAAGATCAGAAGGATATGACCCTACATGGATGAACCATCCCTTTGGTTCGAGTGCTATGGAAATACGAATATGTCACAGAACATTCTTGGGAGTGGGAGAGGAAATTTTCCTGTGATGTTTTCTAGTTTTTTCTTTTTGGGGATGAAAATGTTAATGGGTGGATTTATGTAGAGACCACATTTTTTCCTTTTAATAATATGATATTTTCCTATATATATATATACATATATCCAGAGCTAGGATCTAAGAATACATGAAATTCTACGTCCCGGTGTGCTCATAATCAATTATATAGAAATATTAAATATATATTATAATGTGTTCTCATGATATATAAATGAAAAACGAGATAACTCTTAAATTATTTATCATATAAAAAATATGAGACCACATATGGGACTGAAATGTGGGTTATACCCTAGGAGAAATATAAAATGGGTTTTCATGCGACATTCTAACCCCTTTCTAGTTGGTGGTGCATTTATGTGAATTTTTTTATTATTTAAATTAATTAATTAATTAACTAATCATAAATGAAATGTTTTAAAATGTATCATTATTGATATTTCTTAATGTTGGGGCATAATTATAAATTTTTTTGATGGAGCTCTCTCTTCCTCTTTGCTTTGATGAATTTATATTGAGCTACGATGAATCCATTGACAACGTGAATCAAAACATGAAGATTTCAATGAATCATCCTCATAAATTGGAAAATATATTATTCATTAGTGATCAATATAATATGAGGTAGGACTCATAAAATGGTGTTTGATTCCTTTTTAATTAAAATTTTGATTTTATCAAACATATTTCTTCGATCTACACCCATGTTGCAGCCTTCGAATGAGCCTAAGTATTGAAATATTAATATATATCATTTTTTCATCTAACCCATCTTTCAATTCATGATTTTTGGACATGAATGACATGTCAATGATGTTTAAAAGACTATTTTTTATGCTTTTCTCTCTCTCTGTAATACGTTTTTCACCGATGGAATCCCTGTGGTTTTGGGTTTGATGATTATTAGGTGCAACCTAGATCGATTGGTACTCCAAGTCTATGGAGTATCTCAGATATGTGACTCTTTTTGAATAAAATATTAACCTTGGATTATTAAGATGAAACAATGATTAAATTGTTTGTTAGAGAACAAGTCAAGGATTAATGGAGGCACATCGCTATGTGAAAGGATTGTTGGAACCACTGTCAAAGATAAAAAGTGGATTCACAGCAAGTGAGGACCAAGATCCAAAATGAATGACCAGATCAAGGAGTTTCATACTGATTCATGGAATAATCAATGGTGTCGTGGATAGATTTGAGCTATAGTGATTGGATCTATAAAATTATTGGAAACCACACTACACACCATGTTAAATGTTGAACACATGGTGTTTCACCTCACATAGTTGTAGTACTGAGTATGTAAGGAAGATGAGGAAGAAACAACATGTAAACATCCCTCAGACACTATATATTCTCTTATTTTTTGGATCTCATGTATAAGAAACCACAAAAGAATATTTCTCGATACATGAGCATAGGGTCCGGTATATGTACATTCCCACTAAGTCAATGCCTGGTCACATGTTCCAAGAACTCACTGTGTAGTCCAACTAAATGATATATACTGACACAAAAGAATGGTGTTGTGTACCAACTATGGATATGGGTGTACATGGAAGTGGGACCACACTTCATGTGGGTCCCCTCACATGTTTTTTCTCCTTGATCAACTTTCAGGAGACTTCGAACGTCCAAAAATATTTCATCTGTACTCATATTTTGGACCATGAGTTTCCTATCATTATTTTGTTTTAAAATAGATCACAATGATGTCCTCAGTTCTGGATTCTAAGATACCACCTAAAAAATTCTGAGCTCAGTATATACAGGGGTAATACCCAATAATGATTAAGACCGTACATGATCCCCACATACTTTTGGTCATTACCTTTGACTAGTAATGGTTATTTCACTACCCCTAGGATCCTTCTTGGGCATCATCCTCATGAAGGGATACATATTGGTGTTCCCCAATGACCTCTTCTGGGGATTACCCTCCAACATAGCTGAGCAGTGGAGTTCCATGATGAGTTTTTATGGGAATTACCCTCTAATCGGGCTAGGAATTAGAGTTATTCAATGAAAATTATGGGTCACTCCCTCTAAGAGAGATAGGTAGTGGAGTTCCTCGATCTACTTTTCTAGGAATTAACTTCTTTTAGGGAATGTTAGTGGAGTTCCTTGATGATATTCCCATGTGTCACCCTCTGGCAGGGCTAGGAAGTGGAGTTCCTCATTGACTAACAGAATGGGACACTCCTATAATATCGGTTGTTGGGATACTTACCTAGAGATTGTGGCCCATATATTATGTGGCACATTGATGTTACATGGTATGATGTAGCTTTGGAATCACAAGGAAGAGAAACTCTTTCACCACCGAGACTCGTACCTATGAAGTGTCCTAAAACCATGTGGGTGAGCTAGTTCCACCCAAATATGAGAGTATAATCATGAGTTTATTGCGTTATTTAGACTTATGTGTTCATCGAAGAGACATGTTATTCATAGAATCATTGAATATATTTTTGAACTATTGGATACTCTTCTTATCAATCATGGTAGTGAGATGGATATCTCCTTACACAATCATTTGGGAATAATTGACTAAGCATATATATATATATATATACTTCTGCAATTTTTACTGCATGGATTTTGAAACTATAATTCAAAGAGATTCAAAGAGTCATGAGGTACGGTGTGTGATTTTGTTATTTGGATTGTCGTGGTTGGATTAGCCTAATCTCCCTCTTTAGGTGGGGAAGACATGACGGTAGTTCATCAAGTCACGGTGTCCAGCCCTTTGTGTTTCGATTATCTTATTTTCACTATATTTTTTTGGTGAGAAACACTATATCACTATTCCTTATTATATCTATTGATCTCTTATTCTTTTATATCCCTTACTTCCCTCTCTTTATCCTTTAGTTTTCCCTACTAGGTATAGTTTTACTGAGCCCATCAGGTTCTTTTTCTGTGCATGTTTTGTCTTATAAAGACAGAGAATAGGTCAAAAAATACATCATAGGATCTTAGGAATACATGGTTCTTTGACCACATATGGTTGTCATATCTAAGGGTTTAGGAGGTAGGATCTCTCAGTTGTTTACCCTTTCATGTTTTCTTTTATTTTTTGATACATTTCACGTTTGGGTGTATGCCATTCTTCTTTAATTTTATGTATACACAACCATAATGTTTTTTTTGTCTAGAGGATCTTGCATTCCTTGTTTATATTATTGTAGAGTTTCCCTTTTTCTACATAAATTTTTCAATTTTTCATTGAGTTGGTTGTGTAAATGTGTAAATTTTATTATGAAACGGCCTCCCCAAATTAGTTATGTCTTCGTTACACGTTTCCACCCCAAGGTCTATAGAGGCGTGCGTCGTGTAGTGATGAATGATCCCCAACATGGGTTGGGTGGTGGAATTTTCTTGTGAGGATATATTAATATTTTTTATTAACATCATAGGACTATACAATAATTGACGATCATATGTTCAGTGTCTTAGACATCCCTTTTATTTTTTATGCAATGAGATCATACAGTGATTAATCACTTTTTTTGATACATTTTAGAATGTTAATGTATATGTAACAGTTTGGTTTAACATGATGTATGCATTTAATATTTTCAAAATAAGATATAAGGTATTGAAAAATAACAATGTCTATATGATATAGAACATTAAGAACACAAGTTGTATCATTTGGATAAGCACAATATTGAAAAGTTTTTAGGAGAATAATATATTAATGATTAATAAAAAAAATATGGAAGTTGTTTTGGGAATGGAAGTTGGAATTTATGAGATAAAATTCTAGTTTAAAACACCCTTTAATATTATGGAAGTATTAGAATTTTTAATTTTTCTTCTTTGCCTATTGTTGTTTACTTTTTTAAATTAATGTATTATTTAATGATATGAATAGTTATTCATTTAGTGAATTATTTTAACAAATTATAATCATTTTGGTTTGGTTTAATGGCTAAGGAAAAATTGAAATGGTTGATTATCCATTTAATTGTTATGTTCCATTTAAATGCTTATTTTAGGTACTTAGGCATAAACTATTGATTTTAAATACACATTGTTTGGTAAAAAAGAACAGATATTGGTGGAAATTTAAAAAAACAATGAAATTATTCTGATCATGTAGTTATTTTTCTTTATGCTCATATTTTAAATGGAAAAAAATCCCCAAATCATGGAAAATTGATCATGAATAAATAGTTGTTGTATTAAAATAATTTCTAAAGATATCATCAACCATTTTCAGACCTATTTGGTTTATGGTTTCTTGTTTATGAAATTTCCCTCGATCATTCAATGTTTTTTTGATCAATGATAGATTTCAATCCATATTATTATCTTTGAATTATGATTTTCATCCATGTAAAAATAATCACTTCCCGTCGATGTTCTCATATTTATAAACATTGAATTTGTCAGTATATATGTCCTTTATATGTGCTTTTCTCCCTTATGAAAAAATGATTAATGAATACATTTCAAAATTTTGTTTTTTTATCATTTAAATTTACAAAAAATTATTACAAAAATAAATTTCAGAGTGATAAGATGAAATTGATAAAATGGGGGAGGATTTAACACAACAATATTTTAGAAAACAATACAATGTTTGATTGTGCATTCAACTTGTAATAATGAGCTCAAATAGCCAAGGATATATATAACTGTTATAAACTAACCATTAAAATAGAGGGTATGACTAGTATTAACATGTATATGATATATATATTTTCATTACGTAAAATAAATTGTGGATAAATATTAGTATATAATAAAAAATATTAGAAAGGATATTTTATTTTTCAATCAATTGTTTTCATTAAAAATGATTTTGATATATATGAATGGAAAAATATTTTAAATAATTTTGGCAATTTTTATAAAATAGTTGTTATGATTAGAATCATTTATGAAATTTGGAAATAAAAATTTATCTTCATAGAAATTTTTTTGATATCTCAAGAAATATTAATTATTTTGTGTATAATGAAGAATTCTGATTTTTGTAAGTTTCATTTCATTTCATTACATAATTAAATTTAAATGTCCAATTATGTTTTGAATATGATTTTATGTAATATAATTATTATCTAATTAATTTTAATAGCATAGATTATATTTCAATATAATTCATTTTATAGTTTAATAAAAAATTGGGTTTCCATATAAAAATTGGGTTTTTCTAAAAACTACTATAAATTTAATAATGTTTATTCATTTTAATTAATAAAATAAAAAATAATGGAGAATTTTTTGTGTGATGATTATATATTATAAAAAAATTAAATTCAATTAAAATTAACAAAAGTGTTATTATTCATAATATATTTTATAATAAACCATATTTTCTTGAAAATACTCTTCCTGAAAACACATTTTACATCGCATGTATTGGGTTAAATTTAAATTTAAATCATCCAAAAATTTAAATTTAATTTCTAAAAATGGATTAAATATTTTTAATAATCATAATTTATACTATCTAACACATTAAAATAAATTTTCTACAGTCACATATATTGAAACCAATAATAATAAATTACTATGGTTATGGTGTAAATGGGTTTAACATGGAGTTGACCTAAAAATATAAGTGTAAAAATGTCCTAAAAACTGGTCAAAAAACAATTTTATAGAAACATATATAATGTATCATTTTTAATTACCACCTATAATAAATATTTATTCTTATTTACACGTTAACAAGTTGGTTAAAACTTTTACTTTTGATTAATTACAAATGTGCCACTCATGTTACTTATAAATGGACACCTCGGGTCCACTATTATTCAAACATCAAAACCATTTTTCATAGACCTAAAGATGAAAAAATTAAATCCCATCATCCATAACCTAATACAAAGATATGTTTTTGGTATGTAATCATTCAGAGGAATACATTTGGTATAATTTAATAGAGGTGGTCCGAGAAGGGGTAAAATTACTAATTAATTTTCATTTTATTTCTTCACCCATACTAAAAAACTTATTAAAATATGGTAATGTGTTTAAAATATCTAATTTATTTTTATTTTGTATTATATTAATGTAATAACATAAATCCATCTCTTATTTTTTTTAAATGGGATACACAATCCTCATTTCTGTGTACGACAAACTTCTACATCATGAATCGATTCCATTCATTTTCACATGTCACATATCATAGAATATTGTATCGATGGATTAATATATATATATATATATATATATTACTTTTGTAACATATTTACACTTATATAGTTTTGATACCACACATTCCTTTTTTTTACATTCCATTATATGGGGAATATGACCATTTTTATCATGTGTAAGGGGGGCAACTACCTCGAATACCATATAATTCATTTTTCACTAACTCTATAAATTGAATGTAATAAGGGTAATTTTAATTAATATAGGTGGAATAAATGACATATTAATTATATTTGTTAAATATTTATCATTCTCAAAATATAATGTAAAATTTTTTCTTACACTGAAAAATTATAACATCATTCTTGTATCTGTGGACTACCGCCTCCACGAATAAATGTAATTATTTTTTAATCACCACATCACATGAATTATATACATAAAAATAAATATTTTATTTATAATACAAATATAATTATGGAATGATAAAATAATTCATCTTTTCATTCTATAATAATCATCAAAAAATGGGAGAATTACTCATGTGTAGGTATGACATACCGTCTCCATGATCATAACATAGTTCATTTTTTAGAACCGTACATCTTTATATGTTTTAGAAGTATAAGTAATGTATAAATTAAATATTTATATAATTATTATTATTTTGGATATTTTTGAAATAATTACCTCTATATTATGGAATCCATTTCTTTTACACAGGTTAATCATGTTTCAAAGTGATTTTTATAGAACCCATATCATTTCCACTGGTTAATCACAATTCAAATAGGTTGTTGTGTAATATATTTATTTTCCATAGGTCAATCATATATAAAATATATTTTCACTGAACCAATTTATTCTTCTATGGGTTAATCATTCGTAAAAAATATTTCTATTGTACTCGTTTCTTTTTCACAAGTTCATCATGTTATGAATTGAAAAAAGATTTTTATGAGTTTTACATTGAAATTTTATAACTATGTACTTGATATTTGGTTCGTATACATTACTATATGATGGGTTAACCCAAAATTTCTTGATAGTGTGCCCAGATAGTGCTCTATATTATTGGGTTTGGAATTCAACTTCATGGTAATTAAATTTTTTAGGGTTATATAAGGGTTTTACGAAGATAATTTACCAAGATACAAACTCATTTTCATTATCCTTTCTATGTATCACAAAAGATTCCTTTGATAAATATTAATACGACATGTCTCATGATTATTGATTATAATAAACCCTTTCTTTATTCAATCCTAATGAAATTTTTAATTTCTTATTATTTATTTATTGATGGCTATGAACTTTTTGATTATATGCTAATGCACATTGATAATTTCATCACAACATTATACTATTGTTTTAGTATCAAATTTCATTTAATTGTTAATGGTTATTTTTAATAATAATTATCATTTTAACTTTCCATTCTTATATTTTATTTTCCCTATGTTATAAAGTGTGGTTTTGAATGAATTATTTCTAGAAGGATATCATATGAATCATGTTGACGACATAAGAAGAATTATAAAAAGTTTGGTATAGTAGGAAATATTGTTGCGACCAAAAACTAGCATCGTAGAAACCAATGAATGCTACAATTTGTTTTGAATAAGATATATGGAATAAAATCCAGAAGGATGAAAGGGTTTCATTTCCTTGATAAACTAAATACATACATGAGTCTTTAATTACAGGTTAATACACAAATGAAAACACATGTATTTTCAAACTATCATTATTCCTTGTAGTATAACTTTGAATATAAAACAAAAAATACTTTATGGAATCCTAGGGAAAAGAAGAAAAATAAGGGTGTTTCCAACTTCTTAGTAATGTTAAATTATAGTGAATGATATCATTAATTATGAACAATAATCAACATGGAATGTTAAACCACTAAACACAAATCCCATTTAAATAACATGAATATCTTGATGAGATAAGGAATAATCAATATCACTCGGTTAATAATCATAATCATGTTAAATTTAATCATTTTATAATAATGAAATGCATTCTATGATAATTTCACACTAATAATATCCTATATAATATTAATAAATGAAATGGAGGTAATTGATAATTATTGGATTCAATGATTTCAATGTACATGATACCATTACCATGGGGAACCATAACAAGATAGTATATCATATTATTTTTAATACATTCACAAGATATTTTATAAGTTAATGGTTACAAATCCATAGGGTTTATGGCTATTAATTTCATCTCATGTGACTACTTATGCATCACGGGGATTTCAATAAATTCTCCCCAACCCATGTCATACATGTCCAATGAATTCCTGATAAATAGAATAATCTATTTAATTTATAAACAAGGAGACTTATCATCATGTATCCATATTGAGTAATGGATATAGATTTATTAATATTTTCATAGATTATCACATGTCTATCATTATAGTAATTTTATATAACAATGTCATATTATTTTTAATATAAATGCTCCAATGATAAATTTTATTGAAATTTAGCTAAAAGTTAATGTCCATTTTGGAGTTATTAACTCAAGGAAAAGTTAATGACTAAAAAAATGTATTAATAATGTTAATTCTAATACTTTCCCTGCTCAAAGTTATCATAAATCATTCTGAGGAAGATTGAGGATGGTAGAAATATCATATTTATCCATTATAGTTTGATTAAAGGGTTTTGTATTTGATGGATATCATTTAAATCAAATTTTCCTTAATTATATTGAGGAAAATTTCATTTAAATTTTGAATAAAAATTTAACAATAATTTTATTTGTAATTATCATTAAGAAACATTTCGTTTAGAATGATCATCATAAACATTTCATGTAAAGATTACAAATTCCAACTCCAGATCATGTGTGAGAGAGTTTTTCTCAAGAAGTTTCAACTACCATGGGGATTATTATTTATATTTATCATTTTTTATTTAAACAAAACCTATTAAAATTATTTAATAATAAATTTTTTCGAAAAATTATTTCCCAACTTCTCAGAATTTTGAGTAAATGTTCGGTGATAAGCCAATTTTTTAACTCTTTGAAATTGTTTTCCAATTCACTGATCTAGCCAAAATTTTCTCCATTTTGAGTCAAATTGTTTTGTTTTATTGACCTATATGTTCTTCAAAAATATCTACTAATACCCAAAGAAGGCATGAAAAATATAGATATCCATTATAGATGTAGGCCTTTTCCTCTCCTTGATTTCCTTTGTCTTGGAATGGTCAACATATATTCCTTTCCTAGTGATAAAAAACCCAAGGAATGATACTTTATCAATCCAGAAGAAACATTTATTGATCTTTTCATAAACATTATACCTTTAAACTTTCATTACGAAAAAATTAAAATGTTCCTCATATCTCCATTCCTATTGATGTATATTGAAATGTATTTTATGTAATAGCAGAAGATTTTGTGATTTTATATTTTACAATTAATTTAACCTCTATGATATTGTTTCACATCAATAATAGTGAATATATATTTTTTTATGATAAAGAAATAATATTGGTTTACATAGTATCATGTTAATCATGAACTACATAAAACATATATTTTAAAATTATCTAAACAAAATATCTAGGTCATCATATGATTCATGAAATACTAGCATTCAACAATATATTGTGTAACACACAATATCTATTCTTACCGAAAAATAATATAATATTTAAAATATTTTTATTCAATTTAAAAATATATAACTTAGATGTTAAATTATATTTTATGTATATTATTTAAAAAATTATGACAATATATTTTCTATATAATATTTAATATGAATTAATTAGATACATATTAATTAAAAATTAATATAAGAACCAGTTGAATGAAAATCAAATATTTTTATAAAAAATTAATTTTATTCGTACCAAATTATTTTATCATAGTAAATGAAATTTATTTCAATTAGTGAGTGATATTAATGAAATATATATCGATTATATCCATTCAAATGTTTTTTATCTGTTCTTAAAATATATTTTATTGGTATAACATAAGAAAAAACATATTAGTATGCATAAAATCATGTATATTTATTCCTATTAGTGTTAATTTTTTGTGTTTTTCTGTGAAGTTTCATTTTCTAAAGAATATTTCAAATACTAAAATTTATCTCAAAAAATAATTTTAAAATATTTAATTTATATTGTTAAATTATATTTTTAATTTTTTTAATGTTTAATTAAATAATTTTTAACAATATATATAACGTAGGTAATTTCAATCAATTCCACACATAAATTGGTAATAAACACCTCAAAACATCTGATCGTTTTTACTTTAAATGCAATCTTTGTCATCCCTTATCTGGAGTAAAATTTCAATTAATTTCTCCCACTTACAAGATTTAAATTTGTCAAAATGGATTATATATTTTGAATTAGTATATTTTAAAATGTTTAATTAGTTAAACTTAGTGTTCTACAGAAAAATATTAATGAAGGTAATTATTAATAATTACAATGATAAAATTAAATTAAGCATATGAAGTGAAAAACTAAACATAAGGCTAGATATGACCTTCAAACCTATCAAAAATAATACTCTAGAAATATTCAGTACCGACCATCTATTGTCTCAACATTTTATATTTATTGGTTCTACATTCAAAAAAACGTGGGTGGGGTTGGCCTTTTTCAAAATATTACAAGGGTGCCACTACTCCTCCACTATAGAAGGCCTCACATCTTCTTAATTCATAACACCTCACAAGACTCATTTGATCAGTCAAAATCCTCCCAAATAGCTCCCAAAAATCTCTTCATTCATCATTTAAGCCATTCTTTTGGGATAGAAACAATATACTGAAGTATTTTGGAGAAAACCAAAAGGAGTAACCTTTGGAAAAGGTAAAATCCTCCCTCATGATCCTTAAAATTTTATTCATTATCTATACCCTCCAATATAATTATTATATTATTATAAAACAAATAAAAATATCCTAAATATACTTAGGTGTTTTATTCTATGAGTTTTACTTACACATACACACACTTCATACTAATGGGCAACAAACATATTGTGTATGTGTACGGCAAACCACTTCTCACAAAAAAAAATATTGTTCATTCCTCCCTTAAAGCCTCTTCTGGTGGATACAATAAAGAAAAATATATTTTTAAAATTTTTTTATTATAGTTATATTTTATTTAATCTTCTTTAATTATTTTAAAATATGTATCATTATACATTACCTATTCTATTAATATGATAATTTCATTACAGGAGGTGTGAGCCACCACCTTTTTATTGTGATTTGACTCATTTTCAAAAGTAAATTGAATGCATAAAGGATTATTTTATTTAAAAAATATGTTATATTAAAAAATATATATGATATTAATGAAATAATTATCATTTTGGAAATATAATATATATCAATTACTTAGTGACCCTTTCACAAACTTAATAAGTGATATCATAATTCATGGAAGTGGGGAATACTACCTATTCAACATGATGTGATTTTCTTTTACATCATATTTATTATATATATATATAAGTATAAATGAAAAATAACATGGTATTTATTATACAATTATCATTTTCGAATGGAAAATGTTACTGGAGTTTATTCAATAATGATCATTGAGAAATTGAAACATTACTCATGCTTACGTATGACCTACAATCTCTACGATTGTAATTTAAATTCATATTTAACATCCCAATATAATGATGGGTTTTAAATATATACTTAATGTAAAAATATTATAATTATTTCAGGATTATTATTATGTAAATGATTATATAATGAGCACTACGACCATAGTTGACCAACCAAATTTATTTTTAGCACATGAACTGAATTTAGTAAAAAAAACCAGACATAAACTTATTTGTTTAACTAGTTGTACAAAAATTGGGAATAAGTGATGTGAAATAAAAAATAAGGAATAAAAAACGTCTAAATAAAATAATTAGTTTTTATATGTTAATACTGCAATAATATAAATATAGACGAGACAAGGCAGACTCAATGTAATAGAATTTAATATCACTGCCTATTTATTTGAGGTACATGCATTTTTCATCACTCGCTTCTTTTATGTGGTTTATATACTACATGTGAATATATTATATTCCTATTATATTTAATTATATTCACATTTAAATAAAAAAGTTTTATTAATTCAATTAGAGGGATTATTTTTCTAAACTTACCAAATCGTTATATTAATTTAGTCTTAATTTTATTTATTTTAGACACATGCTATCTTATAAACCGATATTTATATATGAAGTCTATAAATTAACTTTTACTTGTTAAAAAATTTATCGCTTTATTTTAATCATATTTTAATACTCCATGTAATTTTATATTATTACTTGGGGAGTATGATTAAATGTTACCATGTGATTAGAGTTTATAGAAAAAATAGCACCATTTATCGAGATTATTTCTTATCACATTTTTATTGATGAAATAATGTTATCCATCTATCTTAAACACTCAAAACATATTCTTATATGGTTAGTATTTATTTCTTCTTTTATTAGTACCATTTTCCCTCCTTGGTATGTATGATAATTAATAAATATTTTTTAGGATTATATGAACTTACATTTCTCTTTGGATGAAAAATGTGTTATTTAAAAACAATGATTTCCAAAATAAGTATTTAAAGAATACAATAATAATCACCTAGATAATTTAAATATTTATTACCCTTTTTGTCTTTTACAAAATTTTCAATGGAATATTTTTATATATTTCTGAATGATGAATTTTTAAAACCTTATTTATAGTACAAATAGATCGATTTTTTTTACCAAATATTGAATGTAAGAATTTACCCACCATAAATTATTTGATGCATTGTTTTCTTTTCTAAAAGGTCAATTTTTATGAAAATGTTTTTAAATAAAATTTTCAAAGAAATGGTTTTCTAAATGATTTCGATCTTCCTTTTTATGTTTCAATGGAAAAATAGTTTTTAAATGGTTCGCCTTCTCCTCTAAAAATTTTCAATGGAAAAAAGGGATTCAATTTTTTTATTAATTCCTTTATTTTTTTAAATTTTTTTCATGAAAATGGTTAGCAAAAGGATTCACGTTTTAATAATAATTTTCCAATGTATAAAAGATAATTTCCCCCTGATGTTTATTTGATAGATCATTAAAAATTATTTACCATATAACATGACATTCATTGGTGTTACTCTTGTATTTCAGGGAAATTATCTAAGGGTTCAATTCATAATTATTCTTTGATAGGATTATCTATTTATAATATAATGTTTAAGAAATATTCATCATTGCATGGCATATATGTCTATGAATCCTTCTTCTTTTCATGGGTTCTTCCTTGATGATATGATTGTTAAATTTTCTCTTTTTTGATAGGTTAAGATATTATTACATGTTTATAAAACAAATTTCATTTAATGTGTTATGATATGATTGTTTATGATTTTTTGGAATAATTATATGTGATTTAATTATGATATAGTTGGGACCTATTTATCCTTCCAATTCACTAGTTAAATATGTATAACTCACAATAATGACTAATATAGTCTTAGGAGTGGACCTTGACTACTATTATAGATATGGGAGAGAACCTTAACCACCAAGATGATATGAGGAGTGAAATCATGCAACAAATATGGCCATGGGAGTAAAGCCTGACTGCCAAGATGGTATGGGGAGTGAACCCATACTACTAATATAGTCTGGTAAGTGATTCCTTGGCTACTATGGAAATCATATTATATGCTTATTTGTTTTCCACATTTCAATATCTTATTAGTTTGTTAAGATTTCTTGTATTATGTTCATCATTTTTGGATGATTCATGTCTTATTAACAAACAATATTCATTTCATGAATCATATTTATGATCATTTATATGTAGGTTATGATATTATATTTAAATGATCAATTTCTCAAACCTATATGATCATGTTTATGGTTACATGTCTCCCTTGTTTACCCTTAATGAGCATCTAAGCTCACTATTTTTAATGTTTTTTTAACTGGGTTTTGAAGATATATATTATGTATGATGTTACCAAGAATTTTTATAGTCAATATGTACCAATTGAGAGATAATATCAATCAATTACGTACTAGTGTTTAGGATTATCTATTTCTAATGGAACTATACTAATACAATCATTGGGTGTAATTTTATTTAATGTATTATGTGTTCTAAAAATGTAATGAAATTTATATTTACATTTAGACTAGTTCATTATAGTTTTCATGAAATAAATGGTCCAGTTAACTTTTAGATACTATGATGAGGAAAACATTGTGATACGTCTATGGAAATTTCTAAGGATATGTCTGAGGATCAGTAAAAGTAATGAAAATATCATGGAATTTTGGTAAAGGAAAGAGTGAGTGGTTTACATTAAATAAATACCATTTTTGTTACTAAAAGTTTACATGGTTCTGGCATATATATATATTTCTAGGAGTAACAACTTTGAAATGGTGTCCAGGGCCTGACTCGGGTAACCTGGTAAATGACAACAGGCTTTAAAGCACCCCTGGTCTGACACTCTCATGTGATATGCTTTGAGAATTCACAAATTCATCATAAAAAATCATGATGAATTAAAAAATAATTTTCAAATAAATAACCTAGGAAAATCCTACGATTTAATATATTAATGAAGGTA
Organism: Viscum album; assembly: GCA_963277665.1. Taxonomy (NCBI): domain Eukaryota; kingdom Viridiplantae; phylum Streptophyta; class Magnoliopsida; order Santalales; family Viscaceae; genus Viscum; species Viscum album. Next base: position 1,332,063,194 of record OY728148.1, on the reverse strand, counting down.
TCATAATTTAGACTAAGCCTAAGTGTTTTTTCATGATTTTGTGGTTTACTGCTTCATTAAATGTTTCTCACATTATGATTTTGGTTTTTGATAAATAAATGAAACGTGAAAGATCTTGGTTGACATTGAATGTTTAATATATAGAAAGTATGGTAATTTTTGAAAAATATTACCATGGTTGTAATCTCATAATAAGAATCAAGAAGGTGGTATGAATATTCGTTATACTTCTGAAGATAAAGAGGCCATAAAAACATTTGAATTGTATGTGATGTTCTTCCAGTACTGTTTTCATTAATCATAATAACCAGGATTAGTTTCATTTTTTAGGAACCTTAGTACCTGATTTATAATTCATATTCTACAAAAGAGGTATTATAGTATAATTTGATGAAGCATGAAAAATGTTTTAATAATTGGGTTGGATGAATAAAGTAATTATTTTTTTAAATTAAATTTTTTTTTTAATATGAATCATGAAATATATAAGTATTTTTAGTAAAAGTTTTAATTATGGTGTGAAAAGGATATATTGAATTCTGATAGAGGCTTATAAAAGTGATATTTGTATTAAGGTATGGTAACCCTTAATGTGATCATTATTTTGATATAATTGTGTTTAACATGGAAAATTGATGATTGATTTATTAATTTTAATATCACTAATTACCCTAGATCTAACAACTAATTTCTTAAAAAAGGGTTCCCTGTTAAGATGGATAAAGTTTAAAACATATTATATATAAGAAATATATATTGTAACATTTAGAATATGGAATATTGGATTTTTTTCATTATTATTTTTGGTAATTCAGGTTATTACCATGTTTCGAGAGAATATATTATGATTTTATTCACATGTATTGAATTTGACAACCATGAGACACATTGTGGAGTATGGGGGGGAAATATTAAGCTGATTTTGTTACTTTCACTATAATGTTTTTGATTTTCATATTTTGGATGTTTTATAAGGGTAACCCATTATGGAATGTTTAATTTAAACATCAGATGATGTATTTAAATACTGAGTTCATATTTAAAAACCATTGTTAAATGGTTATGTAGTAACTCAACTTATTTTAAATATGTCGATGATATTTATTAGGTAAATTTTGATAATGTGGTTTTAAAAAATGAAATTATGTATTTAGAGAGAAATCCCATCATGTCTAGAAAATACGTAAGTGTTGAACCCCTGAAAAAAGGACAATATGGGTTGCACGACTAACACTAGTCTAAATTATGTGAATGGAAATGTGTAATTTTTGTAATTAAAATTTTGATGAATATATATATTGTATGTGATTTATGACTTCAATAAATCCATAATATTTATGATTTTCCTCCATGTTCATAATTTCACTTCCCACCTATGTATTCTTATATAGAAACCTAGTAATATGTTATTTTGGGTAATTGTTATACACCCAAATTTCTATTTTATAAAAGAATCTTAATTATTAATTTTGGTGATTTATTTTCCCAATAATGTAACATTAAGGTATTATACCATTGATAACCCAGATGAATTTTGAGGGAGACATTCTTTTTAAAAGGAGTATGATGTAACAACTTGAGATTTTTTATGTTTTTTTCCAAAATTAATTTAATATCTTTGATATTTTTTGATTTCGTAGAACACTAAATATATCTTATGTTATTTTAAAGGAATAATATTCCATTTTGAAATTCCAAGTTAATCATGCACTAAGACCAACATAAATTTTTGCATCATCTACATGGATCAACAATGTTAGCATAAATTTAATACAAGACTGACTTTCCCCGAAGTCATGCGTAATACAGAAGACATGGTGTTACCGAACACTAATATATTAATAAAAATATTAATTTTTATTATAAAAATATCTAACCCCGACATTAAATTATATTTTAGGAAAATATTTGTTAATAACATATAGAAACATGTGGGTTTAAAAAAATATAACCTGAAATAATTATTTTTACGTTATTTAGAAATGAATACGAAAAAATTGAATATAAATATAATATATTTAATTGAAAAATATTTTTATTATCATAATGCTATTATATCCTAATAAATATAATAAAATAAAATTATTGACTGATATCAATTTAATATATATATATATATTAAATAAATTTTTTTTGTTATTCATCTAATATTTTTAATTTGTACAAGTTAAAAACAAAATGAATATTACACATAAAATCCAATATTTTTATAAAGTCACTTTTATTGCCTTTTGTTGGAGAGACCATTTTTAAAAGAAAATAAGGAACACATAAAAAAATAACTTCAAAATAAAAATTAATTTTTGAAAAAAATAAATAAATAAAGGCTAGGGTGAACGTTTGGTATTTTTCTTTGAACATTTATTTTCCAATGAATTGTGAAAATACATAAATTTAACAACAAACTACATAATCATCTAATTTATCTATTACGATAAATTATATTATTAACTTATTTTTAATTTTATTTATATTATATTTTTAACAATTTATTTTTTTGTGGTAATTTTAATCAATTTCACATTGAAATTGGTTATAATACCATGAAAACGATTATAAATGTTTTCATTAAAACCCTGCTTCGTCGTCCCATCTACTGAGTCTAATTTAAATTAACATCTATCACTTATTTGATTGGAATTTTTCCAAATGGATTCCACATTTAGATTCATTCTAATTTATAAATTATAATAATATCAGCTTCATTTTTGAGAAAATATATTATACAAGTTAATTAAAATATATTAGAATGATTAAGATTAAATTAAGCTTTACAAGGGACTAAACCTTAAACATAAGGCCTAATTAGACCTCGAAAGTTGTAGAAATAAAAATTATGGCCTTATTTAGACACTATTATCCATTTTCTAGACATGGTAACATTATTGGATCAACATTCAATAAAAAAATATGGGTGGGGTTTCCCTTTTCATAAATATTACATGAGTGAATGTCCTCCTCCACTATAAAAGGCATCCTCTCCTCCCACTCCTCTCACCTACCAAGACACATTATCTCAAACAATATCTAATTAAATATATCCTCAAGATCAAAAAATTCATCTTTTAGTCCTCTCTTTGTTAATATATCAATTCAAGGATGTCCTTTGGTAAAAACCACTAAGAGTTACCCAAAGGAAGAGGTAACATCCTTTCTTTAGCTCATCTATCTTATTTTCATTCTCTATCCCCAACACTCTCCTTATTCAATTATTTTAAAAAACCAGTATCATAAATATAATTTTATGTTTTATGGTAATAATTTTATATAAAAATGCACATACTTATATCTAATAGGTAGAGAACATAATTCTTATGAGTACAATGAACGACTTCATTACAAAACGATGATTGTTCATTCATCACTTAGTGCCTTTGATTGTGGGAATTGTGATAGAAATTATATTTTTATATAATAGCTATAATATTTATAAAGTATTTTATCTTATTAAATTTTATTACAACACATATCTTTATACTTTACATAATGTTTAGATATGATAATTTCATTTGAGTAATGTGGACTACCGCCCCCTCAAACCTACGTGATTCGTTCACACACTACATGGAAAGTATAAAGGATGGTTTTAATTATATATATGTTTCACTAAAAATATATATATTATATTCATTATCTAATTCACATTTTGTAAATATAATATATTCCATTTTATTTATTACCGTTTCACACACTTATAAAGTGATAACCTCATTCGTGGATGTGTTTACTACCTCCTCATCGACATCATGTGAGACTTTTACAGAAAAAATTTTTTTATATAGGTATAAAATAATAACTAATATGCTATTTTTGGTATAATTATAATTCTATAATGATTAATGCTTCTTACTTTCATTCCATAATGATCGTTAAAAAATTGTAATGTAACTCTGTGTACGTATGACCTACCGACTCAATGACTATAACATTGATTCATTTAATAAAACAATATTTAATGAGATGATATAAAATTAGTATTAATTTATAAATTTATAATTATTTTATTATTATTATTCAAGGAATGTTTATAATATTAAATATTTGACCATAATCAACTAACCAAATACATTTTCAAGACATGAACCGATTTCGGTCCAAACACCCAACATAAAATTAGTTATTTAATAGAATTATAAAACATGGTAATATCTGAAAGAAAATAAATAATTATAATAATAATGTTTTTGAATCAAGTACAAAATTAACATAAGTTTAGTATTTAGTAATATAAAGACAGATGAGACAAGTCAGACTCAAGGTTAGGGAATTTCATCTTACTCCACATTTCATTGAGATACACGCCTTATTAATCTCAAAATTGTATTGTATAGTTTATATAATTCACATGAATTTCATTAATTCATTTTATAAAAAATAAATTCATATTTAAATAACCATTTTATAATATGTTTGTCATGGGTTTTATGTTTTAAATGTTACCAAATATGTAATGTTACATTGTTTTAATTTTCCTTCATTGAGACACATGCCATCTTATAAACCTATATTTTTATTTGAGGTGTATAAAATTCCATTTAAATGTAATTAAATTAGTATCCTTATTTTCATGATATTGTAAAGATATACGTAATTTCATTTTCCTACATGGGGATTATGATTCAATGTTACCATATGATAAGAGTTTCTTGAAACAATATCACCATTTATCGAAAGTGTTTATTATCACATTTTTTAATGATAAAATCATATGATCCATATTTCAAGAACACTCATGAAATTTATTATATTGTCTTTATTATTATTTTATTTATTTCGTAGTACCATATTTCTATTCTTTGGTACATAAGATATTTAAGACAATTATTTTAAAAAAATATAACCTTACCTCTCTATCTAGTTTGAAATAGGTTTTCTTACAATACCATGATTTCCAAAAAAATTATTCAATGAATATTATACTAATATCAAAAATAATTTAAATACATAATTATCCATTTTATATTTATCTAATTCTTTCAATAGAATAATTTTTTTACTTTCCAAACGATACATTTTTCTAATCTTTTTTCCGGGAAAAACGAATGTTCGTTTTTACCTCGTACGTCATATACAGATTTAAACACAACCAATTCCTTGAAGATTTATATTCATGTTTTAAAAGATAATTTTTATGAAAATTTATTTAAAATAAATTTCTGAAGAAATGTTTTTTAAAATGTTTCCAATCTTCATTTATAAATTTTCAACAAAAAATAGTTCTCAAATGGTTTTCATGCACCTATAGCATTTTTCAATGGAAAAAAAGATTCAAATTTTTTAATGATTACTTTATTTTAATTCAATTTTATTTTAAAGAAAATGGTTTTCATATTTTTTTACATTTTAAAAAGAAATTTTCAAAGGAGAAAATATAATTTCTTCTTGATGTGTTTATAAAATATCTTTCAAAATGCTTTCCCTTATAAGAGGATATTCATTGGTCTTACTCATTCCTATCATTAAAATGATCTAATGGTTCCATTCATATTCATTATCTAAGTGGATATGTATTTTTTACATGATGTTTATGAAATCCTCTTCAATTCATACATTGTAGGTCTTTGAAACTGACATATTTTCTTGGTCTATACTTTTAGAATATGATTATTAAACCTATTAATTTTTCAATAGGTTATGATATGGTTACATGATTATGAAAACCATTTCATTTATGGGGTAATGAAATGATTATTGATGGTTTTTTGGAACATGTATTAATTATTTCATTATGAGATGGGTATGTCTTATATCTCCCCCAATGTGATGGATAAAACATTACATATAATTAGTTATACTAATATTGTCTTGGGAGAGAACCTTGAATACTAATATGTCCATGAGGGTGAACCATATCTACAAAGATGGTACGTGGAGTGAGCTCATGCTACTAATATGACCATGGAAGTGAATCATGACAACTAATATTGTATGGGGAGTAAACCCCTGCTATTGATATAGTCCGGGTTATGATTGCTTGACCATTAGAGAAATAATATTATATGCTTATGTTTTTTCTTTTTTCCATGTCTTAATCCTATGTTTTTATTTCATGCCTTTTATTTTTCATTTCCTTATAATTCATGTCATATGAACTAAACAAATTTATGTCATGATTCTTATGTATGATATTTGATATGTTCGGTATGATGCTTTGTTTACATGATCATTTCCTTATACCCTTATACTTGTCTGTATCATTACATGGATCAATTTTTACGCTTATTGTCCTTCTGAGAACATACCTTGTTATGTTTCCATCCCCATGTTATAAAGATATTTAATATGTATGATGTGTCTCATAATGGTTCCAGTCAAGATGAACCTAGTTGGAGATAATGTAGATCACTTATTTACCACTATTAACGTTTCCATTATTCTAGTGAATCTTCACTAATAATGTTTTTGTGTGTCTATTTTTTTTGTAATGTTTTAATTGTTATGAAAATTTGATGAAATGTATATGTATGTTAATATAAAGATGTTATACTCAATAATCAATAAAATATTATTTTGAGGTAATCTCTAAATAGTCTATTAATTATTCCCATGAATATTTCTAGAGAATTTATTAGTCTAATGGGAATTACTATGAACTCATAGTGTCCATACCTCTTTAGAAAGTCAATCATGGTAATATAATCCTTCTTAACCATTAATTGGTGATATCCTAATGAAATTACCCCATTAAGTATTCACTTAGAAACAAATAGATGATTGAATATGACATTTTTCCATGTTAGGGGATTCTTGTTCTTCATCATTATTTTTTGAGATAAAGATAATAATAACAATGGGGCATTGGTCAATCATTGTTCTAGATGAATAGGACTAGTGTACCCCATGGTGAAGTACTCTGTTATATAAAACTATTGTCCATGTAATGGCTGAGACCACTATGGTCCATTCCTTTGTGAAAATGTGGTGTTGGAGGTGTTCCAGGTGGTCAAGGTGACTGGGTGTGAATTTGGGTGGAATTTTATGGAAATCTAAATGGAACTAGATTTGGCACGGTTGGCACACAGTTTTCCTAAACAGTGCGGCCAAACTATGCAGGGTTAGTGTTGGAGGTAGTGGCTAATGCACAGTTATTGCATGGTGTGTCTAACCGTGCAGACTAACCATGCGAGGAGTGTTTGGAGAGGCAGAAGCAAACACATGGTTAGCGCATGGTTTGTTAAACTGTGTGTACTAATCGTGTGGACACTTAATATTAGATCCTAAAATTGTGGATCTGAACTCTTTTGCCTATAAATGGTTCGTTTAATCCTTTAAGTGGCCATAACACAGGATTACCCTTCCTTAGAGGTAGAATAACCTCTCCCAAGCGTTTTTTAGGTGATCCTGAAGCTTTTATTGGTGAATCGAAGCCGATTTCTTAAGGTATGTGATCGTTATTGTTTGGTTTATTAGATCTATTATGATCTACTCCTCCTCTTCTCTCAGTATCTTAGATCTTTGCCCATTATGGGTAGATCTAAGAATTTGGATGTCGAATATGAAGAACTTTTGTCTTGGTTATGATAGGAGTGGAGATATAAGGAGGATTCATGGAGAATCAACCTGGTTTCTTGGGCGTTCTTCGACCGTTGTGGTTTTCCATGAAATCCTTTGAGGTAGGGGATTTTTGGCTTCTCTAATTGTTTATGTGCAATCATAGAGTTAGCATGATTTAGTCTTTAGAAACTTAATGAAATTGACCAAATTAAATACTTGAACCGGATTAAATGAATTTTTTTAATCACATGTTGTTGCTTTGTACCGTGATAACGGTTCACCTATTGATTTTCTAGATAGTGTGATATCTATTCCTTGCTAGTTAGAATGTAGTTCTTGATGAAATTGATAATGAACTTATAGCCGGAATTAATTGATAATAAATAGGCTGAAGATAAAGAGGCATGTAAACGAATCCAATTGTTGTTGTTGTGGCTGTTGATCCAAATTGATGTTAATCAAATTGATTCTGATGTCGGTGATTAATTTAGTTGGTTGGTATACCAAAAACTATTGGTTCTTGTTGTTTGAAGGCTAGATGCCTTGTTGATGGGCCAAGAGCCCAAATTTATGTGATATATACTTTCCTGCTGCTTGTGCTGTGATGTGATACTGTATCAATGTTGTGATATGTGGGGCATGGATGCCTTGTGGTTGTGGTAGCGGACGATGCCTAGAGTAGAGAGATGCATCAGTTTATGCATGTGGGTGTCAGGGAGGACACTAGGGATGATGTAGTGGCGAGATGCATTGGTTTAGGCATGTGGGTGTCAGGGAAACACAATGGATGATGGAATGGGATGGATGTGATTGTTGGATGCTTGGTGCGTTATTTGGTTGTTTATTTTCTTTGCTTTTCCCCACTACTCAAGGTAGCTGGTCTTGCTTACTCATCTACCGAAATAGGTGAAGACATGCTGGGTATGCCACATGAATTCCGTGTTTATCCTCTCAAGGGAGGATGGGTCTACTCTCTTGCTATAGGTGGTAAAGACTTGACGAGTAGTACATCTACTCACCGTGTTGAGACCCTTGTGTTTAGTAGCATATGATTATTTTCTAGAATTCCAAGTAATATGGGAAAGTAATTCTATAATGAATGTTTTAATAAATGATTTAAACCCATGGGGTTGGAGTTGTTGAAACACAATGATGAGGTTGAGATCTTTTGAAGGCACATTGGTTTTTTGAAGTGATGTTAATGGAATTTAATGTGGAATTGATCAGTGTTAATTAATGTTGGTTGAATTAATTAGCGTACAGTGGAATTGATAAAAACCGAATGAAGTTATCTAATAAATCCCTTAAATGGTTGTGTGCTTATAGGATACATAGTCTTATAAGTGGTAGCCTGGAGTCTGAGAGATGTTAGTTGTTGTTGTTTCTATGACTAGGTCATGGCCAGAGTGTGGTTGTGAGTTATAGTATATTTGGTAATTTTTGTGTTTCTATACGCTACTCCACCCTTTTAGTAATGGAAACTGGTGCCCTGGGGATTCTGAGCCCTGGGGGGTGTTTTTCCCAACATTCCGGTGGGAGGATGAATGCCCGACTACCCCCTTTGACCCCACTCTCTTATCTTGGTAGATACTAGTTTCATTAGGCGCACTGGGTAGTTTTACCCATATATATGGGTAGAGGGTTGTAATGGATTGTGGTTATTCACACACATATATTCTGTATATAGTATCCAATGAACTACTATAGGTGTAACGTGTAAAGGCTGTGATGGCTTGAGGATCCTTACTCGGTGTATGGGTTGTAATGGCTTGAGTTATAATACCTGATGTATGATACATGTTATGCGAGATGTAGTGGATCCCTGAAACTACCTGGTTACTTTAGGTTGTGAGGATGGTGTGGTGCATCGCCCAGGTGTCTGCGGGTAAGCCTTTGTGGTGCATGTGGTGCAGATTGTGGAGCATTGTCTATGTGTATACGGGCAAACCTTTAGAGAGAGATGCACATGACGTATCTCATTGGGGGAAAGTCTCAAACTAGTGAGGAAGTAGTAGCGGGGTTACCTTGATATTCTTTATTATATGATATATTCTTGTATGTGTTACTTGGTGAGAGTAGAGATCGTGAGGCTGGGAACTTAGTATAACAATTTAGGTGATGAGTTAGTTTCAGGTTTGTGTCACTGGGCTTTAGCATGATTTCTTTACTTTTGCTCAAGTGACTTCGGGAAGGATCCTACTGAGTATACTCTTATACTCACCCTACCTTTATATAAACTGTATTTCAGGTAACTTGGAGCAGGAGGGAGATCATGCCAGTTTCTAATAGCTTGGGGTTGCAGGAGCTGTTCAGGCTTGTGGTTGCAGCTTTTTTTACATTCTTTTGGATACTTGGAGTTTTTCCTTTCAGTTGTAGTAATTTTGCATGACATTACATATGTGCACATGGGTTTTCTTTTATACTTCAGTTCTAGGTTGGAGTTGGTGGTGTCTATATTATCTCTCTCTTTCACATGTGTTCTCTTAGAGGGTAATATCTCCAATTTGTGTGTTTATTATACACTCGGTGCTAGTCTCCAACCCGGGACCTACTGGAGATGGGGCTTGGGGGTCATTATTTCCCTTCTCACATTGTCGGCCCAGGAGGGGTACACATTGTGGGGAGGGGGTCATGACAGAGTGGTATCAGAGGTCTGGTTGAGGGATAGGATGGAGTTTGGAGTTAGGCATAGGTGAGGTTTCATGGGTTAGTAGGGCAACAATTTCATTCACGTTTAGCAAGTGAGGTAAAAAGCAGTGACCGACTGAGACATAGGCATTTAGGGCCCCGTATGATCTGATATATGGACCATTAAGTTTTCAATGGCTACTATACAAGGCGATACTAGTTGCAGGGTAGAGTCCTAGGAAAGTATAATGCATCATTCTTCTTTGTTCCTGTGTTTGAATTGGTAGACCAAGGGATAGGTTAACAAAAAATGAATAACAAAATTAATTAAATAATGTTGAGTATTCTATATTCCAGGCTTAGGAGCTCTTGGTGTTTTTTATTTTATAGTTGTGGCTCCAGGTCGATGTCCTTGTTAGGTTTCTGCAAAAAAATATCCAGCATGCTGTTCCGGCAGATCGTCGTAGGGTAGACGTTAACGACAATGACACATGGTAGAAGACACTCCGTGAGTTTCAGCGCCAATGTCTGCAGAATTATGAGGGCTCGGTCTCAGATACAGTCGTAAAAGACTGGTTGGAGGAGGTCAAGACATGCTTCAGTTCGTCCATGCTCTGAAGGATCACTGGGTATCCTTGGTTGTGATGATGCTACGGGGAGCAATAAGGCAGTGGTGGTTGTTGTTACTTGGGGATCGTGAAGAGTCACAGATCTCATGGTAGAAGTTTCCTAGGCAAGTTTAGAGTCAAGTTCCTTTCTCCAACTGCGAAGATGTCTTGTCTCTAGGAGCTTCATACCCTTCGATAGGGGAGCTTTACTGTTCGAGATTTTGTAATATGTTTCAGGAACCTTTTACGATATGCTTCGGACCCGTTACCAGATGAGGAGGCCAGGGCAAGACATTTCGAGGAGGCTTTGCGTCCAAAGATCTAAAACCAGGTAACCCCATTTATCCTGAAGTCGTATCTTGAGGTACTGGAGAGGGAAGAGGTTGTTAAGAGGACTTTGTCCCAGACCGGATCATCACGAGAAGGGGATCTTCATGATCCCTCAGGAAGCAATGTTGTGGTCCAGGGTTCCTGGATTTCAAGGAAGAAGAGTTTTCGTTCAGCCGCAGGTAGGTCCCAGCCCTTCACATAACATTTCAACAGAGGCAGTCACTCTCAAGCCTATTACAAGGGATCAGGTTCTTGTTTTTTCTTTTGTGGTCGTGGTCATTAGCAACGGGAGTGCCCGACCATTCAGAGCGGTCATCATGCACCAGGTGTTACACTTTAGGTTTTTTCATTGAAGGAGTTCCAGCCAAGGTAGCAACAGCCAGTTGTACCAGTTTTAGATCACCAGAGGGTAGATGAGGCATTAAGAGGAAAACTCCATGATGCTCCCCATCCTCAAAGAGAAGAACGTGGCCGTGGTGGTGGTCGTCATCAGGGTCAGAGAGGTTGTGGAGGAGGTTTTGGACAACTTCATGATCTAGCGTTGCTAGCACCAGACGAGACAGATGTCGTTCAAGGTACCCTTAGCTTTTTTTCTACCATGGTGTATGCCTTTCTTGATTTATGAGTAACACAATTCTTCATATAACCTACCCTTGTCCATGCTTTGGGAATTGAGGTAGAGAGGCTTCTAGTTACCTTGGTGTTGACTACGCTAGTTGGAGTTCGAGCTGACTTGTTTGATGTATGTAGAGATTGTGAGATAGTGTTGGGGAAACACCACTCATAGGGAGATTTATTATGTTTATGAATACAACCATGTGATGTCATCCTTGGCATGGATTGGTTGTATTCATAGCTGGATATCATGGATTGCTTCACGAAGAAGGTCGTTTTCCTTTTGCGGATGGAGAAAAAGTGGAGTTTGTTGGTAAGCGAGATCCTCGGATGGGTCATAGGCGTATTCTATTCTTATCTTTCATGGAAGCTGAGATGATGCTGAGTTTTTCAGAGGTTTGGAAGTTGGAGTTTCCTAGGGTCGTAGAAGAGTACCCCGATGTCTTTCCAGAGGAGGTTTTAGCATTACCCACTTGATGAGAGATCGAGTTTGGGATTGAGCTACAACCAGGAACGTCTCATATCTCTATGTCTCCATATAGGATGACCCCTTCTGAGTTACAAGAGCTATGTAGAAAGATTTATTGTCTCTTATAGTGCGGTTTTGTTCGACAAAGTGTGTCACCATGGGGTGCACCAGTAATATTCATGAAGAAGACTAGAGGATGTTTGCAGTTGTGTGTCAATTATCATCTCTTAAACAAGTTGAAAATAACGAATATCTATCCTCTTCCATGGATCAAGGATTTATTCAATCAACTGAAGGGTGAACGTTGGTTCTAAATGTTTGACTTGCGGTCAGGATATCATCAGATGCGTGTGAAGGATGGGGATATCCCGAAGTATGCTTTCTGTTGTTGTCATGGGCATTATGAGTTCATTGTAATTCCATTTGGTGTGACGAATTCTCCAGCTGTATTAATGGGATTGATGAATGATATGCTCCGTGAGTTCCTTGATAAGGTCGTGGTAGTTTTCATCGATGAAATCCTTGTGTACTCCAAATATGAAGAGGAGCATGAAGAGCATCTATGAGCCGTTTTGGGAGTTCTTTGTCGACATCAACTGTTTGAAATGTTGTCAAAGTGTTAGTTTTGGGCTTGAGAAGTCCGTTTCTTGGGGCATGTTGTGTCCCAATAGGGATTATCTTTGGTTCCATCGAAGATAGAAGTAGTTGTGTCTTAGGCATCCCCCAAGACAGTTCAGAGGTGCGAAGTTTCCCTGGTCTCACACGCTACTACAGGAGGTTTATAGCCAATTTCTCCCGACTATCAACTCCTCTAAAAACTTTGACCAGGAATGATCTGGATTTCGTATGGAATGATCAGTTTCAGGAAGCTTTCGAGTATCTAGAAGGGAATTTAGTAAGTGCTCGAGTCCTTTGTCTTCCAACTGAGGGAGTTCAGTTTTATGTTTTCAGCGATGCTTCACATCTGGGATTATGTTGTGTTCTCATGCAGCAGAGGTCAGTTTTTTCTTATGGGTCTCAGCAGTAACTTCCCCATCAACACAATTATTCCACCCATGATCTTGAGATGGTAGCCGTGGTGTTTCCTATAAAGTTGTGGAGACAATACCTCATTGGTGAGTGCTTTTTGGTTTTCACCGATGATAAGAGTTTGAGGTATGTTTTCTCCCAGTGTGACATGAAATTATGATAGCATCGGTGGATGGAGTTCTTACAGAATACGACATCGAAATATCTTATACACCTGATAAAATGAATTTTGTAGCTAATGCGATGAGTTGAATGTCATGTAGTGAAGCTGCACATGAATCCGATGATTCTTGGAGAGTAATAGAAGAATTGTCAGCATAACATCTTGATATGGGATAATTTGGGGGTACATGTTGTCTTTTTCAGATGACGGTACCTTCATCCCTGATACAGATGATGGAAGAGTCCCAGTTGGGGGATCTTGAGGTGGAGGGCTGGAGAGACCGAGTTGTTTGTGGTGAGGCCATTGATGGTTTGTCGGAGGACGAAAAGCACCAGGTTTTGTATCATGGATGGATTTTTGTTCCCTTGGATATGTGAAAGATGGTTATTTGAGAGTTCCATAGTTCACCCATAGCAGTACATCCTAGTGTAATAAAGATGTACCGATCCTTGAGGAGTCAGTTTTGGTGGCCTATGCTAAAGCTTGTGGTTGTGGAGTTCGTGTCTTGATGTTTTTTCTGCCAAAAGGTGAAGGTCGAACACCATTTTCCAGGTGGTATTATTTATCCATTAGATATTCTTCATTAGAAGTGGGAGGTCATCTCAATGGAATTTGTTACAGGTCTACCTCAAGATCTGGGAGGACATGATGCTATTTTGGTGGTAGTGGATCATTTAACAAAATCGTCCCACTTCATAGTGATCAAGGAGTCAAGATCAGTGGAGGTTTTGTCGTAGAAGTATCAGGAGGAGGTGGTGAGACTTCATGGAGTCCCAAGGATGATCATTTCTGATCAAGATCCTCATTTTACCTCCAGGGTGTGGAGAGGTCTCCAATATGATTTTGTTTCTCAACTATGCCTTAGCACTGTTTTTCACACTCAAACGGATGGTCAGAACGAGCGAACCATCTAGACTCTTGAAGACATGTTATGCTCTTGTGTTCTTGATTTTGGAGGATCATGGATGAGGCACTTACCGTTGATGGAGTTCCCTTCTAATAATTTTTTTCTCTCCACCATTGGTATGGCGCCATTTGAAGCCATGTATGGCTAGCCTTTCCATTCTCCATTGTGCTGGACTGGGGTCGGAGAGTCAGTAATTCTCGGACTGGAATTAGTGAAGAATACAATAGAGATGGTTCAGGTGATTCATGAGAGGATGAAGATAGCGCAAGATCATCAAAAATCATATGCCGATCAAATAATGATACCCTTAGAGTTTAATGTTGGGGATCATGTTTTTCTGAAGGTGACTCCCCGTCGTGGGAAGTGGTGGATTAGTCGTGGATGTAAGCTTTCTCCCCGGTTTGTTGGGCCTTTCGAGGTATTATCTCGTGTTGGAGTTGTGGCATAGCGAGAAGCACTTCCCCCTCAATTGATTCAGATACTTGATGTTTTCCATGTATCGCAACTCCGTCATTATCTTCATGATGACTCTCACATCATTTATTGAGGATATATCAATGTTGATGATGATGGAACCTTTGAGGATCGATCTGTTGTGTTTCAAGACCACAAGGATAACGTGTTGTGTGGGTGTTATATCGATTTAGTTCATGTATTGTGCTGACATAGTGGATTTGAGTATAGTACTTGGGAACATGAGTCATATATGTGTGCTCAGTACCCAGAGTTATTTGATGTTTAACTCTTTTCATGTATCGTTGTAAGTTACGTGGTTGTGGAACTTTCTTCTTTTTGAGATGGAACCCTTTGTTGCTTTGGTAGCTTTCTCTATATTGAGAGGTATTTCGATGGGTGGTTGTTCATACCTTGTTTTGTTTCTCTTTTGGTGAGTTTTCGATTATCAGGTAACATAATGTTTTGATAGGTATATGATGTAATGGCCCGGACCTTTCCAGTTCATTCCTTTATGAAAATGTGGTGCTGGAGGTGTTCTAGGAGGTCAGGGTGACTTGGGGGTGTGTTTGGGTGGACTTTTAAGAAAATATAAATGGAAATAGATTTATCACGGTTGGCGCACAGTTTTCTTAAACTGTGCGGCCAAACCGTGCAAGGTTGGTGTTGGAGGCAGTGGCTAATGCTTAGTTGGCACACAGTTTGTCTAACCGTGCAGACTAACCATGCGAGGTGTGTCTGGAAAGGTAGATTCTAACTCATGGATAGCGCATGGTTTGTTAAACCATGCGGACTAACCGTGTGGGCACTTAATGTTAGATCCTAAAATTGTGGACCTAAACTCTTTTTCCTCTAAATGGTTCGTTTAAACCTCTAAGCGGTCATAACTTTGGATTACCCTTCCCTGGATGTATAAAAACCTCTCCCAAGCGTTTTGGAGGTGATCTGGAGGATTTTATTAGAGAATCGAAGCTGTTTTCTTTAGCTATGTGATCATTCTTTTTTGGTTTCATAGATCTATTTAGATCTACTCCTCCTCTTCTCTCAGATTCGTAGATCTATTTAAATATACTCCTCCTCTTCTCTTGGTTTCTTAGATCTACGCTCGTTATGGGTAGAACTAAGCATGTGGATGTTGAATATGATGAACATTGGTCTTGGTTATGTTATGAGAGGAAATATAAGGAGGATTCATGGAGAATCGACCTGGTTTCTTGGGTGTTCTTTGACTGTTGTGGTTTTCCTCGAAAAACATTAAGGTAGGGGATTCGTGGCTTCTCTAATTGTTTATGTGGACTCATTGTGTTTTCATGATTTATCCCATTGGATCAAAATGAAATTGACCTAATTAAATACTTGAACCGGATTAAAATAATTGGATTCATCACATGTTGTTACTTTGTACATTGATAACGGTTCGCCTATTGATTTGATAGATATTGTGATATATATGCCTTGCGTGTTAGAATGTTGTTCTTGATGAAATTGATAAAGAACGTAAAGTTGGAATTAACTGATAATTAATAGGCTAAAGATAAAGAGGCATGTAAACGAATCCGGTTGTTGTTGTTGTGGTTGTTGATCCAAATTGATGGTAATCAAATTGATTCTGATGTATGTGATTAATTCAGTTGGTTGGTAAACCAAAATCTATTTGTGCCTGTTTTTTGAAGGCTAGATGCCTTGTAAAAGGGCCAAAATCCCAAATTCATGTGATGTTTACTTTCCTAATGCTTATGTTGTAATTTGATCCGGGATGGATGTCGTGATATGTGGGGGCATGGACGACGTGTGGTTGTGGCAGAGGATGATGCCTAGAGTGGAGAGATGCATCGGTTTATGCATGTGGGTGTCAGGGAGGACACCAGGGATGATGGAGTGGTGAGATACATCGATTTATACATGTGGTTGTCAGGGAGGACACCATGGATAATGGAATGGGATAGATGTGATTGTCGGATGCTTGGTTCTTTGTATGGTTGTTTATCTGCTTTAATTTTCCCCACTGCTCAAGGCATCTGGGCTTTCTTACACATCATCCGAAAGAGGTGAAGACACGTAGAGTATGCCATGTTCTTTCTGTGTTAGTCCTCTCAAGGGAAAATGGGTATACGCTCTTACTATAGGTGACAAATACTCGACGGGTAGTATATCTACTCACCATGTTGATCCCCTTGTGTTTAGTAGCATATGATGCTTTTCAAGAATGCCTGGGAATATGGGAAAGTAATTCTGTAATGAATGATTGATTAAATGTTGTTACCCCATGGGGTTGGAGTTGTTGAAATATAATGATGAGGTTGAGAACTTTTGAAGGGACATTGGTTTTTGGATGTTAAGCTAATAGAATTTAATGTGGAATTGTACATGGTTAATTAATGTTTGAATAATTAATTAACGTACATTAGAATTGATAAAAAGGGAATAAATTAATCTAATAAAGCTCTTAAATGGTTTTGTGCTTATAGGATACCTATACATAGAAGTGGAATCCCGGAGTCCGAGAGACGTTATCTGTAATTGTGTCTAAGACAAGGTTATGTCCATAGTGTGGTAGTGAAATATATAATATTCTATACTTCTTGTGTTTCTATACGCTACTCCACCCTATCAGTAAGGGAAACTGGAACCCTGAGGATTTTGGCCCCTAGGAGGGTGTTTTCCCCAACATTTCGGTGGGAGGATGAATCGCTGACTACCCCCTTTGACCCCGCTCTCTTCTCATGGTAGATACTAGTGCCATTAGGCATTGCAGTTAGTTTTCCCCATATATGTGTGTAGAGTGCTATAATGGCTTGTGGTTATTCACACACATATATTCTAGATATAGTATCTTATGGACTACTATAGGTGTAACATGTATAAGCTGACATGGCTAGAGTATCCTTACTAAGTGTCTGGTCTGTAATGGATTGAGGTATAATACCCAACGTATGATACATGTTATGTGAGATATGGTGGCTCCCGAAAACTACTAGGTAACATTTGGTTGTGAGGATGGCATGGTGGTTCGCCCTGGTGTCTGCGAGCAAGCCTTTTTGGTGCACATGGTGCAGATTGTGGAGCTTATCCCATGTGTATACGGGCAAGCCTTTGGAAAGAGATTCACAAGACGTATGTCATTGGGGGAAAGCGGAAAACCAGTGGGGAAATAGTATTGGGGTACCCTTTATATTCATTATTATATGATATATTCTTGTATGCATTACTTAGTGAGAATATCAATGGTGAGGTTGGGAACTTTGTATACCTATTTAGGTGATGAGTTAGTTTCACTTATTGTTCACTGGGCATTAGCGAGATTTCTTTACTATTTGATGAGAGGATTCTGGGAGGATCCTACTGAGTATACTGTTATAATCACCCTACATTTATGTAAACTGTTTTCAGGTCAAAAGGAGTAGGATGGATATCATGCTGGCTTCTACTAGCTTGGGGTGGCAGGAGTTGTTTGGGCATGTGGTTGCAGCTGTTTTTACATTTTTTGGGTACTGTAGTTTTCCCTTTCAATTGTAGTACTTTTTCATGACATTATATATGTGAACATGGGTTTTCATTAATACTTAAATTTTTTGTTGGATTTGGTTGGTGTCTATCTTATCTCTCTCTTCTATATGTGTTCTCTTAGATGTTAATGCCTTCCATTTTTTTGTTTATTATACCCTCAGTGCCAGTCGACAACCCGGGGCCTACTGGAGGTGGGACTCGGGGGTCATTATCTCCCTCCTCGCATTACCGGCCCATGAGGGGTAAAATTTGTGTGGAGTGGGGTCATGACAGTCCAAATTCTCTTGTAACTACTTATATAGTTCTTCTAACTCATTGATTTCCATTGTGTAATGAGTCTTTTAATATCGGCAGATATCCAGTGAAATTTCCAATCAAGAACCCAACCTCTCAGTCTGGGGGAAGACAAATAAATAATTCATGGAACACATCAGTTTAGTCTCTCACAATGTTCATGTCCTCGAGTATGGTTCTCTCAATTGTCTAAATAATTATATCTATATGTTTTTTTAACATAATTCAAAAATGGAAAAAATTTATTTGATAAATATGAATTAAATTCATCATCCTTTTTAAACATTTACAAAATTGGATAATGGATCAAGATATGAAGGGTGATATCCCTAGCCGGAAAAATTGATGTTTTCTTTATATAAAAATGCCCAATCTATGCCCAAAATAGAATCAAACTCGACTAAAATATGTAAGACCATATTTTAAATTATTTTAAATCTCTAAAAATTATTTGGGGAGGAGTTATATACTATGAATTCAATAATTTCTCCATTTTCATTTATCATAGAAAACTCAACCCCTTATATTATGAGGTGTTCTTGGGTGGTTATACTAAATATCAGAGATATTAATGAATGGATAGAACTAGAAAAATATCATACGTTCAATTTTCATAAATGAAGAACCAATGTATGATTCACTACATTATTGTTGGGATCCACCATAGTAGTTGTAATAGAATAATATTTCTCATTATATTTTTTATCTCATAGCTACTAACACTGACTATCATCAAAGAGTTGACGTTTAGTGTACTAACATGAATATAACCTTTTTCCCTATAGTTGATGCATTGAAGCATGGTTTTTTCTCACCTTTCATCCATCATGTTGGTCGAATTCATTATCTCTCTAATATTAAAGAGTTTGGTGTCCTACCCTCCTATATATTATGAATTTCTCTATCCATATTAGGAAACTCCCATGTTACTTCTTCCCACATTTTTGAAAAATGATTGGTTGAATTTTCATTCCACCTTGTGATTAGATTCTACAGCTTGAAATTGTATCCTACATTTATTATCACTATATTTAGTTATCCACTCTCCCAAAATCTTCCTCACTTTGATAGATTATCGAACAACAAAATCATAACTCCCGAAATATGGAATTTATAGTTTCTTTTGAAGGTGTGGTTTAAAACCAAAAAATAATATTTTTATTTTATTCATTGTTGCAGATAATAAAACACATTTCTAGTTTTTAAGGTATTTTGAAATTATATCTATAACCCATGACAAATTCGTCATCATTTTTCATCATCTCTATAAATTATATATCCATTATCATATGAAGAGTTCAAGGAAAAAAATTTAATGAAATATTTTCTCAAATACTCTCCACTCCATATCTACAGATTCAACATTTATTGTGTTCTAAATCAGAAACCACCATTTATAGACCAATACATCAACATGTTTTGTTGGTAGAGTCACCTTATCCATCTTAAACATGTGTTGCACAAAAAATATCTTACCCTTTGAGTTAATCCAATCTTCATTCACTAGTTAATTGGATGATCCACTAAATTTATGTGGTTGTTTATATATAATAAAGAACTCCCCTTAGTTTATCCCTATTCGGTGAAGGTTGAAGTTCCAAGTTATTCAAGTTATTATTTATATAATGAGTATTTTGGGTAAGAATCTCCATGAAATTATGGACCCCTCCTACTAAGGATATGGTCAATTCAGTTAGGAATTCACTACATTGTCCCTCAAATGAATTGTTGGCTTGAATTCTACACCATTCCACCAATTTATAATATATAAAATGTTTATCCAAGTCATATGTCAAGAAGTCAAGAATAAATAATTTATTCCTTTGTCAAATTACCAATAAATTCATATCTTGTGTTATCATTATATTTTTAATTGTTCTAAAACAAATATTCTTTGGTTATTAAATATACTTTTTCTCGTAGTAAATGTTCCCCTAAAGTTCTGTAATCCAAATTACTGAATTAAATAAAAATTTCTCTGATACCAACTACATCAACCTTTTTTTCATACATTACAATTATATAATTTTAAAGAAAAAAAGTATAATAGTGTTACAAAACTAGGATCCAATGGTTTTGTGTCATTTAATAAATAATGATGAATAAAAAATTTCAGAATATTACATAAAATTTATTTAATTTTTTATTATTTATTTCTCAGTGTCCCTCATGTACTTCTTTGTATAATTAGTCACTTGAGGATATAAATCAATAAAAAGGGTGTTCTAAATTCCAAGTAAGAGGAGAAGAAGGAAAATAAATCTATATATAATGGTTGTGAATAATCATCTACATTGTAACATAATTATGGTATCATCATAATAATTTTAATATGTAGCATTAGATAAAGGATTGTAATTTGGAAATTAATTAAAATGAATCATCATTTCATGGTCGTAAAATACAACACATAATTGTAAAAAAAATATCATCATGTTCATGTATAACATATGTGAATAATAATAACATCATTATTTGGAGGAAATATGGCAACATTTTCACACATATTCCACATTAAACCATGAGATACATCAATTTACCCCATACGTTGATGTTCTATATAATTCAGGTTGCACCTGTCACATTATAACAATTTCATATTCATACTTTCCACATAGAACAAATATCAATCCAAGACATATAATAAAACACATAAATGAAAGGGTTTAATTTCATACATTCATGAATATACATTCGGTATTCCGGAATGAGAAAATGGAAAAAAAATATTAGCTATTATATTCACCATTCTTGAGAGATGATACACCAACTAGAGAGAAGTCAAAATGTGATTGGAAATAAAGAGTTCTTTTGGAAAATAAATTAATTTTTCTTAAAACCATATCATAAACATCTATATCCAAAAAAATAAATTATAATAAAAATGAAATTATATTTTAGGTGTGTCAAATCCACATCCACAAAAAAATTTGTAACAAAATAGAAATAAACCAAAGAAAAACATTGGGTTTGAGAATCCCATTACCATATGTATGAATGCTTTATTTACTTTAATAACAGACATAATCATTTTATATTTTATACTTAATAAATTTGGGTCTAATTGTACATTTTTATTGTTTTATTATAATTATATAAAGCTAATTTATGGCCTTTATGATTTGTTATATAGTTTAACTTCGTTGTCTCAATTGTGTTCATATCTTGGGTTTCAATATCGGTTTCCTTGTATACAATTACAGAGGTTATTATATGATGATAATTATTAAAAAAATCAATTTTATTATTATACTAAACTTCAAGAAGTTTAATTGGTCTTATATATTATTTTTGTTTTTAGATATATGCTTTATTTAATAGTTAAAATGTTATTGATAATCGTTTAGATTAATTTTTTCATTTCATGATCACATTGAAATTGTTTTGTTTTGTTAATTAAAATTTTTTAATTTTTTAGTTCTAGAACCTAAAACAATTTTGGTTTTTTTTAAAAAAATCAACCATTATATTGGTTTTATGAAAATCCTAGTTCTCTATAATATAAAATTAAAACAGTTTATCCTCAAAAGTGATAAATCAAACCCTCAAATAAGAGGATTTAATTTTAGAATAAAAGGAAGTGGATAATAGGTCTGATGATGGATTATTACACTAAGAAGAAACATTAATATATATATATATATAAGATACCGTAGTAATAATTCCACCTGGATGAGGATTGGTGATGAGAGAATAATAAATGAATATTAAACCAAAACAATTGTAAATGGAAGAGGATTTTACCTATTAAGACTATTCTTCTTGATAACGACCTTATGAAAATTGGATTTCTGTTTTTAGTGAAGAAAAAGGATCCAAGACAAGGTCTAGAGGATTTGAAAGATTATTGGGTAGAAATTAGGCTATCATCAATTATTGTATGGTGTGAGGAAAATAGGTGGTGATGGGTGGTATTTATTTGAGTGAAGAGGGGTGTGATGAATTATTTTATTCATTATTTTATTATTTTGGCTCAATAGTATCAATAAGTTTAAAATTATCAATAAATACAATAAAGAGTGAAGGATTCTACAATATTATGGGCTTGTATCAGCCAAAAAACATACATGTCTCAATAATTCATGTATTTTTTAAATAACATAATTTATGATATTTCATTATTCCAAAAAATTCCACAAGCTTAGAAAAATCCCAAAAATTGACCATAACTGTTTTCTAATGTTTAAAATAAAAAAATATACCACATTTTATACACTTTGTTTTTATAAATAGGTGATATTCAATTTTTAAATAAAACCATCACATATTTGAAACACACCGATTTGTATATTAAAATCAAATTTAAAACACTTGAAAATTAATTATGGTTTCATAAAATTATATTAGAATAACGGGAAGACAATATATTAATTTATGAATAATTTTTATTGAAATAATTTTCTTTTAGATAAATATATTAATTATACAACTTTAAAAAATCATTAATGTTTTATATAAATACCAACTTTTAATATATCAATTTTAAAACAATTCTTTACATATATAGTGATATAATTATAACATATTTTCATTTATAAGATGAATAAATTTTATTTATACTCTCATAAGTGAGGCTACTATTCTGTTGGGTAGATTACTATTCCTAACAGTCATGTAAGTCTAATAAGGATCAATTAAATATTCTATTAGTATATTTTCATTAATTTCCTTGAATATTACATAATTGATTTGACATTTAAGATAAATATATTTTTGGATCTCCATGTTACATATGTATTTTCTACTCTATAACATAATTATAATAAATTATATAGTTCCATTGATAATTGTTTTTGTCGTTATAGTGAAAAAATCTCTCTCAATAGAAATTTGCAGAAATGTATTAAAAAACACTAATGATGAGCCTTCATTTCATAATCACCACACTCCATTGTGTCCTTACTATATCGGGGTTTGTATAAATTTTCCTACCTTATCGATGGAAAACCACATGGCCTCTGTGGCGAAAACTCTAGATACTGGTTCAACTTTGGGAATGTTTAAAGTGGAAATTTTTACAACTAGATGAGTTACCTCCCTTCTTGGTAGTTCACCTCCATGACCATTACCATCATAACATCATAGGTAATTCTTATTTATGATCTATTAATTTATTATGTTAAAAATGGCACTCAAACAGAATACATTCAATAGATATTAGATGGCATGATTCACCCAATCTTAAAAACAAATTGCTTGGGTAAATTCTTCATTAATATGAGTGTGAATGGAATATTGTTTCTCAGTGAAAAGAGAAACATAGTAAGTAACAAAAAATGTACCATTCACTGGGAATATAAGTTACCTATCTTGTTTGTCTTTCAATGCATCCAGTTAGATATAATTATAAAATATTGTTGGGAAATCCCTTCATACCATTTATCAGATCTGACCCACCTGATTATGAATATCCCACAATTTCATTGTGAATTATGGAAGAATATAAATATGGATAATGACCCCCCATATTTGGAGTTGATTCAAGACACTTGAATATGGAAAATGTACCCCCATCAATTACTCAATTTCATAGAGCCACCATATGTTGATAATGTTGGAGGATAATTTTTGATACACATAAGTATGATAAAAAAATATTCAGTGCAAGACATGGGACACAATTTATAGATCGTAACAGTATTAAGAAACCATCTAAAAGTATAGAATCATTTCCTCAAAAAGGTATTATATGAGTTATAACATGAGGTATTTCATGTGGAATTTCATGAGGTTTTTGTCACACCAATTTAGGATCTTGGTTGTACCACCCTTCTCACATTAGTCATTAGGGCATTATGGTAGAATATTTATAAAATTGTATTCACAATCGTAAAATATGATTAGATAACAATAAAAGATGTTGATATATCGTAATAATATCAGAATGTTCTTAAAAATAAATATATATAGACCCAACTATCTACTACTAAGGAATGATCGTTGGATATATTTCAATTTTCAATCACCAAGGTTCCATAATATTGACAACCAATTACATGTTATAGTTGAAAAAATCCTTTAATTTACAATTGGTATCACCATTTAATGGGAAATATTTCGTATATGAATTGTTATTTAATATCATTAATATATATTCCATGATAAAGTTCTATTCATTGCCCTTATCATAGGATAATTTTCAATAAATTATATGATGAAATTGTTATTTAATGGAACTTAATCAATACATGTACCTCAAGTCTCATGACGTAAAAAGACCATATTAAATGATTTTATTATATGTATGTCATTATAAAATTATAGAGGAAAAAGATGAATAAATATACATTGAAATTAATTTAATTTCATTCAACTAATGTTTCAGACCATGTCACAAATGGTTCATGGATTAATCATTTTATAATTAGTTAGTTATGGTTCCACCAACATGCTATACAGGAAAAAACAATTTAGGATGATATTGAAACTTGAAGAAACATTTTATTTATCCAATTTTCTTTATGAAACATCAATCCCAGTATGAATATAATTATTTAGGTACAAAAAATATACAGTTGGACAAGAGACGTGTAAAATAACTTGTAATCTCATATGTATGACATATAATTCATCATGTTACTATAACTATACAGGAACAATAATTTCATTCCATAATGCAGAAAGGGTAAAATAAAATAAATAATTATAATAAATTCCCCAAGTCAATAGTTTCACAAAATTGTGTAATTACTGTATCTATAGTAAACAAACCCGAATAGAAAGTCCATTTATAGGAAACATGCATCATCCCTCTATGTGGGTCATATAATCCTAGTAAAAACATCATTAACAAATTATAAAATTTATCGATATAATTTTTATATTCCCTAAATAGTTTATTAATGAATATAAACCTATGGTACCATATTTTTTTTATTCGATCTCAGTTCACTAATTTGTAACATGGCTTAGTGGCTACACGGACACAAGCGACATCCCTATACACTAGACGCTACTAAAAATAATAGTGGGCCCATAATGGTATGGTGGGTAGACCATGCCCTATTTTATTAGAGTGGATTGAATCAGTCTAGAATATATAAATCATATGATGTTGTATAATGAAATCAACAGAAATGACCATCCCAGAAATAAATACATAAATAAATAATTTACAGAGTCTTATACATAAGATGATATTGTCATGATGAAATAAAAAATGGGTGAAAGGAACATGGAGAAGGAAACAATAGTAAATTATATATAAAATATATATATATAATAGAACAATACTATATGAGAATCATATTCCCTAACATGGTCCTCGCACCAAGAATCCATTATTGAATTTATAATCAAGTATACATGTTTGGGAACCCACCCTTATCCATGCCTACATCTATGAAATTTTCATGGTACCAAAAAATGAATCGAATATGATGTAACTAAATATAAATAGTCAACTACCCATTATGTATAATACCATCCTCTATTTGAATATATAATGTAGTAGTGAATAGGTAAAAAGAAAACATTAAATAACAAAAATTATAGCACCATAAACACAAATTCCTCATTGGATTCACATTTGATACAACATTCATCAGTCTAAATTATAATGTACCAGGGTATTTGTTATTTTATAACATAGGGTTGGGTCATGATGGATATAACCAAGGTAACCCCACAAAATGATAATTATTAAATGGATCAACAAAGCCCATAGATTTTATGATATTACAGCCCACGTTTAACAAAAAAAATTATGTATTTAAGACCGTTAATCGTATATATCTTTGCGTGAATCCATGTATGTTCTTTAAATTGTAATAGGCAAAAACTAATCAGTGGATATCCTTATATTTCCCAATAATTCAATGTAATGAATCTATGTATCAATCTAGATATAATTTAATCCCACTATCCTATGGGTCAATCCATGACATCTCGAATCCGAATATAGGTATCATTTTAGGTGGGATATAAGTGTATTTTTAATCCAATACCATCCATGGAAATACAAGTAGGAACCCAATATTATCCCATGAAAAAAATATAAACCCATCATCCTATTTATCTAATAGATGGTGTTCCATGAAGAAATCCTTGTATCACCCTCATCAGGGTATAATTACATTAATGATTGACTCAATTATATATGTTATGTGGGACCATCCAAGGCATTATGAGTAAGAATAAATGTATGCCTCTTGAAATAACTTTTTTAATGGTTATGCTATAGCTATACATTCACATCATTTTAGAGTTTACTTAATTAAAATAACCTTTTATTTATAAGGGATAACTCAATAATAATGTAATAAAAAACATTGGGCGAAGTAAAATGGTCTCACCATTCACCTTTCATTTAAATCGATTTCACATTTTTTATAGAACATGAAAGAACTAACCTTAATGTGGTTAAATTAACCAAAAATAGAATTTTGTACATGAAATTTAATAAATTCACCCAAACGGGTGTGTTTGACTTCATTTTTCTTATATATAAGTGACCTGGTATATATCCATGCACTTGAAGGGTTTCTTTCAGTTGTGGAATGAAACCTCCAACATTTTAATTTATATATAAGGAATAACTAAATAATTATCTTATTAATTAATTTAATTAGTGTCTCATTTGAGAGGTCACAACCATAATGTCTACCACGTGGTAAAACACACATGATATAGAAGTCATTAAATTTAGAAAATTATACTAGACCACCTACCGTATGCTCGAAATGTGACAACCCATCTAGTATCTGATCCAAATTCGATCCAGAATAGAGTAAATGAATAAAGGAAAACAAATTCACCCAAAATAGGGCATTGATCTCAAATGATTATATCATCAAATATGGAGAGGGAAAATAAGATAATATTATCAGAAAATAATATTCATGATGAGTGGAATCTGATGATAAAAAATGAAACATGAATCAATGATGGGATGAAGGAGTGATCTCGATGCCTAATAGAAAGAAACACTGAAAATAAAATAGTCTAATAGTCTAGAATGAGAGATAAAAATGCTATAAAATTGGTTATTATACAAAAATATGGACTTTTTATAATTTTTAAAAGGGTGAAAGGTTGTGAATCATGTTTGGCTAAACTATGTTTTATCAATTAATACATTCTACATGAGGGGAATCCCCCTTTAATGGTTTGGGAAATATTTATTAAAAACCATTCACCTACTTTGAAAAATAAACCTATAATAAACAGTAGCTTTTTCCAGACCATGAACCTCCCCTCTCATAATAAAACTAACAGGAAACTGCCCTCAGTATGCTATGAATTTTTTCAAAAATAATTCTACTTACCATTAACCAACCATTCACCTTATTCAATAAATCTAATAAAAAACTATTACCCCAAAACATACCCATATTCTCCCAAATCAATCTTTACACCATTAAGTAAATTCATTAGTGTATGAAATGTGGTTTAGAAAATAATAAAAGATTATATACCCTATAATAAAACATAGTATCTCACACATCAATTCGTCATAAGTAACTAGAGGAGAATAAAATTTATTTTTATTCTCACATAAGGATAATATAATGTCCTTAATAGAAATTCAACCATAAACAATCTATATTAATTTTTTTAAAATATATATCCCTAGACTCAAGAGTCATATTTCATTATACACATTCAAATTCTTTTAACAATAAATATTTATTTATTATAAATTTAGTCTCGAACCAGGAAAAAACTATCATACGATATATGATCTAATTATGGCATACAATCACACATTTATTATTAATTTTATTTATTTTTACTAGCATTGTTTCTAACAACTACCTTTTTATGCATGATTTAGTTTGAAATTTTTTATTTGTTCATTGGTCATGGTTTGATCATCTCAATAATGTTATTAATGATATAAAAATAATTTATATTAATTATAAAAATATGTATAAAATATCATCCATAAAATTTAGAGAACAAAAATAAATTACACCATTCATAGTCATGGTAGGTAGTATATACACATGAACATTGATCTCACATTTGATGGAAATAAGATTGAAAGGAAAATAGTAATTTATCCATCCATAATGATATTGACACCATACAAATCAAATATATTTATCAAATATATTATGATTACCATCAGTGTAAAGAATAAATGAGAAATTATTTTCTTCACATTATAGAGGTTGTAGTCCACAAGTATGCACGGGGGCCATTTTTTCGAAAATATTTGAAGTTGATAAGGTTGATAGGATATAATAAATGAAAAATAATAATTAATTGATTAATATAATAAATAAAAATTAAAGTAATCATATTACTATTCTATTAAACATGATGATGAAAATTGAATTGCATCATATTTTGGAGATGGTAATATGTATATATTCACGAGGGATGCATTAACATCTCATTTATTGGTATATAATATTGATAATGGTGGTTTCATAATCATAATAAAATTAAATTATATTTATATAATAAAATTATTATTTTATTTTAAATCCAATAGATTTAGGGGAGGTAAATGAAATATTGAAAATAAAGTGATCTGTTAAGGTGATTATCTATTTTTTTATAAAGAACTCATTTAAATCTCTAAATAGTGACACTAGTGTTTGAATCTTTAGTAGAATATCACATATAGATTCTTTATAATTAGGTCCACAATATTTTTTATTTTTGTTTTTTAATATATATCTATCTATGTGTTGGTAATGAATACACATAAGGGGTTCCCTTTTATAAATGATGGGAATGGTACTCTTTAAATTTCATAAAATAAAAAATATAATAATATAATTATAAATAAAAATGAATCCAAATGGAAGGAAATTAAAATATATGTGGTAATTAGATTAAAATATCATTAAATAGAAAATTTTGAATATGTTTCCATGATTTTTAAACATTATATTTTGTTTTTACCCCCTTGTTTACATATTAGATCTTATTTGTAATAACATCTTCATCACACTTGAAGGGATATAATTTCACATATCAGGATTTGATTAGCTCATTAATATATACAAGATTATATTTTAGACCAAATATTACCCAAATTATCTTATTTCATGATTTTTATAAATTTTAAATATTTCAATAATAAATTAATTTTTAAAATATATTGTTAATGTTATTTTTGACTATATACACTGAATTTGACTTCAATGACATCAGTAAAAAGGTTTAATTCAAATATAATCCTTTATCACCATACTCACATGTTGTATTAATATCAAAATTTCATTGAATTTTATATCTCACAAAAATTATATTACTTTTAATATTTTAAATTAAGTTTTTTTATTTTTCTATTATTTAATGATATACTGCATTGGTATTTAATTCACAATTAAGGTAATTATAAAAATAAAATAAATAGAAATAAATTACCATAATTAATATAAATTAATATTTCTAAAGAGAAAATTTTAATTTTATTATTACCTTATATTTTTTACTATGTGAGAGATAATGTTTTATTTAATGGAAAGACAATTGTGTTTTGCATTTTCCATTGCCTTAAATGAGATATAAATCTTATTTATAGAAAAATAAAACTTAAACAATTAAATTTTCGAATTGAAGGTGATAATAGACATATTCACATTAACTAGTTAGAATTAATTTGAAAAATGGTCACCTTAAATTTAAGTTTTAACCATTGTAAACTTCATTTACCCTTAACAAAGGTGAAAGATTTTACATAAGATTCTTTTCACAATGTCTAAAAATAACAGGGACCAATTTACATAATTTTGGCCTCATAATTCTATATATAGAATCCATATTACAAAATTCTATTTCTATAATTGGAAAAAATTTAGATTAAAATAATATCACAAAACATGATAAAAATTATTTTTTAGAAAAATATGTTTTTATGAATAACAATAGAAATATATTATCATTTTATTTCTAAAAAAATATTAGATGAATATTAATTTTTTTTTGAATAAAAAATATATAACATTCATTACAAAACATCACCAATAGTGAACACATTTAATTTACTAAGAATAAACAACATTAAACGTATAAAAATACTTTTTCAGAAAAACATATCTTTTAAATGAAAAATAATTTTCTTTCCTTTTAAAATCAATTGATATGTAGTGAATATATTTTATAAATTTTTAAAAATCATAAAAATCATAATTTAATTTCTTCTATTTGTGAAAAAAATTTGGAAAACATGTATATAACTATATACTATATTATTGATCATTTATACTCGGTGATAAATGTATTGAAATATATCAAACAAATATAATCATTTGTATATAATTTTATCTAAGAATCCTATGATGTTACATTCAATCCCACTGAAAATTAAATTTTCCAACAAAATTATGTTACTATGAAATGAAAAAATGAGTATATATTTGGTTCACTACATCCACTATTCCCCAAATATCATCTCTGAAATTTTGGTTCCTCCATAGAACATTAAAAGAGTTAATAATATTTTTCCATAGCCCTTTATCTCAATGAACCAAGATCCCTATACATTATTCTTTTTAAGAATCATCATTATAAATATTTATGAACTCCTAGTTTAGTACTTGTGATGGATCAAGAATGCACTTCCTCAAGAGAGATTCATGGAAAAAATAATTAACTTTACTTAGGTTAACTAGAAGCCCCAAGAGAAAAGATATTGCACACACTCAATCAATAATGTAAATGGTTCCAATATTACTCAACCCCAAATTTCTATATTCTATAAATCTAATAACAATATTATATACAATTTTTTTGACCCCTTTTCAAAAAAACAACTCCAGATCTCACTGATGAATGTTAGTAGAACTTGTTTATTGATTATTATCTGGTCTTATGTGTTGTTGTATGGTTTTGATTTTCTTTTTCATTTCCTCAAATTACTCATGCCAAAATAGATTTCTTTTTATGACTTCATCCCAATATGTATGATATATGTACTTCCTACCATGTAAGACCTCATAATTATATACTTTAATGTTCGAGTGAATGAAATTATTGTTAGAAAACATGAATAGATGATTTTTTTGATCCCAACCACCCTAGAAATACTTAAAACAACATCAAATTATATACAATTGATATTGAATGGTTCTATCATACTAACACTACTAATGAGGATGATAATAAGTTCTATACCATAAATATTTATCCATATATTTCTGAGTTCATCTCCATAACATTGATAAAATATTCAGATCCCTATCATATATAATATAATTTAGTACTATATAAATTCATACTACTTATAGAATGTATATTATGGTATAATAATCAAGTGTGAAATCTTCTTTGACAGAAATGATGTTTGATTAATTGTTAAGGAATTAAACTACAACTAAAATATTATTATGGAAGTTAGATTTTTTGGGGATTCTTATTAAAAAATCCATGGTAATTTGTTTCCAATTTCAATTATTCTATTAGAAATTGTTATCTTTAGTCATTAAGGTTTTCCTTATAATTTTCCATTCCTTCATACTTGGAGGTCATTGTTTAGACAATAAGGTTTCTTTATAGCTTGACCATTCCTTCATGAATTGAAAATCACAAAAACCTTATATTAATGAAAATATCATTTTACCCTATGTTTTACTACTATAAGGAAAAATTTCCTTCCTCAAGGAAATTTAGAATTACCATGTTTTCATTGCTCATATCATAATTTTTTCTATGTTTAAAATTCAGATTGTAACCAAAACTTCAAAATCCTATAATTACCTAGATATGAAGCATTCTGTTTTAGGATCTAAATTATCAGAATTCTATTTAGGAACTCTTTAGAGTTATGGCTCTGATTTCTGAATCATAATTCTCGTTACGAACTCTTCTCAGTTCTGACTCTGAATTCTGAATATGAATTCTGGTTTCGAACTCCTCTGAGTTCTTTGAATTCAGACATTGAACTCCAATGAGTTCTGACTCTGAATTCTCATGAACTCCGACTCTGAACATTGTAAGTTCAGGTTCTGAATACATATGAATCTATATTCCGAATATCCTTGAAATTCAGACAATGGAATTCTATCAGAATATATGTTCTAAATTTCTAGACAATAAAATACAAATATCCTTGTATTGTAGACTCCGAATTCAATTTTTGGTTAGACTCCAAACATTCATGTACATACATTCTGAATATCATATTTTAGTTATTCTTACACTTGTTTTGTTATAAAATTATGTCGTTCTTTCAGTTACTCAGTAACCATTGTTTGGGTGACATGTGTAACGACCCCTCTGAAATTCACAGAAAAATATGACTGTTGGAGGAGGGAGCCAACCCTTGAATCTGTGCCTATAAATAAGAGCTCATTTGAAAGAGCTCAAAACGGTTCTGTGTGTCTAGAGACCACATGTTGTTGAAGTGATTTCAATAGAGAGACATTTATTGATTTGTGTATACTGAACTACTTGTTTAGTTTTTCTTCGTGTGACTCCGATTGTTGTTGTGTTCAATCGAGTGCTTCCATGGATTAGAAGACAAAGGTGCCAACTACCTTGAAGGTGAGGGCTTCCTTTCGGAGGAAGATAGAGGTTCCGACTACCGGATAGTTGAGGGCATGCGGGGATAGTAAGACAGACTCTGATCTTTGTATCGAGGGATTAACCTAGTGTCGGTAAGGAATACATTCATGAATATATAAATCAAGGGACCTTTATCCATGGTTGTTGGATACCCTTATCTTTGGGTTAAAATATTCACTACTTGTTACTTCCTTAGTTATATGTTTTCCGCTGCATTTGTATTGTTGAGGAAAGTATAACTATCTTATACTTCTTTATACTTGTACTTTGATGTAGGTAGATTCTATACTCTTTATGGTAGAATCTTAGTTATTGTAAACTTTTGTTAAGTTTCACTTCAAGAATCACTTTTCCAGAAAATTAAGCATGTTATTAGAACAGAGGGGTGTTGTGAATTTTGGATATGAAAAATTTCCTTAGGGATTTTTAAATTATAAAATTCACCCCCCTCTTGTATTTTATAATCCTATGTTTACATATTGAATCCTATATTTGGTATTATAGAGTATATCATACTCAAATACCATCTCAAAAATTTGTATCAGAGGATTGGTTAAATCTGAATTAATCTCATGGTTAGATTTAGTAGTGAATTATTCATCTTATTACATTCAAAATTGAACTTTTGTAATAGAATTTCTGGATTCACACCTTTTTGGAATCCATCTTTCGGACTCATATAGTTCAGATTCATTTTTTCATAGAGTTACTCTTGTTTTTTTTCTTGGTTAGGAATATTTTCATTATTTAAAAACATTTTCTATTAACATGTTTTTGTGGAAATATTTTTCTTAAAGATGGCAGTAATTAATGTTGGTTCCATAGAAAATCTCAATCCAAATAGACCACCTATCTTTGATTGAAATGATTACGAATATTTGAGAGATCGTATGAAAACTTTCATTATCAAGACTCATGTTTATTTTTTTGTTATGATTACCAGAGGATATAAAATCCCAGACAAAAAAGATAATACCTTTACTAATCATGAAAAGAATGAATATTAACTAAATTATAAGGTATTAATTATTTTTCTTTGATCCATAACTAGAAACATTTATAGCCAAATTTCATCTTGTGAAGCAAGAAATTCTATATGTAAGAAACATGAAGTTACTCACTATGGTACTTCCAAAGTCATTGAAACTAGAAGATCCATGCTTAGAGCTGAATATCATGGTTTCTGATTTCCTTATGGAGAACCCATATGTAAGGTGCAATAAATATTCTTGACTATTGTGAATAGTTTACAATCCATGGATGAGAAAGTATTAGACGATGAAGCTCTTGATTATAAATTCATAGAAATCATGTCGAATGAATGGTAATCCAAAAGGACTGTTATTTATGTGAACAGAAAGGTTACTCAGATTTCCTTAGATGTGCTGTTTGGAAATCTTCTTTAGCATGAGACTAGAATAAAGAGAGATGCAGATAATAAAAAGAACAAGAATGGAAATGCCAGTGCTTCTTTTACTATAACTTCAAATCATATAAAAGCCAGGACCCCTGAGAGAGTTACTATATCCAAATCAATGAAAGTTGTTTTCCAATCCGAATCTAGTATAAGTGAATCCTCATAAAAAATTATCAATCTTTCTCGAAGGATGAACAAGATAGCTGGAAAGAGGAACCTTCAATCCAGATATAAGAAAAAGGAATGGAATGATAATAATGATTCAGAAGATGCCTGATATGAATTCAAGAGAGTTGGACACATAAGTCCTAATTTTCATATTATTAGGAGAAAAGAATGAAAGGAACGACATTCTGAGATAAACATAATGAATTATTACAAGGATACAACTAAGAAAGTACAGAAATCTAATGAAACCTGGAGTTCCTGTAGTGGTGACTCTTCAGATGAATCTTCGGAATATGAATCTTCATGACAGAAGAATCTTGGTCTAATAGCCAAATTACCTATTGATAATCATTGTTTAAAGGGTTTTATACTAAATGTTGAATCATTGACCAATGGTTCTTTAAATCCTAATGATAGTAAATATTATAACTTTTTGGATGAAGAATCTTCTTATGATGAAGATAATACTTTACCTTCCTATGAAAAAGTTTCTAGGTTTGCTTAACATCAGGAGATTGAGAATTCAAAACTCTTGAAAAAACATGATAAGTAAAATTATAGGAATAGTATTCTTACAAAGGAAATATCAGATCTTTTTAAAGATCTTGATATGAAAAAAATGTTTACTTCAAATATATTTCAAAAAATATTGAGGAATCACCTTATGAGAAGAATAAACATTCTAATGATCTGGAAAATGTATTTTCTATGAAAAATGTTTTTGAGCCTCACTCTAGTTCAAAATAAAATATTTTGGAAGATAAGAACCTAGTTATCAAACTCAAATCCGAAATATTTTCCTTGAGGATGTTTTAATCAATTTCTACCTTAGGTAAAGGAAATTTTGATACATTGAATACTCAAATTTCACCTCAAAGGAATAGTTCTAGTTTTGGTTATACTGGTTCTAAACCAATTTTTACTAACAATTACTGTGTTCCACAATGTGCTCCATTCTGTACTAACGTTCAGCATGGTAGACATTGGGAAAATAATTTTTCTCCAAACAAAACATGTTCATTAGGATTTCATAAGTCATATTTTTCTAAGAGGATGTGGGTGCCTAAAATTTTTCTTTTTAAAATTTCTAGATCCAAGAATGTTTGGATTCCGAAAGTAAACCTATTTTGGTTTTTAGGAAAAGAGGGAATGTACCGACATCAATACGTGTTACATGGATTGTGGATGTTCCCGGCATATTCCTGGTAACAAAAACTATTTTGAAAAAATTATCAAGATGAAAGGAGGGAAAGTAACATTCAGAGATAATGCTCAGGGAGAAATTATTTGTATAGGTAACATTGTTCTACTTGGAAAAATATTAATTTCAAATGTTTTATTTGTTAAGGGTATTAATAACACCCTCATCATCATAATACAATTATGTGATGAAGGTTACCTAGTGAATTTTAGGAATGACAAGTGCCTAGTAAAAAATTACAAGGAAGAGATTATTCTTTCTGCCCATAGGCCAGAGAATGTATATATGATGAACATAGAAGACCTTACGAGCCATGATATACCTTTCCATAGTGAAATGGAAGATCATTCTTGGTTATGGAATAGAAGGTTAGGTCATTGTAACCTTAGGAACTTATGCAAACTTTCTATGAAAAAAATAGGTAAGGATCTACCGAAGCATAGATTTGATTCTTCAAAAGTTTGTGACCCTGGTCAATATGGCAAGAAACCTAAATCATGTTTTAAATTAGTCGGTGAAGTATCAACTACTGATGCATTACATCTAGTACATATAGATAATTTTGGACCAACACAAATCGGAATCATTGGAGGCATGTACTATGTATTTGTCTTAGTTGATGATTGCACTAGATTTATGTGGGTCTATTTTCTAGAAAAGAAGTCAGAATCCTTCTATTATTTCAAAAGTTTTAGAGCCCAAGTGATAAATGAGAAAATCCTTCTACTAAAAATTGTTCATTGTTATCATGGAGGAGGATTTCAAAATTATGATTTTGAATCTTTTTGTAGTAGAAAAGGCATTACTCATAACTTCTCCACACCCAGAAAACCTCAAAAAAATGGTGTTTTTGAAAGAAGAAATAGAATTCTTCAAGAGATAACTAGACCCATGTTGAGTGAGTATTCTGTAGCAAAACATTTGTGGGCTAAAGCAGCAAGTACTTCTTATTATACTATAAATCGTGTTTTGGTTAGACCTTTTCTGAATAAAACTCTTCATGAGTTATGGAATGGTAAAAAACATAGAGTGTCCTACTTTATTTTTTTTTTAAGGTTTTAATTCAGAATACTAAAGATAATATTCATATATTCGCACATAAATTTGATGAAGGAATTTTATTAGGCTACTCTGCAACATCTAAGGCATATAGAGTTTTCAATAAAAACACGTGTACTATTTTAGAGACAGTACATGTAAAATTTGTTGAAATCGATGCTTTTGTTTTTAAAAACCCCCAACTTACATCCTTAGATGTGTTTTCAAAAACTGATTATCAACCTTTGATAGAAGATCCTTCAGATAATGAAAATGTTCAAAAAGATACTACTAAAAATTTTACCCCAGAAGATTTTCTACCCTATGTTGATGAACAAGTTTTACAAATCCCAAATCAGTTGTTTCTATATAATCCTACTAGTGATTGCATCATTGGTGATGTGAATCAACCTGTAAGAACTAGAATTTCCTTTAGAAATTAAGTAGAACATCTAGTATTTATTTCCCAATTAGAACCAAAAAGCACTATTGAATCTTTAGGTGATGATGATTGGATTAAATCCTTGCAAGATGAACTAAATGAATTTGAAAGGAATAAAGTCTGGAACTTGGATGGAAGACCTAAGGAAACTTCTGTTATAGGAGTTAAATGGGACTTCAATAATAAGTTTGATGAAAATGGAATTATTGTATGAAATAAAGCTAGATTAGTTGACATAGTCTATAATCGACAGGGGAGAGGCAGTGTAGCTGCTTGACCAGTGGAGCTGCTTCTGCATTCCAGAGATGTTATGGAGGAGGAATCCCTTATGCTTAATACCTCCAAAGAAGATGGTGACAAGATGATGTTAAGGTAAATTAGGGTGTCCACCAGTAGAGATCAGAGGGATTGGATTTCCAAGAAGAATTTAATCTTAGTTAGAGGCTTCAACAGGGGTAAAATCAACCAAGTGGATTTCATGCAAGCGTGGGACAGATTGGCACGCTGCTTCGAAGACCTTATTGAGGATGATCCTGAAACACCGGTAACATCTCTCTCATGGAATCTCCTTAAAGATAAACATTCAAATAGGCTTAAGTTTTCCTTCAATAACTTTATTTTATCCTAGGGGTTTCTCACTTTTACCTTAATAGTGGCATTTGTCTTATTATAAAAATTATAAATTTGGATGAACAAGAAGGAATAGACTATGAAGAAACCAATTCTTTAGTAGCTAGACTTGAATCTATTCATATTTTACTTTCCATTGTAGCATTCGTCAATTTAAAAAAAATTAAAATGGATGTGAAATGTGGTTTCCTTAATGGTTATGTTCAATAGAATGTTTTTGTTGAACAACCTCCTGGATTTGAATATTCATAACATCCTGATCATGTTTTTAGACTTACCAAAGGTCTATATGGACATAAAGAAAACCCTCGATCATGGTATGATAGACTTAAATGATTTTTTCTTCAAAATAACTATGTCATGTGAAATGAAGATCCATCCCTTTTTATAACGAAATATTTGAAAAAAAAATTTATTATACAAATTTGTTTTGATTAAATTTTATTTGGTTCAACTCAGCAATCCTTAACAGATTCCTTTGCAGATCTAATGAAATCTGAGTTTGAAATGAGTATGATGGGTGAGTTAACATTTTTCCTTGGATTTCAAATTTCTCAAAAACCAGAAGGAATATATATATCCCAACATATGTATATTATATATCTTATTAAAAAGTAGTGATATGACAACACTAAAATTATAAGTACTCCCATTTGTACCTCAAACTCACTTGATCGTGATGATGCTGGGAAACCAGTAGATCAAACATCTTTTAGGGTATGATAGGAATTTTACTTTACATGAGAGCTAGTTTTCCAGACATAATGTTTTCAGTATGCTTATGTGCAAGATATCAATCCAATCCCAAGGAATCTAATTTAAAGGCTATGAAGAGAGTTTATTGCTACTTAAAGGTAACCATAAATTTAAAACTCATTTAATCTTCTGGAAATAATTTTTTTAAAAGTATTTTGAATGCTGACATAGGTGGATGTAGAATGGATAGAAGGAGTACATCCAGAACTTGTCATTTCTTAGGGGATTAATTAGTTTCTTAGTCTTGCATGAAGAAACACTCAGTAACACTTTCCACTATTGAAGCTGAATTTGTAGCTGCTGGAAGCTATTGTGCACAAGTGTTGTTGATGCAACACACACTCACAGACTATGGTAAGAGTTTTACCAAAACAATTTTTTTGTGATAATACAAGTGCCATTACCATTAGTAAAAACCTTGAATATCACTCTCGTGAAATGAACATAGATATTAGGTATCACTTTCTTAGGGATCACACACAAAGAGGAGATATCATTCTTCAATTTATCGGAACGCAAGATGAACTTGCTGATATTTATACAAAATCTTTACCATTCGATAGATTTAAATACATTAAACAAATGTTAGGAATGATATCATTAAGGTAATATTCATTGATTAACATCCTGTTAAACCAATCTCATTATAGTAATAAAATCCTTTTCATAGGGAGAGTACATTTTAGTAACGTTTTTGAAACTTTTCATAAAGAAAATTTATATAGTTAGTTTTGTTTTTCAAATTTTCTTAATTGAAATATTCATAGTTGGTTTTTCAAATTTTACATAATGAGAATTTTTGTAGTTAGTTTATTGAAATTTTCGTAATGATAATTTTTCTTACTCAAAATTTTTGTAATAAAAATTGTTTTACTCAAAATTTTCGTAGTGGAATTTTGGTACTCAAAATTTTTGCAATCAACATTTTCAACCTTAAATTTTTCGTAATATGTTATTCATATTTGAATTTTTTTTAATATAGTGTTATTGAAGAAGTATATCACCTATT
Organism: Viscum album; assembly: GCA_963277665.1. NCBI lineage: Eukaryota > Viridiplantae > Streptophyta > Magnoliopsida > Santalales > Viscaceae > Viscum > Viscum album. The sequence continues at coordinate 1,332,023,573 of OY728148.1, read as the reverse complement.
ACGAATAATCTTTTTAAAAAACCAAAAGGTATGATTTATTTCTTATATTTTCATAATCATTATTTCATTGATGGTATTTTATTTTTTATTTTAAATTCTTGGATTCTAGTTTTTTCTAAAAAACCTCAAAATATCGGATCCTAGCCAGTTGTTTCATTACAGCTATCATATAAAGCGTAATATCTGATCAGAAGGTTTCTCAACCATTAGATTATATTTGGAAGATGAAAGGTCGCTTCCATCGACTATATAAAGGACCCCCGAGGGGTTGTCCCACATCGGTTTTCAAGCTCTCATGTGCTGAAGTTATGCCCCCCTTTCATAAGCCTGTTTTGAATCTCTCAAAGTTCTCCAATCTGAATTTTTGTAGAAGCCACTTCTCACGATATGTCTAATGTGAATCCAATCTCAAGTTGGAAAGTGTACAAGGAATGGTTGGTTCATTCGAACTTTTTCAAATACGATTTTATTATTTCTAAGAATATCAATCTTAATAGAAGGGAGAGGGTGTGCATATCAAATCCAAGAAATCATGACTTGGTTTATCCGGATTTTCATATTGAATTTTATGAGTCGGTTTATTTCTTTAAGGAAGATGGCGGAGAAAAATTTTTCTTCAAGAGTTATGGAAAAACATATAAACTCTCATACACCAAGGATGATTTCTTGGTGGAGTTATCTTATGAATAGGAAGCCGTGTTTTTCTCTCACAAACTACCATATTTTCAAGGAAGTTTTATTAAGGTGAAATATTTGGAATGTCCTGGACTATCAGATGTCAAGACTGCAAATATTTCTCACTTATATATTAACAATCAGATCCTTCAGTTATTGGTTCATGTCTTTTTTGTACCGAGAAAGGGTGATAAGGATACATTAAAGAAAAGGGACATATATATCTTGGATTTGTTGGTAAATATATAGAAAATAAATTTAATGATTCACATTCTCTTTATAATAGATAATATCAAAAATGGGAATTTGAAAGCTCAGATAATTATGTATCATGACTTACTTTCCATATTGATAGTTCGGTGTCTTGAATCATTCAAGATCCCTTTCAGTTTAATGATATGGAATTGTAATGTTATTCATGTAAGTGATTACACTTTGAAAAGAATGAATATGGGATTTTCTATGGAGTCAAGAGTATTTTATGATCTTCCAGTGCAGCGCCAGAATTCATTCTGAAAAATGCTGAAAACAATGAACCATCAAATAATGATGGAACGAAAAGAGAGTTGAAGGAAGTGGAAGTAGAAGGAAAAACTCATAAATCTAAGGAAGCCCAATCTGCTCCTCATAAACCCAAGAAGAAGAAATCCTACCCAGATGAGGAGGTTGAAAAATGGACTAAGGATAAGAATAATAGAAAAGAAGGGGAAACATAGTTCGGTTTAGATTCTGGTGAGGCTAATGCCTTGAAAGAAACAACTACTAAAGAGCATGAGAAGCAAGCCAAACTAAACAAACATAAGAAGAAAATGTTTGAGGCTGAGATTTTGAAGTCTCTCTTGAAGGCTACTGAAGTACCATCTGAGAATATTCTAGTGCCACAGTCTTTCTTGATAGATCCTTTACCTAAGACTACATGGAAGAATTTATTCACATTGTAAAAATCTAAAGAAAAAACTTGTTGAAGAAGGTGAAGAAGTGGAAGAGGCGGATGAAGAAGAAGAAGAGGAATGCAGTGGTAAAAAAGATGATCTTATAAAGCAAGTTTAAGATTATCAAGACAAGGGAACCCCATAATGAAAAATTGTCACTCTGAACCAATGAATCTGAGTCCTCAAATCTTTTCACTCTAGAGAAGGTTGAAGAGAATGATGAAGATAAGGGTGAAGAGAAAGGTGAATAATAAGTTGATAAATTGTCTGAAGAAGAAATTATAAATCGTGATTTCATTCATCCTGAGGATTCTGAGGCTATAAATTAGAAAGAAGTAGTAGATGAAGATAGGGTTGTGAAACAGTCTAATAGCGAGCATAAATCCCCTGATCAGTATGTCATACCATGAATTGATAAGGGTAAACAAGTGGTTGTTGATAATCCTAGTAAATCTATAGTGAAGAAGAAAGAAGTTGAAGGAACTTTATTGAAATATCTTTTTGAGCTAGAAAAATATGCATCACCTAGTAAAGTCTCTAATTTTGAATCATCGTCACTTGGTCATTATTTTGTTGAACAATCCTTAAAGAAGCTTGTCGGGTCCATTCTGACTTTTTCAAGCATAGACTCTAGATTATATATTCTTCCACATTATCTTAATCCGAAATCAGATTCATTGCCCATGGTGATGGAAAAGTGTGTTAATATATAATCACATTTCAAAACATTCCTCATAGGCTACGATGCTCACAGAAAAACTTGTATGAAAATAGCTAGCTGTTCAAAGAGGTCAGTACAAGAAATGAGTGAGCTTGATAAATTTCAAGATGATGTCAAGGAAGCTTTTGATACCAAAGACACCAAAATAAAAGATCTTACAAACAACTTTATGTAAAAACTAAATCTTGAACAAAATACTCAGATTCAAGAGGTGAAATACATGAATGGGAAGTTGAACACTCTAGCTCAAAGCTGGAAGAGGGAAAGAGATCTCTAGATTGAGTTTTAAGAGAAGCTTGTGAAACAAGATGAGTTGCTGAAGGCACAAGAACATGTTCTTAAGTCTCGGGAAGAGAGAATCAAAGCTCTGGAGAAGAAATATAAGGAAGATCACAGGGAATTAAAGAATCTTAAAACCGTCGTGAAGAAGTTAATACCTAAGGAATAAGAAGAAAAATATACCCAATCTGATCTTTTGTTGTAATGTCTTTCCTTGTACAAATTATTTTGATCTTAATGAAATTATGGTTTCTCGTTTTTTTATTTGGTTGTTTGTACTAATATTTCTGGTACCATATATTTTTTCCATTACCTCAAAATCTTATTGAAAATCAAAAAGTGGGAGAATGATAAATAATTCTAAAGGGGAGAAGGAAATATATTTATTAGTATAGAAGAAATATACCAAAGTAAGGGGGAGTTTTTCATTAAAGATATGTTTTTTCTCAAGATAAATCTCATTCTGGAAATCTAGAATACATTCCTTAGTGTTCTAAATAATAAGAGGGAGTTAGTCATAATCATCTTTTCCAATGTAAAAAAGGGAGATAAGTTTTATTTCCAAAGTCTAGAATAATATTTTCTAGGTCCATTTATTATTTTTTGTAAGGTTGTTTGTGCTTTCCAAAATGGGGGAGATTGTTGAGTCAATATGGTTTTCCTTATGACTTTTCCATTCCTTCATACATGGGGGATATTGTTTATAAAATAAGATATCCTTAGGACTTGACCATTCCTTCTTGTAATGAAATTCCAAAACACCGTATCTTAAGGAAAATCACTTTTTACCCAATGTTTTACTTCAATAAGGAAAATTTTCCTTCCCTAAGGAAATTTGTCCTTACCATGTTTTCATTGCTCATATCATAATTTTTTTCTAAATGTAAAATTTGGAATATATCCAAAACCTCAGAATCCTATAATTACTGTGATATGAAGCATTCTATTTTAGGATCCGAATTCTCAGAATATTGGTTATGATATCTTTAGAGTTCTGACTCTGATTTCTGAATTAGAATTCTAGGTACCAAATCTTCTGTGTTTGACTCCGAATTCTGAATATGAATTCTGGTTATGAACTCTTTCCAGTTCTGACTCCTAGTTCTCTGAATTCAAACTCTGAACGCCAATGATTTCTGACTCCAAATTCTCATGAACTCTGACTCCAAACTTTTTATGTTAAGGTTCTGAATACTTATGAATCCAGATTCCGAATTTCCGTGAAATTCAGACTCCAAAATTCAATCATAATACCGGTTTCGAATTCCTAGAAAATAGAATCTGAATATCATGGTATTATAGGCTCCGAATTCAATTATTTTTTAGACTCCGAACATTCATTTACTTACATTCCGAATATTATATTTTAGTTATGATTACTCTTGTTTTGTTGTAATAAAATGTCATTCTTTCATTTATTCACTAACCATTGTTTGAGTGACACTTTTACAGGTCCCTCTGAAATTCAAGAAAAATATGACCATTGGAGGAGGGAGCCGACTGTTGAAGTCGTGCCTATAAATTGGTTCTCATTTGAAAGAGATCAAAATGGTTCTGTGACTCTAGAGACCACATACTGTTGAAGTGATTTCCAGGGAGAGACATTCATTGCTTTGTGCGTACTGAACAACTTGTTTAGTTTTACTTCGTGCGACACTGATTGTTTCTGTGTACAATCGAGGGCTTCCCGGGATCGAAAGACAGAGGTTCCGACTACCTTGAAGTTGAGGGCTTCCTTTCTGAGGAAGACAGAGGCGCCGACTACATGATAGTTGATGGATTGCGGGGATAGAAAGACAAAGACTGAATTTCGTATCTAGGGCTTACCCTGGTGTGGGTATGACAAACATTCTTGAATGTATAAATCAAGGGACCTATTTCCAAGGCTTTTGGATAGCCTTATCTTTGGGTTAAAAGATTCACTACTTGTTACTTTCTTTGTTACAAGTTATCTGGTGCATTTTTATTGTTGAGGAAAGTATAACTATCTTATAATTCCATATACATGTACTCTGATTTATTTATATTATATATGCTTTAAGGTAGAATATTAGTTATTGAAAACTTTTGTTATGTTTCATTTCCGAAATCACTTTTCCAGAATCAAGCAAGTTATTTGAACTTAGAGTTATTGTGAATTTTGGTTATGAAAAATTTCCTAAGGGATTTTTAAAGTATACAATTCACCCCCTATTGTATTTGATCATCTCATGATTACATATTCAATCCTATATTGAGTATTATAAAGTATATCATACCCACATACCATCTCAACAGGTTATAATATCCCTATATACTATATCCACATATTTTTAAATTTTTTAAACAACCTACATCATGATACATAATAATAAATTATTATCTTCCTAAATTCTTATTAGTAATTTTTTTTGATTTATATATATCTTCATACTTGAATGATGAATAGAGAAGACAAACTATGAGATTCAACCAATAGAACCTTAATTTCTAGTATGGAATGAATACATACACAGTTCACTAACATTATCAATCTATTTTAATCATTTTTGATCTTGTGAAGATTTATCAACATATTCTATAGTTATACTTATTCATTATTCACATATTTAATCATCTAATTGATAGATTGTTGAAAAATCATTTTAGAAAGACAAGATAAATCCCCTTCCATCATGATTTCTAGATCGACCATTTTCAAATCTATAAACATTGGATTATTTTTTATCTTTATCATAGAAAATCTAGAATTATATTTTGTAGTTAGTGCTTCTTCAACATTTTCACCTTCCCATGGTGGAAATGTATAAAGAATTGATACCTATTATTCAAATTAAAATATCATATATAGTACATAATAAAAAAATTTATGATTAATTCTTATATTATATTATCATAATATATATAAAAACATTATAAATAAATATTATTCCCCAAATATTCAATGAAAAAATTGGAAATCTTACTCCAACCCAGGTGTTGTGTAATTTTGTTCATTGACCATTAATTGTAATGAATTATATTATATAAACATATAATTATACATGCAAACATACAACAATATCATAATTTATGGATTAGTGTTTCTTACAAACCCTTCTCAAGTATAGAGAAACATAAAAACATTAGTGAACATACCAACTATAAATTTAGTGACTTGAGAATTTACTCACTCTTATGTTTGACAAAACTTGTCTACATTATATGTTAACGCAATGGGAGAAATAAACAGTCATATCAGATCCAATAAATTGGATGTTAATATCTATAAAAACAAAGAATACCAGAGATATCAATCACAGTTTTTGGTCTATGATGAACTTCAATAACATATTTCTTTGACTGATCAATCAATAATCCATCACTAGAGATTATATTACCCAAAAATTAATCTTTTTATAGCAAAAATCACACTTGGAAAATTCTTCAAACTACTTTCATCTCCTTCAGGCCTGCTATAAATTTTTCTAGGGATCTTGTTAATATTCCACATTAAATATATAAGAATATTATCTAGGAAGACATCAAAAGAGTAATCAAGATAATCTATAATTAATTCATTCATTAAATCAATTAATATTTTAGGATAATTATCAAGAACAATTGTGAATCATTGTATAATCATAGTGTCTATTCCGTGTAAGGAAGTTTGTCATAGTTATACCCACCTTCTTGAAAACTAGTTAATTATATCTTGAATGATTATAAATCATGGAAAATAATTTATCACCTCATATGTGATTAAAATATCATAAATATTGTGTAGCGGATACATATTCATGAGAGTGATAAGATTGTGTTCTCAATAGTCAATGAAAATATGCATTGACACAAATTTCTTCTTATGTTAAATAGATGTACCACATTATAACATAGTGGGGAATAAGAATCCTCTATATGGATTTCTCTAGAGTTCTATCATCAATTCATGAAACTCATTTTGATCCATTTGGTATAATAAATTTGAAATATTTTTCTCACTGTGTATGACTTCTATTGGAAATAATTCATTATGATTTAGAGGTGTACCGTCAAATTATTCAGTTTGTAAATTAAAAAACACTTTTCTAACCAGACTATTTTAAATTCATATTTTCTCATAATCTATCCGATATAAATAGCCATCATGGATAGTAATTAATATTAACATGATTGAAGTTATTTCCATTGGAAGATCATACTCATCCTTGCACCAATAAATGATCATACACACATTTAGAATAAGAAATTTCACTTAGCTTTCTCGAGGTGTGACAGTCATATGATTAGTATTTTTCTCTGTTATCTCAGTAGATAATTTTTGAGGATATTAATTATATTACCACAAAATATCTCCTATACTATAGGAATTCATATAAATAATCTAAAATTAGGAACATGAAAATTTGAGCTTACCTATTACTACCTTAACATAATCATTCAATTTTCAATCCCATTCTAAAACAAAATAAAGTTTTCATTACAGTTAGGCATTGTTAATTAGATTTATTATTAAAATAACAATTCATATGATGTCAAAATCTAGGAACATTTTTCACGGTCTAGGTATCATTAGGATTATCTTATCATATCTAAGTACATTAAAAATAAAATTTTATCCTTTACATAGATTTATCACCATGGTTTTAACAAATGATTTAGAATCCAAATATTGAAAGAGTAAGTATACTCACCTCAGATACCAAATATAATGTCCCATGATTTTTATACATAATTATTACATAGTACAATATAAATATTAAATATCTTTAATAACTACATGCCTTGGTATTTTAATTCATTAATGTATTTAGAGAGTCTATAAAAAATATTCTTATCTCATGAAATATAATCAATATCTACCATAAATAACAACCCAAAAGGGAAATATTTATAGACATACCCTAATTAAATATTTATTCATATCCTAGGGAAATCATACATAATAACGGGTGTGTTGTGATTCTAGGTATGTGAAAACATGATATATAACAATCAATGATAATATGAAAGTATAAGAGAAAAATAATGGAATGTGATCTTGAACATGACATAAAATGTTAATACCCAATCATTCATGAATCATAATCATGTTCCATTAAATGAAACATTATTATTTGGAAAAAATTGATCATAAGAGTGATAAATAATCATAAAATAACCATGAAAACTATATTTTGTGAGATAAAAGTTTTGTACCGTCATAAATATATAATCCACTTCAAATGTCCAAATTGACTCTAAAGACCATTAACTCATAATAGATCATCATCAAAACAAATATCTTATATCCTAAAAGATTATGCTTCATCACCCATTTCCCCAAGTGGAACGACTACATTGACTTCATTCTCATAGTGGATCTTGAAAATTGACATACTTCCCAACATTGGTCAAGCACATATACATGATTTATATAGTTATCTCACATGATATAAAACAATATCCAATGCATTGCAGGGATATATAATTAAAGAAAACTCACCAAATAATTAAAAGTAGACATAATTTTGTGATAATATCAAAAAACATTTACCATATCATCGTAAGGGAAAACATGGAAAGAATATATTTTTCATAGTAATTTAATATTTAGATCATATAATACCAACAATAAAATAAAAGGCTTCCATTAATATCATATTATCATAATTAAAATACATCTATTAAATTAATATAGAAGGAATCATTTCATAATAACCTCATTAAAACATAATTAATATCAAATGAAGTAATAATAGGTGAATATCCATTAAAAGAATCAGTAAAAAAATTTATGAGGAAAATTAATATTAAATTTTCAAATATATAATTTAAAATGTATGTTCACTAATAATAGTATTGAAAAAATATGTTTAAATGTACCTTTGAATCATGTGATGCATGTTTTAGTGAATTCAGTGGTTATAATAGAAATCATTTTAGTTCATGAACTATTAGTTATATGAAAACATTTCATTTAATATATTTTAAAAATCCATAAAGTATTGATTTTTGAAAATGAAAATTTGACCATTTCTAAAATTAATTGTAAAAATAAACATTATTAAAAATAATTTTAATTTTTTTTTTTTAACTATGAAAACATTCATAATTTTTCTCAAAACATTTATATGAATGAAAACTAATTTCTGACTGAGGAGAGTAATAAAGTCAGTTTTTTTAAATGAAATCCAACACATTGGGTCTATAAACTTGGGATGATGAAACTAAAACACATATTCTTCAGATACAACTAGAAAAAAATAAATAAAGGAAATTTTTAGACAAGAATCATATAATTTACTCATCCGAAATTAATGTAAAAAAATACCGATTAAATTAGTATTGAAACATCAATCATGTAACACCCCAATATTTTATATTATGTTATTTCAACAAAGTAATTCAATAACTTTCACTACACGCAACTCCGAGTTCAAGCGCACCATGACCTACCAAACTAGCCATTAAAAAGTATTTATGAATAGTATTAACTAATATCTTAACTTTATAAAATCCATATAATTTTAGAATCCATATTATTATTTTCTTAGAATCAATTTAAGAACAAATTGTTTTTTTAGATAAAAGAAGTATTCTTAACAAAATTCCCATTTACCGCCTTTAAATGGTGACCATTTTTAAATCTAATATTTGAATCTTTTATATATTCAATTTGACAAAATAAACTTCTTATTTATAATTGGGACATAAGAATTTAGTTTCAATAATTTTTTGGTGTTTTCGGATAACATTAATATATCGGTGAATAGTGAAAAATACTATATTTTAACTGAAAACAAAATTTTCAATCAAAATAATTTATAGTGTTAAATTATAAATTTTAATGGGTTGAAAATATAAATATATTAGATTTTTACCATTTAATCCAATGCTATTAATTTTAAGTAATTTCACTTTGAAATTGGACATAAAAAGTGCCAATCTTTTGATAGTTATTATTTCATAAAAATACATCTTTTCATTTTGAAAACATAAATTAATTTTAAATTAATAAATGAAAATAAATGTTTAGAATTTGGTAAAATAGACTTCATTTTTCAATTCGGAATATTAAAATTATCTTAGGGTGATTTTTTGGTATTTTCCTGAAAACACCAAATTTTTTATGAATAGTGAAAACACTCAGTTATTGTTTAAAACCGAAATTTTATTTAATTAATTAGTTTTTTTATTTTAATTAATTTTAGGTCAAAATAGATACATATTACCTATATAATTTCAATGTAATTCATTGGAGTCATTTTATTATAAGTTTAGATATATAATTATTTTATTGAACTTTTACCGTCTTTTACCCCCTCTTAGAAGCATTTGAAAATTTTCATAACACATAATTTTACCTCTTCTGTGAATTGAATTAAAAAATCAGAGAGACACTGTTCATATCAATATGTAATATATGGTTCATTAAGATAAAAATATTATTTTGTGTATAGTAACTTTTGACCTTTGTTTACCACGGTTAAAAGTAAATAGGGTAATTAAAGTTAAAAATCATATTATTATTACCCTAACACATGTCCTAATTTTATTTGATAAGTTTAATTCGACAAAGATAAACCTTAAGAATAAAATATGATCCTTTAGGTCAACTTGGATTAGAATATGAAATTTATTATTATTTAATTTATAGAAGTGTTAAAAGTGTTAAATTCATGTTTTCAAAACTAAAACATTTTTAATATAGGCTTATACATAAGATAAATTCCACTATACATATTCATTAAAAATATAAAAGGATTTCCTAGATAATGTTATTTTATTTATAATTGTTATTAATTAAATAAATAAATTTATTAATGACACAATAATGATGCAATATTTACCTTAATAATAAAAGATTAAAATAAATCATATTATAAATACCCAAATAAATGTAATTTGAGACATATGATGAATTAAAATAATTTTATAGGTTAGTATGAAATTTTACCATTGATTCAATCAATTTTGTTTGAAGTAATCATGTTGTTATGATTTTAACAAAAAAATACCAAATAGTGTCAAAATTGACATAAAATAGTTTTTTGAAAAATATTATATTATTAATTAATATAATATTCCTAAAATTCAATGGTTGGGACAAAATACCTATATATTAATATATATGACATTAATGAACCAATTTTGGTTCTATTGGAATTTTATATAATGTTTATTAACCATATAATATAAAATAATAAAGAGACATGGTAAATGTCAAACTATTTAACTAAGAGTAATATCTAAAAGTAAAGGTTAATATAGTGACCTAATACTATATAGAACCTATTGGTTGGGAGATTTTCGAACCATCCCCACCTTATATTCTAAATAAATCATTTTGGAGCCATTATAAACCGAAAATGATTTTATTATTAAATAATATTTCAAGCTTTTCCTAAAGTTACTCTCACATCTCTTATAAAAGGGCACTTCCCCTTCTCTTAATTTAATACCTCCAATTCCTTTTGGATCCACCATCCTATCCCAAAATATCCTCCCTACTTACCTCCCCTAATCCTAATGGCCTTCTTTTGGTCCGAAATACAACCTATAGAGCCCTTTTTATCAAATCAAAAGGAAGAACCCGAAAAAGAGGTAAATATTTAATCACCTCTTTCAAGTTCTTTTCTTCTTCTACATCCAATTTCTTTGTTATTTACATTATAAAATAATAAATCTTGTATCTTCTATATAATTCAATGTTATTATAAAAATGGTACAACCATATTCCTTATTCAATCCATCCTGTCAATGACAATGTCACCATATGTGTGTACGTACGGATTACTGTCTGCACGTCGTTGGGTAGTTTGTTATTCAAACACTTCATTATTTGGATGGTTATAATAATGAGTATAACTTATGTAAATAACAATTAAAACATGTTAATTATTCTGTATATATGATATAACATCCAATTACATATTATTTCTCCATCAATATAATGATATTGTCGCTCGTGCGTACGTACGGATTACTGTCTCCACGACGAAATGAGATTCATGTCCACATTTGCCATTCAACAATGTTTATAAAATAGATATATCATTAATAAATATGTAATATATGACATAATTATGATACTGTAGATATAAATATATATATATATATATATGTACTTACATATATCTTATTCACTTAGTCTCGTTCAATATGATATGAAAACGGAAACATCGTTTATGCGTATGTACGGTCTACCATCTCCTTAAACTATGTTATTCATTTCATATATATTTCTATTATACATATTTATATTATAAATATATATGATGTTTTATATTACTGAATTTTTTAAATCATGATATATGTGATACAATCAAGAGAAAGAAGTCAAAACACGTACGATAAAGAAAGTGATTATTACCTGAAATGTTAATTTAACATAGAAAATATTATTAATTAGTTAGTATGAAGTCATAAATGAATCATGTATGATATCATAAATATATATATGGTTCTGGAATAATTCAAAAACATACTATAGTATTTATATACTAGGTTAAACATACACTCAACTAAAAGAAAGTACAAAGTAAGGGGTTTCTTATCCCACTTTTAATTCTGAGAGATTTCCATTGTTCACCACTTATTAATTTCCTATGGTGTATTGTGTAATTCCATTGGCTATATATTGTCATGATTCTTTTTATATTCATGAAATTCTGTGATTCATTTGGTGGTGGTTGACTATTGTTCATAAAACTCGATTGATTTCAACGAGGTAAGTGTTTTTTTTTCAATCTCATTATTATTCGAGATTGTTTATGTGTAAGTATTTTCTGCGACTTACTTATCATTGACACCCATATTTTATAAAAAATATTTCAAAAATAATCTTTTATGGTTTTATGGGAGGGTCTATTTAACTAGATCATCATTTTAATGGTTTTAAAGATTTATCTTTCTAAACCCTTTTAATTAATATCCATGTTTTCAAAATGATTTTAAGGATATATTTATATGGATATGAATGTATTGAAATGATAATTCTATTAAAACATTTCAAAGGGGTATGGGACACTTTGATTCAAAAATACCTTTTAAATTACTTCTTTTATATATTGTGTTAATTTTAAACAATATAATGCAGAAGGGGTATTTCTCTCAAAGAATTTTACTTATCATTTTCATCGATGTCAACATCCTTTAATTGATTTTAATGTTGTTTGAAGTTGATTTATTGTGATACAAATCTTCCATATTTTATTTAATTTTGTTTTAATATGTTTGAATATGGATGTTTTATTTTTATACCATTCCTGGATTATAATTAAATTATTTACATTTCATATGTTAGTTTTAAAATGAATGTTTACGTTATATTACAACATTTTCATTTTATGAATTCATTGGACTAGTATGTACCGGGTTGGGGATTGGTAAAATTAATCCCACTAGTTTGGGGTCCGGTTAGAGCAGACCCTCCAGTTTGGAGTCCGGTAACAGAGGCTCTCCAGGTTGGAGTCCGGTTAAAGAGGCTTTCTGGGATGGTGTCCGGTGATATAGGCTCTCAGAGTTTAGGTTCGGTTACAGTATTCCCATAGTTCCTAGCACCAGGCCTTGACACAGAAATTAAATTCAGGTATTATACATTCCCTCATTAAGAAATTAGTTATTACATGTGATTATTCTACTAGTATAATATCCATGTGCATGTTTATATGGTAATGTTTGATTTATTATTTCTATATTATGTTCAAGTTTATTTAAAAATGGTTGCCGTTTTACTACACATATTGCCTTAAATGTTTATACCTTCCACTGAATTATTTCCCCTTATTGATCATCTAATCTCACTGATTTCATATGTTTTATTTTCCCAAGATATGAATAAGTTAGTTATGAGTGACTTATATGAATAATCTAGGAAGATTGGATGTTTCTAGTGGAATAAATTACAGTTGTTTTTCTTTTCACGTTTTACTGTTGAACTTCATGTATGTAATCTATTTTTCAAGACTATTAAATTGATCAGTCCTTTGGGACTTGATTCCATGTAATCATTCCAATGTTATGTAATAATTCACCGACTCTGGGTAACTAGGCTTGGGGCGTTACAGTTGGTTTCAGAGTAAGTTTATCAATAACCATGGAAACTAGATTTATATAGTCTTTGATTACAGAAAATTATCCTAAGATAGACTTTGAGGATTATTATAGAGGAACTTCCTAGATTTTTTATAATGTATAGATTTTGTGAGTTTTCCATGAAAATAAATCCCTGTCTGGATACGACCAGGAAGAGGCGGATCTAGCAGAAATGTACCTTAGGGTAAAACCTGAAAACACTACTTTGATCTTTACTCAAATGGGAACTGATGGACGACAACGATCCTTTCTTCACTCTTGGTTACGACACTCCCAGGGGATATGCTTAGGATAATTCTCATTTTCATTATAAGTCATTATGAAGGATTTACAAGTATATACCTCAAAAAATAAAATATTTTTATGATTATGGATTATATCCATTAACTGTTCAATTTTAGTAAGGTATTTTACAAGGGTGGAATTATTCATTTAAATTCATAAACTGACCTAGTGTATGTAACTATATAGAAATGGTGCCTAGTAGATGGAATGTGAACTAAAAAAATATGTATGATCCAAAGAGTAAGAAGGTTCATATCTTTCATGGTATTAAGACAAAATTTAGAAGGGAAATATCAACCCTTGTATCTCAACATATGAACAAATAATATCATGTGTCAATAAGATATGTAAAGAATTATCTGGGTCTTATGAGTTTGAAGGGAAGCAATAGAAGAAATGGTTGACAGAGAAAAATATGGATAAAGGGAATATGGGAATGAATTATTTCCCCATATGGGAAAACTATGGAAATAATCACATTGGTAAAAACTTGAATGGAATGGGAGCTTGATATAAGTGTGGAGAAAAAAACACCAAGTACGTGATTGAAAGGGGAAGAAAAAATATTCAAATGTATAATGCTTCAACTGCAAGGAGTTGGGACACTACGTGAATCAATTTCCAAATAATCAGAAAATACCCAAATGATGTTATTGGATAATAATAAAGTAATGATACTACCGAAGATTAAGAGGAATGATTTGATTTCTTACATTTTTATTAAAGTATTGTGTCATTTGAGTATTGTATTAATGATGTACATGTTATAATAATTATAGAGTATATAAGGACTGTAATGAAATACTATTTCATTAAGGACTTAAGATTGTGTGGAACCAAGAAAAGTGAATCAATTGCATGGTTGAAGGAAATGTAATCCTTAATATGGTCCTGATAATGAGGTAGTGATTTTGGAATAACATATGGTTGATTTGGATAAATTATATTGGATATTCATGACATCCTTGGAATTGATTAATAGTTTTTTTTAATTTTATTTCATCATTGTTGGAAAATTCAAAAATTTGGATATAAGGAATATATCCAGTATTATATAATGAATAAGGGAGCATGAATGTAATCAATAAGGTTTTATGGTAATTCAGGGTGTAAAATTGTTTTAAAATAATACATGATGATGGTGTTCCCATATTATTACGTGGAAAAAAGTATCGTCATTCTGTTTAACATCCTTATAAACTTTGGACTGAGAGTTTGGATAGAAATATTTTAGATAATTCTAAAGGATGGAATGGATTATGTTTGAAATTGGATACTATTGTTAAGGTTATTTTTGTCTTGTTATAAAAAGGAAAACATGCAAACTGTGTGAAAATCCATCACGTCGGACAAAGCTGCGAGAATCAAACCCACAATCATAGTGCAAATGAGATTTATCTCCTACCACTGGATTACGTGTAGTCCCTGAATTGTATAATCTAGTTTTTTAGAGGGTACGATAGGTGAATTATAAATTCATTATTTATGGAACCCTATACAATTAGAATAGATTGATTTTTTTTGAAATCATTTGGAGTGAAAGATGAGTTTGTGGTAGGAATTATTTAAAGGACGAAACAATAATTGTCAAGTAAATATATATATATATATATAATTTTTCCTTCTTATTATATGGTTAAATTAATTCTTAAACATTAGTGAAGGGATCTTAAATCCAAAAATGTGTTATCCTAATACCATATTATTTGTTGAACCGATGGTATTTTATGTCATGAGAGATTGATATATTTGAGGCCCTAAATATTGTTAGCCCAATTTCAGAGGTGGTTTTTTCCACATAATAATTTTCTAATTTCAACCTTTTATTTTCGAAGAACAATTTCAAACTGCGAGGACACAATTTATTGAAGGTGAGAAGAATGTAACACCCCAATATTTCATAGTACATTATTTCTTCAATGTAATTCAATAACTTTGACTACACGCAACCCCGAGTTCAACCGCACCATGAATTACCAAACTAGCCGTTCAAAAGCGTTTATGAATAGTATTAACTGAATTTTAAATTGTATATACTCCTTATAATTTAAGAATACTTATTATGAGTTTCATTGACATAATTTAATAACAAATTCAATTTTTAGATAAAATAAGGATTTTTCAAAAAATGCACTCGCATTTTAATGGTGAACCCTTTTTAAATAAAATATTTGAAACCTTTTTATATTCTATTTGACAACATAAAATTCATCTTTAAAATGGGGCATAAGAATTTAGATTCAATAATTTTTTGTGTGTTTTTCTGTTAACATTCATATTTGGGTGAATTGTGAAAAATACTATATTTTAACTGAAAACTAATTTTTTCAATCAAAATAATTTATAGTGTTAAATTATACATTTTAATGTTTTAGAAGTTTAAATAGATTATATTTTTACCATTAAATCCAATTCATATCATTTCATGTAATTTCATAATGAAATTGGACATAAACAAGAGTCAATCTTTTGATAGTTATTTTTTCATAAAAATACCCCTTATGGTTTGGACAATGAGAGTTAATTTTAAATTAAAAAATGAAACTTATATGTTTTGTACTTGGTAAAATGGTCATTATTTTTTAATTCGGAATATAAAAATTAGTTTAGAGTTAATTTTTGGAATTTTTCAGAAAACATTCAATTTTTTGATGAATAGTGACAAACACTTAGTTATTGTTTAAAACCGACTTTTTATGTAAAAACTTATTTATTTTATATAAATTTATTTTACGTAAAATTAGATACTTAATACTTATATAAGTTCAATGTAATTCATTGGAGTCATTTCATAATAAGTTTATATATATGAAAAGTTTATTGAACTTTTACCGTCTTTTACCCACCTTCTAGGAGCATTTTCAAATTCGCATAAAAAATAATTGAACCACTTATGTGAATTGAATTTAAAAAATCTAAGAGACGCGGTTGATATCATTAAGTAAAATGTTGTTCAATAAGATAAAACTCATTTTTGGTAAATAGTAGATTTTGACTTTTATTTACCACAGATAAAAGTAAATAGAGTGATTAAAGGTAAAAATGATATTATTATTACCTTAACACATATCCTAATTCTATTGGATAACTTTAATTCGACCTAAAACATCCTTAGGAATAAAATATGATCCTTTAGGTCCACTCTAATTAATTAGGACATTTACTATTATTTAATTTAAAAAAGAGTTAAAAGTGTTAAATTCAAGTTTTCATAACTAAAACATTTTTAATATAGGGTTATACATAAGATAAATTAGACTATAAATATTCATTAGAAATATAATAATTTTTCTTACATAATTGTATTGTTTTTATAATTTGTAGATATTAAATAATTAAATTTATTTATGACACAATGAGGATGCAGTAATTACCATATTAACACAAGTTTAAATTAATTGATATTACAAATACCCAAATAAATGTAATTTGAGATCTTTGATGAATTAAACTAATTTTATAGGTTAATATGACATATTATTGTTTATGCAAACAAAGTTTTAGAAGTATTCATGCTATTATGAGTTTAACAAAAAAAATACCAAATAGTATCAAATTTGACATAAAATAGTTTTTAAAAAAAATATTATATTATTAATTGATATAATAGTCCTAAAAATACAAGGATTGGAAAAAAAGTATTATATAATAATAAATATGACATTAATGAACCAATTGGGGTTATATTGGAGTTTTATAGTATATTTATTAACCATATAATATAAAAATACAAAGAGACATCGTAAATGTCAAACTATTTAACTAAGAGTTAAATCTAAAAGTTAAGGTTAATATGGTGAAAAAAACTGTATAAAACCTATTTTTTTAAAGTATTCGACCAATATCCACCTTAACCTCTAAATAAATCATTTTTGAGCAATTAGAAACCGAAAATTATCTTATTAGAAAATAATATTTCAAGCTTTTCCTAAAGAGACCCTCACCACTCTCATAAAAGGGCACTTCCTCTTATCTTAATTTCACTCCTCCAAAGCCTTTTGGATCAGCCAAACCTTGCCCAAATATCCTCCAAACATCCCTCCCTTGATCTTAGAGTTCTTCATTTGGTCATAATTCCAACCTATGAGGCCATTTTGATCAAATAAAAAGTAAGAACCCGAAGAAGAGGAAAATATTTCATCACCTATTTTAAGTTCTTTTCCTCTTCCATTTCCTCTTTCATTGTTGTTTATATTATAAATTAATAATTCTAGTATCTTATATATACTGTGATTTTATTATAATAATGGTACAACCATATTAATTATTCTATCCATCCTATAAATGACAAAGTCACTATACATGTGTACGTACGTATTACCGTCTCCAAGTCTTGGTGTAGTGTGTTATTAAAACACTTCATTGATTGGATGGGTATAATAATGAGTATAACTAATGTAAATAATAAATATTAAAGGTTAATGATTCTTTATATATGATATAACATCCAATTTAATATGAATTTTCCATCAATATAACGATATTGTCACTCATGCGTACGTTGGGATTACCATCTCCATGACGTGATTAGATTCGTTTCAACATTCAACATTAAATGATGATTATATAATATATATATTATTAATAACTATGTAATATATGACATAATAATGCTACTGGAGATATAAATATAAATATATAAATATATAAATATATATATGTACTTACGTATATCTTATTCACTTAGTTCTTTTCAATACGATATGAAAACAGAAACAACATTTATGTGTATGTACGGTCTACCGTCTCCATAAACATTGTTTTCCATTCAATAGATATTTCTATTATACATTTTTATATTCTAAATATAGATGATTTTTTATAATCTAGAAGTATTTAAATCCTGATCTAAGTAATACAATCAAGAAAAACATGTTAAAACACGTACGATAAAGAAAGCAATTATTACACGAAATGTTAAATCTATATGGAAATTAGTATTTATTTGGTAGTATAATGTCATAAATGAATCATGTATGATATCATAAATATTGATATGGTTCTGGACTAATTTATTAACATAATATGGTCTTTATATATGAGGTTAAACATACCCTCAACTAATTTAAAGTACAAAGTAAGAGGTTTCTTATCTCACTTTTAATTCCGTGTGATTAACATTATTCACCACTTATTTATTGCTTATGGTGTATTGTGTACCTCCATTTGATATATATTGTCATGATTCTATTTATATTCATGATATTTTTTGATTCATTTGGCGGTTATTGACTATTGTTCGTACGACTCGATTGATTACAACAAGGTAAGGGTAATTTCCTCAATCTCATTATTATCTGAGATTGTGAATGAGTATGTATTTTCTAGGACATACTAATCATAGATTCCCATATTTTATAAAAAGGATTTCAAAACTAATGTATTAAGGTTTAATGGGAGGGTTTATTTAACTATATCATCATTTTAAATGATTTAATGATTTATATTTCTAAACACTTTTAATTAATTTCCTTATTTTCAAAATGATTTTTAGGATTTATTTATATGGACATGAATGATTTGAAATGATAATTATTAAAACATGTTTCAATGTGGTATGAGAAACATTGATTCAAAAATACCTTTTCAATTAATACCTTTATAAATTGTGAAAATTTTAAATAATTTCATGATAAAGTGGTATATCTCTCAAAGAATTTTATTGATCATTTTCATCTATGTCAACATCCATTCATGGATTTTAAACTCTTTGAAGTTGATTTGTTATGATAAAAATCTTCCATATTTTATTTAAATATTTTGTGATATGTTTGACTGTAGATTCTTATTTTAATAACATTCATTGTTTATGGATAAAGTATTTAAATTTCGTATACTAGTTTTAATACGAATGTTTGTGTTATATTTCAACCTTTTCTTATAATGAATATATGGGACCATTATGTTCTAGGTTGGGGAACGGTAAACGTAAGCCCTCCAGGTTGGGGTCCGGTTACAACAGACCCTCCAGTTTGGAGTCGAGTTACAAAGGCTCTCTGGGTTGTAGTCCATTTAAAGAGGCTCTTCAGGATGGATTCCGGTTACAGAGGCTCTCCAAGATCGGTTCCGATTACAGTTAGCCCATAGGTCCTGACACGATACCTTAATAAAGTAATTAAAGGCCAGTAATATACATTCCCTGAATATGAAATTAGTTATTACATGTGATTATTCAGCTAGTAAGATATCAATGTTCATGTTTATATGGTAATGTTTGATTTAATTTTGCCATATTATGATCATGTTTGTGTTTAAAATGTTGTTGTTTTACTACACATCTTGCCTTAAAAGTTTATAGCTTCCTCTAAATTATTTACCCTTACTAAACATCTAAGATCATACCTTTATTAGGTTTTATTTTCCCAGGATATGAAGAATTTAGTTATGATTGACTTGAAGGCTTAATCTAGGGGGCTTGGATGTTTCTAATGGAATAAATTACTGCTGTTTTTCTTTTCAAGTTGTAATGTTGAAATTCATGTATGTAATCTATTTTACAAGACTGCTAAACTGATCAGTCCTTCATGACATGATTCCTTGTCATCATTCCATTGTTATGTAATATTGCACTGACTCTGGGTAACTAGGGTCATGGCGTTACAAATCACATACTTCATTTATTTACTTTTCTCATATAAATTTAAAACTCATGCACAATAAAAATATATTTACTATAAATTTATTATAGAATTATACTCATATCTTTCAAAATATGTTTTATTTAATGATAGAGTATTATCACCCAATTAATAAAAAATTTCTGTTAGAGTCATTATCCTTGTTGATAACTACTTTATTTTCAATGAAAGTTTTAGTTTTCCACTTTGCCTTTATACTTAAACCATCGTAAAATATTATCCAAAAATTTATTCATGATATATACATAATATTTATTTAATACATGATTAATTTTTTCATAAAAAGTATATATATAAAAATTAATTAGTAACATTGTTCTGGTGATATATGGTTTTTATATGAATGATCATTGTATTCCCTTTTTGAAATATGGGATAAAAGAATGATAAATAATAATTCACCATTATAAATTAATTATTAAATCATATAAATCCTATAAATTCATTAAATAAATCCAAATTTCCTTCCTTATAAATTTGAAATCAAAAATTAATCACATCACTTGGTGGTTGTGGTAGCCTACACTTTTCCACGAGCAACATTATTTTTTTTCCAATGGATCAGAAGGAATGAGTGTATATAAGAAAATTCAATTGAATAGTAATTATTATATCATCAATATAAAATATACAAAATAATACTAATGATATTAGTCATACATAAATGATGATGATGAAAAATTAATTATATCGTTATGTGGACACGTTAAGTCGTACGTAATAATGAGTGATACATTCACATAACCATTGATTAGAATGACGCCAAATAATTACTGTATTATAATTATAATAACATTTACGTATATTTTATATACATTAAATAATATTTTATATTATATACACGAGGGTTATGTAAGGAAATTGTGGAATTTGAAAAATGTGATCAGTTTGGGATATTACATCTCATTTGAAAAACTCATTTATATATGAACGTCTAGGAACTATGGTTTGTATTTTTTGGATTAATATGACCACTAAAATGTGTATAAATATGTTCGTTAGGTAATAATTTTTAGATAATTAAAATTTTAAGGTTCTATGTGGTGTAAAGTGGAGAAAGAAGGGGTGCACATTTATAAGAGAACATATGGGAAGTCATAGATTTTCCTAATATATTAAATTATAATGAATTCATCATCAAATTATGATTCCAAATTTTCATATATTAAATGATAAGGTTGTATATTGATGAAATTATACCAAAAAATAATATTAAAATATTTTTATGCGGCATATTAAACATTTTATTTCTGTTTATTCACTTGTTGAATTATTTTACCCTCAACCATGTTAAAGTTTTTTTCACACTTAAAAGGTTGTAATATTACATATTTGATAAAAATTGGATCATCAATGAATAATGGAAGATAATTTAGACCAAATATTACAAACATATTCTTATTTTTATATTTTTATGATTTTAATCTATTTTTGACAGATTATTTTTCTAAAATAAAATTAATGTCGTATGGAATCTATTTAATTTATTTTTCTTTATACAATTCAAGAAAAATTAAGAATTAAAATCTAATTAAATAAATTTGTATATTATATTCATCAATATGTTTTTTAACAAAATAACTCATTCACATTTATATTAATAATATTATTTTTAAATTCTATTATTTTATTTATTCTATAATTGAGGAAGTAATGTGTTGGAATTGGGTAATTATTTAAGATTACTCAATGATTACTAAAATTTATAAATATATTAACACATTGAAAAAAATTTCATTATTCTCTATATAAACATTAATATTCATTCATGAAAATCGTTTCCCTTATGTGAACATAGAAGGGATATTTATTGTTAAGAGACTGAGATTTTGTATATTTCTTTACTTTAAATCTATATATATTTCATTTTCAATAACATGAATTCCTTAAATAATTATACTTATATCCTAATGATATATGGTTTAAATTCAATTCATCCAATAATAATTAAGATGCTAATTGACGAATTATATGTTTTTTTAACCATGTTTAACCAAATTTAACATTCATAATGATGAAAAATTCTACGAATATGCATATTAATAATTCCTAAGAATAAAAGTAAATAATTTATAAAATTCTGAATTTTTTATTCCAAATATAGAATATATTTTTCTCTATTAAATTTCTATGGATTTTATAAAACAATTTTTACTGTACACTAAATTATGGGAAATGAAATTTAATGAAATAAAATTAATTTAAGGCATAAAACATGATATATTTTTTCATATCTCATTTATAGAGGAAATATTAAATGATGTTTTAAAAAATTATATTAAATTTATAATATATAAATATCATTATAAATATTTACCGTTATTGAGAAATTTAATTTATTAATGTTTATACATATTGAAAAAATAAAAATAGTTTTTTATAAAATCAAATATTTTTTATACATATGATTGGAATTTTTATTTCATATCACTTTTTAAATACTGAATTTTTTATGAATTATTAATCCTTATATTTTTTTATAATTTTTACTACTATTCATGCATTCCAATTTGTAGGCTAGTTTATAATAGTGTACTCTATTACCATTCATTATGTTTCAGTGTTTCTTATATTGTAATTTATCAATGATATTATATTATATTTAAAGAAAATAATATTGAAATATATGGTGTCACATTACCCCTAGGTTTATCTTTTCCCAAATAAATTAAACTTTATAGTGTCTGAATAAGGATGAATTTACTTATACTATGACAATCCTTCCTTTACCATATCTTATTATTTTCTCTACTACTTTTTTATCCTTATGTTACTAACAAATTTTTTTTATATTAGTTTAAAATTTTATTCCAAAATCATTGTAAAATTGAATGATATATATTAATATTTAGTTATGAGTTATTCAGGTTTAATAAAAATAATATATATATTGGGAGTTTTCTACTATGTTTCTGTCGGGAACTACGTAAAAAAAATTCCCACAGTGATTTTGACTCACAATATGAATATTTCACTCAATGTAATCCATGAAATTGGTTAATGTTGTTAATGGGAATTGAATTAACAACATGAGTAATTATTTCTGAATTATTAATTAAGGTATTGAAGTTTTTCTATACATTTTAGTATGTAAATTCACATCACGCTTTATAGATTCTCAATGTGAATCCTCCATTCCCAGAGGAATTTTTTGATCTAGAATGAAAATTAGAAAATGTATCATTTTATAGAATCATGTAGTGTACCATATTTACCTTATATGTGATTTTGGGTGAGTTTAACCCTTATGGATAACATCATTTGGAACATTGATATCTAGTGTGGTTTGTTGAATTTCCTTTGATATGGGTTTCATTTTCACTCATGATGCTTCATTTCTATTGGTTAATGGTAGTAAATTTTTAATGTTTTTTGTTATTGGTGATAATTTGATGAGTGTTCTCCTATCCCTTTTATCTTCACTATTGATATGTATTCATTTCCTATAACTATTGTCATGTGGTTCCCTTAGTGAGTAGTATGATACCTGAGGTTCAGGCAGGTGATTTCATCTATATAATATAGTGAATTAACCATAATTTACCTTTTTATTAAATAGTTTTATAAATAAATTATCATGGTCAATTTATTTAGGTTCATGAATTTGGTTTTTCATTACAAAATATAGGATTCCTCTAGTTTGGTTAAATGATTATTTGTCAATGAAATACTAAATTTTTTATGGATGTGGTTTTAAAACAAGGTTCTTGAAGGAAAATGGATATATGAAAATGTGTTTTGAATTGTGAAAAGCCATTTTTAATGAAGTTGATGAGTATGTCACATTGTATACTTAGTTACCTAGGTAGAGGGTTTCGTACTGGGCCCCATCTGATGATTTCATAGGGTGTTAACACATGTGGTGTTCCAATGATCCCTAGGCCCTATGTCATAGGGACGTGACCAATGAATTTTAGGGGGATTACTAAGGGCGAGTTCATCAATTCAATAATCCATGTATCCTATAGACCTATGTGCACAGTAGTCAATGTTGTTAATTATGGTATATGTGAGATAGCTAGCCAAAATATTTTGATCATAGGGATGTTTCCCATTTTTATTTATCTTGTAATATTTCAGGATTGATATACCAAATTTAACAAATTCAACTACTTTATTAGTATTATAGTTTAAAATTATTTCATTGGTATTGTTTTGGAATTGTGGAAAAAAGGTATGTGTTTAAATTTATTTTTATAAAATATACATAAATTATTTTACATGAATGTTTCTTATAATTTTAGTATTTGTGATTATTTATGGAGTCATGAATAGAACACTTTGGTGGGATCCAACAGATCCTATTTTTATCACACTAGGCAAAATACTATAGAAAACTATACAATTTTTTTCATGTTATGAAATAATTTATAATGAAACGTAGTCAATACCTGTGGTTTATATAATCTGGGTATGGGTAGAGGGTTTTGTGATTTTAGAACATTTATGACATATTAAATGGTGTATTTTTTCAGATTTTAATTATCAATTTGGATGTTAGATCCTATTTTGAGTTTTATCATTAATTATTCTAATTTTAAATAATATTGATACCAGAATTTTCATCTTTTTAAAGAATAGATTTTTCATTTTTTCCATTATATAGACAATTTTTATATGTATTTTTTATTTTTACCCAATTTTAGGCTTGATTAATTCATTGTCCCTATATTATGTTTGATTTCCCTATGAAAGATTCCAACCCATGTGGATCAGGGACACCATTAAGGTTAGTTGTGAAAAATATGGGTTCTTGGGGAGCGTATCCTTAGTTGATTCATTAAACATAGATATCAGAAGAAGTAGTTTACTTATGATACCTTGTCATGGGACTTCTGGTTGATAAAAAAATGGATCTATGGGAATGGATAGGTTATTTCGGATGAGTTCCTATGGATCTCATTCCCTAAAGAGCATCAAGTAACAAGGGAATATTGGGATATGTGTCTCATTTATTAGGATATTTTATCTGCATCACTATTGATTAGTTATATATCCCATTTATATAGAGAAAATCTTATAGCAAAATTTTTTATTCTTTTTTTTTCTATCAAAACATTCCACAGAAATGCCTTCCACCAGTTATATTTTAAAGAGAAATAATAGATGATCCTCTGAAAAATACTCCTCTCTATCTAAATATTGTATACTCTATCATTATTGTTTTTTAACACATTGAACAGTATGTACTGGAGGATAAAAAACTCATATTTGAGGTGCATTTATTGGCTATAGGGGATATATATTGACCTATAGATATCCAACAAGTGAAACTGACATCCATTAAATGTATGAATAAACCTAATGAGGTGGAAGACTTGATAGAAAATATTGACTATGTATAATACTTATTTTGGATTACTAATTCTATCAATGCTTTGTGTGAAACATTTAGACTCTATAGTACCATAACGTAGTTGTTGTAATCCATGGTATAAGAAAATTATCACAGGTGATTTAATTTAATGGGTTTCAAGACCCACTTATTTATGTATTTTTGACATGATACATTGACTTGGGTTATGTCTATATCAATTGTATCTTCGTAGTATGGAGGTAGTTTGGTTTTAGAGTACAATACCAATTTTTTAATATAGTTATTTTTTCTCAAGTGGCGGTAATGAACAGTCATGTGAATGATTAGAAATAACTCGTGGGTTCACAACTAGGATTATTATAGCAGTTATACATTCTGATTATTATCACTTATAATGACACATTATATATGGTTATTATGGAAGATATGGAAATAGAAGGAACACTTATCTTCAATATGCCTTATCTTCCACCCAACACCAGTTTCAGTGGGACCCTGAGAGAAAAGAGGAAGTGGCATTACCAGCAAAAGAGTAGTGGAGTTGGTTCATATTAGTTTTCCACAAATTAAACATATATATTATATGATATTATTTCCTTAAATTTCTATTATTTTACACATAAAAAGTCACACCAAATGTAATTTTTAAGAATCTATGATGATTTTCAATGAATGTGTCTACTAAATCCATCTGTAGAGGTTTTTTCATAATATGTATATGCTTAAAAATAGTTAAAGATATTTGGAGAACAATGTCACCAAAACATGGTCATAAGCATCAATATACATAGGGATCTATCTATGGGATAAATAATTTATGAATGTTCTCACAGTTAATGACTGTCCAATGGAGGTTGATAGATGTTTGAAAAGAGTTAGTGGTACTATTTTTTCTTCTTCTATAGAATCATTTCTATTGGTTACATGTACCACCTAATCATTCATATCTTCCAATTTTTTTTATTCTAAAAATTATTATAGTGGTCATGTATTTTTTAAAAAGTTTTCTATGCCTCTTGGAATGAGGATGGTGTAGGGGTTTTAGTGTCCCTCGTTTTCTCAATTGAATGATGATGTAATGTTGGTATGTGATTTCATGGTTCCCAATCTAGATATTTTTTTTGTCTTTACCATTAGATAGTTTTTAATTATTCTGAGATTGCCTATTATCATTTTTATGATTCATTATCCTCCACTGAGGGGTGATTTAGACTATTTCTTGGAGATTGGGAACTAATATATAGTAATGCATGAACTCCCAACATAATGATCACGTTTTTGTTGTATGTCATTGTAGTTGAGCGAAATGATGTTTCATATCTTGTTTATATTCTTAGAGTGTTTTAGAATTTATGTAATTCCACCATGATTAGTTATATAGATTCCCTCTAGAGTGTCGGGGGAATTTTACGATTGATTTTGTGGTAGTTATAGAGAAGGTTTCTATACCAACTTATTATATTAAAATATATGTGTTGGAGAATCTCAAGGTCCAGTTGAATGACATATTGGATAAGGTTGTTGTTAACCATAATTTTTTTCATGGGATTCCCCAATGACTATTTAATGGAAGGATGATGAGTAAAATAATTTTTATGTAGTCTATAATAATTTTAATCAGGAGAAAACAAAGAATAAATACAATGCTCACCGTTTAGTTTACATGTGTGATCAGAAAAAGTGCAAGAAGTGTTTTTTGAAAATTGATATTTAGTCAGGTTATCATCAAATCAGGGTTCGAAATTTTGATATTTTTGCATCTTATTACATGTCTATGTATGACCATTTTAAAATATTATTATTCCTTTCACTTGTACTAATATTCCTACTAGTTTTATTTTTTTCATGAATTAAATATTCCACCAGTATCTTGATGCCTTCATCCAGGTATTCATTGTTGATACCTTGATTTATTCGAAATATAATCATAAAAATGAGAACCATGAAAATTAGATTTTAGAAATATTGAGAAACTAATAAATATATGGAAACCTGTCAAAATGATATATATGTATCCCTGTGGTGATGTTCTTGGGGAACCTAATTTGAAAACATGCAATTTCATTTTATCATGGGAATGTGAATTTCATCTTTTTAGGGAAAGAATTTTTTTTTTGTATATAGAGTATATGTTTCTATATTTGGATTTTTTGGTGGATTTTCAATAATTTCATGAAGATGGAATTATCTATGATTCCTCTTACTAGAAGAGTGTTTATGTTATTGTGGATTGAAAAATATCATACATGTTTTGAAAAATGAAATGGGATTATTAAATAGGATCCCATTCAAATCATACAAGGTCGTATTTTATGTTTGGTTGTATATTTTAATTATTTTGGGGTTTTTCTAGGCAACATTCATTTGAATGATGATCAAAATGAGTGATATTTTTCATTTAATCATTGGCTTCATATGATGAATTACCACACTCAATATTTAGACATTATAACAGTTACGATAGTGGTTAATTACAGGTGAAAAATTATTTTTGGGGTGTGTTTATTGTCACATCCAACCCCAAGAGTTTCACATATATATTCTCCTAGAATTTAATAAATCTCATTGATAGGAAGTGGTAGAGTATCTCAGAATATTCTACATTGAAATCTTTTATACACCAAGGAAAGGTAATTTTGTCACTAATTATCATAGTTCGGAAGATTAACCACCTGTTATTTTGGAATTGAATATGTTGTGGAACAAGATAGGGATTTTTACATTACTTTATATGGACACAAAGGAGTATGTTTCAAGTATGTTTATGACTAGTTGTTTGTTTTCATCAACTCTCCTTGAGTCTATAATGTAGGTTTTAGAGAAAGATGAAAACATTCGAGGAATTAGGGATATATTTTTTAGAAAAGAGACCAATCATGGTTTTTTTATCACTTATAATAGTATTCTCTACATCAGGAGTTTGGTTGTCATCACATCATCCATGAGGAATTGTATCTTTCAGGATTTAAATAATTCATAATTGTCTATTCATCATAGAACAAAAAATATATATTATGATATGAGACATATTTTCTAGTGGTAGGTTATGAACCATGATATTATGGATTATTCATCCCATTATTACCTCTTTTAGATGAAAATGCTGTAGAAATTGTGGAGTTTTTCTCTAGTGTTTCCTCTTACTATTCTAGTGTTAAAATGGTGTAAAGTATTCGTGGACACTATTAATGGAATACCATGTACCTTTGATTGAATAATTCTTTCTAGGTGAGGAATGCCTTGTTGATAAAATTCACTCATTTCAATCCATTCAGGGAAAATACCAAAGTTAGTGATTTGAAGAGTATTTAGATCTAGAATATTTTTAAGGATACACTATGTTT
Source organism: Viscum album (assembly GCA_963277665.1). NCBI lineage: Eukaryota > Viridiplantae > Streptophyta > Magnoliopsida > Santalales > Viscaceae > Viscum > Viscum album. The sequence goes on along the minus strand of OY728148.1, from coordinate 1,331,994,345 downwards.
CTTCTACATTGTCTTAAAGAATTATCCTTTGTTTACTTATATATTCTAAATGATCATCCAAAATGTAATTTGGATGCAGTTTAGGTTCGGTACAACTTATCATCCATTGATGGACAGTTAGACAAAGTCTATTAATCAGATCATGGAGGTAATGCTCTATGAATGCCTCATGGATTATATATGGGTTTTAACAACCATCTAGTACTACTCAAATTTTTAAATATTAATGTTACCAATCATTGATTAGTATGGAACCATTATAGGATTTGAATAGTCACCCATGCATGTCACAACATTTTTTGGTAGAAGATGGTGATTCCTTTCTAGTCGAACAAAATTTCATTGCGGATATGTCAGTGATAATTTTTTAAATTCTTGAATGCATAGTTATATCGTAGATTTAGTTAAAATCATATATTGATCATCATCGTAATCCTTTACTGTCTTCCATCATTGATCAAATTTTCTGGAATTCTTGTCCTCTATTGGGTCACTATCGGATTGGGAAGTAATGGATGTTGTCTCTAATATATGTTGTAACATTTGAGCTCAAAGATAGTATTGGTTATGATCCAAGTGGTTGGAATTACCATATCCATTTAAATGTACTAATTAATTTTTTATCATATATTAGCATAGGAAGAACTATACTAAACACAATAATGTTTTACGATGGGAAGAGGTTGGGTTAGAGCATGATTTTTATATTATGGGGAAACCAGTGGAGTACATTGATTCTCATATGAAAACATTGCATGGGAATATATTATGTTATTCATCATGATAAAACAATATGGATAAAATTATAATATGACATGTAATAGTGAAATATTTATTCAGGGGAAATATCCTTACAAATTTCCACAACATTATTCATTCATAGGACATATCATGGAAGAAATGTTTGATGGTGGTGAGATTATTACATCCCAGTAAAATAAAATGTTCTTTTGTAATGTATAATGGATACATTTTGTAACATTTTTATTTGTTGTGTGAATTGGTGGATTAAGGATGATAAAGGATGTTTTATTGAAAATGTACCTCTGTTATATATAACTATGAATTTATTTGTCTTATTTATTTTATTTTCTTCAATTTCCTTTTTATATACGGATGAAGACACCATTGACCTTATTAGTGGATGATGGTTGTGAATAGAAAGATAATGAATGGCCTGGTATTATGTGGTAAACATTTCTTCTCAAATGCGGATTGAGAATTGATCAATAATGTGTATTATGAATCAATTAAAATCATTGATTCCAAAATTGATAATTATTTTGAGAATGTTCATGACTTCATGGGACTTGAAAATGAGCCATTAAGCTTAGAAATGAACTTCTCTTAAGATAATGTCATGTTTTCATGAAATTATGGTTATTATAATAATTTGGTAACTATATTCAGGTTCTAGGTACCAACAATATAATGTTCCTTGGACAGAGTGGTATAAATATGATTGACTACATCCATTTATCACTCGCTTCTTAATGAAACTGATACTCCTTCACAAAAGATATATTAAACAAATACATGACAAAATTATCATAATTGGGAAGGAATCAATGTTGAATGACTAATTAGATATACTATTATTGAGTATAAATGTTAGGTAAAACCAATTTCTATCCTCCAATATTTATTTAAATATACAGAACCACATAACCCAAAAGAGTTGAGATTACTCATCCACCCACCTATTCATCTTAGAAAATGATTTATTGAAATTGAATAACCTAAGAATACTAATCATATATATATTTGGACAAAAATATCATTTTAATTAATTCTACCCCATTTAATCTACGAAAATATATTTTAAACAATCATCAAAAGGCCGAACATGTCCAGATCACCCTATCTCCTTTGATAACCAACCTGCAATATATAGATTAATGTATAACATATCCAAATAGTACCTCGGTGGGAGGGGGTGTTAGTAGCTCAAATTGGAATAGGCAGTGAGGTGCAAGGTCAAGTCCGGCATTGAGGGGCAATGAGGTTCTAGTTTAGGACTGGAGGAGATGGGAAACAAGAAAATAGGTTGGGAGAAATAGTGAGGGGTTGTGAGGGTCGTATATGTGTGGAGTGAGAGTTAGGACCTGCGGCGAGGGGTGGCAAGGGTTGGGACTAGCAGAGAGGGTTGACGAGGGTCGAGACTAGTAAGAATTTAGGGGTTCATGGGGTTGGGGTTGGGGGAAATGTTTTGGGTGAGCGAAAAAATCAAAAGGTTTAGCGGTGGGTTTAAATAAACTACCACTAATACACTGCAGCTAATGATTGATTTTTGTGCAGTTCCACTTTCTGATTATATTTTTATTTTTAAATCCAAAACACAATATTCCTCTCATTCCATTATGGAACCATCAAAACATCCTCATATATCATGTTTTTTAATCTATTATATTATAAAAAACACTATACTTACAATGTGATATTCATAGTGATGAGATAACCCCTATATATGAGTTAAATTGAACTTTTACAGTATTGAGGTAGATCTTCATATAAATAGATAATCTAGTAAATTTATATTTTATAAACACTAAAATATTACGTCCCTCCTATGATAAATATTAGAAATCTAAGATGATCAAGCCCGGATAATCCCTAGTGACACCCATATAAAAAATGGTTTCACAAACATTTGAATCAAACGTATTAATATTAAGGAAAAGTTTTGGTTCCTTCCAAAAAACAAAAAATACATAGTTCACTCTTCAATTAGATTCCAAAATTGAATGGATACATAAATTATGTTTTTATAATATTAATGGGTGAATGGATAATTTAACTAATGAATAATGGGACTCAATGAGATATATAAATTTCTTAACAATAAATGTGGTATTAGATTTCATATAACCATGATTAGTTGTGTTATTAAAAAATTAAATAACCAATTAGAAAATAATGATATGAATTCACATCCATTTGGAGTTTATATAGGCATCCATATAAACATCAAAAAACATTTACAAAAAAATCCCTATATTCATATCAGGAATTGGATCCCAAGGGACCCCTAAATAATGTCTATATGTATAACATCAATTCATTATCAGTAAAATAATTGATTTATAATTATACATTTAAATTTTCATGGAAAATATTTTTTGAAGTTAGATGAATACATATTTATAAAATGATCATATTTATTGATATAGAATAACTTTAAATATGACATCAGGGAATGCCATAATTTGACAGAAAATCTAAAAACCAAAAATTGAAACCTATATTATCATTATCCTTTTTGATAAAAATATGGTTAATATAACCCAAACATCTAACATATATTGATAATGAGTTAAAAATACACATGATGAGGCATAGTATCAACTATAATAATGTAACATAATTGTTTGTGTACATCAATTTTAACTATATCCCAAAATTATGTTTGGTAACTAGCCACCCTGAAACTATTATTAGGGATATAAAACCCCAGATAGAATAGAGTGTAACCAACCTGTTTTTCATATATAAATCAACGTCTAATAAAATAATAATAAAATTATCCCTATCTGAACAAGTTTTAATGTATCCCAAATTTTTTCTCCATTAATAAAATACCATAGATCCTATAGAAAATATAATATGATATTAACCATAATTTTCATTTTGAATGTGGATTATTATGAATTCCATGAAATCATCTCAAAATTAAATTTAGATTACATTGATTTCATATTTTCATTAGTTCACATTTGTCAAATAAAATATTCTGAATTGAGCCTCTATAGTCTAGAATAATCATCCCATTGACGAAGGCCCTCTTTATGGTTATCCCATGTGATTATATTGTTCTTGAGTTCAATATTCATTAAGATAGACCTAGGTTGTAACACATAAGTATCCAAAAAGATATTCAGTAGTTTTTAACATATTGATACATAATAAAAATGTTCATATAGGATTCAATAGATTGTTATTTTTGTATGACATGATACATACATTCATTACAACTGAAAAAACAAGACAATACATGAACACATAACAAAAACATTACAATCGATTTCATCATATCATCAAAATTTCCAAATTATCCATATATATATGATACCTATGACATGGAATAAAAATAACTTCTGTATCTTATGGTTAGTATACAATATTTTACAATGGATATTCTCACAAAATAAATTTGGAATAAGTGATATAGTATAAATAAATAAACAACATGAATTCATTATAAACTAAACTTTTTGGTATTCTATGTCTATGTTAATAAAAGAAAATAAGAATTAACATAATTATTACATTCGTAGAAGTTAAATACAAAATATCTTATTTAAAATATTTTATCGATGACTCCCACAAACACACTACACTAATATGGGGAGTGGTAGAAACAAAAATTGAACCTGTGTTTTCTCCTGAGAGCTATCTTTGCATCGAGAGGATATATAAATCAAGTCCACACACATCACATGATTATTATTAATGAATTTAATATTAATAAATGAATAAATTATATATAATTCATTATGTGATATTCTGATAAATGAATATATATATATATATAATGAGAAATACAGAAAAAATGACCCCTATTAAATTAAATAAAGTATATATCATTGAGAATATGACTTAATAATCATATAAAAAGTGGGTTATCGTTAATATAGTATGTTGTTTCTATTAAATAATATATTTTCATTAATATAAATGGAATGATCCTTGTTGGAAATGTATTACAAAATTATTTTTTTTAAATTTTCTCATTGGTAGGAGACCAAGGAAATGATTGAAAAACATATTCTTACTGGTTCATAAAACATAATTTCAATATTAAAAATAGGGTATTCTATGAGCATCGCCCATAATATAATGTCCTTGGAAATATTTTAATTAATTAAGGTGGTGACTGATTAAATTAAAAACAACCCATTTTTGGTCACTATATTGTGGGGAATCATTTAAACAAAATCAACCACTTATTATTTTACAAAACATGATATCTTTTTTAGAAAAACCATATATACATTACATATAACAACTCATCCGACCATTAAAAATTAATTATTGATTTATTAAATAATATTACACATAAATAAACCTGTACGATTGAGATGTCTACATTATTTGGGAATTAGGTACATTACATAACAACATAAAAACAAGAATACATTATATTCATTTAAAACATCCTTAAAATTCTCATAATATTCTTTTTTACTTAAAAATGCTTGGTATAGCTTGGAGAGCTACATTAGAAAAGGGATATATAAATCCTAGTAAGTGAATAAAAATATAACATTATGAAATGAGTAATACATGTTATACAATAGGAATATCAATGGGGAACAATTTGAGTATGAATCATCACCATGAATAGTGAGACATCATATATCATGATAATCGTAATGTCAATAAGGTAAATGTGGATAAATTTTAAAAAATTCATCATACACAATGGTCTAGGATAACTACCAAGACAACATGATGGAAAAAGACTCATAATGGAATTAGGTCCACTCCCCATCACAACTTGGCATTGCATGCTTCTAAATATTACCCAATGCATTTGGGAACTATATAACTCTAGGAATACCCCTAAATTTAATTTTATTATCAACCTTATGTAATCCACATAATCATACAACATGTATTCATTCGTCATTATATTTTATTCCTAAATAAAGCGGTGTTAAATAAATTCATTATTGTCACACATAAAATAATTATAATCATATAATGGCGAACACCCTTGATATTAAATGTATACGTTATTCATGACAAACTTGTTTTGTCATTGTAAATCATGGTAGAATTTATATACCATAATGGAATCACATAATAATAAATTAAAAAAAATTCATGGGAGAGAAATTGGTATCTCATTATTTGGAAATAAAATGCGAGGTAACATGAATATTGAGAGACATATCCCTACATTTATAATTGGAAGTAGAAAACATAAGATTATAAAAAACATGAATAATGACATAAAATTTAGGATCCCTTATAAATTTTTTCATCGTAACAGATTTACATAAATGATCATCAGAGGGACTAATGAGAGAGAAATATAACGACCCATACTTTACATACATTGTTAATACTTCAAAATTGAAGCACACTTATTACAACATATGACAAAACCACAAAGGACCGTATAGGTATAGTGTCTTTAGAAACTGGGAAACATAAACAACTGGTTCATAAATCTTCTACAGTGTCTCCCGTTTATTTCATCATATCTAGGGTCCCTTTTAGCATATTCTATTTAATATCCATCTTCCTGACCTGGGGAAAAGAAAACATAAAAGGGTGAGCTCAAATGCTCAGCAAGGGCAAATAAAGGAAATAAAAATCATATCATATCTTTATGAAGATCAAAACCTGCAAAAGAGATCATAATATCTTAACATGGAATAAATCATAGAAGTGAAAATAAGATCCCCATAATCATAACATAAAACTTGAAACTTTGTGGCATGCACACATAATCATGGAAAATCATTTCTTGTTAGTCATGACTCATTGCCAAGACTATCTTAGTGGACAAAGTCCCTTTCTGAACCGAGTTCACTCCTCGTTTCAGTCCTGTATCACTAAACTGAAATAACCTTCCGTTCCAGCCATGTCTATCTCATGAGATATAAAATCATTACCCAATGCATTGGAGGGAGATATAGGTCCCACCCATCTTATAATGAATCCTTTCTTATGTGTGCCACATAATCATAAAACATACATCATCGCATAACACATATAACAAAAATGGGATTCTTGAAACATCATGACATCATAAATCAATTCATATATGATAAAGGAATTCATAAACATAATTCCATCACAACATAGTCAAACCAATGTGAAAATATGGATAGAAACAGAACCCTTTATTATCTTAGATGGAAAATAATTTTGATAAAACACTTGTATTGAATTCTTGAGGAAAATATCCTTTCTTCTTCAAAAACATTTTTCCTTTCATAACATGTCATACAACTTTAAAATAAAAGAAGTTGATTAAAAATAAACTTGAAAACTTGTAAAGGAAGCTTCTTTGAAGTAATGTTTTAAAAATCCATTCATGCCGTATAAGTTAAAAAAAACATTCTTCGTACTTTTTTCGGAAAAGTCAAAAAGTACCTCGTACGGAAAAAAAACGACAAAAGATTCCTTTCATATTCTTTACTAAAAACTCACCTAAGGGTAAAATTGGATTTAAACTATTTCAAGTGGATGGAAAAAATATTACATATTGAGGGAACATGGATGTGGATGATAAAATACACCCCAGTAAATACTTACGAATAAACAATCTCGGATAAAAATGAGATTGTGATATTTCCCTTACCTTAGGTCCAATTTGCTTTGTTCGTGTCTGAAGCTCCTGTATAATGGTTTAAATAATGTTATTGACTTATTCCAGAATCATACATATTGATATGAGATCATATATGGTCATATTATTAACTTCTTGTTAGTTATATTTCATTGTTACTTGTTACTCGGGTCTTTATAACTTTTTGTTCTTATGCGTGTTTTGTTGAATAAATTCTTATTCTTATCTTTAGGTTATAGATACTTCATTTCCAGAATGGTATTAGTGTATTATATACCATATTCATTCATTCAATTCATTTATATAATCATTATTAAATGAAGATCATGTAGAACGAGTCGCATCACATCGTGGAGACGGTATTCCGTACGTACGCACGAGTGATGATATTGTTCCTATGATCGTGGAATTGTATTGGAGTATATATATATTATTTCAGTATCAATATTACTTCATAATAATCATATATAGTTACTCATTACACCATTATACCCATCCTTGTAAGGTGATGGTGGAAAATAGATTACACCACGGCGTGGAGACGGTATTCCGTACGTACGCACGCGCGGTGATTTCATTTTTCCGTAGGATGGATAGAAGGTGAATTAGGGTTGTTTCATATTTATAATAACATATCAGTATGTAAGTAATACTGATGTTATTACTTTATCATGAAACAACTAAAGAAGAAGAAGTTGAAGACGAAAGAAATTGAAAAGATCGGTAATGGATATTACCTCTTCTTTGGAACGCCTCTTTGAATCCTCCACTTAAGGAACTAAGAGTGGTCTTTGGAGAAGACCAGGACCTCTAGGATTATTCTAGGGAAGTGGAGAGGAGAAAATGGCAGGGGTTGGCCGAGCTTGAGTGCTCAAATTGGTGTGAGGAGGAGGGGGAAGAGGTGCCCTTTTATAAGGGAGGAGAGGGGCACCTTAGGAATATCTCAAAATATTATTTTATATTAAAGTCAAAATCGGTTTATAATGGTTCCAAAGGGTCTTATTTCGAAGCTAAAGTGGGGATGGGTCGAAATCCTATCAACCAATAGGATTTAGAGAAGTTTGGGGTATTATTTTAACCTTATCAATTAGATTTAACTCTAAGTTAATTAATTTAACTTTTACCGTGTCTTTTTGTTTTCTTTCACTATATGGTTAATACACTTACTATAACATGCCAAACGAACCCCAAATTGTTTATTATTAATATATATATCCTTATCTAAGTCATGTGGCCGAACCTTAGATTTTTAGGAATAAAATAACAATTAATAATATAATATTTGATTTAAAAACTATTTTGTGTCAATTTTGACACTATTTGATATATGATTTTTGTGAAAGTCATAAAAGAATTATATGTTCGAACCAAGTTGATTAAATCAACAATAATATATCATAGTAACCTAGAAAATTAGTGGAATTCATAAAAAGTCTCAAATTACATTTATTTTGGTATTTATATTATCAATTTTGTCAATATTTCATTAATAAGATAATTATTGCATCATCTTTGTGTCATAAATAAATTAACTTATTTGATGTCTAAAAATTACAAATAAAATACCATCATGTAGGAAATATTTTTAGCTTTCTAATGAATATTTATAGTCGAATTTATCTTATGTATAACCCCATATTAAAAATGATTTACTTATTAAACGTTGATTTTAACTATTTTAACCCTTCTTTAAATAAATTAATAATAAATGTCCTAATCTAATCCAAGTGGGCCTAAATGGTCATATTTTATTCCTAAGTTTGTTTTTGGTCGAATTACACTTGTCCAATAGAATTAGGACATGTGTTAGGGTAATATTAATATCATATTTACCCTTAGTTACCCTATTTACTATTAACCGCGGTAAAAAATAGTAAAAAGTTACTATTCACCAAAAAATTATTTTTATCTCATTGAACCACATTTTACTTACTGACATCAACCGTGTCTGTCGGATTTTTGAAATTCCATTCACAGAAGCGGTAAAATTAAGTTTTATGCAAAATTCAGTTTTTAACCTACCACTTAGTGGTTTCACTATTCATCAAAAATTGAAAGTTTTCAGAAAAATAACAAAATTTCACCCTAGGCTAATTTTGATATTCTAAGTCCAAAAATGAAGTCCATTTTGAAAAATAAAATTTATTAAATTTCAAAAAGTGGTTATTACTATTCATAACGGTTAGTTTTAATAGCATATTGTTGTTTAGTGAAACTCGGTATTGCGTACGACGCAAGCTATCGAGGAAGGTCGCGATTGCGTGTAAAGCAAGCCAAGCAAGTGTTGTGTAGAAAAAGAATCCTTTGATGATTTATATAACATAAAAGTCTCGGGTGTTACATTCTACCCCCCTTAAAAAGAATTTCGCCCTCGAAATTCGTCACTTTGTAACAAACAAATGAGGATACTTCTCCCTCATCATATCCTCAAGCTCCCATGTAGCTTCTTCAAGTTGGTGGTTCCTCCATAAAACTTTCACCAAGCGAGTGGTCTTGTTTCGTAGGACTTTTTCGCTACGATCCAGATTCTCTATCGGCTGTTCTTCATAAGAAAGATCTTGCTCCAGCGGTACAACTTCTGAGCTGAGTACATGTGAAGGATCTGGTATGTACTTTCTCAGGAGAGATATGTGGAACACATCGTGAACTTGAGAGAGATTCGGTGGAAGCGCCAATCGGTAAGCTACCTTCCCAACATGATCCAGTATTTCAAAAGGACCGATATATCTAGGGCTCAACTTCCCCTTCTTTCCAAATCTCATAACCCTCTTCCAGGGAGATATTCGTAAGAACACTTTATCGCCCACTTCAAACTCTAGGTCTTTTCTTCGGTTGTCGGCATAACTTTTCTGTCGACTCTGAGCAGCTCTTATGTGTTGTTGAATAGATCTAACCTTTTCTGCCATTTCATCAACGAGATCAGGTCCTAATAGCTTTCTTTCCCCAACTTCATCCCAGCAAGTTGGAGTCCTGCATTTCTTTCCATAGAGAGCTTCATAAGGAGCCATCTGAATACTGGAGTGAAAGCTATTATTATATGAAAATTCCACCAAAGGTAGGTGTTGATCCCAACCTCCTTTGAAATCCATAGAGCAAGCTCTCAACATATCTTCTAGGGTTTGAATTGTTCTCTCAGACTGACCGTCTGTCTGGGGATGATAAGCAGTGCTGAAACTCAACTCTGTATCCAGAGTATGCTGAAGACTTCGCCAGAACTTAGAGGTAAATCTCGGATCTCGATCAGATATAATAGAAAGTGGTACTCCATGCAATCTTACCACTTCCTTTACATATATCCTGGCAAGCTGATCTAGAGAGAAATCCTCTCTAATAGCAATGAAGTGTGCAGACTTTGTAAGACGATCAACTATGACCCAGATAGCATTATTGCCTTTGGATGTTTTAGGAAGTCCTGTGACAAAGTCCATAGTGATGTTTTCCCATTTCCATTCGGGTATGGGTAATGGTTGTAACATCCCCTTAGACTTCTGTCTCTCAGCTTTAACTTGTTGACAAACCAAGCATCGAGAGACATATTCAGCAACATCTCTTTTCATGCCATCCCACCAGAAGTACTCTTTCAGGTCCCTATACATCTTCGTGCTTCCAGGATGAATAGAGAATGATGAACTATGAGCCTCATCCAGCAGCTCATTCTTTAATTCAGGGATGGGAGGAACACAAACCCGATTCCTAAACTTTATTATCCCATCACAATCAAGGTTGAATTCAGGAACATTTCTCACCATCTTTTGTAACTCGACATCTTCTTTCTGTGCCTCTTTAATCTTCGCATGTATAGATGGTTGAACATTCATTTGAGAAAGATAAGATTTTTCCCCTTCCATTATAATTCCAAGATCCATCCTTTGTAAATCCATAAATATTGGATCTTTTGTGATCCTCATCATGGATAAACTAGCATGGTCTTGTCGACTTAATGCATCTGCCACCTTGTTTGCTTTCCCAGGGTGGTAATGGATTGAGCAGTCATAATCCTTAATCAACTCCAACCATCTTCTTTGACGCATATTCAACTCCTTTTGTGTGAAAATATACTTTAAACTTTTATGATCAGTATAAATATCACACCTTTCACCATAAAGGTAATGCCTCCAAATCTTTAATGCAAAGATTACCGCAGCCAACTCCAAATCATGTGTTGGGTAATTTTGCTCATGGATTTTCAACTGTCGTGAGGCATAAGCTATCACCATATCATTTTGCATAAGAACACACCCCAATCCCTTCTTGGATGCAACACTGTAGATCACAAACCTTTCTCCACTACAAGGCAGTGTGAGCACAGGTGCACTGGATAACCTTCTTTTCAACTCCTTGAAATTCTCTTCACATTCCTCTGTCCAGACAAACTTAACTCCTTTCCGAGTCAACTTGGTGAGTGGATTAGATAATCGTGAAAAATCTTTTACAAAACGTCGATAATATCCAGCCAAACCAAGAAAACTTCGGATCTCAGTTACTGTTGTTGGTCTTGACCATCTTTCGATAACCTCTGTTTTTGCTGGATCCACAGATATCCCCTCTTTTGAGATTATGTGACCCAAAAATGCAACTTTTTGAAGCCAAAATTCACACTTGGTAAATTTGGCATAAAGCTTCTCCTTTCTCAGGGTCTTCAATATAATTCTCTAGTGATCTTCATGCTCTTCCTTGCTCTTTGAATAGACAAGAATATCGTCTATAAAGACTACCACAAATTGATCAAGATAGTCTCTAAAGACTCTATTCATTAGATCCATGAAGATAGCAGGGGCATTAGTAAGACCAAATGGCATCACTATAAATTCATAGTGTCCATACCTTGTACGGAAAGCCGTCTTTGGTATATCCTCCCTTTTGACCCTTAATTGATGATACCCTGAACGAAGATCAATCTTGGAAAAGTATTGAGCTCCGCGTAGTTGGTCAAATAAGTCATCAATGCGTGGGAGAGGATATTTGTTCTTGATAGTGATCTTGTTAAGTTCTCGATAATCAATGCAGAGTCTCATTGATCCATCTTTCTTCTTAACAAATAGAACAGGTGCTCCCCAAGGTGACGCACTAGGGCGTATGAATCCCTTATCAAGATTCTCTTGGAGTTGCTTCTTCAATTCCTGCAACTCAATTGGGGCCATTCTATAAGGTGTCTTTGAAATAGGCAAAGCACCCGGTACGAGTTCTATTGAAAACTCAACTTCACGATTTGGTGGAAGACCCGGCAATTCCTCCGGAAAGACATCATCAAACTCCCGTACAATGGGCATATTCTTAATCGTGAGTTTCTCACCAACCATTTGAGATAAATAACCTTCATTTAGTGGAATCAATACCCATAAGATGGAATAAATTTCCACTGGAAGGTTATGTTCATCCTTGCATTGGTATACGATCGTAGATTGATCTGGAATATGAAATGTGACTTCCCTTCTTTGGCAATTGATATGAGCTCCATGTAGGGAAAGCCAATCCATGCCAAGAATCACATCAAATTCCACTAAAGGAAGGATCACAAGATTTGCAGGAAGCACTTTCCCACAAACTTCGATCGGAGAAGAATTATAAACTTTTGATGCGATTGATGTGCCATTAGGTGTTGTCACAGCTAACTCAACATCTAATTGTTGAGGTAATACGGTGATACCCTTAGAAAAGTCTTCAGAAATAAAAGAGTGGGTGGATCCAGAATCAAATAAAACATTTGCTACTTTAGAGTGGATGGTAAGTGTACCTTTCACCACATCGTTATCGTACTCCACATCGCTGATAGAAATTGCATGTGACTTTCCTTTGTCTTTAGCCTTAAGAGTTTGTTGACGTCGACCATCATCATCAACCCTTGGATTTGGGCATTGATTGGCATAATGCCCCATCTCCTTACACTTGAAACATTGAAGTGTAGTAGGTTCATTCTGTGTATCCCTTCCTTTGCTTGCATCATTAGACATCTTCTTCCCATTATCACGGCATTCAAATGCCCGATGACCTTCCTTTCCACATTTAAAACATTTAATTGTCCCTTTAAGACAACTCCCTCCATGTTTCTTTCCACACTTTGAGCATAAGGGAAAGTTCATCTTCTTTTCCATGTGCTCTTTAGATTTTTCTTTGAATTCCATCTTCCTCTTCTTATCAAACCCATCTGACTGATGGGTTACTCCAATCTCCATCTCGACTTTGAGAGCACATCGAACGATTTCCTCGTAGCTATTGAAGTCCCTTATGGCTAACGCCCTTCGAAGACTTGGTTTTAAGCCACTAAAGAATCGATCGATCTTACTCTCAGGTTGGATAATAATACCAGAAGCGTACCTTGCAAGTCTTGTAAAATTTGCTTCATAGGTACTAACAGATTCATCATCCCTTTGCTTCAGTTCAAGGAACTCTTTCTCCATCTTTGTTCGGAGAATACGAGGGAAGTACTTATTGAAAAATAAGTTCTTGAACTCGTCCCATTCCATAGACTCAATTTCATCCCTTTGCCTCGTATTCATAACAAGATTCCACCATTGATCCGCATCTCCTTCCAAACGATACACTGCTAGGATGACTTTATCATGCTCAGAACATTGAAGAACTGAAAATATCTTTTCAGTAGTACTAATCCATTGTTCAGCAACTAATGGATCAGTAGACCCGCTGAAAGATGGTGGACGCTGCCTCATGAAGGATTCAACAGAATGTTGCTCCCTCCTTTGTTCGTTTGGAAATCCTGCATGATTCATAGCTTGAGAAAGTTGTGTGAGCATGGCTACAAGATTTTGCATTCCAGCTCCCATATCGTTTGTTTGCTCAGGGGGACAATCATTACATTGCCCATCGCATTCCGCATTAACACGGTTCCTTCGGGTTCCAGCCATTGACTAAAACCAAGAAGAATAGTGTGAGCAACACTAATTATAATAGGAAACCACATAATTCAAGAATAAAATTTTCATGCTTAAGGTCTTATCCTAGGTTATTCAAGGCCATTTCTAAAACACTAAGATTGTGTTCTATGCTTAGACTTATCCTTAGGGTTCTTACTAAGGCTTTCACATCCTAGTTTCCAAAGGTTGACTATACCTTTCCTCTGATACCAACTATAACGACCCATACTTTACATACATTGTTAATACTTCAAAATTGAATCGCACTTATTACAACATATGACAAAACCACAAAGGACCGTATAGGTATAGTGTCTTTAGAAACTGGGAAACATAAACAACTGGTTCATAAATCTTCTACAGTGTCTCCCGTTTATTTCATCATATCTAGGGTCCCTTTTAGCATATTCTATTTAATATCCATCTTCCTGACCTGGGGAAAAGAAAACATAAAAGGGTGAGCTCAAATGCTCAGCAAGGGCAAATAAAGGAAATAAAAATCATATCATATCTTTATGAAGATCAAAACCTGCAAAAGAGATCATAATATCTTAACATGGAATAAATCATAGAAGTGAAAATGAGATCCCCATAATCATAACATAAAACTTGAAACTTTGTGGCATGCACACATAATCATGGAAAATCATTTCTTGTTAGTCATGACTCATTTCCAAGACTATCTTAGTGGACAAAGTCCCTTTCTGAACCGAGTTCACTCCTCGTTTCAGTCCTGTATCACTGAACCGAAATAACCTTCCGTTCCAGCCATGTCTATCTCATGAGATATAAAATCATTACCCAATGCATTGGAGGGAGATATAGGTCCCACCCATCTTATAATGAATCCTTTCTTATGTGTGCCACATAATCATAAAACATACATCATCGCATAACACATATAACAAAAATGGGATTCTTGAAACATCATGACATCATAAATCAATTCATATATGATAAAGGAATTCATAAACATAATTCCATCACAACATAGTCAAACCAATGTAAAAATATGGATAGAAACAGAACCCTTTATTATCTTAGATGGAAAATAATTTTGATAAAACACTTGTATTGAATTCTTGAGGAAAATATCCTTTCTTCTTCAAAAACATTTTTCCTTTCATAACATGTCATACAACTTTAAAATAAAAGAAGTTGATTAAAAATAAACTTGAAAACTTGTAAAGGAAGCTTCTTTGAAGTAATGTTTTAAAAATCCATTCATGCCGTATAAGTTAAAAAAACATTCTTCGTACTTTTTTCGGAAAAGTCAAAAAGTACCTCGTACGGAAAAAAAAACGACAAAAGATTCCTTTCATATTCTTTACTAAAAACTCACCTAAGGGTAAAATTGGATTTAAACTATTTCAAGTGGATGGAAAAAATATTACATATTGAGGGAACATGGATGTGGATGATAAAATACACCCCAGTAAATACTTACGAATAAACAATCTCGGATAAAAATGAGATTGTGATATTTCCCTTACCTTAGGTCCAATTTGCTTTGTTCGTGTCCGAAGCTCCTGTATAATGGTTTAAATAATGTTATTGACTTATTCCAGAATCATACATATTGATATGAGATCATATATGGTCATATTATTAACTTCTTGTTAGTAATATTTCATTGTTACTTGTTACTCTGGTCTTTATAACTTTTTGTTCTTATGCGTGTTTTGTTGAATAAATTCTTATTCTTATCTTTAGGTTATAGATACTTCATTTCCAGAATGGTATTAGTGTATTATATACCATATTCATTCATTCAATTCATTTATATAATCATTATTAAATGAAGATCATGTAGAACGAGTCGCATCACATCGTGGAGACGGTATTCCGTACGTACGCACGAGTGATGATATCGTTCCTATGATCGTGGAATTGTATTGGAGTATATATATATTATTTCAGTATCAATATTACTTCATAATAATCATATATAGTTACTCATTACACCATTATACCCATCCTTGTAAGGTGATGGTGGAAAATAGATTACACCACGGCGTGGAGACGGTATTCCGTACGTACGCACGCGCGGTGATTTCATTTTTCCGTAGGATGGATAGAAGGTGAATTAGGGTTGTTTCATATTTATAATAACATATCAGTATGTAAGTAATACTGATGTTATTACTTTATCATGATACAACTAAAGAAGAAGAAGTTGAAGACGAAAGAAATTGAAAAGATCGGTAATGGATATTACCTCTTCTTTGGAACGCCTCTTTGAATCCTCCACTTAAGGAACTAAGAGTGGTCTTTGGAGAAGACCAGGACCTCTAGGATTATTCTAGGGAAGTGGAGAGGAGAAAATGGCAGGGGTTGGCCGAGCTTGAGTGCTTAAATTTGTGTGAGGAGGAGGGGGAGGAGGTGCCCTTTTATAAGGGAGGAGAGGGGCACCTTAGGAATATCTCAAAATATTATTTTATATTAAAGTCAAAATCGGTTTATAATGGTTCCAAAGGGTCTTATTTCGAAGATAAAGTGGGTATGGGTCGAAATCCTATCAACCAATAGGATTTAGACAAGTTTGGGGTATTATTTTAACCTTATCAATTAGATTTAACTCTAAGTTAATTAATTTAACTTTTACCGTGTCTTTTTGTTTTCTTTCACTATATGGTTAATACACTTACTATAACATGCCAAACGAACCCCAAATTGTTTATTATTAATATATATATCCTTATCTAAGTCATTTGGCCGAACCTTAGATTTTTAGGAATACAATAACAATTAATAATATAATATTTGATTTAAAAACTATTTTGTGTCAATTTTGACACTATTTGATATATGATTTTTGTGAAAGTCATAACAGAATTATATGTTCGAACCAAGTTGCTTAAATCAACAATAATATATCATAGTAACCTAGAAAATTAGTGGAATTCATAAAAAGTCTCAAATTACATTTATTTTGGTATTTATATTATCAATTTTGTCAATATTTCATTAATAAGATAATTACTGCATCATCTTTGTGTCATAAATATATTAACTTATTTGATGTCTAAAAATTACAAATAAAATACCATCATGTAGGAAATCTTTTTAGCTTTCTAATGAATATTTATAGTCGAATTTATCTTATGTATAACCCCATATTAAAAATGATTTACTTATTAAACTTTGATTTTAACTATTTTAACCCTTCTTTAAATAAATTAATAATAAATGTCCTAATCTAATCCAAGTGGGCCTAAATGGTCATATTTTATTCCTAAGTTTGTTTTTGGTCGAATTACACTTGTCCAATAGAATTAAGACATGTGTTAGGGTAATATTAATATCATATTTACCCTTAGTTACCCTATTTACTATTAACCGCGGTAAAAAATAGTAAAAAGTTACTATTCACCAAAAAATTATTTTTATCTCATTGAACCACATTTTAATTACTGACATCAACCGTGTCTGTCGGATTTTTGAAATTCCATTCACAGAAGCGGTAAAATTAAGTTTTATGCAAAATTCAGTTTTTAACCTACCACTTAGTGGTTTCACTATTCATCAAAAATTGAAAGTTTTCAGAAAAATACCAAAATTTCACCCTAGGCTAATTTTGATATTCTAAGTCCAAAAATGAAGTCCATTTTGAAAAATAAAATTTATAAAATTTCAAAAAGTGGTTATTACTATTCATAACGGCTAGTTTTAATAGCATATTGTTGTTTAGTGAAACTCGGTATTGCGTACGACGCAAGCTATCGAGGAAGGTCGCGATTGCGTGTAAAGCAAGCCAAGCAAGTGTTGTGTAGAAAAAGATTCCTTTGATGATTTATATAACATAAAAGTCTCGGGTGTTACAAGAAATGGGTCTGATATAAATTATAAATCAATTGGAATGTTAAAAGTTTTATTGAAATCATACCAAAAAAACAAAAAACTAAAACAAATAATCAAAACATAAAAGTGGGTCGTGAATGGAAATGAGAAGACGGAATTCCATTACTTGAGTGTGGGGATCCAAATGCTAGGGAGGAGCTTCTTGATAGTATGGGGGCATAATGTGAGGACTCAAGAATGGTATATAATATTAATCACATGATCTAATGATTTTTATTGATGTGATGTTGGATCTTGGGTTAGTTTATAATTCGTTTTCATTTCGAAAAAATATGTTTTGGACTATATTATAATAATGATGATAAAACAAAAATACATATGTAGATTATATTCCCCGTGTTTTTCTCTAAATGGTTTTGGTTATCATTATTTAATATAGATAGTGGATAAACATAATAAAATAATACCACTACTGATTTGGGTGCAAGTCAAATACTAAAATAAAATTTTTTACAATATAAAAATATATTAACAGTTTTGGGAGATTCATAAAGGATTTGTAAAATTAATAATATTTAAATAAAATTATATATTATTAATGTAAAAAAATATTTCTTCTTGGATACCATTTTTTATTACATCAATTTTTGTTTATTATGATGGAAAAATACACACTATATATTAATATGATTTTTTAAATTTTACACCAAAATTCGACTATCTCAGGATATTATGAAAAAATCACCATTGGATAATTTTAAATTTTGATCAAAAATTATATTTATTTTATACAAATAAATTTATATACAGGTTAATTTTAAATTTTAAAATAAAACTGACATTTACTGTGAAATGACGGGTTTTTTAAAATACTATTTTTTAACCCAGAAAAAATATTAAATTTGACTTCCTAAAAATTATATGATCATTTATAGTTGATTTAAATATTTTATTCTTTAAAAATAATTATTTATTAAAAAATCACTTAATTAAACAAAATAAAATTTTTAATTGTAATTGATTACAAATTAAAAATACAATTTATATTTTATTGTATAAAAAGTAATATAATTTTTCAATTAATTATAACAATGAAATATTTGAATTATTATATTTAAAAATAAGATTATATATATAAATATATTATTTTCTAGATACATATTTCATTTGTACCCTAGAAAAACACCCTAAGGGTAAGGTAAACATTTGAGAGACTTTCATGTGGTGGTTCAGAATATATGGTTTGAGTCATGATCTCGTGGATCTTGAACATCTACCATAAAGGGTTTATCTCATGATTATGTTATTGGATATTATATTGGGATTGGTGACAGGAAAATCCCCAACATACTAACATACTAAGGAGCTCTAATTAATGGGATTCATATGTCATGATCCTACTGGTTGAGGCAATCACTTCCTTTGCATGGGTATATTGGATATCATAAAACCATATTTTTATAAAATTAAAATATCCTTATTTAAAAGCTATATTATAAATTTTAATGATGCTTAATATTCTTCTAAATCAAATTTTATATAATAAAACAAATGAATTTCACTTGTTTTCTATAACAATATTACATAGTATTATATTTTATTAAATCATAAGGAATTTGTTATCTGGAAAAGTTCAAGTCATTAAAATATTTTCCCATAAGAAATTCTTCAATAAAAAATTTCATTTCCCTTTCTGAAATATGTATGGTAAAATCTATTCCATCACCACCTACAGTTACCTTACTGTTTCTTGAGATGTGTTGTTTATTCACATCACAATGGTAATGATCATTGTGTTTTTTTGTAAAAAATTATCTATAAAATAAAATATTTTCCCTAGATTCTCTTCACAAGAAATATTACTCTCCTATGGTACCACCTTTAGATTGCGTACATGTGAGGTGTCTAGTATGTAGTTCCTCAAGAGGTACACATGGAATAAATCATGTTATTGATATGGTATAGGTGGGAGTGCTAGTCAATAGGCCACCACTCCGAGGACATCAAAAATCTCAAAAGGTATGATTTGTGTTAGATTAAGATTTCTATTATTAAAAAATCTAATCAAATTTTCTTTATGGGGATATGAAGATAAAAGACTTGTCATTAACATTCAAATTTGGGTCTCATCAATAATTGGAATCATAGATATTCAATCAACTATGAGTAGCCTGGATGTGATACTAGATTGTCTTATCCTCTTCCACTATTTCCTTGACCATTTCAGGACCAAGTAGTTTTCATTCCCCCAAATCATCCTAACATGAAGTTGTTTTGGACCTCTTCCTATAAAGGACACCATAGGGATCTATTTGGTTGATTGAGTGGAAACTTTTATTGTATGATAACTCAATTAGAGGAATATATTATTCCCAATATACTTAGAAATCAACTGATCAATCTATCAACAATCCCTCATGTTTCTAGATAGTATAATTATATTAAAAATCAGTTTTTTGGTGATAAGACATGCGGATGTTCCACAAGTATTTAGAGCATTTTAGAGACTTTTCTATAAAAATGTGGTGAATATGTGATCATTATCATATACAATAGATTGAGTTAATCATTTAATACATTCTACTACTCTGATGTATATCCATTTAAGATCATCATGTGATAATTCATCTCGAATAACAAAGAACTATGTATTATTTGTTAAATGGTGCACAACTTCCCAAAATAGATTATTTAGTCATGATGTCTTCATAATACCAGTGAAAATGTCCATGGTGAAGTTTTCCCATTTCCATGTAGGTATGGGTAATTCTTTCTTCATATCCCTTTTTTTCATTTATTCTATCATATTCCAATGTTCAAGAAAATTTTTTGTATATTATATGATCTCTTTCTTCATATTTACCCACAAATAGTTCCCTTGTAGATCTTGATACTTCATTGTGAATATTTTGTGGGTAGAGAAGTTTGAGCTATGTGAATCTTCTAACACC
Source organism: Viscum album (assembly GCA_963277665.1). Taxonomy (NCBI): domain Eukaryota; kingdom Viridiplantae; phylum Streptophyta; class Magnoliopsida; order Santalales; family Viscaceae; genus Viscum; species Viscum album. Next base: position 1,331,973,418 of record OY728148.1, on the reverse strand, counting down.
TCATTCTATTACTAATGAAATGATGGTACATATAGTCTTGAATCTAATCTCACAAATTCTTCATCGTTAATATTAAACATAAAGTATTTCCATTTTCATATATTTTCCCTTTTTTTAGAATTACCACATCATCTATTTGACCATCTTTTATCTTTTATATATGGGATAGTTGAGCAATAATTTTAGAAAATATTGATGATGTTACTTCCTTTCTGATTCCCATGTCCATCCTTTTTAATATAAAAAGATAATATCATTCTCAATTATCTGCAGTGATATATTTTATAGTTCCTATATAATTAGAGCTTCTTCCGTATTATTATATTTCTATGGATGGTGTCTATTTGATTAGTCATAGCCCTTGATCATCTTTAATCATCTTCCTTATCATATATTGAGCTGTTTCTAAATGAATGTATAGTTGAGAATTTTTTGATCATTATATATCTCATACTTCTACCAAACAAGAAAATTCCAAAAAAAATAGATAGAAGATCACTATAGCCATCTCCAGATCATGATTGGGGTAGTTTCTTTCAATAACATCTATCTTCCATAAATCATAAACTATCACTTTTTTTATTTTTCATTAACACATAGACTGACCACTTGTTCAATAAATCACTAAATACTAAAAAATTTCTCCACTTTGGGGTAGATTAAGAACATAGGTTGTGGTAACCGTATTTTTTGGATTATTTATGCTCTCTTCAAATTCATAATTCCAAGAAAACTTTAATCACACAAGAGTTAGCTAGGTTAGAGGGTTTTAGAATGGTCAGAAATTTCACAAGAAATGGTTATAATACCTTGATAATCCAAAAATACTATGTTTATCTATCAAAAAAATTTCATTGGTCATACATAAATTTCATATTCCTTTGAATTATTGAAAAATTTCCTATTTCTTATGATGATATTATCCAATAATGAGACTTCCTTCAACCATAACTCACATTTTCTATACATATCATAAAGCTTATCCTTTTGTATAGTGCTAAGTAAATGTAACAGGGAACTCATAAAAATCCAATAGGGAATGGATTTTAAAATTTTCCATCATTAAGATGATGTGACTCATTGTCTCTGACAATCTGATCCCAAGTATGGTATGAGGATCTTGAATAAATTAGAAAGAGCACAAAACGTAAACGAAAACTACGTATTAAATCTAAATCTCCACTCAAGAGAAAATGATCTTTTATTATCATTTCTTGAATTATCTGTATAAGGATCAATAAATATCAACAAAAAATTTATAAAAAATACTACATAGAATCAATTGATGAATTTTTTGTGCTAGCGTGGTGATCCAACGACGCCTTCAATGCCCTGATGATCACCACAATCCTCTTCCTTCGATTCTTGAAGGAATTATTGGATTTATAATTTGTGAGAGAGACAATAACTATAAAATGATGGATTAGAGAGTGTCTCTCAATCAAAATTATTTATTTGTTCCTTCCATGAGAGCCTCCCTCTCTATTTATGGTGGACGTTCTTTATTCCCAGTTGGGTTCTCCAACCCATTTTTATTTAACATTCAGAAATAAATAATTTTGAATAACTAAAGTGAATAAATATTATTTATTATTTTATCAAATAACTATAATATATTTTAAATAAATTATTTGATAAACCAATGTCATTAAACTAGAATCGTAATTCTAGAAAAATATTAATTGAACATGTTTTCTTAAAGTAATATTCATTTGATTAATATTATATCTAATATTTACATATCATGAAAATTAACATTTTAAATAAATTCAACATAAATTATTATTTACATTAATAATATTTTTATATTTATTTATCAATTAATGGTTACATTGAAAACACTTGGACTCTATGGTGGGGTCCATTATTTCAGATATACATATTCAGCTGAATAGGGAAGATTCTTGAATAAACAATTGTCTGTGACCCGCTAGAACCATATCTCGATAGTAGTGAATAAATTACATAGATAAAAAGAATATTATAGAATCAAATAAAGGCCTCTAAAGAGATATGGAAATTCATATCAATGATAACCAACATTCGAACATGCACTATGTACTATAATCTATTTTTCTAAAGATATATCATTAAGAAGGATTCACACTGGTGTCATCACCTAATTATTGATTTTTTATTTTCGATATTACCAGATTGATTTACCATTAAAATACATTTTCCAAGGATTTATAATGGTAATACCATACTAATCATCAATTTCAAGGATATATTACTTCTTTGTCATAGAAGAGACAAATCCATTCATGACTATTCAACCAATTTCATGCCACTAATGACACACCCAACACAAGAAACCTTTAAAATTCCCATTATCATGTTTTTCCTTGAATAAAAGAACATGATAAAATTACACACATTGATAATGATCTAATTTCAAGAGATAAATACCCATGTTTATAGATAGGAACCCCCAATGATACATAAACCATGTTGTGTTTCTATTGTTGTGTCTATCCTCGTGATATCACTAATAGAGATCACCAAGTACTATCATCATGAGAAAAAGAATAAATACTTGTGATCCCCCCAAACCAGATAAGTAAAAATAAAAAATTTTCAGTTAGTCTTATGTTCCTAGACCATATTAAATTTTTATATGATTAATCTCAATGTATCTCTAGGTACTCTATATAGACAAGTATCTTTAATAACCTTTTTTTATAACAAAAAATCTATGGAAATAAGTATTTAGTAGTTTATGATGAAATATATGCACTATAATGGTATGTAAACACCATGTATATCTAAATGTATATAAAATATGGTAATCAAATGTACTATTCATGCTGGGTCTTAGGAGCCCACTATTAAAACATTTAGAATAATGATCATATTCTCCTCATTCTCCTCCTTTATTTTGATGTATATTGGAATGTCATCTATATATACTAGCAAAACATTTGTTGTGGTAATCTATAAAGACCCTATTAATGAATTCCATGACAATTACTAGATAACTCATGAGTCCAAATGGAATTACTATAATCTCCAAGTGCCCAGACCATGTATGAAAGTAGTACTATGGATATCCTCATTCTTCACCTTAAGATGGTAATATCTTAACCATAGTTCCACCTTCCAGAATTATTTTATTCCTTGTATCTGATCAAATAATTCTTCAATATTTTGAATATGATACTTTTTCTTTATCATTATCTTGTTGAGATGACGATATTTAATGAAAATTAGCGTTGAATCATACTTTTTATTGATAAATAGGATATGTGCACCCCATGGTGACACACTTGGAAGTATGAACCATTTATCCATATTATCATGTAGTCGATTCATCAACTAATCATGTTTATAAATATAAATTCTATATGGAGTCTGTGACAAGGTTAATAACTCATGACTAGGTGGAGGTCTAAAAATTCATCTGGAAACAAAAAAGGATATTCAATCACTATGGGCATTACTTCATGGTTGAAAAGTTTCATATATTAAATCATTTGAGATAAAAATAATTTTCCATTGGGAAATAATATACAATATTGATATATTGGTTCAATAGATGATTCAACCTCTGCCTTACAGTTGTACATAATTTGTACGACGATTCAAAATATAGACTGTGATTTCCTTCTCATGGAAATTTATGTTTCCTTTATATAAGGAAGGAAAATACATACCAATAATTGCATAAAAATCTACCAAACTGGGTATGAAATGGTTTAATGGGAATTTATTCCCCCTAATATTGATAGGGGATTTATTATATACCTTCGATGCAATAATTTACCGATTTTTTATTTTTATCAACTGCTCTACTTATAGAATTTATGGTTGTGTTTGAATTGTTATACATAAAATTCATGATATGAATGAATTCATAGATTGGGAATCAATATGTATGTTCTCTATTAGTTAATGAATAAATAGTGTACCTTCCACCACTTCAGTTACTTCATCCACCTCAAAAGTTGTGATGGAAAAATCTCACACTTACAACCTTTGATGTAGTTGGTTGTCTCTAAAACCTAATAGAATTGTTCATTGGTTTTCCAAAAACCATGTTTCCTTGTAGTTGAAGAAAAGATAAATACCCTGAGGGTTTACTATAGTATTACATTCCCATATCCAATTAATGGTTTCCCACTTTCAAAAAAATTTATCTAGGAATCCTTCCTCCACTCTCCTAAAGCGATTTCTCATTCCCCTATAGATATTTCCAAGGTGATTCATTCCATGAATTTTAATTATGTTATATTGAAATTTATTAGTAGCGTTAGATTTATAAATAAGACCTTAGAATTAAAATCCACTTTCAAATTTGTATCCACATGATTACATTGATATTTCCAATCGCCATTTTAATATTGAGGCCACATTAGAAAATTAACTCAAGCTTTCTAAGTCACATATCATGTGGTCTTTCTGTAAACAAGTTATTTACCACTATTGAAGTGTTCAACCATTATTTCATGAGTAATGGAAATGAAGGAGGTATATCATTAATTACTTGGGATGTTTCACATATATGAATCTAAGTCTCCATCATATTTTATCTTGAGGGGAAGGAAATTACTTTCAATTTTAAGTCGGAGAGTGTGTGAATAATATTTATTAAATTTCATTCCTGTAATTACTTCCACACTATTACATTAATTATATAATTAGGATTCATATTTTTTTTCAATTTCCAATAATAAATATCTTCTACATCTATATTATAAACATTTAGTAGAACACTATATTTCTTTAGACAATGATGTGAATACAATATCTTATCAATGGAGTTGATCAATTGTTTTGTGATTAAGGGACCAGATGATCTATTGGTAGTTGAAGGACTTTTTCACATAAGGGTATCATTATAATTTTTTTCTATATTATTGTGATTTAGATTATCTTTATAATTATGGTCTTTATTCTGAACTGATGTTAGATGAGAGTGTATCATCATATAGTTTATGATTCATTCTGTTATTGGGATGGGAATCATGTTCGGGTAGTTATCACATTTTCCATCACATGGATTGTTTACCCAATACCTCATATTTCAAACAGCTGGTTAGAATAAAAATATAATTATGGATAATTATTTTTAACACAGTGAACGCCTAAAGGGTGAATAAAATGATTTTAATGGGATTATATATAAATAAAAATTATTTTATTCCCCTAGGAATTTATAGAATTCAATATATGTTCTCCAAGATCTGTTTAATAAGATATATTTTTATTAAAAATTTATTTCCATTAATAATGGTTCTTAATTAGCATGTGAATACATGAAACCATATCCCCTAAGAGTATAAAACAAGTTGGGCAACATGACCCATTGATTTGCACTAGTTTCCAATCTAATCTACCTCAATGTGGTGTTTTTTTGTGTTACGGCTATGTACATCTATTCCAGATCATATTACACTTATTGTACCTATAGATGCATTTATTTTCTTACTAAACTACTAAATATATACTAACAGAAATTTAGTGATAATTTCTTATCTAGTCTTATCCCTATGTCATTCACTACATATTTCTAATCGTTATCATTTAAATAACTGTACTTTTCCTTCGATATCCACTATAAAAAGCAATACATTTATTAAATATAAATTCCAAAAAAATTGCATAAAATTATAGTCAATACGAAATATAATATTGATATATATATTGAATTTGAGAATTGGGTACATTACAAAAAAAACAACAAGGAATACACCATCTTTATTGAAAACCTCATTTGCATGTTCATAATATTACTTCATATTTAAAACATCATGGCATAACCTATGGACATAAATAAAAATGGGGTGAGTTATAAATCAAATAAAGAGAATAAAAATTTCTGAATTTGAATGGAATGATACATTTTATAAAATCATAATATCAATTGGGAATAAATTTATTAAATAATTTTATACACGAACAAGGATAAATGATCTAGTATTATAATCATAATTGAAACCTGGGAAATGTGGAAACAACATAACACATTACATTAGAAACATAGGTCTAGGTTAACATCCAAGAAATCATAATAGTAAAAGTATAATAAATGAATCAGGTTATCTACCTATTCAAACATGACATCTCAGGACACTAAACATTCCCCAATACATTGCAGTGCTATATAATTTTGGGCACACCCATCACATTAATTTTATTATCATTCTTAAGTGTACTTCATATATAATACAAAAGGGATTCAATAATAATCATAATTTTTTACTTGTAAAAGGATTGTGGAATATAAAAATTTACGTCCAAGGTAAGATAAATATATTTCAATAAAGGTGAACACCATTGATAGAAAATGGGTATGGTATTCACTAAAAAAAATTTGGAACTAGAAAATCGATGTCAAATTTTGATAGTATAAATATATCCCATAAAAATTAAAAAAACTATTGATGATAGACAATGGGGTCACTCTTAATATGGATATTAAATTGGAAGTAAACAGGACATGTAAATAAATATCATAACATTTTGAATTTGAAATTGAAGGCATTAGATAATAAATAAACTTGAATAAAGTAGAGAAGGTGAGGATCCCCAACTAAATTTAGACATGGTTATATGTGCACATAAAGGATAATTTAAGGTATTAATGAGAGATAAATGGGTCTAACATAATTTATAAATCAAATAAAAAAATATAGGGTTATATAAAAATATACTGAAACAAATCTGAATTGATTCTAAGAATCATAACATAAAATATGATCTTGAATAGAAATGGGAAGCGGGAAATTCCTTACATTAGTGTGTGACTCCAAATGATTGGGAGTATCTTATTGAGATATTGTGACACCATTTTAGGACTCTAGAGATGGGATGAAAGATAAGAACATCCATAAAAAATTATTTATGTGATTTGGTAACATGGGTGGGTTTATATATGAAATTATTGGGGAAATATGTATCATTTATCAACCATTGGGTTTGGACTCTAGAATATAAAACTAACAAAACCACAAACCATTAAATGTTTCCCATAGTTTCTAAAAAATTTGAGAATGTTTCATTATTTTTTTAATGAAAATGTAAAACAAGTAAAATTATAAAATCACGGTTGTGGAAGATACTCATGCTTTTAATGATTTGATTTTAAAACTTTTAAATCTTTTAATGGTTTTATAGGATTCATAATAGCATAATTAAATAAATAAAATAGATATAAAATGACATTAGATTAAATGTAACACATCTATATGGTCCCTTATAACCTTTATTTTATTTTTTATATTACTATTAGGTCATTATCACGCCGTAATGCACACCGTATTCTTATGCAGTAATTAAATTTTACCTGAAAATTCATTTTTCATCGAAAATAATGAATAATTCACCACTGGATAATTTTTAAATTATAATTCCAAAAATAATATTTATTATAATGAAATAGTTTTCTATATTTTTGAATTCAAAATATTACAATAAAACTTAAATTCATTAAGAAACGCTGGATTTTTGGACTATAATAGTTTTGGAACCGATATAAAAATAATATTTGAAATCCTAGAAATAATATGATAATTTATATTAGATAAAAATTATTTAATATTTCTTTAAAATATTATTTATTTAAAAAATAAATGTCTTCATTGAAATTGAATAATAATTGAAATTAAAATTTCACTTTTTTGTATTAAAATCCAAATTATTTGCATCATAATGAAAAAAATAAAATATGAACATTATTATATTGAAAAAATACAATATAAAAGTTCATATAATTATAGTCCTAATGTATATCCCTTTAATAAACTGACAAATTCTCTATGGGTATGGGGCATGGCTGGGAGACTTTCTTTGGATGTTTTAGCAAACAAGGTTTGGGGTTTTCCCTCGAGGAGCTTGAACATTTATATTAAATAGATTCACTCAAGATTAAGTTGATGCGTATATTATGGGGCTTTGTTGATGTATAAATGGGCTACATTGGGAATGATCCAACTAGTTGAGGCTATCGCTTCCTTAGTCTGAGTCAATTGGGTTTGTTAAAACCATATATTTTTTCTAATCATTTGATTACTCTTCAACGAATATATTATCAACACTAATGATTCTTACTGCTATTTAAATATTGATAGGATATAATAAAACTAAATAATTTAATATGTTTTATATAACTATATTACATAATAATATATTTAACTAAATTATAAAGAAAATTTTATTTATAACAATTAATGATGCCATATTGCATACAAATTTTTTTGGATTTTTGGTTACTATGATGAAATTATATATTTATTAAATGGGGTGAAAAATAATTTTTGATATATCAAATCAATAATATTTCTCTTAGATTTCATGAATGGTGACATTTCAATTATGGTTTTAATTGAAAATTTAAGGGGTTGAATGAGATCCCTTAGGTCTATAAAAAACAGTAAAAAAATATATATAATGAGAGGGAATATATTGAATATCACTAAAATGATATAAAATAGGTTACAATACCAAGAAATTATAATCATGTAAATATTTGTAAATAATTCTTAAACTAATCATTTCTAATAAATAAGGAACTAAAATGGTTGGAAATATTTACCTCCTGTCCTTGAAGCGATAGATGTCCTTTAACCTCATGTATCAAAAGAATAGATATCACAATCACTTAACTTATATGAGTAATAATAGACATTTTCATCCATATTCTTCATAAATATTCATTATATGTATTAATTCTAACATTTATCCTTATAAGGTGTTAATATTTATTATCATTGGTAATAGATTCAAAATACTAAGGACTATATTCGATCTTATTCCAATGTTCACCATTACAAGGTCAATAATATAGTATTTTTGGGATGTTTTATAATCATTTTTGATATTAAAAATGCCATTAATGTTTGTTTCAATGTTTATAATTAAATATGAAATTGATAATAATAATATTTTTGTGATTCTTGGTGACTAAAGGGGGTTTTAATCATTGATGATTTAAATATTGATACAATATATCCCAAATAAAAAATCCTAATATGGAAATTTATATTTTGTTATACCTATACTTTTTTTCACTTAATCATTCATTATATGGATTCTTTTTATTGTTCATTTAAGTCATTAAATTGTTCTAAAAAATAATATTCTCTACATTAATGAAAAAAATTGATGTTTCTTTGTTGTAATAAAATTATTATACAAGTATAGTGATTATATTTATTGATTATTTATTTAATTTATCATAATTATAAATTCATTTGTGAAAGATATATGGATATTAACATATTACTTAATTTGAATAAATCTTTTTCCCCTTACAACACTTGTTTAAGAAAATTCAATTAAAGATGATCGTTTATTGATCTTATCATTAAAAGGATATCAATTGTGTCATTCCAAAACCATCATTAAATATTTAAACTCTTATTTATTCATTAAAATATTCTTCGAAACATCAATATTTTCTACTATGGAATAATTATTTTTATTTCTCGTCGGGTTGGTAGTCTATAGGTAGGAAAAATATAGATTTTTTTCTTATTGGATTTCTTAGATGAATAGACATTGGTATTACTCATATTATAGAAATATTAAATTATATAAATTATTCAAATATAAATATATTTATTATTTCAAAAATATATTTTAATGTAAATTATTATGATGATATGAGTAGTATTTTATAACACACATGTCAAGGACATTAAATTTCAATGGAAATCTTCTTGGAAATTTCAGACATATGAAATATAATGTGGATTATTTGTTATTGAAACTAAGATGATGTATAGATAAATAAATTTATATCACATTTTTAAATAAATTAAATATACAATATATACATAATTTAGTTTAAATTTTATCATTTTTAAGCGAATATAATGGTTCTTTTGGGAGTAACACTTTTGAATTCAACAACGTAAAGTTACTATCCAAGATTCAATGTCAAAATATAAGGAAGAGGAGGAATTTAATGTTAATTTTTATCTCAAAATTCCTTATCCAATCCTTTATAAAAAATTATCCATTATTTAGTATATTTTCTATTATATTTTTATCTTTTACACAAATTCAGTTTTACATCAACAATTAATTTTTAAAGATAGATAAAAAATTTATTGAAAAAATTAGATTTTTCATTTTTCATAATTTAATAATTCTGACATAAAATTTTAGAATTATATTATCTAATTAAATTCCAATTTTTGAGAAATTTGAACATTCTAATAAAAAAAGTATCCCCATAATATGTTTTATCAAAATAACATTTCTATGAATTAAATTTATATGTATGATAAAAAATTCATAGATTTCTATTTTGATTAAAAAAATTATTCTTAATAAAATATATAAATAAATTTTGGAATCCATGGAAATGAAAATCTAATTCTCAATGTCAATATACTTGTCTCAATGAATATAACAAACCACATTTTTAATTGTAACACAATAATTAGATAAAAATGATGGAAATATGATTAATATGTTCAATGATTAAATTTTATTTAATTTTATTATTCCATAAATAAGTATTTTTTTAATATAAATAATTTTCAGCATTTTAATCCATTATTACATCCTATAAATAGAAAATGTATTCTATTTATAAAAAGGTTTTTTGAAATATTAACAGAAGTCATCAATCTTTTTTGAAAAGCGCAAAATTTCATCTTAATGTATCATCATGATGATGGATTCAAAAATTGTTCATATTTTTCTAAAATAAAATTATATTATTTAGTGCTTAAATATTATAATATTATAAATATTAATTTTTTTTACAGTTTGATATTCTAATATATTTGGTTGACCTACTACTATAGGGTCTCCTGTATTAAATTCCCACCACTAAAATAATTTCATCCTCTCAAATTTGGTATATGTTATAGTTTAAACAAATTTTAGATATTTCTACATCATATATTATTTGGGATTTGAGTATTCCACTTATAGATTGTGATTTATCCATTAGATTATCAATATTCAAGTTCTCCATTTCCTCAATAGTTTCTCTCTATTCTCATGAATCTTTTAATACTATAAATATATGATAATCCATATTCCAATAATGTTCCCTCTTATATTAGAATGATAATCACATATATAATTATATTTCTCAATAATTTAAAATAAATACATTGTGTGATTTATAACGGTTAGGCTACATCTACAATTTGTAATCAACAACACTAATTCCATCATGTATCTCAACATACCTAGTGTATATAGGGAATAAATCCCCCTTTTTACGAAATCTTGAAACTCTATTCAATGGGTAAAACATTAAAAATATATTATCACTCAATTTAAAATCAATTATATTCCTTCATTTATCCTCATAGATCATTCTTCGACTTTTTTATTCATTAATAAGCTTATTAATATAAATTATTTAACAACTGCATCCTATATAAGATTGAGAAAATATAGATTTATTTTAAAAAATATTTCTAATAGGATAGAGATAATTCTTCTTCCCATAAAATACATAATATGGTGAAATTTGGATTATTTATTAGATTCTATTATTTTATATAAAATAGACCAAAAGTACTTAAAAATCCCACATACTTTGGTTGTATGTATGATATTATTATAGAACTATTTGCAATTATTGGATAGAAATTTTAGAAATACCATCATTTTAGGGATGATATGATGTTTTTAAATGTATCTCAATATTCTGATAACTTTGTTGTATATTCAGAAAAAAAATCAGCTGAGTTTCATGATATGTTTCAGTTGAAACATGTTCCCAATAAAGAATTATAATTTTATTGATATAGTGACCGGAATGGTTCTTAAGGATTTGATATTATATTACCTCTAATTAATGAGAGGACATATTATGTAGACAAATAATTGACAATATATATTCTTTCATCCTTGGTGTCATCATATATCCAATTAAAATGTCTATTTGAGTATTTTACTAGGTCTATTTTGGTATAGTTAGAGTATGAATGATTATGTTTGGATGTTTTATATCATTATTTACATCTTAGGAGATACTATATATAGAAAAATTGTATGAAATTCCACACTTCATTCCATCCTACCATTAATGTTCATTTTAATTCCCATACATCATTGTACAAAAATTGTTTATAGATATATTTTAGTTATGTTCTTATTCTAGAAGTTCATTCTTCCACAATGATAAAGATAGAAAACATAACTGTTGACACACCTTTCATCACAGAATCTAAAGATTGGAAAAGGGAAATACCTTAGTCCAAATTGATTAATCCTTTGAAGAAACATCAAAAAATCGACAAAGGGATGAACAAAGAGAAAATTTCCAAGAGGTCGCGCAAGTTCCCTTATAGTCGCGCAAGTCCACTTGTGCGATGCTTAATGGTCACACAAGTGACTTTCCTGACCTATGTAATAACCGTCTGGGGTCTTCTCCTGCCTATAAATAGACCCTGTGGGCCCCCCATTGAAGAGATGAATTTTTTTTCCAGAAACTCATATTTGAGCTCCCGACACCCTATTCTCTTCTCAATGCTTATGAAACACTTCTAAGGTAATTTCTTACCTAGAACGGAAGAACTAAAAAGGGGGAGGAAGGCCTAAGTGTTGAAACTCATCAACACTTGTGTGCCTGAGTGGCCAGCCCTTAAGGGAAAAGGTCACACTTGCGCGCCACCTTACTCCTTCAATAGAACTTGTGTACCCATCTTCTAAAAGAACCTCAAGAGGATTCTAAAGGATTTAACCAATTTTCGCTCAAGTATTACCCTGCTGGTTAACTGTCGTGAAAATACCCATGTTTCACGCAGGTATACCTGCACGACCGGGACTTGCGCGCCTTCCAGGACTTGTGTGCCCCTACCTTTTTGGGTGCCCTTTTTTCACATTTCACCCCTCTTAAGCCATTCCACCTCTCCTATTCAAGATTCAATCTTCAATACACTCTTCAAAGCAATTTATGGTATGATTTCTTGATTTGGATTCCTTATCTGAAAGAAACTCTTTGGAATATCTCTCAAAACCTAGTAATTTACACATCTTCATGTCACTAAAGATTGAGATTTCATTCATTCAACCTCATCCTTTATGATGAGAGAACTCATTAACCTGGGCCTCCTTTTCAGGAATAAGCCCCAGCAATAATTCTCAAATCTGGGCATCCTCCATAGGATTAAGCCCCAAGTCCTCATTAACCTGGGCCTCCTTTTCAGGAATAAGCCCCAGTCATAATTCTCAAATCTGGGCATCCCCCTTAGGAGTAAGACCTAAGTCCTCATTAAACTGGCCTCCTTTCCAGGAATAATCCCCAGTCATAATTCTAAAATCTGGGCATCCTCCTTAGGAGTAAGCCCCAAGTCCTCATTAACCTGGGCCTCTTTTTCAGGAATAAGCCCCAGTCATAATTCTCAAATCTGGGCATCCTCCTTAGAAGTAAGCCCCAATTCCTCATTAACCTGGGCCTCTTTTTCAGGAATAAGCCCTAGTCATAATTCTCAAATCTGGGCATCCTCATTAGGAGTAAGCCCCAAGTCCTCATTAACCTGGGCCTCCTTTTTAGGAATAATCCCCAGTCATAATTCTCAAATATGGACATCCTCCTCAGGAGTAAGTCCCAACCATAATTCTCTTAACCTGGGCCTCCTTCTTAAGAGTAATCCCCAGTCTCAAATATGGGCATCCACTTCAGGAGTAAGGCCAATGTCCCATAATTTTTCAAGTCTCTTAACCTGGGACTTCTTTTCAGGAGTAAGCCATAGTCTTAATTTCTCTTAACCAGTCCTAATTTACCTTTAATCTTGGATTCCTTTTCAGGAGTAAAACCCAATCATAAGTCCTCTCCTAATTTGGGCCTCCTTTTTAGGAGTAAGCCCCAAGTTAGAGTATTCAAAATCTCTATGATGCACATATACCTTTATGGACCCTATTCCTGGATTTCTTCCCTAAACTAAATCATAACCTTCATTTATCTGGGCAATCATACATACATAAGCCCCACATTATTTCGTATGATTGCATCTTTCATGGAACAATTGTCTTCTTTTTACCAATACCTCTTGTTTCTCACACCAAGCATGACTCATGTGAGCTTAGAGTGTAAAAGTAATTATGACATCCTTTATTGAGCCATCAATCATAAACATCATACTCCCTTACTCGAACTATGTGGTTTCTGATTCCTTTTATAAAAAAAGGATACCTAGGTAGCCCATCTGCGGGTTCGATCCCAACTCTGAAATAATTCATGTCCTTTTGAATGACAATAAACTTCAAGTTCCCCACTGGGTGGCTTTAAAACCAGTATGGTCATCATGAGAACCAATAGACATTTATGTACCATAGGATACCATTGACTAATAATCTCTAACAAATACAGATGATTCTATATCAGTGAAGAACCTCTAATACATATAAAAGATTTTCTAAATTTCCTACATATCGATCATTGAGTGTCAGATCTAAAGGAAAAATCATTTTATATTTGGTAATGTAATAAGGATTCATGAACATAACTTAAATATATAAAGAGAGTCTCAGAGTAGACAATAATTCCCCTCAAAAAGGTGTGATGAGTCCGACCTCCCATCCTCTCAACCAATGCAAATTTCTAAGCCTCGTCATTCCACAAAATAATGAGCACCTACCATCAGAAAGTAGGTCCGAATGGATGTGGAATCATTGGATGTTTTCGGTTCTACGCATCAACCCGTTAGAAACCAATTGAAATTTTTGGAACCTCCCATAAAAGTAGGTCATCCCCGAAGTCCGAGGGAAAAAAATGGTGAACCTGACGTGAATCTGTAACTAAGTTAAACTGATGTTTTACCTATTTGTTAGGCCCCTATTTAAAGCTCAATAAGAGGGCCAACAAAAACAATCCTTGACATATGTGCTCATCCAAAAGATGTAGTGGTTGAATATATCTTGATTATGTCTGTTACATCGAATAGTCACTCTTTTCCTAGATCATCTGCATTTCTAGAATGGTTGCTCTCAAGTTCACACATGTGAATATAGCTGCTGCAAATGCTACTGTTGCTACTCCTGCTGGATCATTGTCCACTCTGAGGACGATATCACCTACTCAGCATCTTCAACGCTGGGTATCGAACGCATTGGTTAAGGAGTACCGTCAACATGGTACCATCCCAACTCTAGAGGCTGTCCGACAAGCCCTCCATGTGAACAACTCACACCGGTTGTACGGACAACGACGATCAGTGATCAAGAAGCAGGCGGTGCTGACTACCGTCTCCAACCGTTTCGGGTCATTATCCCCGGAACGCAATCACCACTTTCTACCTTATTCTGGGGAGGTGAATGAGAAGGTACCTCAGGGCCTTAATTCAAGAAAACAGGAGTCATTCCTGAGGGCTCCATCCAACAATCGCCTTCAGACTCGTGCGGTAGTGCGCCCTCAACATGATGAGGGTACCGACTCCAGGCGTTCAGCTCAGGTTCCTCGAACCCGAGCAGGCAAGACAAATCTCCAGAGGCGACTTCTGGTTAATAGTGAGCAGTTTATCATCTCTACCATCTCTGGAGAATTCCACCAACCTAACTTGATGGGAAGGAACGAGCGGGCACACACAACTGCCTGTTTTAATCATGTTGTCCAGCAGACTCGTCTGGCAGCATCACATCAATCCCGCCAAGCAATTCCGGTGGAGTACAATTGGCAGAAACATACACCTGTTTATATATCATCAGCTAGTTAGTGGGCTCGTATGACTACATATCATGGATCTCGTCATCTACGTTCGATGAAGTGTAATCATCAGGCACATACACCTACTAGTACTAACCAAGCCTACCAACAGTCTCACTTGGTAGAATTCGTAGAAGTTAGTCTGAAAGCCCCGACAACAAATAGGAGGCAGACTCAACTCTCTTCCCCCACACTTGAGTACTTTCTGGATTCACTGACATGAATAGATGGACAGTAGCATTCACATACACCTACTCCAAGCCCAGAATGGATGTATATTCCCGTTCTAGCAGCTGAATTCGCCAAGCATATTCTATCAATGGTGAAAGAGCAGAAGCAAATCCCTGATCATATTCTCGATGCCTGCTAGGATATTGTAACAACTTCAGCGGTATCTCAGGAAAAGACACATAAATCTATCCCTACCAGTGGAGTGACAAATCAATAATTCACTATGGAACAGACATAGAAATCTGTTCCAGTCCAAGAGGGTTGTGGGGCATACTCCCCCATATCATACAGACAACCAATTCAGGAACATACACCTGATTTGAGTGGAGATCATCAGCTTAACCTGACCATCTTTCCTGATCAGGCACATACACCTGCTCAGAGAATCCACTTTCGTCAACAACTGGTTTCCAAAGCGAGTAAGAAGGCGTCTAAGAAAAAGACCTGCCCAGCATAGTTAGGAGATCAAGAGACAATCTGTAACAAGGCCTTGATCGATGCTGGAGTTCATGAAGCCCTCAGACAATTATATGTTGAAATTCAAGATTCTACTCCCTCATTTCCCAATAGTGGTATCATTAATTCTGAAGGTCTTCAATAGACACATCCTCATGAAGGCTTGCTTCATGACAATTCAGTCGATCTCAAAGTTTCATCTTCAGATGAGAGCCACAAAAACCCTCTGTGTGGTCAGAAGACCAAGGAGCAAGATATCTCATCTTTTGTTGTAACCCATTCTGGTGGTCCTCCCCATGATGATGTATTTCATTGCAAAAGTCCTCTCCGCAGTAGTGATGCACATTGCCCAGAAAATTCTCCAGTGGACAATGTAGTACCGAGAAATCCCTCTTATCTTGAGGCACTTGCAAATACAAAACCAGTCATATATGATGCTTCGTCGCTAGCAGGTGAAATAATTTCTCAATCAAGAGATAGCCCAGGGTGTAGGTCATTATCCGAACCTACCCTAAGTCATGCATCATCTACTTTAATCAATGATTTATTTACCAATATTGTTTAATACAATGAAGCAACAAGGAAGCACCAGCTCTGGTCAAAACTGGTAGAAGAATCTTCATCGAATGATAAAGAGGAAACGATGAACATGTGAAAACAACTGGAAAAAGGTGAAGTGCCAGTCATGTTTTGGCCTCTAGCTGACTGTCAGTATGAAATTCCAGAAATGTTGATGGAAGATGAAATTCATGATATTAGTCTCAACATATGGAAAACTCATTGTCAGTTGAAAAAGAAAGTATTTTCTTATGATGAATATGAAAATCATCTTAAGATAATATAAGGGTTACAACGTCAGATTGATTTGGCATCTCTATCAGTCTCTCGATCTCCGAAGGCTGAAAAGCAGCAGAGATCTCTTCAACGTTCATGCTTTGACGCACTAAGAAGATTGCATCAGTTAAATTCCAATGCCCCATCTGGTATTCATGTCAGAGGATCGGGTGATCATGGAGCACAAAATTTCATGGTGCTCTCCAGTCAGCAAAGCCCGCCGAAAATGGTCTCATGCAATGTTATTTCCCTTAGCCAGCCACAAATAACGGGCTTTGTTTGTAATAAAAATATTTCCCAAGAACATGCCTCAACTAGTTCCTCTCAAAATCCAGAATACAGAGAACAACTTGTTGAATTACTACTACATCACGAAAACGAGAATATTGAACATGCCTCTCGTATGGAGAAAGCACATCATCAAGTGAAAGAAGTGTCAGAAATTATCCAACGGTCTTTTGAGCCAGGTAATAAAAGTGGATACAGTTTAATGCATCCAGCTAATATCCGGAATAAGGTTCTTAAGATCAGGAGAGATTTTATGAAAGTCTCAGACATAACATGTCAAGAGCCACCCCAGCTTTCCAGACTTGGTACAATTTTAAACCAACCCTCAGAATCAACAAATAAGATTCGAGGAGTTGAGAAGGAACAGCCCCAATCCACTGGACTGGGGACTTTTTCAAATCATCAATCCCCTCCTCAGAGAAAGTCGGTATTTTCTAAATTGGGGAAGAAGCCTCAAGAGGAACGAAGAGCCAAATTATCAGGAGATTCCCTCCAAATTACTGATCGTCAAGAAGTTCCTGAGGGATCGAATTAACAAAAGGCAATGTATCATCAAATACATGGAATAATATAATATCACAGAAATGCTGATATAAGGGATGCGATGAGTTATGCATCAATCAATGTCATCAATTCCATTGTTGCGGATCCACCAGATGAGGCTCACTCAGGGGACTCAGATGAAGAGGTTCCTGCTCAAGATGATGTACGCACCGACACAAATGATGAAGGTGTGTGTACACGAAGTCAAAGGATTACTCAGAACCTAGGTAATCCTTCGAGTAACCCACTTCCCCCTCTCTGAAAAGGATCCAACAAAGGGAAGGGAAAGAACCAAGTTACATATCCTTCCTCTGGAGAAGGTCAATCGCTCTCACTAGAGCAAAGGATTGCACAACAGGAGGAAAAAATGAAGGAATTAAGAATGTTGAATGCAGAACTACTTCAGAGTAGTCTTTTTATTAAGCATGCTGGAGTCAGTCAGCCAAAGGAATTTGTTGCAGCTACAGAGATAGATCAAGAATATCCTCCTCTATCAGTACACCATCACAGGTCTAATCCTACGGGTCAAGTGCAACAACAGTTGGCAGTTCTACCATCATTTGCAGCACCAACGAACACATCTGTCCAAGCTCCAATCATTGCACCTACCCAAGTCCATGTTCAACCAGATGTTTCTCAAAAATTAATAACTATTATTGAGACATTAATTGCTCGGTTAGAAAATATGGAAGGTAAACGTGAACAAGTTCAACAAGAATAGAAATTTTACCCTGGATGGGTAGATTCAATCTCTCCTCCATCCAGCTTTGGGAACCCTGTATTCCCTATTTTCAATGTATCAGGCGATCTTGAACATAATTTGACGCATTGCATGTCTTGTTGCGATCCTATGATGGGAACTCCAGAGCAGCAATAAGTAGTGAAACTCATATGCTTCGTGTGAACCTTGCAAGGACCAGATTTTTTCTGGTATACAAGCTTGCAATCCCGGTCAATTACCAGTTGGGAGGACCTTCACCAAAAGTTCCTCCTTCAGTTCAGCTCAACTTTTCCAAAGACAACAGTTTTCGATCTTACAAATAGTAAGCAATGGGAGAATGAATGTGTCTATGATTTCATTGCTCGATGGAATGGATTAACATATTCCTTGAGCTTAGCACTCGCTCAAGAAGAATTGTTTCCAATCTGTGTGTCAAATCTTTGTGACGAATTACGCACGCCATTAATCCCTGTGAAATACACAAGAGGGTTTCGAGACCTTACTTCAATCGCTCAACAGATTGAATATTCCCTTATATAGGCTAAGGCTAAATCTCGTGTAATTCCATCAGCTCGATAAAGGAGAATGGGTAAAGTAGAAACGATTACAGTTATGCTTAAACAAGCACCTATACCTGTTTCTACCTCAAAACCTTCATCTTCTCGAAGGGCTCCACCTCTTAATTTCCAACAACAAAGGTCATTTCATCCAGACGATCAAAGAGATCAAAGACGAAAACAATTTGAGGATCTGAAGCGAAAAACATACTCTTTCCGAAATTAACTAGTTCCTGGTTATTTCATTTCATCTCTGGAAAACAATTTGGTTCAATTTCAAATGCCCAGGAGGCCAATCAAGAAAGGATATGAAGACCGTCCCAATTATTGCCCTTTTCATCAAATGTTGGGGAATCCAATCTAGGAGTGTTTTATCTTCAAAGACCTCCTGCAAAAGATGGTCGACTCGGGACAAGTCAAACTGAAAGGCTCTTCAGCTCAGGTATCATGTGTTACTGCTACAGTTATAGAGGAGAAAGGTGAATGGAAAGAAGTCAAAAGCAAAAATGCACAAAAATATGATGATTGGATGGTCATAAAGACAATCAATCGAACTCATGCTATTTTGAAAACACAATTAAAGAAACCAATTGTGTCTTTTTCCATGAATGTTGCGGAAAAACTCTCTTCATCAGAGGGAACGTCCTCAAAGAAACAGCATGATTCAAAGAATAAAAAATAATCAGAAGAAGATGAGTATGTGTCAAAGCCTATGTTGTATTTGACTTTTTCAGACTTCATGCCATCTACTTCAAAGCCATGGGCACCGCCCAACCAAACAGCACAGCCTAAACAGGCTAATCCGGCCTTCGTCATCATCAGACGAAGAGTTAATCTTTGGTTCTGTTAATATGATTCAATTAATAGATCCATGTTCCATTCATAGTTTCAATTTCAATGAGCCTTAATTACCTGTATCATATAGGGGAATCAGAGGAATTTCTAGTGGATCAGGATGCAGGGGAAGACGTGGATCTTTCAGAAGCCACCATTCCAATTCTACCCCTGCTAGAACTGTGTACGTAGCAGAAACTCGTGGTAGAGCCCTTCAGCGAGCTCAGCAAGAACAAGAAAGTTCTTCTACCAATATTAAATTCAGTCTTGGAATAATTATTTTGGAAGACTGGTTGAAGGATCCATCTTCTTCCTCTCAGCAAGTAAATGGATCTAATCGATCTAATCTTCCAAAACAAGGAATATTGACAATTCCTATCCCGATACAAGATGCATCCACTTCCATTTCATCTGCTTCCAAGGTACTTGCTAAACCACATATTCCTATTGGTAAACACAGACCTTTGGATCAAATATATGATATATTGAATCACTTGGCCCAAGTAAAAGCCATGTTATCAATTCTAGATGCTCTGAATCTGTCATAAGATCTTTGGGAAGCACTCATCAAGGCTTTGACAAGTCCTCAGGAGTTTGAAACTGAAATTGTTGCAGCTGAAGTCTATCACATAGAGAATAATCCTACAGAATTCCATGCAATAATATATTTTACTAATGAAGATGAAGATGATGTTGTGCATGGACATATTAGGCCATTTTACTTATCTGGCAAGGTCAATGGCGTAGACGTTTGAAGAACTATCATTGACAATGGTTCAGGAGTCAAACTCATGCCCATTCGTACACTTCGTCGATTGGGTCTCACGGAATCTAATTTATCTCATTATAACATGATGTTACAAGGATATGATAAAAATGAACAAGAACCACTAGGCGATGTTACACTCAGAACTCAGTTTGGAGGTCTTGTATCCAATTCAGATTTCATGGTTGTTGATCAAGACTCAGCCTTCAACATCTTGCTTGGAAGACCCTGGTTACATCAACATGCGGCTATCCCTTCATCATACCATCAATGTCTCAAATATTGTTTTGATGGTCATGTTCGGACATTGTATGGTGATAATGCCCCGTTCAAGACTTGTGAGTCTCAATACATTGAGGTGGAATTCTATCACATAAAGGGAATGAAGAAATCCACAACAACAGAGATTACCAATGTTAATGCTCTATATGGTTTGGAGAAAATTGAATTAAATCAATTTACACATGTCAGTATTGATTATGTGTTGCCTATCAGTCAAATTGACAAGATAGACCCAAATCAAAATACTCTTATGGAAAGATCCATAATTTCAATTACGACAATCGAGCCAGACAACATGGGAGAAATTGGTAATCTACCAAGCAGTGATGAAAGCACAAATGGTGACGTCTTCATTTATTCTACTGAAATCCAAAAAGTCTATGCATCGCCAATTAATCTAGAAGAAGTAATAGCAACATCGGAGGTGAACTATTATGTCGATTATCAATCCATCATCTCCTCTTTATTACCCAAAGAAGACCCTTCATCATCAATCGGGTCAGAAATGGAAGCTTCTTCTTCAAGATATGAAAATTTTGACATCTCTTCTGATCATGCAAATTCTACTTTATCATCTACTATGCAAGTAGAAATGGAAGAAATAATACATGATGAAGAAGAAGAGTAAAATCTCAGAGAAGCTCCTCCAGCATTTGAAGAGGGTATCTCTACCACTATAGATGAACTGAGAAAATAAATCTGGGTACGAACGAAGATCCACGCCCCACTTTAATTAGTGATGACATGACTCTTGAAGAGAAATAGATGTATATTTCATTTCTAAAGAAAAATAGTGATATATTATCCTGGAACTATACATAAATTCCTGGGCTTGATCCTGATGTTGCTACTCATAATTTGGGATTATCAGAAGAACATCGAGGATTTATGCAAGTCGCGAGAAGAACACACCCAACATATTCATCCAAAATTGAAGCTGAAGTGGATAAGATTAAAAAAGATAACATCATTAGAGAAGTTCAATATCCCAAGTGGTTGGATAATATTGTCCCTGTAAAGAAGAATAACAGACAAATTAGAGTTTGCATCGATTTCAGAGATCATAATCAGTATTATCCTAAGGATGATTTCCCAGTCTCGATTACAGAACATTTAATTGATGCAACAGCTGGCTATGAAGCTCTTTCCTTCATGGATGGATATTACAAATATAATCAGATCCGAATGGCCCTAGAAGACGAGGAATCTACAGCCTTCAGAGCCCCTCAGGGTGTGTTTTGCTACCGGGTAATGCCCTTTGGCTTAAAGAACGCAGGTGCAACTTATCAGCGTGCCATGCATCGTATCTTCAAACCCTTCTTAGGGAAGTTTGTTGAATGCTATGGAGATGATTTGGTGGTTAAATCCAAACAACATTCAAATCACTTGGCTGATTTGGAAGTCATATTCCACAAGGTTCGACAACATAATTTGAAGATGAACCCCTTAAAATGTGCTTTTGGGGTTACCTCAGGAAAATTTATCAGCTTTGTTGTATGCCATCGTGGTATTGAAGTCAATCATGAGAAGACCATGAAAATCATTGGTATTCCACCTCCTCAAAATTTGAAATAATTAAGAAGACTTCAAGAACACTTAGCCTATATTCGGCGTTTCATCGCCAATTTAGCAGACAAAAGTTTACCCTTCACCAAATTGATGAAGAAGGGAGTAACTTACCAGTGGACTGAAGAATGTCATGAAGTATTCAATATTCTCAAGAAATAATTCTTGATTCCACCGGTACTAATGCTACCTATTGAAGGAAGACCACTTATCCTCTACGTGATAGCTCTAGAGTGATCACTGGGTGCCTTTCTTGCTCAAAATAATGATGCTGGGAATGAGAACAGCCTCTACTATCTCAGTCGAACTATGCTTGAAGTAGAAACCCGGTATTCAAGTATTGAGAAGTGCTTCCTGGAATTAATATTTGCTGTTTAGAATTTGAGACACTACTTGCAACATCACGAGGTCCAATTGGTATCTCGCAATAACCCACTTAAATTCATCCTTAGTCATCCAATGCTTACAGGACGTCTGGCAAGGTTGGCAGTTATTTTGCTGCAACTTGACATTCAGTATGTGTCTCAAAAGGCAGTAAAGGGCCAAGCTCTGGCTGATTTCCTGACTGAACACCCTTTAGTGGAAGATGCATCTTTAGATATTAAACTCCCTGATGAGGATGTCTTCTCTATTCAAGAAAGTCCTCAGGCATGGGAAATGTATTTTGATGGTGCTTCCAGAAGTCCAACAGGGTTGAAAATGGAAAATCCTAAATTCAACAAATTTGGGTTAGGAATTGTGCTCATTTCTCCAGAAAAGGCAGTGTTACTTTATTCCTTCTGATTGTAGGAAGGTGGTACCAATAATGAATCAGAATACCAAGCTCTCATTGTAGGCTTGGAATTAGCACTTCAAGCACAAGTGAATCACTTATAGGTGAAAGGTGATTCAGAACTGGTAATCAAACAAGTAAATGGGGATTATGCCATCAGAAAAGAAGAACTAATCCATTTGTATGATTACGTCAGAGAGTTAATGGAAGAATTCCCTTTGGAACTGACATTTTATTATGTCCCAAGATCAGAAAATGCTCAGGTTGATGCACTGGCTAATATAGCCACAGCTCTAGCAGATCCAAATCGGAATGAGACAACCATCAGTATTGCCCACCGTCATGCAATTTCACCTTATTTTCGAATCAGAACAGAGGAAATTAATGAAATTAGTTCCATTCCTGAACCATCTGGTCATATTACAGGATGGATGTCACATATCAGGGAATACCTTCAAAATGGAACACTTCCACCTGATAGAGCTGAGAAAGAACTAATCTGGTGACGTGTGGTCAATTTTACTCTTTATGATAGCCCAGATAACCTAGATAAAATTCTCTACAAACGTGGTTTTGATGGAGTTCTCTTCAGATGCATTGATGGTGAAGAGACAATGGCTATCATGAAAGAAGTGCATGCAGGAGTCTATGGTGCCCACTAGTCTGGAAATAGACTATCTGATCAGATTTAAAGGCTTGGATACTTTTGGCCTTCAATGATACAAGATTGTGTCGATTTCAAAAAGAAGTGGCATTCATGCCAAGTACATTCCAACTTCATTCATCAACCTCCAGAGTTACTTCACACTTCTAAATACTCATGGCCATTTTTCACATGGGGAATGGATGTGGTGGGACCTTACCCTTCAGCTATGGCCAAGCAGTTCAAGTACATTCTTACTGCTACTGATTTCTTTTCCAAGTGGGAAGAGGCAATACCTTTCATGGAATTCAGTTCTAAATGCGTTGTTAGCTTCATCAAGTCTAACATAATTACTAGATTTGGTGTCCCTCATACCATATTGACGGAAAATGGAACCATCTTCTGTTCATCCTAAGTGAAGAAGTTGTATCAAAAATACAACATCAAATCCAACAATTCATCTCGGTATCATGCAGCAGCCAATGACTAGATATAACCCTTTAACAAGACTCTTTCAAATATACTACAAAAGATGGTGGATAAAGATAAGAGGTCATGGCCTGATAAACTCTCTCATGCTTTATGGGCTTATCGGACTACAACACGCACTGCAACTCAGTCAACTCTATATTCATTGGTATATGAAACGGAAGTCATCTTTCCCATTGAAGATCAACTACCCTCGCTCAGAGTTTCCATTTGTGATCAATCATCTACAGATGAACAATCTGAAAAGCTATTGAATGAATTGGAACAGTTAGATGTGAAAATATTGTGCACTTTTCACCACTTGTAAGTCTATCAGAATCGAATAACATGAGATTTTAACAAAAAAGTTAATCTTCGTTCATTCACTCAGGGAGAATTGGTATTAGTTCTCAGAACTCCAATGATACCAGGAAAGAAACCTCCCAAGCTTGAGCCAAAATGGGAAGGACCTTATTCAATACATAGTGTCTACTCCAATGGAGCTTATTCATTAATATCAATGCATGGAGAACTCATCACTACTCCAACCAATGCCAGATTTTTGAAGAAGTATTTTGTATAAACACAAAACCTCTATTGTCCTTGCTATATGACGTTAAACTATAAAGCAATGGTCCAACATATGACCTTAAACTATTTGTATTACATTCATCGCAAACAATGTTAAACTGTGAAAAAGTTCCCTAAATGGTCCAGTATTACCTTAAACTACAACTAGGTCTTGTACGACCTTAAACTGCATCATCAAAGGTCCATGCAAATGACCCTAAACTATTTGAGAGTCCCTTACATCCAGAAAGATGTTAAACTGTGATGTCCTAACTACATGACGCTAAACTATATAGGAGTCCCTTACGTCCAGCAAGAGGTTAAACTGTGATGTCCTAACTACATCATGATAAACTGTATAGAAGTCCCTTACGTCCAGCAAGACGTTAAACTTTGATGTCCTAACTACATGATGCTAAACTGTATAGAAGTCCCTTACGTCTGGAAAGACGTAAAACTACATAATCATCAATGGTCCTGTATGACCTTAAACTATACTTTTTTCCAGCATGACATTAAACTGCACCATCCATGGTCCATGCATATGACCTTAAACTATTCCCACTTTCATCCAACATGATGCTAAACTAGGGAAAAAATCCCCAATGCGTCCAACATGACGTTAAATGGTGTACTCATTTGTCCTCACTGCATGACATTAAACAGCACAGTCCCCCTTTCGTCCAACATGATGTTAAACTATATTGTCCCCATCATCCTAACTACATGACACTAAACTATACAGAAAGTCCTTGATATGTCCTACATGACATTAAAATGTACTTTGTCCCTACTACATGACATTAAACTGTGCAACACCAATAGTCCTAACTGTAAGACTTTAAACTACATAGTCCCTTTATATGTCCTATATGACATTAAACTATGCATCATTAAGGTTTTTGTTATCTCTTGTTTCTCACACCGAGTATGACTCACGTGAGGTTGGAGAAAACCTCAACCATAACACTCTCTTTGGCATACTAACCATGTGTAAGTCCCAAAAACATCATTTTTTTAGGTCGTTGTCCCCAAGAACAACTTGATCATTAATTCATTCGTTAATTGAACTACGCAGACTTTGATCATTGCCTTCCAGGCTGGGCACGCAGGCAACCTTCCAAGGTTCGATCCCAAAACCAATCTCTTCGCATCAGTTCACCACCATCTCATACGATGTTGATTCATGAAACCTCCCCTAGAATCAATATCTTTACATAGGTTTACTTTCGTTGCTATACGATGTTAAACTATACAACACTTTTGTCCAGTATGAAAATAAACTACAATTTTTCTTTGATACCCTCACCTGAGATGGAACAATTATTTACATTGATTTTTCAATCATGTTTAATTTCAAAGACTACGTGCATACATGGAAACTATGAGACCTTTTATCTTGGGTTAAACCATCATTGTACTAAAATCCCCTTTCACCCTTCACATGTACGAACCAAATTTGTACAGAGGGTATTTCTAGAACTACGTGGGCTTGATTCCCATCCTTATGGGATATGTAGGAACGTTCGAGTGTCCCTCAAATCTAGCCTCAAGTCTATGGGCCGAACCCCAAATTCCACTTTCAGTTCCCTGGCTGAAAAGTCCCTATGAGAACACACACTGTGTATTTATTAAAATGGTCCAAGCTCTATGACCCTAAAAGAAGATCTCTAATCATTTTGTCTCACACGACGTTAAACTGTAGTTTAAGAACTACGTATGGCTTGATTCCCTTCCTTATGGGATACGTAGTGAAGCACAACATTTCAATTCCGGATCCATCCACAACATGATTATGGTTATCATTGATCTGTGTATCTCTGCATACATTGGAAACTACCCATCTTTATGTGTCATAATCCTATCCTTAAATATTTTCAGATCTTTATAACCCTTTTCTTGACTTCTAGTCCCAAAAATGTCAAACTTCCGAGAATTCTTTTTCCTGACTATGCAACACATGCCCATAGGGGGCCTTGCATAAACAGTCTACATAACAGACTTGTTAGCCAAAAGGTACTATTATCTGACTATGCAGCCAATGCCATTAGGTGGCCCTGCATAATTCAACCCCCTAAGGGGTTTTTTCGGATAGTGGTAACATCATTCTTGGGAAGAATGCCTCTTTTGTCCTTATTTTTCTTTAATGACAGTATGTAAGGATCCGCAAAAACAGCCATCCTTAACATATTTGTCCCAAATCCTTTCTCATGATCTGAAAGTATTCAAGTATATGGTTTATATTCTCCTTCCCTACATTTGGGTCAGAACTTCGTAGGTGTGATATCTATCCAGTTCTTTGATAATTTTGTTTGGAAATATCTTCTCTATATTCAAGTACCTGTTCCCATACAGAAAACTCTATACTTTTGAAAATTTTAATCTCCATAAATTTTCATTGGATTTTAGAACTAGGAGAGTAAATTTCTGAGAGTTCTTTTTCCTGACTATGCAGCACGTGCCCATAGGCGGCCTTGCATAAACAGTCTACATAACAGACTTGTTATCCAAAAGATACTATTTATTTAACTATGCAGCCAATTCCCTTAGGTGGCCCTGCATAAATCAACCCCCTAACGGGTTTGTTAAATAATGGTAACTTCATTCTTGGGAACTACTTCTTGTAATGACTTTTATCTCTTTTTCATATCATTCTTCATATTGAAATATTCTTAAGTCATAGTTTACATTTTTTCCCTCATACTTTAGTATGGTACTTTTTTTTCAGATGAATTGTCAAGGAATTGAGTCAATTTTAATTCATTTCGGTCAAATCTATTTCTACCATAAATATTAGCCTCTTTATGTCTGCCGTGCATGACTTTAAACTGCCCTCAAAAGACAAGGGAACTCTGAATAAAAGTCAAGTTCCATCTCACTAAACATACATTTTGTATGATTTAGGTAATATTGAGCAATTAAAAGGTTCACATTTTGTAGGGTTATTTACATTAATCCTAGTAAAAATCAAACTATGCTTACTAGGACCATTGGCTTATGTAAAATCTAAAGAAAGTAGCAAAAGAGAATGCAAGAAAAAATGTTTTAAGATGAAAGTGTTTTTCATTGATACATAAAAGATAGAAGGGCATCCACAGACTAGAGTCTCTTCTCTTTTTCAAGAATTACAAGAGGCTTTCAACATAACTCTTCATTTGATTTACAGAATATCGAGCTTCATCAGAAAACACATGGAATTAATTCATTCAACTGGATACCATATGAGATGTAGTGATACCAGCTCTTCTTGGAACAATTGTAAAAGAAGGTTCTTGAGTGCGGTTTGAGAAAATTTTCAGCTGATCAAACAGTGACTCTGTTTCTGTCCAAGAGACATGGAAGATGGATACATGGATTTGAGAATGGAGAATTGGATGTAAAGACCCATTTAGAGAGAATACTCTTTTCAGATATTGGTCTAATGCCATGTTTGTCTTCTCTCCACCAACTGGCAGCGGAAAACATTTCATCCCATGGGGTTTCCATTTTCATATCTGCAAGGAAATGACATTGGGGAAGAATTTGAAAGTTCACACCATTTTTGTTGCTCTTAATGCACATCATAACCAAAATAGTGGACTAATAGTGCAGCTCCATTTCAGGCATATAGTTCATTTAATTTGGAACATTGATTCCTTGCATATGACTATAACCATACAGGGACAGGTAGATTCTCTTTGGTAAATTAAAATGATATATCTTCCATTACTTAGATAAATCTGGGAGTGTGTTGTCACATATATCATAGTAATCATGGACAACAATGTTTATCATGTCATCAATCCACTTGCTAGCCAGTTAATCAGCCATTCAGATTCTCTTCAGAGCCATTGAATCTGCACAAAAGTTGAATAAACTAACTCTTAAATGGGTTTATTGTTTCATAAAATTTGTGAAGAAATTCAGAAAAATGGCCATGGGATTATGGCGCGCAAGTCTAAACATGGAGAGCAAGTATGGATGTGCCGACCATGTATTTGGTGTGATAGTATCACCGCGCAGGTCTAGATACCTTGACAGTAGCACGACTTCAAGGAAACAATGGGAAACAGAGCAAACTTGCGCAGCTAAGGTGACCTGCACGACGAGAGCTCGAAGGTTTGAAATCTGGAAATCTGGATGCTTTGTACGGAAGTGAGGCCCTCTATTTATAGACACAGCCAGAACCTTGCGCGCCGTACCCCTTCGTGCTAGGCCCTGCGTGACGCAGACTTGCACGCCGCCCTCAGCGCCATCAAGAATTTCATGCCACCTTTCCTTTGGTTTTCTTCTTTTCCTCAGAGTCAAATCCTCTATTCGCTCTGGATCCAACTCTGAGGGGGGGGCTTTTGATGGCGCTCCTTTCATCACAGAATCCAACGATTGGAAAAGGGAAATACCTTAGTCCATATTGATTCATCCTTTGAAGAAACATCAAAAAATCGACAAAGGGATGAAAAAAGAGAAAATTTCCTAGAAGTCATGCAAGTTCCCTCATAGTTGTGCAAGTCCACTTGCGCGACGCTTAATGGTCACACAAGTGACTTGCCCGACCTAAGTAATAACCGCCCGGGGTCTTCTTCTGCCTATTAATAGACCATGTTGGCCCCCCATGAAGAGAGGAATTTTTTCCTGAAACTCAGATTTGAGCTCCCAGTGCCCTAGTCTCTTCTCAAAGCTTCCGAAACACTTCTAAGGTAATTTCTTACCTAGAACAGAAGATCTAAAGAGGGGGAGGAAGACCTAATTGTTGAAATTAATCAACACTTGGCCGCCTGAGTTGCCATCCCTTAAGGGAAAATGCCATACTTGCACGCTGCCTTACTCCTTCAATAGAACTTACGCCCCTCTACTGAAAGAACCTCAAGAGGATTATAAAGAATTTAACCAAGAGTCGCTCAAGTATTACCCTGCTGGTTAACTATCGCGCAAATACACATGTGTCGCGTAGGTATACCTGCGCGACTGGGACTTGCGCGCCCACGCAGTACCTACGCGCCTGCCAGGACGTGCACACCCCTGCCTTTTTGGGTGCCCTTCTTGCCCATTTCACCCCTCTTAATCCATTCCACCTCTCCTATTCAAGATTCAATCTTCAAGACACCTTTCAAAGCCATTTATGGCATTATTTCTTGATTTGGATTCCTTATCTGAAAGGAACTTTGTGGAATATATCTCAAAACCTAGTGATTTACACATCTTCATTTCACTAAATATTCATATTTCATTCATTCAACCTCATCCTTTATGATGACATAACTCATTAACCTAGGCCTCCTTTTCAAGAATAAGCCCCAACCATAATTCTCAAATATGGGCATCCTCCTTAAGAGTAATCCCCAAGTCCTCATTATCCTGGGCCTCCTTTTCAGGAACAAGCCCCAGTCATAATTCTCAAATCTAGGCATCCTCCTTAGGAGTAAGCCCCAAGTCCTCATTAACCTGGGCCTCATTTTTAGGAATAAGCCCCGGTCATAATTCTCAAATCTGGGCATCCTCCTTAGGAGTAATCCCCAAGTCCTCATTATCCTTCACCTCCTTTTCATGAATAATCCCCAGTCATAATTCATAAATATAGGCATCCTCATTAGGAGTATGCCCCAAGTCCTCATTAACCCGGGCCTCCTTTTTAGGAATAATCCCCAGTCATAATTCTCAAATCCGGGCATCCTCCATAGGAGTAAGCCCCAAGTCCTCATTAACCTGGGCCTCCTTTTTAGGAATAATCCCCAGTCATAATTCTCAAATATGGGAATCCTCCTCAGGAGTAAGTCCCAACCATAATTCTCTTAACCTGGGCCTCCTTTCCAGGAGTATTCCCCAGTCTCAAATATGGGCATCCTCTTCAGGAGTAAGCCCCAAGTCCCTTAATTTTTTATGTCTCTTAACCTGTGTATCCTTTTCAGGAGTATGCCCCAGTCTTAATTTCTCTTAACCAGTCCTAATATACCTATGATCTGGGATTCCTTTTCAGAAGTAAAACCCAATCATAAGTCCTCTCCTAATTTGGGCCTCCTTTTCAATAGTAAGCCCCAAGCTAGAGTTTTCAAAATCTCCATGAAGCACATATACCTTTATGGACCTTGTTCCTAGATTTATTCCCTAAAGTAAATCCTAACAATCATTTATCTCGGAAATCATACATACATAACCCCCAAATTATTTCTTATGATTTCTTCTTTCATGGCACAATTTTCTGATTTTTACCAATACCTCTTGTTTCTCACACCGAGCATGACTCGCGTGAGCTTAGAGTGTAAAAGTAATTATGAAATCCTTCTTTGAGCCATCAATCATGAACATCATACTCCCTTACTCTAACTATGTGGGTTCTGATTCCTTTTATAAACAAAGGATACGTAGGTAGCCCATATGCGGGTTCGATCCCAACTATGAAATAATTCATGTCCTTCTGAATGACAATAAACTTCAAGTGCCCCACTAAGTGGATTTAAAACCAGTATGGTCATCATAAGGACCAAGATACGTTTACATATCAAAGGATACCATTGACTAAGAATCTCTAACAAATTAAGATGATTCTTTATCAGTGAAGAGCCTCGAATACATATAAATGATTCTCCAAATTTCCTACATATCGATCATGGATTGTCATATCTAAAGGAAAACTCATTTTATATTTGGTAATGTAATAAGGATTCACGAACAGAACTTAAATTCATAAAGAGAGTCTCGGAGTAGACAATAATTCCCCTAAAAAAGGTGTGATCAGTCCGACCTCCCATCCTCTAGACCAATGAATATTCCTAAGCCTCATTAGTCTACAAACTAATGAGAACCTACCTTTGTAAAGTAGGTCTGAATGGATGTGGAATCATTGGATGTTTCCGGTTCTACGAATCAAAGCGTTAGAAACCGATCGGAATGTTTGAACCTCCCATCAAAGGAGGTCATCCCCGATGTCTAAGGGAAAAAATAACATATTTCCATTACTCAACACTCAATTACTATTTATAATGTATATAAAGTTTCTATCATTTAATTTATTAATATTAATTTTATGCCCTATTTATTCCAAAAACACTTCTCTATATTTTATACTAATAATTATTTATCAATATAATTAATTTTTAAAGATGGTTTTTTAATAATGTTTTAGCATCATTATTTTCCCTCCCTCTAAAGGTACTATTACAATGCTTGAAATTAAGGAATAGAATAATTAACCTCATGTATTTCTTCTAGTAAGCCCCAGGAGGGAGACAAATAGTTAAGGTATAATATTATCACATTTGGGAGGCATTGCCCCCAATAATATAAGATTAAGAGATTTAATAAAAACCAAAAACAATTCAACGACTTGATTAAAATAAGGTAAACAAAAAAATATCCCAATTCATGTTTAATGAAAACAAGTAACAAAATACTCACAGTAAATTACAAAAAGAATCTAAAAAGAAGTGACTAACCAACAACATAGAATTCTGAGCTGGTAATTTCTAGAATAATCCATGATTTCCTAAATTAAAATTTTAAATGAGTTTCTATATAAATTGTATTATAATAAAAATAAACTTAGTAGGATTGAAAAAATATCTCTTTTTCTCATTTGAAAAAAGAATATAAATAGGCAAGTGGGAAAACAACATAACATATGGAACATACCAGTCTAGTAAACAATAAAATAATTTATATAGAAAATTATTAAAATAGAATATATGAGTATAACAAAATTATAATAGGTATATTTATAAAATTAAATCACAAACAACTTTCCCACTTGTGTGTCATTTCAACACTGAAAATTCATATATCCTAGGACTCACATTGTAACTCCACGAGATTTGAAAACTGGAAAATCATGATTGATGTCTTAAATGATATCAAACAACATGTTTAGAAGATAATTTACTGTCACATTACATTATTATATATTTATTACACAATAAATTAAATCCATTTAGTAGATTGTGATGAATGAAAAATCAGGTTTAAACTAAACATGACACCGTATTAATATATTATTATATAAACATGACCCTTTTAACATAGACCTAGTAATTTTTTGTATTAATATAATCTTTTATATTTTTAAAATTATATTTTTTAAAAATTGATAAAAAAATTAATTTGACATATATTGATTTTAATGAATAAGAACCACTTGAAGGGAAAAGATATTTTTTCTAAAAAAATATATATTATAAAACATTGTTTAGTCATGATTCAGAACTTAATATAAAATTTATTTTTAGAAATTATATATTATTTAATTTATTAAATAAATTTAAATTTAAATATCCACATGAAAATTTGATAATTGGGTAACTTTTTTAACATTTTACGAAAAGGCTAAATATCAATTAATAGTGAAAAATATTGTTTTTTATTTGAAACTGAATTTTTGTATCTATTATTAAAAAATAAAAATTATTTTTTGAAATAGTTTAAAGGTAAAATTAGTTAAATTAAATTATAGATTAACTAATTAATTTCATTTTAAACAATTTCTTGTATAATTTTAAATTAAAACATTGAATGTTTTTCTCTAAAAACTCATATATTCATCGTGTCTTCATGTATAATTTTAACTAATTATTTAAACATTACTGGAGTTGAAATTGATAAAAAGAATAAAATATTTATTATTATTATAATTAATATTATGTACTATTTTTAACTATATTTCTGTTCTTCATAATTAACAGAATAATAATGAATTAATTAACAGGGTTAGGTAAAACAAATATTTTTCATGTTACATGATTTTGACATAGAATTAAATTTTATAAAATCTATAAATTTTATTATAAAAATTAATTTAATATTTATTATAATTGGAAAAATAATTTATAAAAAAGATAAATTTATTTTATTATTTATTGATAAATTACCATAGTAAAAAAAACTTTTTATAGTAAAAACTAAATAGGTAAAGTTGTGTTAAATTAAAGGAAGAGAAAAAAAACATGTTCAAAACATTTTTTTATTTATGAACGTTTTGGTTGACCATATAAACACTCCACTTAATTATTTATAAATTTTGGTGTCACTTTCAATGATAGTGACTTCCCATTACTAAATTATTGTCGGTATTTTATAAAAATAGAACTCCTCAATTTTAATAGGGAACTTACTCCCTTCACTACTACACACATATAAGGACATTTCTCCAAAAAAACATCCAAAATCACACCGCAAAGTCCCTATACAAATTATCATGTTGATGGTGTTTCCAAAATACCAAACCTATGCTCCTTATGAAGATATCCAAAATGTTTCTCGAAGAGAAGTTAAATTTCATCACTAAGACCATTCATATTGTTTTATATTCACCAAAAATAAATTATTTTCTAATAGTTAAAATATAATAAAAAAGGACATATTATATACTATGATGTTATTATTTTTATGGAAAAATTATTATTCATCTCCACTTCCAAAATATGGGAGACTATATCACGAATCGTTTATATAACAGACTATCACCTCACCAGTGGATGTAAATCACATTCCATTATCATTTCTCATGGTTAGATGTAATGATTGATTTAATTTATATATATAATATAAAATACGCAATTAAAATTTTCTTGTTATTATATCCAATTTTTCTTCTTACATTCCATTCCATTCAAAATATGATAACAATCCTCAACAGTTTGGTAGACTACCTCCTCACGATGTGATGTGATTCATTTTTGAGTTACTCATGGAATTTAATAAGGTAAAATTTAATTAATATGTAATATATATATGTAAATGAAGTGATTTCATTTTTGTACAATTATTATATCTTACAAATATTTGCCCTTTTACCATTTAATAGAATGATATTGTTATATGTTCCTACATATCTCATACCATATCCAAGAAGAGATGTGAATCAATTTATATGTCCAATTTTTAAGAATGATACAAAAGAAATATATATTGATTAGAAATAATAATAATTATATCAACATCATTACTGATATAATTGAAATATATTACATGTAGTAGAATTATAACATCCATGACAAAACAAAAATGATAAAACAATTGAAATTAACATCCAAAAAAGTAAAAATAATGAAATATAATTAAAAAATGGGTGGTCAAATATTTTAACATGATCATATGTGGTAAAGAATCTGTTTTTATATTATTTCTTAAATTTATACTATTAATATACTTATTAAACATTATTTTTGGACACATGCTATGGAAATCAATAATAATTTATGGATCTCTAATCTAACTTTTACATCCATGAGACATACGCCCTATTCACCACTAATTTCATTCTATAGTGTGTATACAGAAAAATTAGACCAGTTATATTTTGAATCCATATATGATAGTAAAATTTAAAATTTATTTTATAGATATATTATTTATGGGACTTATAAATCAAAATTTACCAATATGGTAAACGATTTAGTTTTTAGTTCCTTTTAATCACAAATAGTTATTCATAAATTATGATTGTTAGAAACAATTTTATAATTGTATTATGAGACAATCTAATTTTCTATCATAAGGCAATTTATAATTATTTCAAATAGTAGTAAAAAAATCCTCTATTTAGTATTTAAAATGATTGATTAATTTTTGATGGAAATCTAAATTCATTTATCCTATTTGTTCAAAAATATTATTTCATAAAAATCATTGTTTTCCAAAAATGTTTTCAAAAATGTTTTTAAAAATATCCATATTATTCATGAATGTAATTTATTGAAATATTTATAATTTAACTAAAATTAAAATAAATCATTATGTCGTTATTGAAACAATGTTTATTTTGACTTTTACCAAAAATATAGACACAATCATCATTCTAATGTGTACAAAATAAATTGAATTTCCATCCTTTGTGACCACATAATTTGTTAAAGACTCATATATATATATAGTTATTTTTAAAAACATAATTGTAAAAATATTTTTTGATCGTTTATATTAAAATATCTTTTCAAAGTTGAAAGGTTATTATACATAAAAAATGTTTTTTGTTCCATTTTAATAGTATATATATTCATCAAAAACATTTAAACCATATTGAAATTATAATCATTTAGGGGTATGTTGTTTGGATAAAATCCATATAATTTTTATGAATTGTTTATGATTAGTTTTACTAGTCATGTACAATTTTTTTACCCTTCACCATATTATGTTAGATTATATATTACAATTTTTATTGATTAGAGTATGTATTTTTTATTGTATGTTATTTTTTAAATATGAATGATCATGTTGAATATGTTTCACCAATTTAATATGAGTAATGTGTTGTTCATATTATGGGATGAGTGGGGAATGCAATTGCATATCCCATCTATTCCTCGATAGGTATCATAAGTAAAATCAGTTTTCTAAATAAAATGATGTTTTAGCTACTCTTATAAAAAGACTTGGGAAATTTCTTGATAGTATATCTTTTATGTCCAAAATTATTTATTGATTAGTTATGTGATAGATTATTGATATCCATGATAATTTTAAATTAGGTATAATATCCATGTATATTATTAATGATCATGTGATTATTTATATCTCTTCAATGAATGGGCCATTATTCTTACCATATTATGATCAATTTATTTTCTAAATGGAAAATGTTTCATTTATTTATCTTTTTATATAGATGATGTATTTTTATTGATAATGTATTCAATTATATGAATACCCTTACAGTTCCCTTGAGCTCACCCCAATAATATTTTTTATTTTCCATAGGTTATCATGATGTTTTTTTTTGAATCATATAAAATGATATTGTATGGGATATAATGGTGTTCACAAAAATATTGTTGTTTTATTTTGTATATATTTAATGTGAATGTAATTTTTGTGTCATGTTTTCCATGAAAACTGTAATATTCACATATTTTTTGATGTTATTTCATTTATCTTGGTCTAATGTAATAATGTAACCACCATATATGATCTAACAGGATCAGGGTCTTTACATATAGAATCATAGAATGTTTAGTAGAACCATGGGAACTTGAATTAGGAAAATAGAGTTTGGGAACATAAATAAATATTATAATTTGAGGGTATGTATAGAATAACATCATAATGTTCTTATGAGGATGATATTATGTGGTGTTTTCTAAGAATACATATCTTTCTTGATAATATTATTAGACATGGGTCTAGAATATTTTTACGTATGGGGAAATATATCCAAAAATGATTCATTAGGATTTGACGTGATAATAACTTGGTATATTAAAATAGCCCCTAATGAGAACCTGTATTAACAATCCTATTGGATATTATTTAGTTTTGTAAAATTTTAATTACCATATATTATGAATGATTGGAATTAATAATGACCATTAATGAATTATGACTAAAAGTAAGGTGTCTTTGATTAAAATGAATATGTACCAATTTATACATTATATAAATTAGTTTTCATGATTTTTTGATTTCCCTCAATGAATATTTTTTCTTAAATAGTGGTCCATGTTTTAGTTAATGGAATCAACCAGACGGAATTAGGTTATCATTGAACGTGATTGGAAATGAGTTCATAAGAATCCAAATCAGATGATATTTTTGTTTAGGAATATTTTGATTATGATTAAAATTTTATCATGATAAATGATTAATATCATATACCTTGACAATCTGTTAGACTCACTAACGATGTGGAGGATAGAGTTTACTGAGATATTTGGTGATGGAGACCATTCTGTAAAAAATATTTGATTCCGATATATTAATAATGTGGGAATAAACACCCATGTTAATGTCTTATATGAACAAGATTATGTTTTGGGTGTGGAAAATAATAACTTAAATAAATTAATTGATGTGGGAAAATTATATATCATATTAATTTAAGGGATAAGAATAAGTGTGTCCCTATGGTATAATAAATGGTTTAATTTTTAAAATGTGAAATTAAAATGAATTATGAAAATAAATGTCCTAGGGTGTAGGTTCATAAAGATCATTAACAATTTTTTAGGAATAATGGTTATACTGCTGATGGTGAAGAGAAAAAAATGGAAAATAAAATGATGGTGGTGTTTTTGAATATGCTAATGAAGGAAAGTTAATGGTTGAATGATTTTATTGCTTCTATAACATGATTCATGAATTTTATTATATAATTAATCCATTAATGATATTCTAATTATAGGAATCTGAAAACTTATATTAATTTTAAGGTAGTTATTCTTCTATATGGATGTGAAGACACATGATCAATGGTACCAAGAAACGTCAATTTGTTAGAATTTTATCTTTTTTGTAAAAAAATGATTATGGAAGATAATCCCTAATATATACTCAATTTTGAGATAATAATGATGATGATATTTTTATGGGATATTATTGGTGAGGTAGAAATTGGTTAGTTGTTTGCTGTCTTATGTAATATTTTCTAGTGTTTACTCTATGTTTGGATTTCTTGAATATATTTGAAAATCAATAATTTTATTTCTAGAAGTATGATTTATTTTTATGGATTTTTGGAGATCAAGTTATTCATATATTTTGAATGTTACATTAAGAACCACTTTATATTTTTTAGGGAATATAATGTCAATTAAGTTACTATCCTTTTTTAATTTTATATTTTTAATTTGGTATGACATATTTTGTATTAGTGTATAGGTTAAATATTTATTATTTACATTATTTTGATCATTGGAAGTTACTAATGGGAAATAATAAGTTAATTTACTATCAGATCACTCATTGTATCCATTTTATTATAGTTTTATATATTGAGATAGGAGGAATACATTTCCATTATTTTATCAATCTTATAACCTGTTAAAAGAATCTTTTTGTTCTTTTGATAAAAAATATTATTTTGGATATTTTTTTTTAGAGTAAGTGATGAAATGGAAATTCATCTATGTATATCCAATGGATAAAATTATACTTTTCCATTAAGTATATTTCCTTGTTTTCATATTCTACATCATAATAGAATTCCACAACTCTATAAAGAACGGTCTTGCAATTTTCTAATCATAGTAACATTATATATAATAAAACAATGGTACCATACCTCCTCACAATTTTATATCATGGTGGTTTTCACATTTTTTAGAACATTAAATTTATTATTATAATGATCTCTATCACTCTTTAAAATTATTTGAGATATTATTCAATCGTTATATATTTAATTCTAAACAATGTTTTAATATTTAGAATCTTATATATGTGTTATTATAAATGAATATCACAATATCCCTCATATCTTATTAGTTGGATATTTAATTAACCAATATTATGATCATATTTTCAAAAAAAATTGAACTATTAATACCAAAATATATTGTGTGGGTGGAATTTATTTAAGGGCATTATAAAATAACATCTAATGATTTTAAAATACGAATATAAATTTTGATTACTTATATAAAAAATTATATAAGATAATTTAATTCCCTAATAATTTATGATATATTTATTTTTAAATACATATAATCAGTTTTATAGCTTTTGATGGATGTAACACATGTTTTAAATGATGCACGATACTCTAATGAAATATTATTGTAAAACATACACATTATAAAAACTCCATTTTGTTGGAATGCATGAATATGAATAACTAAATAATTAATAATATATGGTTTTAACATGTATAATGTAACGTCCTGGACCACTCCGGTCAATTCCTCTGTGAAAATGTGGTGCTAGAGGTGTTCCGGGAAGTCAAGGTGACTTGTTGGGCGTTTGGGTGTAATTTTAAGGAAAGCCAAAGTGTAATATCTTTCACACGCTTGGCGCACGGTTTGCCTAACCCGTGCGGCCAAACCGTGTGAGGCTGGTCTTGGGGGCAGTGGCTAACGCACGGCTAGCATACAGTTCGCCTAACCGTGCGGACAAACCATGTGAGGAGTCTTTGTCGAGGCAGAAGCTAACACACGGTTAGCACATGGTTTGTTAAACCGCGCGGACTAACCATGCGGGCACGTAGAGTTAGATCCTAAAATTATGGATCAAATAGGGTTTGCCTTTAATCACCTTGTTTAATCCCCTAAGAAGTCATAATTCGGGATTACCATTCCTTAGAGGTGTAAGAACTTCTCCCAAGCATTTTGGAGGAGATCTAGAGTCTTCTCTTCTCGAATCGAAGCTGGTTTCTCGAGGTATGTGATCCTTTTTGATTGGTTTCTTAGATCAACCTAGATCTAATCCTCCACTTTTCTCAGGATCTTAGATCTATGCCCGTTATGGGTAGATATAAGTGTGTGGATATCGTTTATGATGATCTTTAGTATGGTTGTGTTTGTAGAGGAGATATAGGGAGGATCCTTGGTGAATCGGCCCGGTCATCTTGGGCATTCTTCGACCAATGAGGGTCTCCTCGAAAAACTTTAAGGTAGGGGATTCGTTGCGTCTCTAATTGTTTATGTGATGTCGTAGAGTTTTCATGATTTATCCCTTTTGATCACAATGAAATTGACCTAATTATATACCTTTACAAGATAAAAAAATTGGCATGATCGCATGTTGTTGCTTTGTACCGTGATGACGGTTTGCCTCATG
Source organism: Viscum album (assembly GCA_963277665.1). Classification (NCBI taxonomy): domain Eukaryota; kingdom Viridiplantae; phylum Streptophyta; class Magnoliopsida; order Santalales; family Viscaceae; genus Viscum; species Viscum album. The sequence goes on along the minus strand of OY728148.1, from coordinate 1,331,932,815 downwards.
TTTAGCTAGATAGAGTGATATCTATGCTTACTTTGATTACTTGTTCGTTCTTTATGTAAATTGATAAAGAACATAAAGCCGTAATTAATTGATAATTAATTTTCTAAAGATAATGAGGCATGTAAATGAATCTGGTTGTTTCCGTTGTTGTAGTTGTTCTAATTTGATGTTGATCAAATTTGGAATAGTAAGCATGTTTAATATTCTATGATGGATTACTAAATTAGTTCATGATGTTGGAACCAACGAAATGAATCTGTTAATTCAAGAGGGATTAATGAATTGGTTGGTTAAGAAAAGATAATTCCTGGTAGGTTTCTTAGTTAACCTCTTGTTCGTAAGGCTGAGTGCCTTGTGCTTTTGAGCCAAGAGTACTCATTATGTATGAAGGATGGATTCCTTGATATAGGTCCAAGAGCCATTTGATGTGACGTTTGATTTCCTGCAGCTTGTGCTGTGATGTGATCCTGTAGGGGTGTTGTGATATTTGGGAGCATGGAGGCCTTGTGGTTGTGGCAGCGGATAACGCCTAGAGTGGCGAGATGCATCCGTGTATGCATGTGGGTGTCGGGGAGGACACCAGGGATGATGTAATGGGATGGATGTGGTTGTTGGATTCTTGTGGGCTCTTTGGTTGTTTATCTCTTTTACTTTTTCCCACTGCTCAAGGCAGTTGGTCTTTCTTACCCTTCTTCTGAAGGAGGCGAAGACACGTGAGGTATGCCATGTGATTTTCGTGTTTAGCCTCCTAAGGGAGAATGGGTCTGCACTCTTGCCATAGGTGGAAATGAATCGATGCGTAGTACATCTACACACCATGTTGATCCCCCTTGTGTTTTCTATCATAGGATGCTTTTCTAGAAATCATGGTAATATGGGAAGGTAATTCTATAATGAATGTTTGAATAATTGATAATAACCCATGGGGATGGAGATGATGGAATATAATGATGAGGTTGTAACTTTGAAAAACATTTGACTTTGGGTGTGATGATAATGAATTTAATGAGGATTTTTCATGGTTAATTAATGTTGGATGAATTAATTAATGTACAGTGGAATTGATAAAAAATGGAATAATGTAATCTATAAAATTCCTTTAATTGGTTGTGTGATTATAGGATACCTAGTCTTAGAAATACCAGCCCAGAGTTCGAGAGACATTAGCTGAAGTTGAGACTAAGACTAGGTTATGCCCATAGTGTGGTTGTGAGTTATATATATTCTGTACATTTTGTGTTTCTATATGCTAATCCACCCTGTCAGTAAGGGAAACTGGAACCTGGGGGATTCTGACCCCTGGGGGGTGTTTTCCCCAACATTTCGATGGGAGGGTGAATGACTGACTACCCCCTTTGACCACGCTCTCTTCTCTTGGTAGATACTAGTTCCATTAGCAACATCGGTTACTTTTCCCCATATATGTGGGTAGAGGGCTGTAATGGCTTGTGGTTATTCACACACATATATTCTGGATATAGTATCCTATGGACTACTATTGGTGTAACGTGTATAGGCTATGATGGCTTGAGGATCCTTACTCGGCGTATAGGTTGTAATGTCTTGAGGTATAATACACGACGTATGATACAAGTTATGGGAGCTATGGGGGCTCCAAGAAACTACCTGGTTACTTTTGGTTGTGATGATGGTGTGGTTCTTAACCCAGGTGTCTACGGGCAAGCCTTTGTGGTGCACGTGGTGCAGATTATGGAAATTAGCCCAGGTGTATACGGGTAAAACTTTGGAAAGAGATTCACAGGACGTATGTCATTGGGGAAGAGCAGAAAACTAGTGGGGAAGTAGTAGTGGGGTACCCTTGATATTCTTTTCTATATGCTACATTCTTGTATTCATTACTTTTTGAGAGTATCTGTGGTGAGGATGGGAACATAGTATACCTTTTTAGGTGATGAGTTAGTTTCACTTGTTGTTCACTGTCCATTAGTATGATTTCATTACATTACACGGGAGGCTTCGGGGAGGATCCTACTGAGTATACTTTTATACTCACCCTACATTTATATAAATGGTTTTTCATGTCACTTGAAGCAGGGAGGAGATCAAGATAGTCACTACTAGCTTGTGTTTGGAGGAGCTGTTCGAGCTTCTGGTCGTTGTTGTTTTGCTTTCTTTTGGGTACTTGTAGTTTTCCCTTTCAGTTGTTGTACTTTTTCAGGGAATTTCATATATGTACATGGGTTTCTTTAATATTTCAATTCTGAGTTGGATATGGTTAGTGTCTATCTTATCTCTCCCTTCTGCATGCATTCTCTTAGGGGTTAATGCCTCTCATCTGTGTGTTATTACATCCTCGGTGATAGTCACCAAACCGGGGCCTACTGGAGGTGGGACTCGGGGGGTCATTATCTCACTTTTCACATTGTCAGCCCATGAGGGGTACACATTGTGGGGAGGGGGTTGTGACAGAGTGGTATCAGAGCTCTGGTTGAGGGATATGATGGAGTTTGGAGTTTGGCACATGTGAGGTTGCATGGGTTGGTTGGGAAACAATGTCATTAATATTTAGAAAGTGGGGTAAAAACTGGAGACCGGCTGAGACATAGGCGTTTAGGGCCCCCTATGATCTGATGTACGGACCATTAAGTTTATAATGGCCACTAAATAAGGTGATACTAGTTGTAGGGTATAGACCTAGGAAAGGATCATGCATCATTCTTCTGGTTCCTATGTTTGAATGGGTAGACCTTGGGATAGGTTAACCTAAAATGAATAAATGAAAATAATTAGTTAATTAATGTTGATTCCTCCATATTCCAAGATCAGGAGATCTAAGTGTTTGTTATTTTACAAGTATGGCTCCAGGTCGACGTTATCACCAGGATTCTGCAAAAAATACCCAGCAGGCTGTTCCAGCTGATTGCCATAGGGAAGAGGTTGACGACGATGACACTTAGAGGATGACACTCTGATAGTTTCAATGCCAGAGTCTGCAAGAAGTACGAGGGATCCGTTTCAGATACAATCACAGAAGACTGGTCGGAGGAGGTCGAGATCGGCTTCAGTTCGATCCACGTTCGAAAGGGGCACTGGGTGTCCTTATCTATGACGATGCTGCATGAAGCAGCTGGGCAGTGGTGGTGGTTGTTCCTCGGGGATCGTGAGGAGTCAGTGATCTCATGGGAGGAGTTCCATGATAAGTTTAGAGTCAAGTTCCTTTACTCATCTGCGAAGGCGTCTAGTCGCCAGGAACATCTTACCCTCCAACAGGGGATCTCTAGTGTTCAGGAGTATGGGATCTGTTTTAGGAACCTTTTACGATATGCTTCAGACCTGTTACCAGATGAAGAGGCCAATGTGAGGCATTTTTAGGAGGCTTTTTGTCCAGAGATCCAGCGCCAGGTCACCCCATTTAGGATAAAGACAAATATCGAGGTGCTGGAAAGGGCAGAGGTTGTTGAGATGACTTTGGCCAGGACCGAATCATCACGATAAAGAGATCATCATGATCCCTCGCGATGCAAGGTTGTGGTCCAGGGTTCTTGATTTTCAGGGCAGAAGAGTTTCAGTTCAGCTGGGGGTAGGTCCCACCACTTCACGTCTCGTTTCTCCGGAGGCAGAAAATCTTATGCCTATGCCAAGGGATCAGGTACTTATTTTTCTTGTCTAGTCGTCATCAGGGTCAGAGAGGCCATGGAGGAGGTCGTGGTCAGCTTCATGCTCTAGCGTTGCCAGCACCACACGATCCAGATGTTGTTCTAGGTACCCTTTGCGTGTTTTCTACCTTGGAGTATTCCTTGTTTGATTCAGGAGTGACACACTCCTTCATATCACCTACCATTTTCCATGCTTTAGGACTTGAGGTAGAGAGGCTACCAGTGCCCTTGCTATAGACTACGCCAGTTGGAGGTCGAGCTGACTTGTTTGAAGTATGTAGAGACTGTGAGCTAGTGTTGGGGAAACACCGCTCTTGGGGATATTTCTTATGTTTTTGGAAACAACCATATGATTTCATCCTCGGTATGGATTGGTTCTGTTTGGTGCAGGATAATTTTGATTGATTCAAGAAGAAGGTCATCTTCATCGGTGCGGATGGAGAGAAAGTGGTGTTTGTTGGTAAGTGAGACTCTCGGACGGGTCATAGGCACGTTCCATTCTTATCATCCATGGAAGATGAGATAATGATGAGTTCTTCAGGGGTTGAGTAGTTGGTGTTTCCTAGGGTCATATAGGAGTACCTTGATGTCTTTCCAGAAGAGTTTATAGCATTACCCCCTCGATGAGAGATCGATCTATAGCCTGGAGCATCTTCTATATCTTTATCACCATATAGGATGACCCCATCTGTGTTATGAGAGCTACATATACAACTTGATGGTCTATTGCAGTGTGGTTTTGTTCAGCCAAGTGTGTCCCCATGGGGTGCACCAGTTCTGTTTGTGAACAAGGCTGACGACAGTTTACGGTTGTGTGTCAATTATCGTCGCTTAAATAAAGTAACAATAAAGAACCTATATCCTCTTCCACGGATTGATGACTTATTCGATCAACTGAATGGTTCAAGTTGATTCTCAAAGATCGACTTACGGTCAGGTTATCATCAGATGTGTGTGAAGGATGATGATATCCCGAAGACTGCTTTCCGTTCTCATCAGGGGAGTTATGAGTTCATTGTAATGACGTTTGGTATGATGAATGCTCCAGCTGTGTTCATGGGATTGATGAATGATGTGTTCTGTGAGTACCTGTACAAGTTCATGGTAGTTTTCATCGACAACATCCTTGTGTACTCCACATATGAACAAGAGCATGCAAAACATCTGTGAGCCGTTTTAGGAGTTCTTCGTTGACATCCGCTATTCGGGAAGTTGTCAATGTGTGAGTTTTGGGCTCGAGTATTCTGTTTCTTGGGGTATTTTGTGTCCCAATAGGGAGTAGTTGTGGATCCATAGAATATTGAAGCAGTTGTGTCTTGGGAAGCTCCCAAGATAGTGTCTGAGGTGTGAAGTTTCCTTGGTCTCACAGGCCACTACAAGTGGTTCATGGCCAATTTCTCGTTGGTTGTGACTCTACTGACATCTTTGACCAAGAAGGATCAGCCATTCATATGGACTGATCAGTGTCCAGAAACATTCGAGTATCTAAAGGAGAAGTTAGTAAGTGCTCCAGTCCTTTGTCTTCCAGCAGAAGGAGATCAGTTTGATGTTTTATGCACTGCTTCACATCTGTGGTTAGGTTGTGTTCTCATACAATAGAGGCCAATTGTTTTTATGGATCTTGATAGTTATGTCCCCATGAATGCAACTATGCCAACCATTATCTCGAGTTGGCATCCGTGGTGTTTTCTCTGAAGTTGTAGAGACGTTACCTCATTGGTTAGCTCTTTGTGGTTTTCACTGATCATAAGAGTTTGAGGTATGTTTTCTCCCAGTGTGACTTGAACTTACGACAGCGTTGGTAGATGGAGTTCATATAGGAATTCGACCTCAAAATATCTTATACACCTAGAAAAGGGAATTTTTTAGGTGACGTGCTGAGCCGAAAGTCATGTAGTGATGTTGTGCATTAATCTGGTGATTCTTGGAGAGTAATGGAAGAATTTTCAGCATTACATCTTGATATGGGAGAAGTAGGAGGTAGAGGACGTCTTTTTCAGATGGCAGTATTTTCATCCCTGGTGCAGAAGTTGGAGGAGTCTCAATTGGGGGATATTTAGGTGGAGGTCTGGAGAGACCAAGTTGTTTATGGTGAGGCCTCTGATGGTTGGTATTAGGATGAACAACACAGAGTGTTGTGTCATAGATGTCTTTTTGTTCCCTTGTCTATGCGTGAGGAGGTCCTCAGATAGTTCCATGGTTCACCTTTAGGGGTGAATCCTGGTGTGACAAAGATGTACCGATCCTTGAGGTGTTAGTTTTGGTGGCCTGGGCTGAAGCGTGCGGTTGCGGAGTTTGTGTCTCGGTGTTTATTCTGCTAGAAGGTGAACTTTGAACACCGTTTTCCTGGTCGTATTCTCCAGCCATCGGAGATTCCTCAGTGGAAGTGGGAGGACATCTCAATGGACTTTGTTATTGGTTTACCTAGATCTCCGGGAGGTAATGATGATATATGGGTGGTAGTTGATTGTTTAACAAAATAAGCCAACTTTATAGCAATCAAGGAGTCATTCTTAGTGAAAGTTTTATCAAGGTAGTATCTAGAGGAGGAGGTGAGACTTCATGGAGTTCCAAGGATGATCATTTCTGACCGAGATCCTCATTTTACCTCCAGGGTGTGGAGAGGTCTCCAACATGCTTTCGGTTCTCACCTATGCCTTAGCACTGATTTTCATCCTCAAATGAATGGTCAGATAGAGAGAACCATCCATACTCTTGAAGACATGTTGCGCTCTAGGGTTATTGAGTTTGGAGGTTCAGGGATGAGGCACTTACCCCTGGTGGAGTTTTCCTACAATAATAGTTTCCATTCCACTATCGGTATGGCGCCGTTAAAAGCCTTGTATGGCTGACCTTTCCGTTCCCCATTATGATGGAAATGGGTCAGAGAGTCAGCAATTCTCATACCGGAACAAGTGCAGAATACAACAGAGATGGTTCAGGTGTCTTGTGAGAGGATGAAGCCAGTGAAATTTCATCAGAAATCATATGCTGATCCAAAGAGGATACCCTTGTAGTTTAATGATGGGGATCATGTGTTTCTGAAGGTGACTCCCCATCATGGGCAGTGAAGGTTTGGTTGTTGGAGTAAGCTTTCTCCTCGCTTTATTGGGCCTTGTAAGGTTTTAGCTCGTGTTGGAGCTGTGTCGTGTCGAGTAGCACTTCCCCCTCAGATGAGTCGGATACATGATGTTTTCTATGTATCACAGCTACGTCGTTATCTTCATGATGAATCCCACATCAGCGATTGGGGAGAGAGAGATCTTGATGATGATGCCACCTTTGAGGAGTGACCTGTGGAGATCTAAGATCGCAAGGAGAAGGTGTTGCATGGACGTTCTATCCCATTAGTTCCTGTCTATTGGCGACATGGTGGCATGGAGGAGAGTACTTGGTAACGTGAGTCACAAATACGTGCTCAGTACCCATAGATGTTTAACGTTTAACTCTTTCATGAAATGACTATTCCTTATGTGGTTACGAAACCTTTATGTTTATGAGATGAAACCGTTTGTGATTTGGTGGCTTCCTCTATTTTGAGAGATATCTCGATGGGTTGTTGTTCAGAACATATTTCATTTTCTCTTTAGGTTGGTTTTGGATTCTCAAGGATGGGAATGTTTTGACAGATATCCGATGTAATGGGCTAGACCTCTCCTGTTCATTCCTTTGTTAAAATGTGGTGATAGAGGTTTTCTTTAAAGTCAAGGTGACTTGGGGGCATTTGGGAGGACTTTTAAGGAAAGATAAAGGGTAATTGCTTTTGCACGGTTGGTGCACGGTTTGCCAAAACAATGTGGCCAAACCTTGCAAAGCAGGTCTTGGGGGAAGTGGATAACGCACAGTTAGTGCATCATTAGCCTAACCGTGTGGACTAACCATGCAAGGAGTGTTTTTAAAGGCAGAATCTAACACACGATTAGCGCACGGTTTTGTTAAACCGTGCGGACTAACCGTGTGGGCACATAATGTAAGATCTTAAAATTGTGGATCTGACTCGTTTTGCCTTAAATAACATCATTAAAGCCTCTAAGCGGTCATAACTCGGTATTACCCTTCCTTGGAGGTGGAATAACCTCTCCCAAGTGTTTTGGAGGCGATCTAGAGGCTTCTCTTCGTGAATAGAAGTTGGGTTTTCGAGGTATGTGATCCTTTTTGTTGGGTTTATTATATCTACCAAGATCTAATCCTCCTCTTCTCTCGAGATCTTAGATCTATGCCTGTTATGGGTAGATCTATGTGTGTGTATTTCTTTTATGATGATCTTTGGTCTTGGTTGTGTTAGGAGAGGAGATATAGGGAGGGTCCTTGGTGAATCAGCCCGGTCTTCTTAGGTGTTCTTTGACTGTTGTGGGTTTCCTCAAAAAACATTGAGGTAGGGGATTCATGGCATCTCTAATTGTTTATGTGTACTTGTAGAGTTATCAGGATTTATCCAATTGTATCACAATGAAATTGACCTAATTAAATACATGAACCGGATTAAAAGAATTGGTTTGATCGCATGTTGTTGATTTGTACCGTGATAACGGTTTGCCTCATGTTTTGCTAGATAGAGTGATATATATGCTTGCTTTGATTAGTTGTTCATTCTTGATGGAAATTGATAATTAATGTAAATCCGGAATTAATTTATAATTAATTGGCTAAAGATAATGAGGCATGTAAATGAATCTGGTTGATGTCATTGTTGTAGTTGTTCTAATTTGATGTTGATCAAATTTGGCATAGTAAGCATGTATAATCTTCTATGATAGCTTATTGAATTGGTTCATGATGTTGGAACCAACTAATTGAATATGTTAATTGAAGAGGGATTAAATAACAGGTTGGTTGATAAAAGATAACACCTGGTAGGGTTCTTAGTTACCCTCTTGTTCGTAAGGCTGAGTGCCTTGTGCTCTAGAGCCATGAGTGATCATTATGTATGAAGTATGGATACCTTGTAAAAGGGCCAAGAGCCCATTTGATGTGATGTTGGATTTCATGCTGCTTGTGATGTGATGTGACCTTGAGGGGTGTTGTGATATGTGGGGGCATGGAGGCCTTGTGGTTGTTGCAGTAGATAACGCCTAGAGTGGCGAGATGCATCGGTGTATGCATGTGGGTGTCGGGGAGGACACGAGGGATGATGGAATGGGATGGATGTGGTTTTTGGATGATTGTGGACTCTTGGGTTTCTTATCTCCTTTACTTTTCCCCACTGCTCAAGGCATCTAGTCTAGCTTACCCTTCTTCTGAAGGAGGCGAAGACACGCGGGGTATGCCACTTGATTTCCGTGTTTAGCCTCTCAAGGGAGAATGGGTCTACGCTCTTTCTATCAGCGTCAAAGACTAGACGGGTAGTACATCTACTCACAGTGTTCAGCCCCCTTGTGTTTAGTATCATAGGATGCTTTTCAAGAATACCTGGTAATATGGGAAGGTAATTCAGTAATGATTGTTAGAATAATTGTGTTAACCCATGGGGATGTAGATGTTGGAATATAATGAAGAGGTTGTATCATTGAAGGAACATTTGACTTTAGGTGTGATGCTAATGAATTTAATGAGGATTGTTCATGGTTAATTAATGTTGGAAGAATAAATTAACGTAAATCGTAATTGATAAAAAAAATGAATGAAGTAATCTAATAAATTCCTTTAATTGGTTGTGTTCTTATAGGATACCTTGTCTTCGAAATAGCAGCCTGGAGTCTGAGAGACGTTATCTGCAGTTGAGACTAAGACTAGGTTATACCCATAGTGTGGTTGTTAGTTATATATATTCTATACTTTTTGTGTTTTTATACTCTACTCCACCCTGTCAGTAAGAGCAACTGGCACCCCGGGGATTCTGAGCCCTGGGGGGTGTTTTCCCCAACATTTTGATGGGAGGGTGAATGGCTGACTACCCCCTTTTACCTCCCTCTCTTCTCATGGTAGAAACTAGTGACATTAGGCACAACAGTTATTTTTTCCCATACAATTGTGTAGAGAGATACACAGGATGTATGTCGTTGGGGAAGAGCGTCAAACAAGTGGGGAAGTAGTATCAGGGGACCCTTGATATTATTTTCTATATGAAACAATCTTGTATGAGTTATATGGTTAGAGTATCCATGATGAGGTTGGGAACTTAGTATACCTGTTTAGGTGACGAGTTAGTTTCACTTGTTGTTTACTGTGCTTTAGCATGTTTTCTTTACTTTGCACGAGAGGATTCAGGGAGGATCCTACTGAGTATACTGTTATACTCTCCCTACGTTTATATAAAATATTTTTCAGGTCACTTGGAGAAAGTTGGATATCAAGCTGGTCACAACTAGCTTGTGGTTGGAGGATCTGTTCGGGCTTGTGGTCGCTGCCGTTTTACTTTCTTTTGGGTACATGTAGTTTTCCCTTTCTGTTTTGGTACATTTGCATGGAATTTCATATCTGTAGATGGGTTTCTTATATATTTTAGTTCTGAGTTGGAGTTTGTTGGTGTCTAACTTATCTCTCTCTTACGCATGTGTTCTTTTAGAGGGTAATGCCTCCAATCTGTGTGTTATTATACCCTCGGTGCTAGTCGCCAACCCGGGGCCTACTGGAGGCAGGACTCGGGTGTCATTATCTCCCTTTTCACATTGCTGGCCGAGGAGGGGTACACTTTTTGGATAGGGGGTTGTGACATATAAAATAAATTCAATGTTTCTATTTCTATTAGATATAAAATAAGAACCATTTTAAAGAAAAATAAATGTTTCCAGAATTACAGTATTTTTATAAAATTTTGTTTAGTGGAACTTTTCTAACATTAATTAAATATAAATAATACACCATAATTAATTCATTTGAAACAAAAATCATTTTTTAAATATACATTTCGAATTTTTCAATGGGTTATTTTTTTAAATTTTTATGAAATGATTCATTTTTTGACAAATAATGAAAAATAAACTTTGTATTGTAATATTTATTTTGGTTGGAATTATTAAAAATTTAATTTATATTATAAATTGGAACATAATTAAATAACAAAATCATATTATAAAATTATAAATTTAATTCACTTGAATTAATTTCATATTTATTTTTGATATAATTGTTTTTGGCTATCGAATGTTTTTTTGGAAAACCCATTTTTCACCTCTGTGGGATTAATTTTAAATTATTGTATTTCACATATATGAGTTGTATTTGATTAAATGGTTTCCATATTAAGAATTATATATATTATTAGTAAGTGATAAATAAATTTTTTTTCATTATACTTGATAAATAAAAAAATATAATTTACATGATTAAGGTTAAAACAAAGCATGGATCATTAGATACACTTATAATAAAAATATTTTTTCTACCAAATTAATATATTATTTTTATAAACAAGATATAATATTTAGAATAACTTTTTAAAAATTATAAAATATTAACCATTTTATGTTATGAGTAGTTGAAAAATTACATAGGAATAATGAGTCTTTAATATAGTAAAAACTGTAATGATATAATTAAGTAAACACAATGGATTAAAAATAACATGTTAAAAAATGTGTTTTTGTTAGATATATATTGAAATTAAATACCTTATAAAAATTATTTATCAATTATATAGGTACTTGGGATTATATTGACTTCACATAAACGAATAGTTTTTTGTATTTGTAAAAATTCCCATCATCGTCAATTATAAAACAAAATTAACACCCATAATGTATTAATACATCTCAATCCAGTCGTCTAAAACATATATTACCAATTACCCTCCCTAAAATCTTTTCACAAATTCCAGATCTGATAGTCTTTGAAATATCCCAACACACTGGTCCTTAAGACGAGGTCCAATGGAGGTTTCTCGAAGAGAGGTAATTGTATTCACTATGCTAATTCATTTCGTTATCCTTTAAAATTCATAAATAATATATTAAAACAAAAAACATAATTACAAATGTGTATTGTATATATAGATATGTTATAATTTTAATGGAATAATATTTATCCATATCCACTACAATCAAATGGGAAACTAAATTGTCAATCGTGTTTACGGTAGGGTTCAACCTCACAAACAGATGTAACTCTTTTTCCATCAACACTTATAATGGTTGGATATAAATATGAAATATATAAATAAAATATTTATGATATATTCATAAAATTATAGAAATAATATCACATATAAATCCATACATTCCATTTTGTTTAAAATATGATACCCTTAGTCGTGTGTATAACCGAAAACTATCTCGTTAAGTGATATGATTCATTTATCTGTTGTGCTATACATGTCATGTAATAAGGATAAAATTAATGAATATATATGATATATATGAAATTATATTAACTATTTAATATTAATATATCATTCACATCCTTACCCATTAACCGTTTAATGGAATGTTTTTGTCATTCATTCTTACGTACGACCTAACCCCTCCACAAATAGATGTGATTCATTTTCAATGTACAATTTAAATGAATGGTAATATGGATGTATCTAATGAAAATTTAATATTAGTAAAATTAATATAATTATAATAATGATGTTACTATATATTATATATGTGAAATAAATAATTCCAGAAGATAAATCCATGCGAAAACAAGTCAATTAATACCCAAAACAATAAATATAGTAAAATGTTATTAACGAATGGGTGGTAAATGTAATAAGAGGATAAAATATCATTTTATATATGAAATTTTTTGACTATACAAGATTTATTATGGAAATATTTTTATTATAAATGATGTTAAGGCATATACAAATAATGTAGAACCTAGGGTAAGTGTTTTTCATCTCAATTTTTCATTGTGATACAGATGCCATATTTAGAAAATATTACATCATATGGTGTATATAATACACATTTTGATATGTAAAGAATTTTGAACTAGATTTAGAAATCAAGAAACAATCTTGTATGGCGTATTTCCCACAACCATTTTCCAACTCAGGTTTTTCTTCAATATTTTGGAATCCAACATTTTTTTATGTGCCATTTTTCCCCAAGCATAGAGAAGATGATAACAATATGTTTTTTCATTTTGATAGGGCTTCATCACTATGGAGTTATATTAATGTCTTTTTTTGGATGCATATGGTTACACTCTAACACAATTACGGCTCAATAAAAATGTTGTGTGGAGCTGGACTCTTCGCAGCAAATCAAGAATCTCTTCTTTGTGGTGGTTGTAGAGCTCCTCCATGCGATCATGTATAATAGAAATACCATTATCCCCAACAATTACTCATTCAGTTTTAATGCAGGTCAGACATGAATTTGAACTTCCATTATGGATGCCACTACAATAATGAATGATTATTTTGACAACTCCATTGGTGATTTCGAGATCCTTCATCGTCAGAGTGTTGATGGTATTTATAGGCACCCGAAGAGCACATTTGAAGTATTCTGGGAAACTCCAATTCTAGGATGGATTAAATTGAATGTTTCTGGAGAATTCATAGAAAATCCAAGACCTTCTATTTATGGTTTTATCTTCATATATTTTAAGGGGATGTGCCATGGACGCTTTTTTGGTAGTTGTGGTATGACCTCATTCTTATAGGCTGAAATGATGGGTGTTAATCATGTTGTGGGATTCATCAAGAAAAAGGACTAGAACAACATCTGTACTGAGAGTGACTCAACCACCATTATCTAGTGAATTTATAATGGTGATGTCCATCTAGAATGGCCTATAACTACCCTCTGGATGAGATTCCTGACTTCACTTATGGAGATCATCTACATTGTTACACATCCCTTTCGTGAAGTGAACATGGATGAGGATGGTCTTGCTATCATGGATACCAGTCATGGAATTACATGGAAGGAGAATCTTCCTATTGTGCTCCTCCCTTTTTATGAAAGGGATATTAAAAAAATCCCTTATTTTAGAATCATGTAATTTTATTTTTTTTAATAAATTGCATCTCAGTCTTTGACTAATACACCACCTTTTCAAAAAAAATATTCTTGAATTTATTTTGAATGAAGTTATTTGATCTTTATCAAAAAATACAATTAATTTTTTTCTATGCAGGATAATAATTATGTTTTATAATATTAGTACTTTTTTCCCATATTTGGTAATTCAAATAAATGAATTTTTTTTAATAGAATTAGATTTTATTTCAATCTTCATCTGAGAATTATATTTCATAAGTTTCTATGTTTTCTAAAAAAATATCATATTTTTATAAATATAGATAAGATTCTTTATATCAATATTTCTAATTTTTAAACTTTCTGAAAAATTATTTGAAATTATTCATTATGTAAATTTTCAAACAATGTCTTGTTGACATTTAATAAAAATGTCGAATTAACAATTATTTTAAGATATATATAATGATAAAATTTTATTACTATCATGACCACACTGTGTTTTAAATAATACATTATATTTTTAAATATTTATTTTCCAATAAAATTGTTTTAATTTTTTTGAGGTTATAGGTTTCAAAATACATTAAAACTCCCAAGGTAACATACTTCAAAATACATTTGGTGATATTTTTTTGGTATTTCTATTTATCAATGACATGAACACATTATTTTAATTTTGATCCAATGGGGATATGTTTTATTTATACCATATTAATTATTTTTTATAATGGTTTATGATCCATTTGGCTAGTGATGTATAATTTTATTACCATTCACCATAATACTCAAGGTGGTTTACAAATATGATTATTGATTGGTGTATGCATTAAAATTTTGTATATAAATTTTTTAAATATGTGTGAATATATTGATTATGATTCACCTAATTAATTTGGGTAATTATTTTGAATTATTATTTGATGGTAAGGTACTATAATTACAAAGACCCTTGATTTTATAAAAGTTCTCTTAAGATAAATCACTTGGCAAAAAAAAATTATCCATAGTTTAAAAATTAAAACATAAAGACTGTATGTTTTATATTTCGTTCATTATAAATTACCTCAATATGGGATCAGTTACTTCTATTCATGTGATTATTCAATTAGTTATAATATACATAGATATGATTCATTCACATGTCATTATTTATCTGTATTTATTTGATAATCCTTTATTCATTCCAAAATATGAAAATTTTAATATTTAAATTTTATTTATTTTATATATTACCTATAAATATTGATTATTCTTATGTATTAATTATATATTTCAATGTACACAAACCCTTAACGTGAATATGATCTCACAACATTCATATGTTTTATTTTTCATAGAATACTATAAAGTGTTTTCTAGTTGATATGTAGGGATATAGTAAGGGGAATAATTATTTTTAAAATGAAAAACATTATGTATTTTTGGTTTTAAAGTGTATTGTGAATTTAAATTATTTTACTAATTTTATAAGAATACAAAACTATTTGGTTGATTGGGATAAGATTTCTTGTATCTAGTTAAATAAAAACAAATTAACCATCAACTCTGAGCTACTAGGGAGGTTTTCTCTTCATACTGATCTTCTATATATTAGTTACTAAATATACAGCATCACATAACGTATTTCCCATATGAAAGTGGTCCATCACATCAAATATCATTTGCATGCACTTGGTCCATCACATACAAACCATAAACTAGACCATGATAGCGGTGTATATAGAACATTAAGGACATCAACCTCATTCCTTCCTCCTACTTTGGATTACCCCACTATTAGAATCCTCATTAATATTATCAAATTTATCAACAAGTAAATTATAACTGACTGAAATCATATCACTATTGTTGGAACATTTCCTCAAAAATCTAATGCGGAAGAGTGGGTAGCTTTCTATACATCCTCAAAATCTCAATATTGTGACCCCAAGAATTTGGGTTTCAACACATTATTCTTTAAAAAAGTTTGGTATATATTGAAATAAAACAGAATAGAAAATTTATATTTAATATCATCAACAAACAAGACCAACATTTTGGTTGAAAACATGATTTCTATACCAACTCAAACCACGACCCCCAAATCCCAATAACCCTTTCTATATTCACATCCAATGATAAATGCAGAACACAACAAAAGTTATCTATAAAAAATTTCCAATTCTACATTTTATTTAAATCTATACCAATTTTTTAATTAACATTATGAATAAATTTCATTTATCCCACACACTCATTTATTTATTTTCTTAGAACATGTCTAACTAAACATTTCATTTTATTTAAATTTTTTATTATAAAATCCAAACCATGGATCATGGGTTTTATCATTTAAATTTAATTCCATTACTATAGATCAACTAAAATATAAATCACAAAAAACAAATAAATCCTTATAATTCCATGAATCCTCAAATTTACACTAACACATATCCCAACCACTTCCTCATTAATAACTCAATGTATCACTACCATATCTTCTAACTCCCTAACCCTAAAATCCTAGTGTTGTTGTATTATTTTATTAAATTAGCATTATTACAGGGAATAAAATTCAAAAGGATTGATTAATATAGATTTTTTGGGATGATATATCACATAAATCAAGCCCTTAATAAATTGAGAAATAGAAAATACAAACATAATAAATAATAAAATGTAATAAACACCATACATCAAACACATTGAAGGGATTCATCTTCATATCATGGGAAAAGAGACATAATAAGGGTGCATTAAAATTCTAAATAAGGATATGTGATGTTGTAGAAGTAATGAATCAAGGGGAATAAATCAAAATAGTTGGGTAAATAACAGAAAAAACGTGGCTTTCAAATATCTAGATAATAAAAAATCAATATAGACAGGTTTGAATCTAAAACACATTCCATTTAACAAAAAAACAATGAATATAATAAATACAAAGATATGTCAATGAAAAATAACATGGATAAGTAATAACTTAATAGAAATTAAGTACATACTTAATTATTGTACATCATTTTTGAGAAAATAAAAACCAATACCATCAATATATTTCACAAGATTTTTTAAATCAATGGATTGAAACATGTTTAATTTTAAAAACATATTCTTATCAGGAGAACATGACGATAAATCGAAGGTCAATATAATGTTCAGTCCACAACCATCATTTTATTTCCAAATAATACCTCATATAGAATAATATTAATAAATTATATCCCTTTTTAAATATCATTATAAAATAAATAATACATTTTTAATAATATTTCCCAAGTTAATCAAATAACCATCAAAGAAAACACCATATTTCAAAATGATATATGATTTGGGAAATAATAATATCTATTATGAGAGAACAAGAATTTTGAATGTAACTTATAATGAAAATTGATTAGAATAAAGTGATAAATTATAGATAAATTTAAAAATCACAAAAGGAATTGATATTGAAAAGATAATCATTTAGAATATTCTCGAGGAAAGTATTCTTTAAACATTTCAATGGGTGTCATTACACTTTGAAACATATAAATCAGCATTCCCATGAAGTGATGACATTAAAGTAAACACATAATATCATTAGAGTAAGTATATAACTGATATAACATGTTAACATGTAGTATATACACTATATAAACGTGAATTGGTCTATGGATACAAATAATTCAAAATGGAATGTAAATTAAAATTAATTATGTGACCATGAATTTTCATTTGGGTGATCTAAATTTTGAATCTTTTATAATAGTTTTAAGAGATTTAAAAACTCATTAAATAACCATATTAATATTTTTGATATTATATTTTATCATCTTATAATATCTTATTTTCCATTTGTCAGCATTCATCATTATTTTAACTATTTTGGTTGTTAAGTACCTAGTTTGATTAGTATTTTTAAAATTTTTACTTATTTTTTTTATTAGATCATGGATTCATCATATAAAAAACATAAAACATGATTCAAATATCATATATATTCATCTTATATGAATTTATAAAAATATATTATATTTGGAGACAGGAAATAGAATACACCGTTCATGGAGATGGTAGACATTATGTATGCATGAATACTGCATTATTTTGTTTTTCAAAGTAAAATAATTTATTTTAATTGATATATACATATATATATAGATTATATAATTATATTTTTTTAAAATATATCTCATATTTTTACTAAACCCATTATTTATATATTCATTTTATTTTGTGAACAAATCACATCTCTTTGAGTGGCGATAATACACACTTTTACAAACAATGTTATCATGTTTCCCAAAATTGAATGAATAATGTTATATTCAATAAAAAAATTTAAGAAGAAAAAATACATTAATAATATCATATATCTAATATATAAATATAATTTACAACTAAATTTCCACCGTGAGAGTCGGTAATGAAAAATGAATAATCATCGTTTTGCGAGGCAGTAGGTCGCCTTACAAAAATATGGTAGTTTCATTACCCATTAGGTGGACGTGTGTTTACATGAATGTCAGAATAATTAAAAAAATTATATTTTGTATACTATTGTTCTTATACAATAATTGAATAATTATAATTGATTGTGTGGAAAATAGAATTAAAACTAAAGATCTTAAGGAAGGGTGTTACTTCTTATTCGAGTAACACCTTATGGTTTTCACCAAAGGGCATACATGGGTGGATTTATAACCAAGGAGAGGCTTCTAGAATGAGGGTTGGGATATTTAGGAGAAATTTGATAAAATATTTTTTTTGAGAAAAGTATCTTTTATAGGTTTGAGGAAGTGGGAGGATATGAATCCATTTAATAATGGAGGATGGGTGTCACTCTTGTAGGTTTTTTAAAAGGGAATTCCACCACCATTTTTTCCATTTAATGTAAATCCAATAATTTTCAAAATTAAATAAAAGTTAATATAGAGTCTAAATATTTCTATATAATGTATTTTGGGCTTTATTTTAATACAGTTTCATCCTTATGTTAATTATTAGTCCTTTGTTAAACTTAATTTCACTTTAATCGTTGAAATTAACTATAATTAAATTCATTAATCATTCTGGTAAAAAATAATTTGATCTTACTAGAAATTAGAAATTTTGATTATTTAAAATTAGGAATCTATTTTACCAAATTATAATAATATTATTGGATTAAATTAATAAAAATCTAATCCAGCAGATGAGACGTTAATGGATGTTTTTAATGAAAATACATTCAAAAGTTTTCTATGTTTTTTATATCCAATTTCATAGTGAAATTTAGTCCAATAACCTATATTGGATTAATAAAAAAAATTATTATTATAAAATATTAAATCCATTTAATAATATAATTTAAACTTTAAAATAAATTAGACGAAAACGGAATATTTAATTAAGAATAATTTTTTTCCATATTCATTAAAAATGTAATTTATAGAAAAATACAAAAAATAAAAATTATGATGCATTTTGTCATGGTATTAAAAAATAAATATTGTTTTGAAATTTCAAATATATATAAGTTCCAAAATTTACATTTAAACTATGTTCTCCATTAATTTCCTGTAAAATTGCCTATATAAAAATACCCAATTTTATGTATAAAATTAGGTTTGTTCTTCACATATGACTATAGAATCTATTGGATGAATGTCAAAAATTTATTATTGAATATATAATATATATACATTTAATATATAAAATAACAAAAAGTCTTTTAATTATATTGAATGTGTAGAACTTGAATAAAGAGTGTGTTGCTTTAAATCTGGTGGTTCGTGTATTGGAAATCTATCGAGAAAATAAAGTTATTTCAAAAAATAAAATATGGTAATGTTTTGGGTTGAAATATTTATAACCATATTAAAATTTAAATCTCCAAATTTTACAGGTATTACCTTTAAAAAATTATGTGGGTATTTCTTATCAAAATAATCCTCCAGTTCTTATGTTCCTTCATCATTTTTTATTTATCCAGAGAATATTTATTAGCTGAGTCGTCTTATTAATCTATACATGATCTCTAGTATAAATAATCTGTATGGGTTCATCATTATATAAAAGGTGACATTCAATCTCTATATCATCATATATGAGCACATGCATTAGGTCTCGAATGTACTTATTTGTTATAGATATATGTAACACATCATGTACCGTTGTGAGATTTGGAGACATTTCTAAATAATAAGCAACAACTCCAAATCTATCATGAATTTAAAAGTTTCTCATGTTCCTTACAATTAGTTTCTTATTGTTTATAAACCTAATAACACCCTTCTATGGATATACATTTATAAAAATAAGATATCTGACTTGGAACTCTAAACCTTCCTCTGATAATTCGTGTAATAAATTTTCCTACATAAAGAAGATTTAATATGAGCCTGAATACCAATTATATTTGATATAGTATCTTAAATAAGTTATATACATAAACGTTTCCATTCACTAACTTCATCAAAACAATTTTTAGTATGACATCTCTTTACATACACTTCTTTATATGAAACCATTTGAGTACATGAATGGAAACTATTGTTATTGGAAAACTCTACCAAAGGTTTGTTTTGATCCCAAATACCTAGAATGTTGTGTGAGAATTACCTCAAATTAATCACTATTATATTTAATATTCCCTTTATATATTTGACCAGTTTTAGGATGGTAAGATGTACTCAAATGAATATTAGCTTCAAGAACCTTCCGATGAATTTAAAAAAAATTGATGTAAAGAGAGGATCTAGAATATAAAAAATTGATATAGGTGTGACATGTATTCTTAAAAAATAATTAATTTATATCCTTGTGAGGTTTCCAATAGTTTTTTCTTCTATTATAGTAATGAAATGTTCATATTTTGTTTATTGATCAATAATAAACAATATTTCATAATTTTTATGTATTATTTTTGTTTTCCCATGGAAAATTCCATAGTAATTTCATATTATTTCTAAAAAATAATAGGAATAGGTTCTATTACTCATATTGGATACTTCATTATATATTCACTTATTGAATTACAAAATATCATGACACACAATATGAAAATTTATGATTTCATGTTATCCCACAAAAACTGTTCATCCATTTCCTTATACATAATTTTTCTATGATGGTGTATAAAGAATCATGAGCTATGATAATCATCCAACATCTCAGTTTCTAGATCATGAATAAATGGAAGAAAAATTATCCTAACAATTTTGGTAACAACATCTTCACAAACCATGTCTATTAATTTTCCATCATTCGCAGCATTGTTTTTTTCTGAAATACCTCATCATAAAATGTAGAATTATTTATCCCCTATAATAAAGGAAGTTTTGAAAACATTTGAAAAATTATTTATTTATCTACTTCCTTCAAAATTCTCATATCCATATATATTAGGTCCATGAAAATATGACCCTTCTTAATCCTCATTTGTTTTAAAACTCCTTGGTCCTTCCTCCTCACTGTATCCTATACCTTATTTTCTTTTCTATGGTAGTAGTGTATTGAGAAATCATAATCCTCATGTATCCTAAAAAATATCATTTGTCTCATATTGAGTCCCTTTTATGAGAATACTTATTTCATCCTTCAATGATATGTATATTTCTGAAATTAATCTCTATAGAGATAATGACTCCATATTTTCAAAGCGATGATCAATGTCACAAACAAGAGATCATGGTTTCAATAGTTATTTTAATGACTCTTCAACTTCCATGATGTATATGAAATAACTTTATCTATTTCAATGAGAACACATGCAAGTTCTATAATTGAATAATCACTAAATATGAAAAACCCATCACTAACAAAATGATGATTCATGATTAGTGTGTTAACCAGGGTCCTCTTTATTTTATCAAAGAATTCATCACATTTCATTGTCCAAAATAAAACATACACCCTTTACTTATAAGGTTAGATAAAGTGTTATCCAATCATGATAAATGATAAATGAATCTCAAATACCAACCTTCCAAACCGAGGAACCTACCTTCCTTAGATATGATTATTGGTGTAGGACATTCTTTGAATGCATTTATCTTTGTCGGATCAATTGATATTCTCTCCTTGGTGACAATATTGTCATGAAAAAAAAAACATGAATCCAGAAATAACAATTATAAAATTTCTCATATAACTCTTCTTCTCTAAGAGTCTTATGAATGAACCACAAGTGATTCTCAAGGATCTCATATCATTTAGAACACACATGAATACCATTAATAAATACCAAAACAATCATAAATATATTCCTTGAAAACTATGTTCATTATGTCAAGAAAAATACAGGGTGCATTAGTAAATCAATATTCAAAAAAAAACACATAATGTCAATACCTCATCACAAAAGTGGACTTATAAATTTCCTCCTATACCTGAAATTGGTGATATCCATATCAAATATCAATATTTTATAAATATAGTTCTATGTGAAGTTGATTATAGAAGTCATAAATTATCAGCTGATGATACTTATTCATTATTATAATAATATTGAAATCTCTATAATCTATGTTCAACCTCTCATTCTATCTTCCTTCTTAACAAAGTGGTAAGGGGCTCCCCATGGTAAAATACCAAGGTTAATTAGTTCCTTATTACAGAAATCATCTAGTTTCTTGTTCAATTTCCCTAATTACACAGTGTCCATTTTATAGGGATTAGTTGATATTTTCCTTTCATGGTGTACAAAATGAAATAAAATTTAACTTCACCCTCAAGGGGATATCTAAGTAATTCTTCAGAAAATCCATCAATGTATTTCGACAGAAGAGGTGCATCTTCAATATTATGATTACATTATTTGTCACTATATGTTGTTTTCTCCTCTACCACAATAATTTCATTAATTAGTGCTCAAGGGATGAATCTAGAAAATAATTTGGTTTAGAATATTATACTCTGAATAAGATGGATTCAAAAACCTCATCATTAATAATAATTTTCGTCCACATGAAATAAATGTTTTCATAATATTTAATGCTCTATTTCATACTGAAGATTATATGAAAATAAACTATATGTATGATCAATAGGTCAGAAGATAAATCATTATTATGTGCCATAATAGGGGATAACTGGTGCATCTTTTTTGAAATGATACTTACATTAGAAATATTAACTAAATGACCCTTATTAAATCAAAAGGGAAATTTCTAATTATCATGGAAAATTCGGTTGATATAAAAGAGTGTGAAAATCAAATATCAAATAATTTATTTGATAAATTTGAATATAGTTTTAATGTACATTCCACCACCTTATTTTGAATTAATACCTACACTGTAGTGATCACATAATCGAGTCCATCTACCCTAGGACTCATCTATGGTAGATTCAAATGATGCATAGGGGACTTGTTTTCATAAATCATCATCTCCTTGTAGTTATAGCATTGTATATTACTATTTTTCTTATTACCATTGCATTATTTATCATAGTTACCCCTTTCTAAATTAATAAATAAAACTCCCATTCTCATTAGGCATTTCGTAGGGTGACTCCTTCCATAGTTTTCACAGAATGTAAATCTCAAAAACATCATCAGCTTCATTGATGAATTCCTTTTTTTCTTGGAACTTAAAAGACCTATTATTATATTTTTTCCTTAGAATGTTTAGTATCTTGATAATTACTTCTCCAACTTGATGGAAAATAAAATAATTTCATCATAAGATGAAAATTTATGAGAAACTAGTTCCCTTAAATTTGGAAAAATACCATCAATGAATTGATCTGTACTAAACTCTATGTCGCGTATATAATCCATAACAAACCTAGATAACCTATTAAAGGTATATTCACATAATATGAAATAGTTTCTTCTTCCTATTGATTTTAACAAAATGAACTTCCTCTTTATATAAATATTTTAATCTTAAGGGAATTATTTATTGAAGGTAATGTACATAAAATTCATCTATTCCATCAGTTCAATTTAATATACCTCCCTATAATTGTTGATCAAATACTATCATTGTTCAGTATAACCCTAGTAAAAATAAACTAAAACTATATCATTTTACTTTTTCACTACATCCTAAAGTTGTAAATATCTTCTTTAGAGACTTCATCCTTTTCTGAACTATAATTGGATTAATAGTCCCACTAAATGGTCAAGGCTACTATCGCATAATGAAATCTAGAATAAGGGATTATGTCAGTGGAATAGGATTCTATATTAAATAAAGGATATATTTTCTAACCTGAATAGGATACACTGGACTGAAAGTTAACATTTTTATTTCTTTTGGGAGATTGCCATACACAGAAAAGGAAAAGCATCACGAAGGTCTAATGTAATGCAACCCCAACGAATCATTGACAACAAACTTCATCCCATCACTAGGAAATGATCCCAAATTAAAAAATTAACTATAAAACTATTAGATGTATCCATTGACACCCGAAAATCTGCTACTGTGTTTCCCTCCCGACATGTATGTGATATCACCGTGTGAGACCCCATTAGCACTTTGCATCTTCTGATAGCATAAACAATACTCTATGGAATTCTTCCCATGTCTATCAGCGCTCGATATAGAAGAAGGGAATCGGTCCCCGCTGACGAAACGCAAAGCTGCCTACTGGCGCACATGTCCAGACCCTTGACCAAAGTCGGGGCCTCCACCTGAAGTGATTCGCCCTCCCCGAACGAAGTAGTGAAAGCCGCCCACACTGACCCAGATTTATCTCTCACGAAGCCACCCCCATGCATCTCCCCCCCGTGCAGCGACCCGTCCGAGTTTAACTTTAGCCCTTCATTTGGAGGGCTCCACCGAATCCATCAACCCTTCCCTACACCACTCGACTGATGTTCTGTAGATAGAAGCTGTACCAGAGCACTTACCGAAGGCACTGAGTGACAGTCAGGAGACAACCAAAGTAGATCCCTAACATAGTTTTTCATTTTGAGTAGAATGCATGTCAAGGATCCCAATTTGATTTTATGCCTACCATCATTCCTGGACTTCCAGATTTTCCAACACCCATCACTTAGGATGATCGATCTGGCCTTTCTCTCCGCTCCTTGGATTCCATCTCCGTTAAACCACGCCTGCAGAAAATTGTCAGGAGAGCCGTCATACCCATTCCAACCAAAGAAGGCCCCATAAGTCTGCCAAATCCCTCTGGTCCATTCACTATCATTGAAAAGATGCCCCACTGATTCTCGGTTGAAATCCCGGCAACAACAACACCTTGATGCCATGTTCACACCCATTATCTGCAAATTATCATCTGTAGTAAGGGCCCTGTTCCGCACACGCCACACCAGAAAGTTAAATTTCGAAGGGATATCTTTTCACTACAAGGACTCCCCCCGGGGATCTGCAGTCCCAACACTCCTCATCACACAATAAAAATATTTCATGGAGAAGGAACCCAACGTAGAGCCTGTGACCACCAGCCGATCATCCTCATCTTTAACAACAATAAAATTGAAAATTTTCACTTAACTCGCATCAAGAATGGTTTGTAATAACCTTGGTGGAGTACTCAACTCTTTAAAAGATAAATCTGGTATAGGACACCCTGGGAACCATATCCTGCCCACCCCCCAGTCCTGCTGCCAAAAGTTGATATTCCCCCTACCCACAATCCATCGGGAGTTATGCTGAAAAATTTCCAGATATGGGAGAGTCAGGTTCCATATCCTCGATGATTGCCTTCTTTTAATATTCACATTCCATCCATAAACATCCTGCATGATTCTTCCCCATAAAGATTGGCCTTCCATTGCCTCCAATGATAACTTAGCCTGGAGCCCCTACATGGTATTTGATACAGTTCTCATATTGATACCCCCTTCAGATAGAGGTCTTGATAACCGTTTCCCCAAAGCCCAATGATGCCTACCGTCCATCTGACCATCCAAAATGAATGCCACCATAATCCTTTCCAACTTAAAAAATTACACTTTTTGGGTCCTTTAGAGTAGAAAGAATATGCATAGTGATGGAAACAAGAACACTATTGACCAGAGTGATGCGGTCTCCAAAAGAGAGAAATCTATTCTTCTAGTTGTGGATACACACTGTAATTTTTCTTATAAGATTGTCAAAGTGATGCACCCTCAGGGAAGAGGGACTAATCGGAGCTCTGAGTTATTCCATGGGAAAAGATCCCCTTCCCATGATCACGTTGGCTCTCAATAACCTCTCACTCCTCAAAGGGATCCCCCTTGATATAAAGAAGAGACTTTTTTCCTTGTTCACCAACTGGCCACTCCACTTGCAATATTCCATTAAAATCTCGTTAAGGCCCCTCAATGATCTTTTACTTCCATTGATAAAAATTATGGTGTCATCTGGGAACATAATGTGGGAAATTCCCCTAGTGGCATACCTATTGTGATAAGGAAGGATTTTACCTGAGCTTTGACCCTTATTAATGTAACAACTGAAAGGATTTTGCGCAAGAATGAAGAGAGTAGGGGATAAAGGATCCCCTTGTCTGAGACCACGACATGTCTTGAAAAAGCCAAAATGATTTCCCATGAAGGAAATGGAAATCCATGATGAGCTAAAGCAACGAAAAAGGAGGTCTATAGTCTAGTTGGAGAACCACATACAAGCCAGGACTCTGAGAACAAAACCCCATTCCATCCTATCATACACCTTGCTCATGTCCAATTTAACCACCAAATTGCCCCCAAAAGACCTGTTGTTTATGCCACTGATAATTTCTTGGACCAGACCGATCACACCCTGAATTGACCGCCCTATAATGAAACCATGTTGTTCTGGATTCATCCACTCATCCAGGTGAATGGACAATCTCTTATTAATGATACTGGCTATGATCTTTTATGGTAGGTTACACATACTGATGGGTCTATAATTATCAATAGATTGAGGATTATTCACATTCGGGATAAGAATCATTTTAGTAGCACATGCAATACGCGGTAAATCCCCTCCCAAGAAGAATTCCCGAAGAGCCAAAACTAGATACCCTTTGATAATCTCCCACGAAGCCCTGTAGAAAGACCCAGGAAACCCATCGGACCCTACAGAACTATCTGGGTTCAAGGTCCATGTTTCTTCATGCACTTCATCCTCATCAGGAATTTTCCTTAATTCAGCATCAACACCCTCCGAAACACTGCTGGAGAGACCCTCAAAAATCTCAGCATACCCACTTGGATACCCCCTGCCATGGTAGGATTATGAGAAGCAATTAAAGATTGAATAGATGCATTAATCATTCCCCAACATCCTCCCGGTCTGTGAGGAATGATACATCCTCCCTGTGGATATTGGGGCTCTGGACATGTCGGCGTTCCTTGATGCAAGCATGAAAATACCCTATATTCCAGTCCCCCTCCTGAAGCTATCTCACCCAAGAATTCTCTCTAGCCACCCTTTCCTGTTTAAGAAGATTATCAGATAAAGAGTCCTTCTTCCTTATCAGCTTAGAAAAAATGGAGTCATCCCATTCTTGTTCCAATCTTTTCTCCAGAAAATCCACCTCCTCGCTGATCTTAGGGACATCATGGTTGCTGGCCGGGATGGTTATCCTCCACCAGCGAAGAATATTCTTAACCCGCCTATGTTTATTGTGAAAAGTCGTCCATGGATTCCCCTGATATTGAGAGTCCCAAGCTTCCCTGACCAGTTCTAGGAAACTCAGTTCCTACACCCAAGATGTGGAAAAGATTTCATGTTCCTCCCGTGGCACACCTGCCCCCAGGGAAATGCAAAGTGGGGAATTATCGGAAAAACTCCGAGTTAAGTGAGTGACTCGGGAGTCAGGGAACATAGATATTGTAGAATTGTTCATCAAACATCAATCAAACCGATAGAATGAACGCCTCCCCCCACATTGGTTGTTGCACCTGGTGAATATACTTCCCTCAAAACCTATATCCAACAAGCCGCTCCAAGCCATGAAAGAGATGAAATATTGACTGGCATTCCTGGGGAAAACTCCACCCCCTTTTTTCTTTTCTATACTAGCCATAATGTTGAAATCTTCACCAATAATCCAGGGAACCGCAACAGGATTGAAGCACTCAAGATCACTCCATAATGACTCCCTATCCTAAGCATTGCACATGGCATATATGAATGAGATGAAAAACTCTTTGATCCCAACTGTTATCTTTGTGTTAAGGGATTAATCCATTGTATACAATAAATCAGCACTGATGTGGTCTTTCCAGAAAAGCCATATGTGAGAATTTGGAGGGTCCCCATGTAAAAATCCATGAACTTTAAGCCTCTGAGAAAACTCAGAGATGTTGCTGGATACATGTTTAGGTTCCAAGAAGGAAACTAGAATGACTTGATTATTACTTAACTCACTACGAAGAAAATCTGATTTTACCCTGGCTCTAATGCCACGGATGTTCCATATTTTGGCTTTAAACATTGACACGCACCCGTCTGGGTTTTTCCCCAGACTCCTAGACCTTTCCCTTAAGAGAATAGATAACACATTAACCCTCGTGAGATCTTGATTTTGACCTGGTTTTAACACCCATTTGCACCCACGAGGAGGAGGAAATAAGAGAAATTCCACTTCTGGACAGCACCCTGCAAGGGACCTCTGGGGAATCGAAACACCGGCCCTGACCATGACTCTAATCCACAGGAGGGGATGAAGTAGCTGAACGGAGAGGAGCTTGAAGCACTGCTGGGGAGGAAGGAGGAGAAGATACCACTGCGATGGTCGAATAGGGAGACACCGCTGGGCATGGATCCAATAAAAGGAGGGGCAACCCCTTAGAATTCTGCAACTCTTTCTGCTCACACAGGCCCGAATCTAACACAGAGATGACAGTGATGAAACTTCTCGAGGGAACCCAGTTGTCCAGCATTGGATCCCGAGGTCGGAGGAAACCCCTGATGCCCATCACTGAGGAAAAAATATCTGCCACTGAATGATGAACACAAGTCCCTTTGCCTAGAGAACTTCTTACTGGAACCAAAGCACGATAGGGAGAAGCAGTCCCCTCCCCTTCCTGATTTGAAGAAGATGTTGCCGATGACAGTACAGAGGGATTCAAGACCTTACCACAATCGCGACCACTGCCTTCAAGGCCTAGAGAAGGGCCCCGATCAGAAGACTGAGAATTCACCTGAACTTCATCACCCTTCAAACACGCTTTTCGACAGACCTGCAAAGAGTGGCCAGCGATATGACAAAAAGAACAGAACCTGGGGTAATTATATTAGACCAACGGTTGAAGAATATCTGACATCCCTTCAATCCGCAACACCAGATGATCCTGCAACAGACGATAGAGAACTATCTCAATGCACATCCGAGCTATTGATGCCTCCGCCAAATGAAGAGTGCGAGCATCCGTGCACAGGAAGAAACCTAAAGAATGTCCGATGTCCTTAAGAAAGGCTTCGCTCATGAGAGGCAGAGGTAACCCAGGAAGAGAGATCCAGATCGCCATGCGAGAGAATTATCTTCCTTTATGTACATCCATCGACCAACGTGAGAGGGAGAACCTCCAACTCCCCACAAACCGAGGCCTCATACACCGTGCAGTGACAAAGCCTTCCCTGGACGCCATCACAATGCAAAAAGATTTTTGATCTAGAATCGACACTGAATCTGGATGATATAGATAGAAACGCCTCATGCAGTCTTGGAAAATCGCCAGAGAAGTCTTATCCGCACAGAACCTAGCAACCAACGTCCACTAGAGATTCAAAGCTGCCTCCGTAAACGACTCCGCTGAAACCTCGAGCATCGGAGAACCTTTTTCCAAGAAAGCAGACACAGCATCCCGGCCGGCCGAAGCATCACTCTGAGGCAGATCGACACCCGAAGACTGCTGTTGAAGAAGGGAATCCTTGAAAGAGATACTTGTAGGGCAAGGAAAACCCTCAACGGACATCGAGGTGCATGGCACAGACCCATTTTCCAAGAAACCTGATCTGACCTCCGGGCCCGCCGACGCAGCGCTCTGAGGAAAATCGATACACAGTGGATGCTGTTGAAGGAGGACTTCCTTGAAAGATAGACCCGGGAGGCGATGAAAGCCCGCGCCGGTCGCCGGAGGGTCAGGCGCAGAGAAGGACGCGATCCCAAGGAGCGGCGGAGCATCGGACCGGAGAGAGTTTGAAAAGGCCATCCTTTTTTAATAAGATACCCTACAATAGCTATAATTTGATGTATTCCAATACATGTAGTATTTGTTTCCATAACAAAGATATCACATCATTTTCTCAAGTTATTGATATCATTAATCCTTCTAGGTTCCATTTATAATCAATATCATATACTAGATTAGCACATAGAATCATAATATAAAATTCCAAATATTTTAAAGAACATAAAAAACCTTTATTCTTATTAAATAATAGAATCATATACTTTTTTTTCTTTGAAGTCATGTTGACATTTAAATCATTTCATAATTTTTTTAACTAAAATTTAAATTATTCTATGAGTATCCCAAAGGAGAATCAAAATAGGTGTGGTGTAAGGACTATTATTGTGTACCATGTTATGGTGATTGATCCCCAACACACATTTTCAATGTTTTCACTCATAAGTAAAATTTTCCTAGAACCATGTCCACATGTATTATCCAAATAGAAATGTATTCCTACGAATTCCAACACAATATGATCCATAAAGAAATTATTTTATGACAAAATATACTTATCGTAAAATTATATCTTCATGTTACATTATTTAGTCTATGTTTTCAAAATCTAGTTTCTTTGGTTGAAGCTAGACTTCCTAAAATACTGATTTTACTGCTCTGAAACTAGAAGCCCAGAGTCGGTGCATTATTCTATTACATTGGAATGATTACATGTAATGAAATAACAAAGGACAAATCAGGTCATCATTTTGATTAATACAAGTTACATACACAATACCCATAAAACATTGGTAAATAGAAAATAAAAACATAATGTATAATAAAATGAAATAAATTGAAACCTTGAAACTCATTCAAAGGATTCCTCTTCGTGAAATTAGGATTGAAAACCTTATAAGTGTGAGATAAAACCCAATATAATGATATGTAAAGAGGAAGTAATAATGAATTAATAATATTAAATATACATGGAATGTAAAATAATATATAACACATGCCATTCAAAAAAGTAGGCAATGTAAAATAAAAAAATATAGTAAGAAACTGAAACAAAATATCCTTTAATAAATAAACTGAAAATAGAATGAATCAATTGACATTTCAATACAAAATATCCAAGATAAGAAATAACTGAATAAAAAAATAAGGAAACGGGTAATTATTTCATCTCATGTCTGAAGAACATGAAAACCTATACTATAAAGACATTTCACATGATATTTAAATAATATGAATAGAATCATTTTTAATTTGGCCAACTTATTTCTCTCATAATAAACTTTTAATGAATTTAGGGGTTATATATAATAAAAACCCCATCCATCATTCTAGTCCAAAAAAATCATTATATAAAATAATTTAAAAAGATAATATTCATTATAAAATAACAATATTGAATAGAGAATAAATTTTTATCAATATTTTCCAAGTTTATCAAATATGTTTCAAATTAAACATGGTTTGTAAAACATGATATATGGTTTGGGAAATAATATAATACATTATGTGAAATATATGGATATTCAAGGAAATTTTCAACAAATAATTATCCAAATAAATTTATTGTTTAAATATATAGTTAAAAAACATAAAATTAAGTGATATTATAATGATAATAATTAAGAACATTGGGGGATAAAATATTTATTAAACATTCCAATGTGTGCCATACCACTTGGATAAATTTAAATGATAATTACCATGAAGATATGTAATTAAATGAATATTATAAAAACATTAGAGAAATTAGATTCAAGATATAACATTTCAATTTTTAATTATATAAACCATATAATGTTAATTGGTCCATATCAATAAATAAGTCTTAATGGAATTTCAATTGAGATGAAATCCCTTACCATGCATTTCCTTTTGGGTGATCATCCTTTGACCTACTTTTTAATTGTTTTATGAGAATTAATAAATTATTATATAACTATAGTGAAATTAATGAAATCATATACAATCATCTTATAATATTCTATTACCTATTTGTTAACATTATTTCAATATTTTCACTATTCTAAGTAATCATTGCCCAGTTTTTCAAGTATGTTTTATCTTGTTACTTGTTGTTCTTATTAGTTATATAATTGATTCATCATCTATATAATTTATAACATTTTTTAAATATCATATATATTCCTCATATATGTATATATTTTAATTCATTATATTGGGATGTATGAAATGAAATACACTATTCATTGAGATGGTATGTTTTATGAATGCAAGAACGCTACAATCATTTCATTATTAAATATTAATAATGAAGAGAAAATGACGTATATATATACATATTATAATTCTAGTATTATATTTATATAAAATATTTTTCATAGGATTAATTAAAATATCCTTTATATGTTACATGTATAGTGTGAAATAATCAAATCACTTTGAGAGGTGGTAGTCCACATTTTCACAAACAATGTTATCGTATTTACACAATATGGAAAGAAAAAGTGTATGTGTTATATAACAATTAATGAATAATAAAGTAATTATTAATATAATATATATAATATATAAATATATTTTTCATCCTAATTCTCACCTCAGATGTGGTAAATGAAAATAACCTGCAATCATCGCTTATGAGATTGTAGTTCACCGTACACAAAAACGTTTTGTTCACTACATATTATATGGAAGTGTATGTATGTGTAGATGAAAAAGGTACAATAAAAGTTTATCATTATATAGGGGATACTTACTTTTTTATTTAATAATATAAAATTATTAATTGAATGATTTGAAATTGAAATAAAACTAAACATCATTGGGAAGGATGATACCTATTATTTAGGTTGTGCCTTTTGGATTGCATCCAATGGATTACCGGGATGGATTTATTATCAAATTTTGGATTCCTGATTAATGGGATGGATTTTCAGGATATATTTTGACTTATCACGGTTAATAAAACTATTATTTGGATGTTTTAGGAAGTTAGAGTAGAGGATGCCTCTTTAATGTGGAGGAGGATTTGCACTTTGGTAATTTTTTTGAATGGTATATAAACCCATACTTTTTCATTGTATGTGGATCCAATAATGGAAAAAAATATATCAAAGGGATTATAGTTTCCAAAAAACACTATCCAATGTATTTTGGACAGATTTCTAAGTCATTTGGGCCAAAATTTTATGGTTTGGCCCTTTGTTAAGATTAATTTAACCTTAGTCAATATAAATATTTTTTTTATTAGATTCACTAATATTTTAAGTGAAAACTATTTTGAAATTAGTTGACAATATAAATTTTTTTCATTCCAAATATTTATCTATATTACCAAATTCCAATCCCAAATGATGTATAAATTAATTAAAATTAATTCCACAGATGGGGGGACCATGTGTATTTTTTAATAAAAATAGTTCAGATGTTTGTTATGTCCTTATATCCAATGTCATTGTAAAAATAATCCCAAGGACATATCTTTAATTAATTTTAAAAAAATTAATCTAAATAATCTTTAAAACCATTTATCGATATAATTTAAAATTATTAATAAATTTGACAAAAAATAAGTCTTGGATTAAAATTCATAAGTTATCAATACTAATTAAAGATGAAACAATACATAAAAATAGAAAAAATTCACCCTAAGAAAATATTTATGTTCTAAAGTCAAATTTGAAGTTAATTTGTACGTATAAAATATATAAATGATCCAAAATGTATATTAAATTTGGTTTTCTATTAAAAGGTTGTAAAATTACCATTAAATACATATAGTATTTCATGCATTAAATTAGGTTTGTTCTTATCTTATGACTACAAAATATGTTGGAATACTGTAAACAATGTATTGAGTATAAAAAATATATCAAAATTCTATATAAACTCTATAAATGTTTTATAATTTTATGGAATATACAAAACATGACTAAATACAGTTTTGTTTAAATCAGGTGTTGTTTTTGTTGCAAAGCTATCAAAAATATTAAATTAATTAAAAAAGGAAAATATGGTAATGTTTTGGGGTGATACGAATATAATAAAATATTACCCACAAATCATATAATCATTCAACGTATTTTATCAATCTTACTTATTATTTAAAAATAGGCATTCTCATCACAGTTACATTTACTTTCAAGGGTATTATCACACAAATAATAATTTGCATGGGAAACCATATTATTTTATGAATATATATTCATATATTTCTATTAATGGTAATTAAATACATTCGAATAGTTAAGGGGTTTTTTAAAAAATGTCAATTTTACTAGAATACATGAATCATTACAACCCTGATATACATTGTTATATTTATAATGAATAATGTCAAAAAGAATAAAATCCATAAAAAATTTATTCCATTCTCTCCCTATTCAATTAAAATTTAAAAAACTCATTATCACATTTTGTCAAATTCATAATATATGTAAAATGGAAAAATAAGAAATAACCCTCCTTTTTATAAAACTAGTAGAGAGATAAAGGGCCTACTACATCAAACAATGAATTTCAAACTTCTTCCTATGGTTGAAATAATGGGTAATAAAAATCATGATAAAAATGAATGAAAACAACTTGATAAACATGTAACATGTTATTCATAATAATAATAAATCCATATTTTATCTAAACTGATGGTTCCCATTATAGTTTTTCTTTTTAAGACAATGTATAGGGAGAAGAAAATAGGGGGAACTCAAAAAAATACTTGGATTGATCTCCTACGGATAGGGTCGAATGAAAATGTAATGGAATGAAAAATATGAAATAGATTAACTTGGGTATAAAAATAATATATAGGTAATATGGAATAATATTGATATTCTTGGGATGTTATAGATTTTCAATGTAGTCTTGAATAAATTAGACCACAATGCAACCTGCAACACCACAAAAAATAACTACTAGAAAAAAAGAAGTCCACATTTCAAGAGAATTGACAATGGATTAGTGGGATTAATCAATTATATGTTTAAAAAATATTTTAATTCACATTCCACATGATAAAAAACTAGGAAATTGTCTACAATGTATGTTTAAGAACAAAATTATAGATATCCACTACCCAAAATATACACACACAACAACCATACATTACAACACATATAGCATAAAAAATTGAACCATATGTTTCACTATCAAGATCATATTCCCATGACTTGTGACCACAAAATTTCAATGATTGATTTGGAATATACAATAAAATTACCTCTCGGATTCTTTAAAGAACACACATCCTCCCCATTCCATAACAAAACTAAATTTTATGGAAGCAACAAAACCCCTCCCCTAAGACTCAATATTATTGCTAGAATCAACACACCACAACTACTCTACACAATGACATATCTCTTGTATCCATGCAATAAATATTTTTTATGGAATCATTAAGCTACACATCTTCATATTCCCCTTCATAATAAAGACGTCCTAAAAAAACATTATCTATTATAATTAAAACAATGTAATGGGTTAAGAGATATAGATACTTACGTCAAATGACTATCAAACTATTATCATCATTGAGAAGAAATACCTACACGAGAGAAATAGATAAGGATGTACAAATAGCCTCTCCACAAGATAACTTTTAATATTGTTGTTACAGTGAAAAGATAACCAAACCATCTATTACAAACCATTATAATGTTCTCCCACACTACAAGACCCATAATAAATTTTACACTAGTTACAAGCCATCGCATTTTCTCACAACCATTACAACAACTATACAGATGAACATTAAAACTACTTTGATCTTCACAAAACATGACCTGGTATAAGATTTAGTAATTCAATCACTATCATCATGATAATATAAACATTGGGTGGCACTGGATCAATTGAATGGTTTCAATACATTTCAAAATAAAATGTATCTAGATTAAGAAGGAGTATTCCCCTATTTATATATAATATTATTTAACATGCATCATTATTAAGGGATAAAGGAACATCTCCAATACATCAAAATCAGAAACAATACATCATGAAGAAGAATAGAATAAAGTAAAACTGAAAACATTATTCATTATTAGAAACTCATCTACATATCACATTGCAATGTGAACTCCTCAAATCCACAATAACTACATAAAAAATGGACAAATAATATAGTCTATTCTTTCTACCACTTTTATCGACAATGTTGGATCTCCATATCGACCTCATTAATGTTGTGTTATCCTCAATATCCAATTCCCCCAAATCAATGACATGAGAGTCATTATGATGATACAAATAGTTTTTTTCATGTTCCTGAAATCATGGATACTTTCCATATATGATGAAAGATCCAACTACTTTGCTACTATGATAACATTCTCAAACACATCAAAGGTCCCAATAAACTAGGGTGAGTGATTACTCCACCCCCTAAGAAGCCTCTTCTACTCGTGATGAATAGAAACAATTAAGAACGTGTCATCGCCCACTAAAATTTCTAAGGGACTCATTGTGTGACTGGAAAAAAATCAACCAGTTCAAAACCACTTTCATTCAATACTGAACAACTTGAACCTTCTCATTCATACTCTATTCCACATTGGGAAAAAGAAATGATTAATCCACAACCTCGAACCAATATAGTAGAAAATTGACATGGCCACCCATACGTATCCCCAAATGAAGAAATATCATTGGTTGAATTATAGTTTCTGTTATAATAAAACTCAACAAATGGAAAATAATTATCATTATCCAATTGATATTTATAATACATGACAACAACATATTCTCCAGTTTCAATTTAACCTACTCCACCTACCCATCCATCTAAGGCTAGAAAGTAGTTACCAAGAGAAATTGAGTTCCAAACACACGATTCATTCATACCGAAACAAATTATGTAAAAAATGTATCATGATTAAATATAATGGACCCCATAACCCCATTGAGACACCCAATAACATAAATGTACCTCTTTTCCGAGAAAACCATAATTCCCAAGTCATTGATCATTTGGAATTGAACAAAATTCATCCACAGATCCATGATTAACTAGATAGTATTAAAACCTCTCACAATTCTCATTGAAAAAATTATTAATTACATAGAGGTTCCATACCACATCTACTTGGGATCATCGATAGTCAACAATGGTCCACTCGAAACATGGAGCATAACCTTAATATGTTGAAATATAATACCTCAATAAACAAACTATTCAACCACCCATTTCATAATATTCGAACGTTATTATATCCTTATACCAATATACATATTATACACTCTTAAATGAACCACATACTTGTTCCATAAAACACATTAATTAATATTTTTCATATATCTACTTGAAAAAATAGCCTCCATAGAAGAAACCTCTAGTTTTGACCATCATTTTACCACCCTTCAGGGAAATCACTAAGGTTGATATGGTCACAAATCACTTACACATCTATGTCAGCCCACAAATATTATATATCCTACTACATAAAATAAGAAATTAGTAACATCTAAAATTAGAACACCCTATCACATACCACATTTGAATCTATGTATAGGATTTCCAACACCTTAATCTCCTTCCATGTGTCTCCATAATATTGAAAACCCACCTTCAATGTAATATATTATTACCCTTCTTATATGTATGTTTTAAATATTTTCTTGGTTTTATTTTATATTTTTTTGGGTTGAGCTGAGAAATAATTTGGAGGATACCTATAATGGTGAAGTTGGTGATTTTTTGAATTATCATTTTAATCATATTGGTTTTGTATCCCTGTAGGTATTTACATACCGTGTAATGTTTTTACTGGGAATATATGTTCTAAAATAATATAAAATCTATTTTTAATAATAGTTAATGGGTTCTTCAGTGATTATAGAAATTTTCAGTTATATTATGTGTAATTGTGTTACACATTATTTAATGTCCTGATAGTTGTTTTTAAATTTTCTACTCGACTGAATTTTTATTTCCTTTTCCCATATTTCATCCCTCTTTACCTATGATCCTTACCTGAGAATTTTATGATCTCAAAAACCCTTCCGTTTTTTTATCAACAATGAAACAGGGTTTTATTTACGGTTTTTCATTTTGGGAAATCATTCTAACTATCTATTCCTATTTTGTTCTTTCTCTCCTAGTATTTTGTTAGATCATCTTGGGTTAGATGGATCTAAGCCTCGTGTATTTAAAAATTTTATATCAGATGAATTCATAGATCATCCATGCCTTCTTTCTTGTTGGTGGGTTCTATTGTGGAGTATGTGTTTACATGAGAAGTGTGGGTGGTTCTATCATGATTCCTAATTTTTATAAACCCTAAAACACATGATTATTGATTTAAATTCATTTACTATTATATATAAAATAAATTTAAGGTAATTTATTAAAACCCCCATTATAATGAATTGGGGTTTTTGGAAATATATTTTTGTCTTGAAATTGTGAAAAACCCCCATTCAATTCAATTGTGGTTTCATTGTGAAATGGATAAAAAATTGTGAAGATATAATTTGTTGGATATAAATTGAGAAATTTTTGTAAATTATTTCAATTAAAATTTTTTAATTTAATTATGGGAGTGGAAGTTTTAAAATGAATTTTGAATTGATTTCAAATAATGAGTTATGGAAATTCTCTTAAAATGGTTTTTATATAATTTTTTGGGTTTTATCTTTGAAAAATGAATGTTTTCATTTAAACCAAATTTTAGTATTTAAATGGAAAATTAGAATTTTTAGAATTGGGGAAATGATATTTTATTGTATTTTAAATTGTTTTAAAATACATTTCCGATATTTTATATATACTAGAGAACAAAAAATCATTGATAGATAATGAGTTATTTGCGAAAAACATGATAAGATTGGAATTTCCTACAATTGTATTGACATTTTACAACACTAAAAAACAATTTATCACATATTATTCCCCCATGGGACATATGTGAGTCCACATATTCCCATGCGAATGGACATGTGTACACATAGCGGTTATTATAACAAGACTATGATGGGATCCCATAGCGTAGAATTATTATACGTCTTTGATGGTAACCATGTTCCTCACTTATAAATATATGATTGGTAAATGTATGTCAATGTTTTAAACAATCCTAGAGGAATTATAAATTCATATAAGGTGTTTTATATAAAAAATTTATTAATAAATTTGATTAAAGTATATCCATAATTTGAAATGTATTCTATATTTTGAAATATAAATCATGATATATATAAATATTCTTTTGACATGCCAAATGTAACACCCGAGACATTTATGTTATATAAATCATCAAAGGAATCTTTTTCTACACAACACTTGCTTGGCTTGCTTTACACGCAATCGCGACCTTCCTCGATAGCTTGCGTCGTACGCAATACCGAGTTTCACTAAACAACAATATGCTATTAAAACTAGCCGTTATGAATAGTAATAACCACTTTTTGAAATTTTATAAATTTTATTTTTCAAAATGGACTTCATTTTTGGACTCAGAATATCGAAATTAGCCTAGGGTGAAATTTTGGTATTTTTCTGAAAACTTTCAATTTTTGATGAATAGTGAAACCACTAAGTGGTAGGTTAAAAAAACTGAATTTTGCATAAAACTTAATTTTACCGCTTCTGTGAATGGAATTTCGAAAATCCGAGAGACACGGTTAATATCAAGGACTAAAATGTGGTTCAATGAGATGAAAATAATTTTTTGGTGAATAGTAACTTTTTACTTTTTTTACCGCGGTTAATAGTAAATAGGGTAACTAAGGGTAAATATGATATTAATATTACCCTAACACATGTCCTAATTCTATTGGACAAGTGTAATTCGACCAAAAACAAACTTAGGAATAAAATATGACCATTTAGGCCCACTTGGATTAGATTAGGACATTTATTATTAATTTATTTAAAGAAGGGTTAAAATAGTTAAAATCAAAGTTTAATAAGTAAATCCTTTTTAATATGGGGTTATACATAGGATAAATTCGACTATAAATATTCATTAGAAAGCTAAAAAGTTTTCCAAATAATGGAATTTTATTTGTAATTTTTAGACATTAAATAATTTAATTTATTTATGACACAATGATGATGCAGTAATTATCTTATTAATGAAATATTGACATAATTGATGTTATAAACACCAAAATAAATGTAATTTGAGAATTTTTATGAATTCCACTAATTTTCTAGGTTACTATGATATATTAGTGTCGATTTAATCAACTTGGTTCGAACATATAATTCTGTTATGACTTTCACAAAAATCATATATCAAATAGTGTCAAAATTGACAAAAAATAGTTTTTAAATCAAATATTATATTACTAATTGTTATTTTATTCCTAAAAATCTAAGGTTCGGCCAAATGACTTAGATAAGGATATATATATTAATA
Source organism: Viscum album (assembly GCA_963277665.1). NCBI lineage: Eukaryota > Viridiplantae > Streptophyta > Magnoliopsida > Santalales > Viscaceae > Viscum > Viscum album. The sequence continues at coordinate 1,331,892,983 of OY728148.1, read as the reverse complement.
ATAAACAATTTGGGGTTCGTTTGGCATGTTATAGTAAGTGTATTAACCATATAGTGAAAGAAAACAAAAAGACACGGTAAAAGTTAAATTAATTAACTTAGTGTTAAATCTAACTGATAAGGTTAAAATAATACCCTAAACTTGTCTAAATCCTATTGGTTGATAGGCTTTCGACCCATCCCCACTTTATCTTCGAAATAAGACCATTTGGAACCATTATAAACCGATTTTGACTTTAATATAAAATAATATTTTGAGATATTCCTAAGGTGCCCCTCTCCTCCCTTATAAAAGGGCACCTCCTCCCCCTCCTCCTCACACCAATTTGAGCACTCAAGCTCGGCCAACCCCTGCCATTTTCTCCTCTCCACTTCCCTAGAATAATCCTAGAGGTCATGGTCTTCTTCAAAGACCAATCTTAGTTCCCTAAGTGGAGGATTCAAAGAGGCGTTCCAAAGAAGAGGTAATATCCATTACCGATCTTTTCAATTTCTTTCGTCTTCAACTTCTTCTTATTTAGTTGTTTCATGAAAAAGTAATAACATCAGTATTACTTACATACTGATATGTTATTATAAATATGAAACAACCCTAATTCACCTTCTATCCATCCTACGGAAAAATGAAATCAACGTGCGTGCGTACGTACGGAATACCGTCTCCACGCCGTGGTGTAATCTATTTTCCACCATCACCTTACAAGGATGGGTATAATGGTGTAATGAGTAACTATATATGATTATTATGAAGTAATATTGATACTGAAATAATATATATATACTCCAATACAATTCCAAGATCATAGGAACGATATCATCACTCGTGCGTACGTACGGAATACCGTCTCCACGATGTGATGCGACTCGTTCTACATGATCTTCATTTCATAATGATTATATAAATGAATTGAATGAATTAATATGGTATATACTACACTAATACCATTCTGGAAATGAATTATCTATAACCTAAAGATAAGAATAAGAATTTATTCAACAAAACACGCATAAGAACAAAAAGTTATAAAGACCCGAGTAACAAGTAACAATGAAATATTACTAACAAGAAGCTAATAATATGACCATATATGATATCATATCAATATGTATGATTCTGGAATAAGTCAATAACATTATTTAAACCATTATACAGGAGCTTCGGACACGAACAAAGCAAATCGGACCTAAGGTAAGGAAAAATACCACAATCTCATTTTTATCCGAGATTGTTTATTCGTAAGTATTTACTGGGGTGTATTTTATCATCCACATCCTTGTTCCCTCAATATGTAATATTGTTTCCATCCACTTACAATAGTTTAAATCCAATTTTACCCTTAGGTGAGTTTTTAGTAAAGAATATGAAAGGAATCTTTTGTTTTTTTCGTACGAGGTACTTTTTGACTTTTCCGACAAAAGTACGAAGAATGTTTTTTTTAACTTATACGGCATGAATGGATTTTTAAAACATTATTTCCAAGAAACTTCCTTTACAAGTTTTCAAGTTTATTTTTAATCAACTTCTTTTATTTTAAAGTTGTATGACATGTTATGAAAGGAAAAAATGTTTTTGAAGAAGAAAGGATATTTTCCTCAAGAATGAAGTTCAAGTATTTTATCAAAATTATTTTCCATCTAAGATAATAAAAGGGTTCTGTTTTTATCCCTTTTATTACATTGAGTTGATCATGTTGTGATGGAATTATTTTTATGAATTCCTTTATCTTATATGAATTGATTTATGATGTCATGATGTTTCAAGAATCCCATTTCTGTTACATGTGTTATGCGATGATGTATGATTTATGATTATGTGGCACACATAAGAAAGGATTTATTATAAGATGGGTGGGACCTATATCTCCCTCCAATGTATTGGGTAAAGATTTTATATCTCATGAGATAGACATGGCTGGAACGGTAGGTTATACCGGTTCAGTGAAACAGGACGGGAACGAGGGTGACTCGGTTCAGAAAGGGACTTTTTCCACTAAGATAGTCTTGGAAATGAGTCATGACTAACAAGAAATGATTTTCCATGATTATGTGTGCATGCCACAAAGTTTCAAGTTTTATGTTATGATTATGGGGATCTCATTTTCACTTCTATGATTTATTCCATGTTAAGATATTATGATCTCTTTTGCGGGTTTTGATTTTCAAAAAATTATGATATGATTTTTATCTCCTTTATTTGCCCTTGCTGAGCATTTGAGCTCACCCTCTTATGTTTTCTTTTCCCCAGGTTAGGAAGATGGATATTAAGTAGAATATGCTAAAAGGGACCCTAGATATGATGAAATAAATGGGAGACACTGTAGAAGAATTATGAACCAGTTGTTTAGGTTTCCTAGTTTCTAAAGACACTATACCTATACGGTCCTTTTAGGTTTTGTCATATGTTGTAATAAGTGTGCTTCAATTTTGAAGTATTAACAATGTATGTAAAGTATGGGTCGTTATAGTTGGTATCAGAGGAAAGGTATAGTCAACCTTTGGAAACTAGGATGTGAAAGCCTTAGTAAGAACCCTAAGGATAGGTCTAAGCATAGAACACAATCTTAGTGTTTTAGAAATGGCCATGAATAACCTCGGATAAGACCTTAAGCATGAAAATTTTATTCTTGAATTATGTGGTTTTCCTATTATAATTAGTGTTGCTCACACTATTCTTCTTGGTTTTAGTCAATGGATGGAACCCGAAGGAACCGTGTTAATGCGGAATGCGATGGGCAATGCAATGATTGTCCCCCTGAGCAACCAAACGATATGGGAGATGGAATGCAAAATCTTGTAGCCATGCTCACACAACTTTCTCAAGCTATGAATCATGCAGGATTTCCAAACGAGCAAAGGAGGGAGCAACATTCTGTTGAATCCTTCATGAGGCAGCGTCCACCTTCTTTCAGTGGGTCTACTGATCCATTAGTTGCTGATCAATGGATTAGTACTACTGAAAAGATATTTTCAGTTCTTCAATGTTCTGAACATGATAAAGTCATCCTAGCACTGTATCGTTTGGAAGGATATGCTGATCAATGGTGGAATCTTGTTAAGAATACGAGGCAAAGGGATGAAATTGAGTCTATGGAATGGGACGAGTTCAAGAACTTATTTTTCAATAAGTACTTCCCTCGTATTCTCCGAACAAAGATGGAGAAAGAGTTTCTTGAACTGAAGCAAAGGGATGATGAATCTGTTGGTACCTATGAAGCAAATTTTACAAGACTTGCAAGGTACGCTTCTGGTATTATTATCCAACCTGAGAGTAAGATCGATCGATTCTTTAGTGGCTTAAAACCAAGTCTTCGAAGGGCGTTAGCCATAAGGGACTTCAATAGCTACGAGGAAATCGTTCGATGTGCTCTCAAAGTCGAGATGGAGATTTGAGTAACCCATCAGTCACATGGGTTTGATAAGAAGAGGAAGATGGAATTCAAAGAAAAATCAAAAGAGCACACGGAAAAGAAGATGAGCTTTTCCTTATGCTCAAAGTGTGGAAAGAAACATGGAGGGAGTTGTCTTAAAGGGACAAGTAAATGTTTTAAATGTGGAAAAGAAGGTCATCGGGAATTTGAATGCCGTGATAATGGGAAGAAGATGTCCAATGATTCAAACAAAGGAAGGGATACGCAGAATGATCCTATTACACTTCAATGTTTCAAGTGCAAGGAGATGGGGCATTATGCCAATCAATGCCCAAATCCAAGGGTTGATGATGATGGTCAACGTCAACAAACTCTTAAGGCTAAAGACAAAGGAAAGTCACATGCAATTTCTATCAGCGATGTGGAGTACGATAACGATGTGGTGAAAGGTACACTTACCATCCACTCTAAAGTAGCAAATGTTTTATTTGATTCTGGATCCACCCACTCTTTAATTTCTGAAGACTTTTCTAAGGGTATCACCGTATTACCTCAACAATTAGATGTTGAGTTAGCTATGACAACACCTAATGGCACATCAATCGCATCAAAAGTTTATAATTCTTCTCCGATCAAAGTTTGTGGGAAAGTGCTTCCTGCAAATCTTGTGATCCTTCCATTAGTGGAATTTGATGTGATTCTTGGCATGGATTGGCTTTCTCTACATGGATCTCATATCAATTTCCAAAGAAGGGAAGTAACATTTCATATTCCAGATCAATCTACGATCGTCTATCAATGCAAGGATGAACATAACCTTCCAGTGGAAATTTCTTCCATCTTATGGGTATTGATTCCACTAAATGAAGGTTATTTATCTCAAATGGTTGGTGAGAAACTCACGATTAAGAATATGCCCATTGTACGGGAGTTTGATGATGTCTTTCCAGAGGAATTGTCGGGTCTTCCACCAAATCGTGAAGTTGAGTTTTCAATAGAACTCGTACCGGGTGCTTTGCCTATTTCAAAGACACCTTATAGAATGACCCCAATTGAGTTGCAGGAATTGAAGAAGCAACTCCAAGAGAATCTTGATAAGGGATTCATACGCCCTAGTGCGTCACCTTGGGGAGCACCTGTTCTATTTGTTAAGAAGAAAGATGGATCAATGAGACTCTGCATTGATTATCGAGAACTAAACAAGATCACTATCAAGAACAAATATCCTCTCCCACGCATTGATGACTTATTTAACCAACTACGCGGAGCTCAATACTTTTCCAAGATTGACCTTCGTTCAGGGTATCATCAATTAAGGGTCAAAAGGGAGGATATACCAAAGACGGCTTTTCGTACAAGGTATGGACACTATTAATTTATAGTGATGCCATTTGGTCTTACTAATGCCCCTGCTATCTTCATGGATCTAATGAATAGAGTCTTTAGAGACTATCTTGATCAATTTGTGGTAGTCTTTATAGATGATATTCTTGTCTATTCAAAGAGCAAGGAAGAGCATGAAGATCACTTGAGAATTATATTGAATACCCTGAGAAAGGAGAATCTTTATGCCAAATTTACCAAGTGTGAATTTTGGCTTCAAAAAGTTTCATTTTTGGGTCACATAATCTCAAAAGAGGGGATATCTGTGGATCCAGCAAAAACAGAGGTTATCGAAAGATGGTCAAGACCAACAACAGTAACTGATATTCGAAGTTTTCTTGGTTTGGCTGGATATTATCGACGTTTTGTAAAAGATTTTTCACGATTATCTAATCCACTCACCAAGTTGACTCGGAAAGGAGTTAAGTTTGTTTGGACGGAGGAATGTGAAGAGAATTTCAAGGAGTTGAAAAGAAGGTTATCCAATGCACCTGTGCTCACACTTCCTTGTAGTGGAGAAAGGTTTGTGATCTACAGTGATGCATCCAAGAAGGGATTGGGGTGTTTTCTTATGAAAAATGATATGGTGATAGCTTATGCCTCACGACAGTTGAAAATCCATGAGCAAAATTACCCAACACATGATTTGGAGTTGGCTGCGGTAATCTTTGCATTAAAGATTTTGAGGCATTACCTTTATGGTGAAAGGTGTGATATTTATACTGATCATAAAAGTTTAAAGTATATTTTCACACAAAAGGAGTTGAATATGCGCCAAAGAAGATGGTTGGAGCTGATTAAGGATTATGACTGCTCAATCCATTACCACTCTGGGAAAGCAAACAAGGTGGCAGATGCATTAAGTCGACAAGACCATGCTAGTTTATTCATGATGAGGATCACAAAAGATCCAATATTTATGGATTTACAAAGGATGGATCTTGGAATTATAATGGAAGGGGAAAAATCTTATCTTTCTCAAAGGAATGTTCAACCATCTATACATGTGAAGATTAAAGAGGCACAGAAAGAAGATGTCGAGTTACAAAAGAGGGTGAGAAATGTTCCTGAATTCAACCTTGATTGTGATGGGATAATAAAGTTCAGGAATCAGGTTTGTGTTCCTCCCATCCCCGAATTAAAGAAGGAGCTGCTGGATGACGCTCATAGTTCATCATTCTCTATTCATCCTGGAAGCACGAAGATGTATAGGGACCTGAAAGAGTACTTCTGGTGGGATGGCATGAAAAGAGATGTTGCTGAATATGTCTCTCGATGCTTGGTTTGTCAACAAGTTAAAGCTGAGAGACAGAAGTCTAAGGGGATGTTACAACCATTACCCATACCCGAATGGAAGTGGGAAAACATCACTATGGACTTTGTCACAGGACTTACTAAAACATCCAAAGGCAATAATGCTATCTGGGTCATAGTTGATCGTCTTACAAAGTCTGCACACTTCATTCCTATTAGAGAGGATTTCTCTCTAGATCAGCTTGCCAGGACATATGTAAAGGAAGTGGTAAGATTGCATGGAGTACCACTTTCTATTATATCTGATCGGGATCCGAGATTTACCTCGAAGTTCTGGCGAAGTCTTCAGCATACTCTGGATACATAGTTGAGTTTCAGCACTGCTTATCATCCCCAGACAGACGGTCAGTCTGAGAGAACAATTCAAACCCTAGAAGATATGTTGAGAGCTTGCTCTATGGATTTCAAAGGAGGTTGGGATCAACACCTACCTTTGGTGGAATTTTTTTATAATAATAGCTTTCACTCCAGTATTCAGATGGCTCCTTATGAAGCTCTCTATGGAAAGAAATGCAGGACTCCAACTTGCTGGGATGAAGTTAGAGAAAGAAAGCTATTAGGACCTGATCTCGTTGATGAAATGGCAGAATAAGTCAGATCTATTCAACAACACATAAGAGCAGCTCAGAGTCGACAGAAAAGTTATGCCGACAACCGAAGAAAAGACCTAGAGTTTGAAGTGGGTGATAAAGTGTTCTTACGAATATCTCCCTTGAAGAGGGTTATGAGATTTGGAAAGAAGGGGAAGTTGAGCCCTAGATATATCGGTCCTTTCGAAATACTGGATCGTGTTGGGAAGGTAGCTTACCGATTGGCGCTTCCACCGAATCTCTCTCAAGTTCACGATGTGTTCCATGTATCTCTACTGAGAAAGTACATACCAGATCCTTCACATGTACTCAGCTCAGAAGTTGTACCGCTGGAGCAAGATCTTTCTTATGAAGAACAGCCGATAGAGATTCTGGATCGTAGCGAAAAAGTCCTACGAAACAAGACCACTCGATTGGTGAAAGTTTTATGGAGGAACCACCAACTTGAAGAAGCTACATGGGAGCTTGAGGATATGATGAAGGAGAAGTATCCTCATCTGTTTGTTACAAAGTGATGAATTTCGAGGGCGAAATTCTTTTTAAGGGGGGTAGAATGTAACACCTGAGACTTTTATGTTATATAAATCATCAAAGGAATCTTTTTCTACACAACACTTGCTTGGCTTGCTTTACACGCAATCGCGACCTTCCTCGATAGCTTGCGTCGTACGCAATACCGAGTTTCACTAAACAACAATATGCTATTAAAACTAGCCGTTATGAATAGTAATAACCACTTTTTGAAATTTTATAAATTTTATTTTTCAAAATGGACTTCATTTTTGGACTCAGAATATCGAAATTAGCCTAGGGTGAAATTTTGGTATTTTTCTGAAAACTTTCAATTTTTGATGAATAGTGAAACCACTAAGTGGTAGGTTAAAAAAACTGAATTTTGCATAAAACTTAATTTTACCGCTTCTGTGAATGGAATTTAGAAAATCCGAGAGACACGGTTAATATCAAGGACTAAAATGTGGTTCAATGAGATGAAAATAATTTTTTGGTGAATAGTAACTTTTTACTTTTTTTACCGCGATTAATAGTAAATAGGGTAACTAAGGGTAAATATGATATTAATATTACCCTAACACATGTCCTAATTCTATTGGACAAGTGTAATTCGACCAAAAACAAACTTAGGAATAAAATATGACCATTTAGGCCCACTTGGATTAGATTAGGACATTTATTATTAATTTATTTAAAGAAGGGTTAAAATAGTTAAAATCAAAGTTTAATAAGTAAATCATTTTTAATATGGGGTTATACATACGATAAATTCGACTATAAATATTCATTAGAAAGCTAAAACGATTTCCTACATAATGGTATTTTATTTGTAATTTTTAGACATTAAATAATTTAATTTATTTATGACACAATGATGATGCAGTAATTATCTTATTAATGAAATATTGATATAATTGATGTTATAAACACCAAAATAAATGTAATTTGAGAATTTTTATGAATTCCAATAATTTTCTAGGTTACTATGATATATTAGTGTTTATTTAATCAACTTGGTTCGAACATATAATTCTGTTATGACTTTCAAAAAAATCATATATCAAATAGTGTCAAAATTGACAAAAAATAGTTTTTAAATCAAATATTATATTACTAATTGTTATTTTATTCTTAAAAATCTAAGGTTCGGCCAAATGACTTAGATAAGGATATATATATTAATAATAAACAATTTGGGGTTCTTTTGGCATGTTATAGTAAGTGTATTAACCATATAGTGAAAGAAAACAAAAAAAACACGGTAAAAGTTAAATTAATTAACTTAGAGTTAAATCTAATTGATAAGGTTAAAATAATACCCTAAACTTGTCTAAATCCTATTGGTTGATAGGATTTCGACCCATCCCCACTTTATCTTCGAAATAAGACCCTTTGGAACCATTATAAACCGATTTTGACTTTAATATAAAATAATATTTTGAGATATTCCTAAGGTGCCCCTCTCCTCCCTTATAAAAGGGAACCTCCTCCCCCTCATCCTCACACCAATTTGAGCACTCAAGCTCGGCCAACCCCTGACATTTTCTCCTCTCCACTTCCCAAGAATAATCCTAGAGGTCCTGGTCTTCTTCAAAGACCAATCTTAGTTCCCTAAGTGGAGGATTCAAAGAGGCGTTCCAAAGAAGAGGTAATATCCATTACCGATATTTTCAATTTCTTTTGTCTTCAACTTCTTCTTCTTTAGTTGTTTCATGAAAAAGTAATAAAATCAGTATTACTTACATACTGATATGTTATTATAAATATGAAACAACCCTAATTCACCTTCTATCCATCCTACGGAAAAATGAAATCACTGCACGTGCGTATGTACGGAATACCGTCTCCACGACGTGGTGTAATCTATTTTCCACCATCACCTTACAAGGATGGGTATAATGGTGTAATGAGTAACTATATATGATTATTATGAAGTAATATTGATACTGAAATAATATATATATACTCCAATACAATTCCACGATCATAGGAACGATATCATCACTCGTGCGTACGTACGGAATACCGTCTCCACGATGTGATGCGACTCGTTCTACATGATCTTCATTTCATAATGATTATATAAATGAATTGAATGAATGAATATGGTATATACTACACTAATACCATTCTGGAAATGAATTATCTATAACCTAAAGATAAGAATAAGAATTTATTCAACAAAACACGCATAAGAACAAAAAGTTATAAAGACCCGAGTAACAAGTAACAATGAAATATTACTAACAAGAAGCTAATAATATGACCATATATGATATCATATCAATATGTATGATTCTGGAATAAGTCAATAACATTATTTAAACCATTATACAGGAGCTTCGGACACGAACAAAGCAAATCGGACCTAAGGTAAGGGAAAATACCACAATCTCATTTTTATCCGAGATTGTTTATTCATAAGTATTTACTGGGGTGTATTTTATCATCCACATCCATGTTCCCTCAATATGTAATATTGTTTCCATCCACTTACAATAGTTTAAATCCAATTTTACCCTTAGGTGAGTTTTTAGTAAAGAATATGAAAGGAATCTTTTGTTTTTTTCGTACGAGGTACTTTTTGACTTTTCTGAAAAAAGTACGAAGAATGTTTTTTTTTAACTTATACGGCATGAATGGATTTTTAAAACATTATTTCCAAGAAACTTCCTTTACAAGTTTTCAAGTTTATTTTTAATCAACTTCTTTTATTTTAAAGTTGTATAACATGTTATGAAAGGAAAAAATGTTTTTGAAGAAGAAAGGATATTTTCCTCAATAATGAAGTTCAAGTATTTTATCAAAATTATTTTCCATCTAAGATAATAAAAGGGTTCTGTTTTTATCCCTATTATTACATTGAGTTGATCATGTTGTGATGGAATTATTTTTATGAATTCCTTTATCTTATATGAATTGATTTATGATGTCATGATGTTTCAAGAATCCCATTTCTGTTACATGTGTTATGCGATGATGTATGATTTATGATTATGTGGCACACATAAGAAAGGATTCATTATAAGATGGGTGGGACCTATATCTCCCTCAAATGCATTGGGTAAAGATTTTATATCTCATGAGATAGACATGGCTGGAACGGTAGGTTATACCGGTTCAGTGAAACAGGACTGGAACGAGGGTGACTCGGTTCAGAAAGGGACTTTGTCCACTAAGATAGTCTTGGAAATGAGTCATGACTAACAAGAAATGATTTTCCATGATTATGAGTGCATGCCACAAAGTTTCAAGTTTTATGTTATGATTATGGGGATCTCATTTTCACTTCTATTATTTATTCCATGTTAAGATATTATGATCTCTTTTGCGGGTTTTGATTTTCAAAAAATTGTGATATGATTTTTATCTCCTTTATTTGCCCTTGCTGAGCATTTGAGCTCACCCTCTTATGTTTTCTTTTCCCCAGGTCAGGAAGATGGATATTAAGTAGAATATTCTAAAAGGGACCCTAGATATGATGAAATAAATGGGAGACACTGTAGAAGATTTATGAACCAGTTGTTTATGTTTCCCAGTTTCTAAAGACACTATACCTATACGGTCCTTTGTGGTTTTGTCATATGTTGTAATAAGTGTGCTTCAATTTTGAAGTATTAACAATGTATGTAAAGTATGGGTCGTTATAGTTGGTATCAGAGGAAAGGTATAGTCAACCTTTGGAAACTAGGATGTGAAAGCCTTAGTAAGAACCCTAAGGATAGGTCTAAGCATAGAACACAATCTTAGTGTTTTAGAAATGTCCATGAATAACCTAGGATAAGACCTTAAGCATGAAAATTTTATTCTTGAATTATGTGGTTTTCCTATTATAATTAGTGTTGCTCACACTATTCTTCTTGGTTTTAGTCAATGGCTGGAACCCGAAGGAACCGTGTTAATGCGGAATGCGATGGGCAATGCAATGATTGTCCCCCTGAGAAACCAAACGATATGGGAGCTGGAATGCAAAATCTTGTATCCATGCTCACACAACTTTCTCAAGCTATGAATCATGCAGGATTTCCAAACGAGCAAAGGAGGGAGCAACATTCTGTTGAATCCTTCATGAGGCAGCGTCCACCTTCTTTCAGCGGGTCTACTGATCCATTAGTTGCTGAACAATGGATTAGTACTACTGAAAAGATATTTTCAGTTCTTCAATGTTCTGAACATGATAAAGTCATCCTAGCAGTGTATCGTTTGGAAGGAGATGCTGATCAATGGTGGAATCTTGTTAAGAATACGAGGCAAAGGGATGAAATTGAGTCTATGGAATGGGACGAGTTCATGAACTTATTTTTCAATAAGTACTTCCCTCGTATTCTCCGAACAAAGATGGAGAAAGAGTTTCTTGAACTGAAGCAAAGGGATGATGAATCTGTTGGTACCTATGAAGCAAATTTTACAAGACTTGCAAGGTACACTTCTGGTATTATTATCCAACCTGAGAGTAAGATCGATCGATTCTTTAGTGGCTTAAAACCAAGTCTTCGAAGGGCGTTAGCCATAAGGGACTTCAATAGCTACGAGGAAATCGTTCGATGTGCTCTCAAAGTCGAGATGGAGATTGGAGTAACCCATCAGTCACATGGGTTTGATAAGAAGAGGAAGATGGAATTCAAAGAAAAATCTAAAGAGCACACGGAAAAGAAGATGAGCTTTTCCTTATGCTCAAAGTGTGGAAAGAAACATAGAGGGAGTTGTCTTAAAGGGACAAGTAAATGTTTTAAATGTGAAAAAGAAGGTCATCGGGCATTTGAATGCCGTGATAATGGGAAGAAGATGTCCAATGATTCAAACAAAGGAAGGGATACGCAGAATGATCCTATTACACTTCAATGTTTCAAGTGCAAGGAGATGGGGCATTATGCCAATCAATGCCCAAATCCAAGGGTTGATGATGATGGTCGACGTCAACAAACTCTTAAGGCTAAAGACAAAGGAAAGTCACATGCAATTTCTATCAACGATGTGGAGTACGATAACGATGTGGTGAAAGGTACACTTACCATCCACTCTAAAGTAGCAAATGTTTTATTTGATTCTGGATCCACCCACTCTTTTATTTCTGAAGACTTTTCTAAGGGTATCACCGTATTACCTCAACAATTAGATGTTAAGTTAGCTGTGACAACACCTAATGGCACATCAATCGCATCAAAAGTTTATAATTCTTCTCCGATCGAAGTTTGTGGGAAAGTGCTTCCTGCAAATCTTGTGATCCTTCCTTTAGTGGAATTTGATGTGATTCTTGGCATGGATTGGCTTTCTCTACATGGAGCTCATATCAATTGCCAAAGAAGGGAAGTAACATTTCATATTCCAGATCAATCTACGATCGTCTATCAATGCAAGGATGAACATAACCTTCCAGTGGAAATTTCTTCCATCTTATGGGTATTGATTCCACTAAATGAAGGTTATTTATCTCAAATGGTTGGTGAGAAACTCACGATTAAGAATATGCCCATTGTACGGGAGTTTGATGATGTCTTTCCAGAGGAATTGTCGGGTCTTCCACCAAATCGTGAAGTTGAGTTTTCAATAGAACTCGTACCGGGTGCTTTGTCTATTTCAAAGACACCTTATAGAATGGCCCCAATTGAGTTGCAGGAATTGAAGAAGCAACTCCAAGAGAATCTTGATAAGGGATTCATATGCCCTAGTGCGTCACCTTGGGGAGCACCTGTTCTATTTGTTAAGAAGAAAGATGGATCAATGAGACTCTGCATTGATTACCGAGAACTAAACAAGATCACTATCAAGAACAAATATCCTCTCCCACGCATTGATGACTTATTTAACCAACTACACGGAGCTCAATACTTTTCCAAGATTGACCTTCGTTCAGGGTATCATCAATTAAGGGTCAAAAGGGAGGATATACCAAAGACGGATTTTCGTACAAGGTATGGACACTATGAATTTATAGTGATGCCATTTGGTCTTACTAATGCCCCTGCTATCTTCATGGATCTAATGAATAGAGTCTTTAGAGACTATCTTGATCAATTTGTGGTAGTCTTTATAGATGATATTCTTGTCTATTCAAAGAGCAAGGAAGAGCATGAAGATCACTTGAGAATTATATTGAATACCCTGAGAAAGGAGAATCTTTATGCCAAATTTACCAAGTGTGAATTTTGGCTTCAAAAAGTTTCATTTTTGGGTCACATAATCTCAAAAGAGGGGATATATGTGGATCCAGCAAAAACAGAGGTTATCGAAAGATGGTCAAGACGAACAACAGTAACTGAGATTCGAAGTTTTCTTGGTTTGGCTGGATATTATCGACGTTTTGCAAAAGATTTTTCACGATTATCTAATCCACTCACCAAGTTGACTCGGAAAGGAGTTAAGTTTGTTTGGACGGAGGAATGTGAAGAGAATTTCAAGGAGTTGAAAAGAAGGTTATCCAGTGCACCTGTGCTCACACTTCCTTGTAGTGGAGAAAGGTTTGTGATCTACAGTGATGCATCCAAGAAGGGATTGGGGTGTGTTCTTATGCAAAATGATATGGTGATAGCTTATGCCTCACGACAGTTGAAAATCCATGAGCAAAATTACCCAACACATGATTTGGAGTTGGCTGCGGTAATCTTTGCATTAAAGATTTGGAGGCATTACCTTTATGGTGAAAGGTGTGATATTTATACTGATCATAAAAGTTTAAAGTATATTTTCACACAAAAGGAGTTGAATATGCGCCAAAGAAGATGGTTGGAGCTGATTAAGGATTATGACTGCTCAATCCATTACCACCCTGGGAAAGCAAACAAGGTGGCGGATGCATTAAGTCGACAAGACCATGCTAGTTTATCCATGATGAGGATCACAAAAGATCCAATATTTATGGATTTACAAAGGATGGATCTTGGAATTATAATGGAAGGGGAAAAATCTTATCTTTATCAAATGAATGTTCAACCATCTATACATGTGAAGATTAAAGAGGCACAGAAAGAAGATGTAGAGTTACAAAAGAGGGTGAGAAATGTTCCTGAATTCAACCTTGATTGTGATGGGATAATAAAGTTCAGGAATCGGGTTTGTGTTCCTCCCATCCCCGAATTAAAGAAGGAGCTGCTGGATGAGGCTCATAGTTTATCATTCTCTATTCATCCTGGAAGCACGAAGATGTATATGGACCTGAAAGAGTACTTCTGGTGGGATGGCATGAAAAGAGATGTTGCTGAATATGTCTCTCGATGCTTGGTTTGTCAACAAGTTAAAGCTGAGAGACAGAATTCTAAGGGGATGTTACAACCATTACCCATACCCGAATGGAAATGGGAAAACATCACTATGGACTTTGTCACAGGACTTCCTAAAACATCCAAAGGCAATAATGCTATCTGGGTCATAGTTGATCGTCTTACAAAGTCTGCACACTTCATTCCTATTAGAGAGGATTTCTCTCTAGATCAGCTTGCCAGGATATATGTAAAGGAAGTGGTAAGATTTCATGGAGTACCACTTTCTATTATATCTGATCGGGATCCGAGATTTACCTCGAAGTTTTGGCGAAGTCTTCAGCATACTATGGATACAGAGTTGAGTTTCAGCACTGCTTATCATCCCCAGACAGACGGTCAGTCTGAGAGAACAATTCAAACCCTAGAAGATATTTTGAGAGCTTGCTCTATGGATTTCAAAGGAGGTTGGGATCAACACCTACCTTTGGTGGAATTTTCTTATAATAATAGCTTTCACTCCAGTATTCAGATGGCTCCTTATGAAGATCTCTATGGAAAGAAATGCAGGACTCCAACTTACTGGGATGAAGTTGGGGAAAGAAAGCTATTAGGACCTGATCTCGTTGATGAAATGGCAGAAAAAGTCAGATCTATTCAACAACACATAAGAGCAGCTCAGAGTCGACAGAAAAGTTATGCCGACAACCGAAGAAAAGACGTAGAGTTTGAAGTGGGTGATAAAATGTTCTTACGAATATCTCCCTGGAAGAGGGTTATGAGATTTGGAAAGAAGGGGAAGTTGAGCCCTAGATATATCGGTCCTTTCGAAATACTGGATCGTATTGGGAAGGTATCTTACCGATTGGCGCTTCCACCGAATCTCTCTCAAGTTCACGATGTGTTCCATGTATCTCTCCTGAGAAAGTACATACCAGATCCTTCACATGTACTCAGCTCAGAAGTTGTACCGCTGGAGCAAGATCTTTCTTATGAAGAACAGCCGATAGAGATTCTCGATCGTAGCGAAAAAGTCCAACGAAACAAGACCACTCGATTGGTGAAAGCTTTATGGAGGAACCACCAACTTGAAGAAGCTACATGGGAGCTTGAGGATATGATGAAGGAGAAGTATCCTCATCTGTTTGTTACAAAGTGACGAATTTCGAGGGCGAAATTCTTTTTAAGGGGGGTAGAATGTAACACCCGAGACTTTTATGTTATATAAATCATCAAAGGAATATTTTTCTACACAACACTTGCTTGGCTTGCTTTACACGCAATCGCGACCTTCCTCGATAGCTTGCGTCGTACGCAATACCGAGTTTCACTAAACAACAATATGCTATTAAAACTAGCCGTTATGAATAGTAATAACCACTTTTTGAAATTTTATAAATTTTATTTTTCAAAATGGACTTCATTTTTGGACTCAGAATATCGAAATTAGCCTAGGGTGAAATTTTGGTATTTTTCTGAAAACTTTCAATTTTTGATGAATAGTGAAACCACTAAGTGGTAGGTTAAAAAAACTGAATTTTGCATAAAACTTAATTTTACCGCTTCTGTGAATGGAATTTCGAAAATCCGAGAGACACGGTTAATATCAAGGACTAAAATGTGGTTCAATGAGATGAAAATAATTTTTTGGTGAATAGTAACTTTTTACTTTTTTTACCGCGATTAATAGTAAATAGGGTAACTAAGGGTAAATATGATATTAATATTACCCTAACACATGTCCTAATTCTATTGGACAAGTGTAATTCGACCAAAAACAAACTTAGGAATAAAATATGACCATTTAGGCCCACTTGGATTAGATTAGGACATTTATTATTAATTTATTTAATGAAGGGTTAAAATAGTTAAAATCAAAGTTTAATAAGTAAATCATTTTTAATATGGGGTTATACATACGATAAATTCGACTATAAATATTCATTAGAAAGCTAAAAAGATTTCCTACATAATGGTATTTTATTTGTAATTTTTAGACATTAAATAATTTAATTTATTTATGACACAATGATGATGCAGTAATTATCTTATTAATGAAATATTGATATAATTGATTTTATAAACACCAAAATAAATGTAATTTGAGAATTTTTATGAATTCCACTAATTTTATAGGTTAATATGATATATTAGTGTTGATTTAATCAACTTGGTTCGAACATATAATTCTGTTATGACTTTCACAAAAATCATATATCAAATAGTGTCAAAATTGAAAAAAAATAGTTTTTAAATCAAATATTATATTACTAATTGTTATTTTATTCCAAAAAATCTAAGGTTCGGCCAAATGACTTAGATAAGGATATATATATTAATAATAAACAATTTGGGGTTCGTTTGGCATGTTATAGTAAGTGTATTAACCATATAGTGAAAGAAAACAAAAAGACACGGTAAAAGTTAAATTAATTAACATAGAGTTAAATCTAATTGATAAGGTTAAAATAATACCCTAAACTTGTCTAAATCCTATTGGTTGATAGTATTTCGACCCATCCCCACTTTATCTTCGAAATAAGACCCTTTGGAACCATTATAAACCGATTTTTACTTTAATATAAAATAATATTTTGAGATATTCCTAAGGTGCCCCTCTCCTCCCTTATAAAAGGGCACCTCCTCCCCCTCCTCCTCACACCAATTTGAGCACTCAAGCTCGGCAAACCCCTGCCATTTTCTCCTCTCCACTTTCCTAGAATAATCCTAGAGGTCCTGGTCTTCTTCAAAGACCAATCTTAGTTCCCTAAGTGGAGGATTCAAAGAGGCGTTCCAAAGAAGAGGTAATATCCATTACCGATCTTTTCAATTTCTTTCATCTTCAACTTCTTCTTCTTTAGTTGTTTCATGACAAAATAATAACATCAGTATTACTTACATACTGATATGTTATTATAAATATGAAACAACCCTAATTCACTTTCTATCCATCCTACGGAAAAATGAAATCACCGCGCGTGCGTACGTACGGAATACCGTCTCCACGCCGTGGTGTAATCTATTTTCCACCATCACCTTACAAGGATGGGTATAATGGTGTAATGAGTAACTATATATGATTATTATGAAGTAATATTGATACTGAAATAATATATATATACGCCAATACAATTCCACGATCATAGGAACGATATCATCACTCATGCGTACGTACGGAATACCGTCTCCACGATGTGATGCGACTCGTTCTACATGATCTTCATTTCATAATGATTATATAAATGAATTGAATGAATTAATATGGTATATACTACACTAATACCATTCTGGAAATGAATTATCTATAACCTAAAGATAAGAATAAGAATTTATTCAACAAAACACGCATAAGAACAAAAAGTTATAAAGACCCGAGTAACAAGTAACAATGAAATATTACTAACAAGAAGATAATAATATGACCATATATGATATCATATCAATATGTATGATTCTATAATAAGTCAATAACATTATTTAAACCATTATACAGGAGCTTCGGACACGAACAAAGCAAATCGGACCTAAGGTAAGGGAAAATACCACAATCTCATTTTTATCCGAGATTGTTTATTCGTAAGTATTTACTGGGGTGTATTTTGTCATCCACATCCATGTTCCCTCAATATGTAATATTGTTTCCATCCACTTACAATAGTTTAAATCCAATTTTACCCTTAGGTGAGTTTTTAGTAAAGAATATGAAAGGAATCTTTTGTTTTCTTCGTACGAGGTACTTTTTGACTTTTCCGACAAAAGTACGAAGAATGTTTTTTTTAACTTATACGGCATGAATGGATTTTTAAAACATTATTTCCAAGAAACTTCCTTTACAAGTTTTCAAGTTTATTTTTAATCAACTTCTTTTATTTTAAAGTTGTATGACATGTTATGAAAGGAAAAAATGTTTTTGAAGAAGAAAGGATATTTTCCTCAAGAATGAAGTTCAAGTATTTTATCTAAATTATTTTCCATCTAAGATAATAAAAGGGTTCTGTTTTTATCCCTATTATTACATTGAGTTGATCATGTTGTGATGGAATTATTTTTATGAATTCCTTTATCTTATATGAATTGATTTATGATGTCATGATGTTTCAAGAATCCCATTTCTGTTACATGTGTTATGCGATGATGTATGATTTATGATTATGTGGCACACATAAGAAAGGATTCATTATAAGATGGGTGGGACCTATATCTCCCTCCAATGCATTGGGTAAAGATTTTATATCTCATGAGATAGACATGGCTGGAACGGTAGGTTATACCGGTTCAGTGAAACAGGACTGGAACGAGGGTGACTCGGTTCAGAAAGGGACTTTGTCCACTAAGATAGTCTTGGCAATGAGTCATGACTAACAAGAAATGATTTTCCATGATTATGTGTGCATGCCACAAAGTTTCAAGTTTTATGTTATGATTATGGGGATCTCATTTTCACTTCTATGATTTATTCCATGTTAAGATATTATGATCTCTTTTGCGGGTTTTGATTTTCAAAAAATTATGATATGATTTTTATCTCCTTTATTTGCCCTTGCTGAGCATTTGAGCTCACCCTCTTATGTTTTCTTTTCCCCGGGTCAGGAAGATGGATAATAAGTAGAATATGCTAAAAGGGACCCTAGATATGATGAAATAAATGGGAGACACTGTAGAAGATTAATGAACCAGTTGTTTATGTTTCCCAGTTTCTAAAGACACTATACTTATACGGTCCTTTGTGGTTTTGTCATATGTTGTAATAAGTGTGCTTCAATTTTGAAGTATTAACAATGTATGTAAAGTATGGGTCGTTATACCAAACCATTTTATTTAGAAATATAAAGATCAGTATTTGGTTAATTAAAATGATGGAATATTAGTATGGAATCCTTGGTGAGTCCCAGGTGGGATTTTACCTAACACCATACCCATGCCTTTGAGTGTTTATAGATTATCTCTATCTAGGTTTGATCAAGGTTAATGCGCCACTTTGATGTGGTTTTATATATTATTATGTGGACTTTGAGAGTTACATCCTTTCATAGAAAGGATGTTATTTTAATTTTTTAATACTTCTTCATGGTAAATTTTGTTGTTTATACATGTTTGAATCCTGGTACACATCTCCTTGTGGTGATTTTTTTCTTTTTATATTTTATTTTTAACTTCATACACAATGTCCTTGGGAAAATCATTCTCACTAGTATTTTTTATGATGTTAGTTACTATTCTCCAACCCCTGGAGATTGGGAATTCCATTTCAGGCCATGTCAGGAACTTCATTGTCATTGGGCTACCCATATAGCTAGGTTAGATCATGACATAGTGGTATCAGAGCTCTAGGTTTATCTTCTTATGTTGTAGGGAGTATGCATTGAGTAATCATGTTAGTACATAGGTGTTTTTTAGATTGAGTGACGGGATGGATCTCACTATAACAAAAATTATGTAACTAGTTTTGGTTTGGGAAAGAAATTTTGAGAATTAATTATATTCTTTCACTATTTTGATTTATGTAGATTGAAATCCAAGTCTTATTGTGTATCTGTGGTGAATAATTTTTATTTATTGTTTTATTTTAGTGTTATATAATGTCTTCCATGTCTTTTAAAGATGTTTTATCATCATACCTCTAAGAAGTTATGGGAACTATATCTAAGAGGAAGGTAATATTGAAATTTAGCATGATAATACACTTGTGGACCGAAAACTGGTGATGTAAGGGTTCCCATCTTCCAAGCTCTAGGAAAGGAAACACCACCAGTTCCTATTCAATCTCCAACTATGGAACCTCATATGGATGTTCTATGGGATCATTCTAAAGATGTTCCTTTCCAAAAGAGAGTATAAATCAAAGAATAGAATGATCACCATGGTCCTAATAAATTATTGTGAAATATGGAATGTCTATTTTTGTTTATTGAGAAACCGGGAAAAATAAAATTAAAGTGTTCCAACTTCATGATTGAATGTAATGACCCATATTTCTCTGATACTTTGATTTTTAAAAAAACATGGTTGAAAGTGTTTTGGGAGGAAATGGTGTCTCATTCCTAGAGTTTTCCCAATTTCTAATTTTTCTGTTGACATGCCAGTGCATCAAAATGTTATTGTGTCATCATGTTAGTGCGCCAGCATGTTAGTGTATCAACATTTAAGCTCATATGCAGGTTAGTGTGTCAGTGAATCGGTGAGTTAGTGACTTCAGCACCGATGAGTCAGCGGTTTCAGTGTTAGTAGGTTGAGGTGTTAGTGTTAGTAGGTCAGGGCATGTATAGGTCAAGGCATCAATTGGTCAATTCTTCGCTAGGTCTTTGGGTAGGTGGCTCACCTGTTGGTGGGTCTACGTTAGTAGTTCATGTCGATAACACAACATTGGTGACTCACCGATCAGTGACTCATTTAAATTTTTTTCATTTTTTCCCAGTTTTCCAGTATCACACCACATACGTTTTTTTCATAAACCATGTTTAAATGCATCCATATTCATTTTTAAGAGGGTTTTATGGATATTATGTATAAATTAAATATCTTAACACTTCTGGGGAATGAGATAATCAACCAGAGTGATCTAGATCATGATCCCACAATTAATGAATTTTGGAAACTGTTCTTCATTTAAAATAGGATCTAGCTCTTCAGAGTTTGGATATTACTTTTCAAATATTTATTCCATTTCCCTTTGGTGCGATTATAGGATACCTCACTAGATGATTAGTGTTTCTCTACTAGAGCCCCTCCATCACATTTTTCTTGCTGTTATTCTCAACAATTCTTATGAACGGTTTTCTTAGCTCGAGAAGGAAATTCAATCCATTAATTATCCTGTAGGAATTGCATTTTTTAATCTCTATGTATGTATCATGTAGGGTGGTAATTATAATAAATTCTTCTGAGAAATTGATAAAAAATTTATTAGAAATAAGAAATAGATAAGAACTTACCTTGATCAAAAGATAACATAGATAAATAAAATAATAAGCAGAGAGGGGTCGGATTTTGATATCATGTTTTATTTTTTATCATTGATTTTGTTTTGGTCGTCATGGACACATTCCTTCTGAAAATCATGGTTTTGTGTGGCCTTTTATTTCACCATAATAATGATCATTTTAGTTTAAATTCTTGAATAAATGACTACAACACAAAATCATCATAATCACATATACATGGTTAAGAAAATGAATGTATTAGGATCAAGCCTATTGTGAGATAACCCCATTTATAATTTAGTGGAAATAAAGATCCTATATTGTTTAAAACTATATATATACACATCTTGTTGATAGGTGTGGTTGGGTGTTTCATTCTATAACCATGTGTGAGTTGTGTGCTGCTATTGTTGGGAGAACAGTTGTGGGTACAAGGTTGGGAAGGGGAGTGAGCTCTATGTGAAGGTTTTTGTTTGAGTGTGAAGTTGGGTTGGGTTAATGGTAATTACAATTGGATTTGTGTGTGGTGTGGTACAAGTGGTGAGTTGGTTTTATATCCTAAGGTATTGATTGATTGTGGAATGGGTGAACATGTAGGTAGAATAAATGTGTTTTTTTTGTTGTGGTGATAGAGTGACATTGGGTAGTGGGACTGTTGTTTGGATTGGGACATGTTGTGCAGTGGGACATCAAAAATTTGGGATCTGTTCTCATATAGTAGTACAGCAGTTGTGTTTTTCCATGGTAGTGTTTAGTGTCCTTTAGACTCCTATGAACGGTTGCAGATGTTGTTATGTTTAGTTTCTAAAGTTGGTGAGGGAACACATTAAATTGAACCACATAATTAATAAATATAATGTGGTTAAATGAAAAGGGGTTAGGTGTGTTTTTTATTGTAGTTGTTCTTGTGGTAGTAGTTATAGTGGTAGCAGTTAAGGTGGTTTCTGTGGGATGGTTTCTTATTTAGAAAACCATAGTTGGGTTTTAGTGTTTTTTAACAATATTTATTTTTGTATTTTATTTTCTTGTCATTTATATATGCACCCTATCATTGATGTGAACTATGTGACCGACACCTTTATTGCACATGGGAGGGTGTTTTTTCCAACATCCCAGCTGGAGGATGGATGGCTGACTACAGACTATCTTCCTCACACCATCTTCCGGGTTCATACCGCCTGAGCATATCTGGGTAGCCTATAATGGATTGAGGCTTACCATATCCCAAGATCCACCCGGATAGGGTTTTTTGGATGAGAGGTCCTGTTTTTTTATCCACGTTTGTTTTCCCAAGTATCTTTGGGATGATGCCCAGGTGTCTGTGGGTGTGATTGTGTGTGATTTGAGGCCCAGGTGTGTGCAGGAAAGTTGTGGCACTGGGACTATGTATAGGAAAAGTGGTAGTATCAATATGTTAGTCATTAGTGTTGAGTAATTAAAAAGTAGAAATGTTGTGTGGTGTACACAAATATCGATGTGCATATATTATTACTTACATTACTTTCTTTATTTGGGACTATGCCTCGGTGAGGCTAGGCTTGTTAGTATTCCTTGGTTGGTTTTTTAGGTGTTACTATTTTTCATAGAGGAATTAGTATTTTCCATCTATTGTGAGTGAGTTTCTTTAGTTTCCCATAATGAGTATACTTGTATTCTAACCCTATATATGTAAAACTATTTTCAGGTGTTTATGAGGAAATCGAGGACCGTGATAGACCTTACTAGATTGGGTATCAGGATTGGATAATATCATTGCCTTGTTCTTTTCATTAGGTACTTTCCCCTTGTTGTTTTCATTGTAATTTTTATTATCTTTACTTTTGAACAGGCATGTGGGAATCAGTTTTGGCATCATTTTAACTTTTGTAGTTTAGTGTTTTTAGGGATTTACCATCATATCTACCGATCATTTTCTATAAAAATTGAAATTACTAATATATTTTGTGAGATTCTATAACAATGGTTCTATTCACCGGTCTTGGGCCTTTTGAAGGCGGGACTTAGGGGGTCATTATTTCTCCTTCATTTTGAGGAAGAAAGGGTTTTCAACATTTGTGTTCCTTCCCACATCTCGAAGATGGATGGTCACGACAAAATAATATTAGTGGAGAAGGTCATGGATGATTGAATGATAGGATGGAGTTTAGAGTTAGGAATAGTGAGGATTACATGGGATGGTAGGGAAAAATGTTATGAGATCTTGGCATGCGATATTGGATTGGGAAGACTAGCTAGGACATGAGATTTTAGGGCCCTGTGATCTGATGAAAGGACCCTACACCTACTGAAAAAATATGTGAGGCTACACTGATTCCATGGTAGTAAACCATGGAAAGATACATGAATCATAATTAATTGTATTCTTGTGTGCCTTGGGTGTTTTGGTAATTTAAAATAATTGTCTTGTTAAAAAATTTTAAAAAATTTCCACACTACTCGAGCATAGGAGTTCCATGATTACATGTTAAGCAATATAACCCAGACATTTCCCCCATGTGGTCACATAAGTTGAGGCCTAACAGGTTGACCTAGTTGATCAACATTGGGCTGACCAAGAGGTGGGAGATTACTAGGGGATAAAGACACTACGTGCCTTCCAGCGACATGCTCTAGGGGATTAAGAGTTGTGTGTCTCATAAATGTATATGTAAAATTGGTTCGAGGCACTGGTGATCACATTGAGTATGATACAATACCTAATAGAGTTATGGGTTCCTCTTGTAGTGAGGTAGATGTGAGGAGGAGCACATTAGAGGTGGACTATTTACCTCGGGGAGAGGAAGGAAAGTGAGGTTTCATGGGATGACTTTGAGAGGGATTTCCTGGAAGAATTCATTTCATCCACAATGATGACTGAGAAAAGAGATGACCTACTCCCCCTATATAAGAAGATTATGTATATGGGGAACTAGATATCATGTTCAATGATCTCCTATTCTTCACACAGAATCTTTTCTCGGGTGAGGATTCTTGATAAAGATGTTTAAAGGAGTATCACCGACCTTTTCATCAATATGCTATTACTCCATTCAACCTACTAACATAAATTGAGGTTCAGAAGAAGGTTGTGGTAGTAGAAAAGATACCCATGTTGGGATGTGTGCCATGAGAGGGGACCCATCAATGTTCATCCAAAGGGAATGTCATTAGTAGTAGTTCTCCAGCATCATGCCCTTCAATGTTTTGTCCAGTGGGGAGTAGGCCTCAGCAGTTCTAGTTTTCATAACCTACTCCTCACCCATTCCCCATGGGCCTGATACTGAGGTGATTTGTCTATGGAGGTCGTTGACACCTTTAGAACTAGTTACTATTTCAACCACCATATAGTGCGGGTGGGTAGGTTCAGTGCCAATCTCAACATTAGCAGTTGTCATTCAGGACATTCCAACAACACAAGCAGCGAGCTCCCGATCCACCAATGGTTGACGGTGCTAGGGGAGGCTGAACAAAAGGCACTCTTTAAGGACATATTCTAGGGCATCGATGGGGAAGAAGTTAATAGAATAGAGGTAGAGGAGTATGGTGTGGGAAGTTACAATCTGTGGAGGTAGCAGTTCCAGTAGGGTCATAGGTTGTTTGAGGTACAATCAATCTGTTTAGAAAACTTGTTTATTCCATATTTGATTAAATAGTTGCACTCTCATTTTCCCCCTAGTATAGCCCTTTCCATGGGACTAGATATATTGAAACATTCCATACCCTTAGTGTTGAGTATTCAATTTGGAGTTTGGTCCATTTTATTTGATGTTTCTCAAGGATGTAGACTAATGTTTGGGGCTATTGGTCTAGTGGGGATTTTCATCTACTATAAATTCACCCATATGATGTCATCCTATCCATAGGCTGGTTGTTTTCATTGAATTATTTAATCAACTGCCTCGAGAAAAGATTCCCATTTTCACATGTGCATGACCAAAACATAGTTTTCATTAGTGAGAGGATATTTTAAGAGGGCAAGTAGTGTGTGGAGACTCTGCTTTATTTGTAGGATAGGTTTCCAGTAGGATCAACAGATACCGAGATGTTGGATGTTATGGGAGTTTTTAGTGAGTTGTTGGATGTCTTCCCTTATGAGTTTGTTAATCTACCCCTCAACATGACATTGAGTTCCGAATTGACTTTAATCCTTGTTCCCATCCAATTTTTATGGAACCCTATTGAATGGTGAATTATGAGTAACAAGAGTCTCAGATTTAGGTTGATGACCTGATGATGAAGGTTTTTATTTGGCCAAGTGTTTCATTGTGGAGTACTCTAGTGTTGTTCTCAAAAAAGGCGGAAGATGGTCTAAGGATGTTCATATACTACTAGAGACTAAATTATGTGAAAATTAAGATGTGTTACCCCCTTATGAGAATCGATGAACTTTTCTACCTGTTAAATGGGGTAATATTATTCTATAAGATATTCCTTTTGTCTGGATATCAACAATTTATGGTAAAAGAGGGTGAAATATTAAATATAGCCTTCAGGTGTATGTATGGGAACTTCATATTTGTGGTTAATCCCTTTTCTATAATGAATTCACCAGCATTGTACATTGGGCTCATGAACTCTGTTTTCTACAAATACATGGACCGGTCCATCATCGTGGGCATTGAAGACATACTAATATACATGAGAACAGAGGAAGAGAACACCACGAATATGAGGACTATTTTAGAAGTCCTCAGAAACCACAATCTCTAGGGAATGTTTTCCAAGTTAAAATTCCAGACGCGAGAGGTTAACTTAATTGGACATATAACGTCTCGGTATGGTACAGTCATAGACCTGTCAATGGTTGATGCATTTTTTTTCTTTAGTAGCACCTAAAAATGTGGTGGAGGTTTGAATATTCCTTGGTTTGGTTGTCTATTATTGGTTATTCATACCTAACTTCTCTCATGTTTTAACTCTATTGACAGGTTTGACCAAAAAAGTCCACGACTTCATATGGAGAGATCATTGTCATGAATCTTTCAGTTACCTAAAGGGGAAGCTGGTCAGTTCCCCAGTGAATAGGTTATTAGAGGAAGCAGTGTCGTTTGATGTGTTCTAGGAATATTCTAACATTGGTTCGGGGTGTGTGATGTTGCATCAATGTGGAGTGATCTCTTATGGGTGTAGGAAAGTTTTTACTCATGAATATAATTATTCCATCCATGATCTATATAATTCTGTAATGGATTTAATGCTGAAGTTTTGCTGGTATTGCCTCATCAGGGAGCTCTTTGTGGTCTTCACATATCACAATATCATGAGGTATATCATTTCTCAGTGAGACTTGAACATGTATTAGTGAAGGTGGATGGAATTACTCTAGGATTACGATTGTGAGATCTCTTAAAACCATGTAAATTGAAATTCATTGGCTAATTCCTTGCATAAAATGTCCTATAAAGAGGTAGTTTGGGAATCCACAAATTCTTGGATTGAAATAGAGGAGTTGGAAGCTTTGTGTCAGGATGCTAGGGAGAATTGTGTTTAAGGCTATATTTTTCAGATGATAGTGCAGTCTTCTATGGTTCAACAGGTAGAGGAATCTTAGTGAGGAGACTGAATGACTGAGGTGTTGTGTGATCATGTTGTTTTGGATGTTTTTCTGAATTAATGGTTGGAGGATAGTCAGAATCAAATGTAGTTCTATGGAAAGCTATTTTTCCAAGTGCAAATGAACATGGAAGTTCTCTCTAAGTTATATTGATCACCCCTAGTTATGAATCTAATATTATCTATGATGTTCCAAGGCCTAAGGGAATAGTTTTGGTGGCCCGTGGTGAAGTGGGCAATGAAAGAGTTTCTGGAATGATTTTTAGTGTGATAGAATGTGAAGGTTGATCGCTGTGTTCCCAGCAGTCTATTGTAGCATAGTGGATATTCCATAGTGAAAGTGTAATGACATCTCTATGGATTTTGTCATAGGATTACCTAGGGATTAGGGAGGATGTGATTCACTGTGGATAATTGTGTAATGATTGATGAAGCTGTCTTAATTCATGGTGATCAAGGAGTTAAGCACATTAGATTACATGGAAAATAGGAATGTGGATGTGTTGGTACGACTTCATGGAGTTCCAAGATCAATTCTATAGGATTGGGATACACGTTTTACATCATAGGTCTAGAGAGGATTACAGAATTATTTTTTCACCCAGTTTTTCCTTAGCATCTCTTTCCACCATCAAACGGATGGGAAGATAGAAAGGGTCATCCATAAATTAGAGGATATGCTGCGAGCTTGTATTCTGGACTTCATAAGATCATGGGTAATCCAGTTTCCCCTAGAATATTTTTCTAACACAAATTTCTATTACACTACCATTTGCATGGATATTTTAGAATCCTTGTATGGAAGACCATTTCGTTCACCAATGTACTAGATTGAGGTAGGGGGAAACTTCACTTCATCGACCCTAGGTATTGCAGATCATGACAGATAAGGTTTAGCTTGTGCGTGAGATGGACAAGGTGGCCCAAGACCGATAGAAGTCGTATTCCGATCAAAGGATGAGGTCATTGGAGTTCGAGGCTAGGGACCATGTTTTATTGACGGTTTTCCCTCATCACAAATATAGGATATTCAGTAAGGGATGAAAAAGCTCTACCATGTTCATCGGACCTACTGTGGTGTTGGGATGAGTTGGTGATGTGGTATATCTATTGGAACTACAACCATTCTGGGAGAATTTCCACTATATCTTCTTTGTCTCATAGGTTCATCAGGATCTACACGATGACTCCCATGTCATGGACTGGGGAGAGTTGGATATCAATGACTCCATGAAATTCATGGAGTGACTGGTACGATTCTGGGATCGTGAGGAAGAGGTTCTTCATAGACAGTCCATTCCTTTGTTTTGTGTGTTATGGATAAATGGAGGCCTTGAGGAGAGTACATTGGATTGGGAACCATATATGTGTGCATGGTACCCAGATCTATTTTTTGTTTTTATATTGTGTTTTTAATTGTTCATTTCTTATGATGTAATTTTTAACATTGTTTTTTTATGAATGGTTGTTTTCCCATTCACTTTTTTTGTGTAAAAAGTCATGAAAATGGAGAGGGGAGAACCTTATCCATAATCAAGATGCATTAATTCGTACACAATTATACCCTTGCGGGAAAGACTGTGCCGCCCAAAGTGGATAGTATCCTGACATTGATTAAGGAGATCCCTAAACCATCTGTCTAGATGTTTTGAACATTAGTGGATGTGTGGTTTCATGGAGTAATAGAGTGGTACTATATTTACATTTGTTCAGAAGATAGATGAGAAGGGGTTTTACTCTTATGTGGTATCTTATCTGATGGTTGTTCCGAGATCTTTTCTTCTGCATTAGTTTTAAATTCTTGAGGATGGGAATAGTTTTACAAGTATCTAATGTAATGAAATATATTTCCAAAATCTTTTTCATTGTGAAAAAACCAGTGTTTATGGTGTTCTGGGTGGCAATGGTGTCCCATTTCAAGTGTTTTCCCAATTTCTAGTTTTATCTATTTGGATGTTAGTGTGTTGGCATGCCATTGTGTCAACATGTCACTACGTGGGAATGTCTGTGCATCAACATGTTAGCGATTCAGCATGTTAGTGCATCTCCAGGTCAATGTGTCAGCATGTCAGTGGATTAGTGAGTCAGGGGCAATGACATCAGTGAGTTAGGGGAGTCAATGTTGGTAGGTTGAGGTGTCGGTGTCGGTAGGTCTATGCATCAGTATATCGAGGCATTAGTAGAACATTGCTATAGTATTTCACATGTCAGTGTATCAGCATCATTAGGTCACTTTGATAGCTCTCATGTTGGAATAACATCATCGGTGACTCACCCATCAGTGATTCATTGATTGTTTTCCAATTTTTATTGTTTTTCAATTTTCCCCACTAATTTTATTTTGACATAAAATAAGTTTAAATTCTTTCTTGAGAATTTTTGGGGTGGATTTGAAGTGTATTAATTATATCATCAATATCCCAACACTCTCGGGATTGAGATATTAAAACCATGTGATCTTTATCATGATCCCATGATTAATGACATTTGGAAACCATCCATCCGTCAAATTAGAATATGTCTCTTCAAATCCGAGATTTTTTCCTTCAGTGTTTGTTTTTCATTTCTCCATGGTGCACTTGAGGCTTCATCACTAGACGAGTCATGCGCCTATGCTAGAGTCCCTCCTGCTCAATTTTCATGGAGTTCTTCCCTACTACTCACATGACCCATATTATTGGCTCAAGGAGGAACTTAAATCCTTTAATCATATGGTAGGAATTTCTTTTTCTCCTATTTATTTATTCATTATATGAGGTGGGTACTCTAATGAATCAATGTGAGGGAGGACTGAAAACGTTTCTTACAAAAAATAAATTGATAAGGACTGAATTTTTCATAAGACAACTAGGGTAAATAAAATAACAAGAAGATAGTGGTTTGATGTCGATGGATTGTATTATTTTTTATCTTCGATTATTTTGTAGTCTTAATGGATACATGTCTTCTGAATTTCATGGGAATTGGTGGTCCGCTCTTGCATAGTTATAATGATTTGTTCTATTGATATTCTTAAATAAATTAATGTAAAAATAAATAAGCTTCATCACGTATACTTGGTTGAATAAATTAGTACCCTAGGATCCAAAATATTGTGTGATTACCCCAGTTATAATTAATTGGTATTAAACAACCTATGATGGTTAAAAATCTATATATATGCATCCTATTGATAGGTTTGGATGAGTGTTGTGTTATGTATCCTTGTGTGAGTTGTGCGGTGCTGCTGTTAGGAGCATGGTTGTGGGTACAAGGATTGGAAGAGGAGTGAAATCTTTGAGAATGGTGTGGTATGAGTGTGCTACGTGGTTGGGGTTAATGGTAGTCAAAATGTGATTTGTGCGTGGGGGTGGTTAATGTGCTTAGTTGGATTCTCAGTCTGATAGATAGATTTATTGTTGAATGAATGAACTTATAGGTAGTTGAACTACCTTTGTTGTCTTGTGGTCATGTAGAGATGTTGGGTAGTGGGACTGCAATGTGGATATAGACATGATGTGTAGTGGGAATAAAAAAATCTGGATGGGGATGTTGTGTAATTGGATTGTAGTTGGGTTTTTTCCTTAGTAGTGTCTAGTGTCCTTTATCCTATTGAGAACAATTGTAGTTATTGGGGTTGTGATTTTCCCCAGGTAGTGCTAGAAAAAATTAAATTGAAACCATTAATTAATAAATGGAATGTGGTTAAAGAAAATTATTTAGGCTTGTGGTTTATTCTGGTTGTTTGCATGGTTGTGCATATAGGGGTAGCAGCAATGATCATTTGTGTGGGCTGGTTTCTTTTTTGGGAACCCATAGGTGAGGATGAGGGTTTATTAATTATATATATATATATATTAGTTTCTTCTGATTTCTATACACACACCACCCTTGATGAGAACTATGTCTTGAACACATCCATTTCATGGGGGAGGGTGTCTTTCCAATCATTTCGATGAGAGGATGGATGGCTGGTTACATAATTTATTCCTTGATCCATCTTCATTGTTCATACCACTCTAGTGTACTAGGACTGGATATAATGGATTGAGCCTTACCATAGACCTGAATCCTTCAATAAAGGGGTTTTTTATGGATTAGGGACCTACGTGTTTGCGGGTCATGTTTTTTCCCATGTATCTTCGGGATGAGTCCCAGGTGTTTGTGGGAAGGATTGTGTGTGGTTTGAGTCCCATGTGTTTGAAGCAGGTTATGGTAGTGGGAATTCATACATGAAGGTAGGTAGCCCCAAGATTGTTAGGCGGAGAAGTGATGGAAAGAGGGGGGGTGAATTGCCTTTTAAAAAATAATTAACAATTTAAAATCAAAGTTAAAGTGCAGCGGAAATAAAAGAGGCAAGACACAAAGCTTGATAACGGAGTTCGGCTTAAACCAAAGCCTACGTCTCTGCTCCCAACTCAACCGTTGAGAGATTTACTACCGCTTTCTTTTTAATGGTTTTAGCAAGAAACCCACTAGACTTTAAGGTAGTCTAGAACCTATTACAGCTTGCTTTTAATGGTTATGCAAGAACCCACTTGCTTTTAATGGTTGAGCAAGAACCCACTAGCCTTCTTACAGGTGAATGCTAGCTCACCTATGACTCAAGCCTTTTAAAGGGAAGGCTTGACTAACCTCTTCACACCTTGAAGGTAGTGTGAAAACCCAAAGAAGAAAGGATGAGAGAAATGAGGGGTTTGTAGGCACAAACCCAAATTGATGCTCAAAAAAGATAAATAATGAAAAACCGTATTGTAGAGAAGTCTTGGGCGCCAATGGATTGATTGGAGTTGATGAAGAGCGCTCCCAAGCTTCTATGGTGGTGCTCCTTGGATGTGGAAATGAGTTGGAGCAAGTGGGGTTCCTTGAAGCAATCCACCGGAGGTTCGCCAAATGATGGAAAAATGTTCTCGTGGGCTTCCGTGTATTTCCGGGGCTTCCTAGTCCTTTATTTATAGAGGGGGAACCCTCAAATGGCCTTTGGAGGTCTTCGGAGCCATTGGAGAGGCCTTCGGAGCCGTTGGGAGTCAAGTGGACAAGCCTGGTCAAAGCCCAACGGCTAGTTTGACTGGCTCCACCGGCTGACCGGTGCTTGGCCACCGGTTGTCTGGTGCTTTGGAAAAAGGAGAGGGCTCGGGCTCAGGCACCACCGGCTGGCCAGTGAGGAGGCCACCGGTTCACCGGTGCTGAGACAGTAGGTGTCACTATTTGTCTGGGTTCCACCGGCTGGCCGGTGATGTGACACCGGTTGGCCGGTGGTCTGGACAGAGGGATGCCTTCTGTCCAGGCTCCATCGGCTGGCCGGTGGTCATCCACCGGTTGGCCAGTGGACTGAAAATCAGTCCACTTTGGGTCCTTCTTGGCCCAATTCCTTGGCAACCTTTTGCCTATCAACAAAAACACTTAAAACAAGATTAGATAAATAAGAGAGTGATTGTGATCATGAAAATTAAACCACGAGGGGTACGAGAGGTACAACAATCTCCCACTATTTTGATCATCACAATCACCAAAACAAACAATGTAAAAGATTGAAATGAGAGGCATTGAAAAGTATGAGAGAAATAGTTGTCCCCCAATCAACCAAGAATTTCTCCCCCTTTGTGATTATCAAAATAGCACGGGGCATAAAACTTGATTGAGGGAAAGGTTGAAAAACAAGATAGAGTTTTTTAAACCAATTGAAATTTTTGAAATTTGAATTGAAAGTTTTGAATTGAAAGTTTTGAAATGAAAATTTTGAAATTGAAAGTTAAAAACGCAAAAAGGCTTAAATGATCCTAACTCCCCCTAAATAATAACAACAAATCACCGGGGAGAGGTTTTTAGAACCGAGACAAATTTTGGTACAGTGAGACTCGCTAAAAGGGATTTTTCAATCCATACTTGTCTAGTGGCGGGTCTTCTCCTAAAAAATTCATCATTAAAGTAAATGGTTTTGGGCCTTCCATACCGGGAATTTTTGCAATCTCACTCATAAATTAAGTGCCCGGGTTTTTTACAATAGTTGCAAAATTTATATTGGGAGCTCCCCCTTACAAAAATAGTTGGAGCATGGGAGGAGGAAGCTTGCTTGGAATAGCCAAGCCCTTGGGTGGTTCTAGATATGCATTGGGAACCAAGCAATTTGGTCAAATTTTGTTCACCTTGGGTGAACTTGGCAAGGGATTCCTTCAAATCCTTGATTGTTGATTCCATAGAACCAACATCAGGAAGGTTTTGGATCTTGAGGGACAACTCCTCCTTCTCTTTGAGAAGTTGTTCCTTTTCGGAAGAAAGTTTTTTGAAATTATTTTTTAAAGCAAAAAATTTGGAAGAAAGTTCGTGAAAACCTTCCTCCAATTGATCTCTAGCATGTTGGAGATCCTCATAAGATAAATGATTAAAATAATTTGAAGAACTAGAGGAAGAGGAGTCGGAAGAGGTTACCTCATGAAATGCCATTAGGCATTTTTTACCGTTGCCGCTTGAGGAGGAGGAGGAGGATGTGGAGCTATCACTCCATGTGGCCTTGAATGCCTTCTTCTTTTCCTTTTTCTTGGCCTTTTTCTTGTTGAGTGGACAATCGGGCTTGTAATGGCCTTTCTTTCCACACCCGTAACATGTTACCTCGGGCTCGGATTTTTCGTTGGGTTGAGCCTTGCAGGATTTCTTCTTCTTGTGCTTCTTCATGAATTTGTGCATTTTGCGGGCAAGATTCTCCATTTCTGAATCGCCGCTTGAAGAGGATGACGATGAGGAGGAGGAGCTTTCTTCTTGTTGAACTTTGAAGGCGATGTTCTTTGGAACTTTGATCGGTTTGCCTTCCTTTTCAGCTTGCCTCCTCATGGTGATCTCGTAGGTCTTGAGGGATCCGATGAGCTCTTCGACCGGCATGTTCTTGATGTCTTTTTCTTCTTGAATTTCCGTGACTTTTGGTGCCCATGAGCTTGGTAATATCCAAAGGATCTTCTTGACCATCATCTCTGCAGAAACATCATCACCAAGAGACTTTCTACCATTGCAAACGTCAGTAAAGCGAGTAAACATATCAGAAATATTTTCAGATGGATGCATGGTAAAAGACTCAAAATCTTGACGGTACATATCCAATCGAGTATCCTTGACTTTGTTGGTCCCCTCATGGGTAACCTCCAAAAGTTTCCAGATTTCATGAGATGAAGTGCATGTGGAAACTCGATTGAATTCATTAGGATCAAGGCCGTAATGAATAGCGTTCATGTCTTTGCCATCAAGCTCGAAATTTTTAATATCGGCTTGAGTCCATTTGGATTCATCGGGAGAAGAGAGAGAGAGTAACCATGCATGACAATTCTATAAATAGGATAACCTATACTTCTAAGAAAAGTGTTCATGCAGGTTTTCCAATAAGTGTAGTCGGTTCCATCAAAGAATGGAGCACGACCCAATGAATAGCCTTCGGGGGCGAAAAAAGTTGAAGCCATCACAATGGATCTTGAATTTGAAATCGGTGAAGGTATTACTCAAATTTTGCCTTTGATACCAATTGTTAGGCGGAGAAGTGATGGCAAGAGGGGGGTGAATTGCCTTTTAAAAAATAATTAA
This sequence comes from Viscum album, assembly GCA_963277665.1. NCBI lineage: Eukaryota > Viridiplantae > Streptophyta > Magnoliopsida > Santalales > Viscaceae > Viscum > Viscum album. The sequence goes on along the minus strand of OY728148.1, from coordinate 1,331,858,623 downwards.
CAATTTAAAATCAAAGTTAAAGTGCAGCGGAAATAAAAGAGGCAAGACACAAAGCTTGATAACGGAGTTCGGCTTAAACCAAAGCCTACGTCTCCGCTCCCAACTCAACCGTTGAGAGATTTACTACCGCTTGCTTTTTAATGGTTTTAGCAAGAAACCCACTAGACTTTAAAGTAGTCTAGAACCTATTATAGCTTGCTTTTAATGGTTATGCAAGAACCCACTTGCTTTTAATGGTTGAGCAAGAACCCACTAGCCTTCTTACAGGTGAAGGCTAGCTCACCTATGACTCAAGCCTTTTAAAGGGAAGGCTTGACTAACCTCTTCACACCATGAAGGTGGTGTGAAAACCCAAAGAATAGAGGATGAGAGAAATGAGGGGTTTGTAGGAACAACCCAAATTGATGCTCAAAAAAGATAAATAATGAAAAACCGTAATGTAGAGAAGTCTTGGGAGCCAATGGATTGATTGGAGTTGATGAAGAGCGCTCCCAAGCTTCTATGGTGGTGCTCCTTGGATGTGGAAATGAGTTGGAGAAAGTGGGGTTCCTTGAAGCAATCCGCCGGAGGTTCGCCAAATGATGGAAAAATGTTCCCGTGGGCTTCCGTGTATTTCCGGGGCTTCCTAGTCCTTTATTTATAGAGGGGGAACCCTCAAATGGCCTTTGGAGGTCTTCGGAGCCATTGGAGAGGCCTTCGGAGCCGTTGGGAGTCAAGTGGACAAGCCTGGTCAAAGCCCAACGGCTAGTTTGACTGGCTCCACCGGCTGACCGGTGCTTGGCCACCGGTTGGCCGGTGCTTTGGAAAAGGGAGAGGGCTCGGGCTCAGGCACCACCGACTGGCCGGTGAGGAGGCCACCGGTTGGCCGGTGCTGAGACAGTAGGTGTCACTATTTGTCTGGGTTCCACCGGCTGGCCGGTGATGTGACACCGGTTGGTCGGTGGTCTGGACAGAGGGATGCCTTCTTTCCAGGCTCCATCAGCTGGCCGGTGGTCATCCACCGGTTGGCCGGTGGACTGAAAATCAGTCCACTTTGGGTCCTTATTGGCCCAATTCCTTGGCAACGTTTTTCCTATCAACAAAAACACTTAAAACAAGATTAGATAAATAAGAGAGTGATTGTGATCATGAAAATTAAACCACGAGGGGTACGAGAGGTACAACAAAGATGTTATTTGTTAGTGATGAGAATGTAACTAGTGGGAAATCAGTGTGGGGTACCCAGATATCGATGTTCAGATACTATTACATTGCTTTAATTGCGTAATTTAATCTGTGTGCCTTTGTGAAGCTGGGATGGTTAGTTTTCCTGGGTAGATTCATTGTGGTTCTACTATTTCAAACAGGGACATTAATGTGTTCCCTCTATTGTTCTTAAGTGGATTATTTTTTCCCCACTGAGTATACTTGCATGACATCCTATGTAAAAAAACTGTCTTCAGGTTTCCTAGAGGACTTCATGGATTGTGCTGGACCTTACTCGCACAGACATCATGAATGGTTTCTACCACTTCTTAGTTCTTTTATTTTGCTACTTTTCCCATGTTTTTATCATTTTACTTTGTATTCGTATTTCTATTGAACATGCATGTGGGAATGGGACTTGGATTCAAATTTACTTTTGGTATTTTTAATTTTTTGGTATTTTTCATCTTATCTCAAGATGTAATTCTATAAAATGTGTAATTCCATCCAAATTTCTTGACATTCTATTCCCTTGGTGTTATTCTCCACTCAAGGGCCTATTAAAGGTGGGAATTGGGGGGTCATTATCCCTACATCATCTTGAGGAAGGAAGGGAATGATTTTTCCCCCTTACCTTATCTTTAAGAAGGAAGGTCATGACATGGAAAGACAAATTATGAGATTATGGGAGATAATAGTGATATAGAGGAAGCAAGGGGCATTTGAGTGGAAAGAATCTAATATTTTATTCACAAACCAGTTATTTATAGAGTGATTTTGTAGGCGATGGATATAGAGTTTTTTCAAAATTTGGAAGAGGGAATGGATTCTTGTAGAGTATGAATTTTTTTGAGATCATTAAATTATCAAATATGAAAGAATCTAATGAGAAGGAGATGGATAAAATATTAGAATTAGAAAGATAATCTTATATTAATTCACTGGTTTTCTTGCTGAATCTTCATTCTTTTAATAATTTGATAGAGAGAGTGTTGATGGTTGAAATAGACCTGGTTGGAAAGTATGGTTTGTTAGGAGTCTTTTTCCCCTAGTGGAAGCTTGGGTTATATTAAATTATTGACGATGAATGACAATTGTCATGGTGGTTTTGGATAGTTGGTTCATTCTAGTGTTCTTATAGTTCCTAGAATAGGTTCAATGATTTGATACTAGTGTTGGAAGCCCTTGATTTCTAAGTGTTGTGTCATTGAAGAAACTAGGTTAAGTGCCACATGTGGATTCTTGGGTCCATACAGAATTTAGTTTATATTTATTCCACTAATAATTGTTCCCTGGGATCATCAAATCCTTCTAAAACCATGGGTAAATCAGATGCTTCAAGGATAAAAGGGATCTAGCCGTAGACATCATGAATAAAGCTTCTTTATATAATGGAAGAATCTTCAGAGGAAGAAGATACATGTCCTCTGAGCAGGAAAAGTACCATCACTATAGATTCTTCATTTTTGACTTATTTATTTGATACTTGTGAATCAAATTCATTTATATAAAACCATATTGTAAATTTTCTAAATAAACTTGTAGATATTTTATCTTATATCATGGATATTACTATACACCATGGAAATAATAGAGAGAAGGGTCTATGCGGTCCTTCTTGTGCTTTCTCTTTTTCAGAGGTTGAGGTTTCTTGGGAATTTATGGTTCTCAACATGAAACCACTTGATATCATATTTAGTATGAAATTCCTGATTACCATAATTGCCCAAATTGATTATTATGTTTAATGAGTCTCTATTACTACACCCCAGGGTGTATTCCATGTCTTTTTAGGTGAATTGGGACCAAGGATGAGTAGGTCTATCCATTCCCATCCAAAGTTGAGTAAAGTGATATCAGTGTTCTCTATTGATTTGTATAGATAATATTGGAGATATGATCGACCTATAGACATCCTCATGTTTTCTGATGCATTTCCTTTTGACTTCTATAGGTATCCACTAGTATGGGATGTTTATTTTCCCACTATCTTGGTTATTGGTACTATAACGACCCATACTTTACATACATTGTTAATACTTCAAAATTGAAGCACACTTATTACAACATATGACAAAACCACAAAGGACCGTATAGGTATAGTGTCTTTAGAAATTGGGAAACATAAACAACTGGTTCATAAATATTCTACAGTATCTCCCATTTATTTCATCATATCTAGGGTCCCTTTTAGCATATTCTACTTAATATCCATCTTCCTGACCTGGGGAAAAGAAAACATAAAAGGGTGAGCTCAAATGCTCAGCAAGGGCAAATAAAGGAAATAAAAATCACATCATATCTTTTTGAACATCATAACCTGCAAAAGAGATCATAAAATCTTAACATGGAATAAATCATAGAAGTAAAAATGAGATCCCCATATTCATAACATAAAAATTGAAACTTTGTGGCATGCACACATAATCATGGAAAATCATTTCTTGTTAGTCATGACTCATTGCCAAGACAATCGTAGTGGAAAAAGTCCCTTTCTGAATCGAGTAACCCTCGTTTCAGTCTTGTTTCACTGAACCGGTATAACCTACCATTCCAGCCCTGTCTATCTCATGAGATATAAAATCATTACCCAATGCATTGGAGGGAGATATAGGTCCCACCCATCTCATAATGATACCATTCTTATGTGTGCCACAAAATCATAAATCATACATCATTGCATAACCCATGTAATACAAATGGGAATCCTAAACATCATGACATCATAAAACAATTCATATAAGATAAAGGAATTCATAAAAATATTTCCATCACAACATAATCAAATCCATGTAATAATAGGGATAAAAACAGAACCCTTTTTATTATCTTAGATGGAAAATAATTTTGATAAAATACTTGAACTTCATTCTTGAGGAAAATATCCTTTCTACTTCAAAAACACTTTTCCTTTCTTAACATGTCATACAATTTTAAACTAAAAGGAGTTGATTAAAAATAAACTTGAATACTTGTAAAGGAAGCTTCTTGGAAATAATGTTTTAGAAATCCATTCATGTCGTATAAGTTAAAAAAACATTCTTCGTACTTTTTTCGGAAAAGTCAAAAAGTACCTCGTACGAAAAACGACAAAAGATTCCTTTCATATCCTTTACTAAAAATTTACCGAAGGGTAAAATTGGATATAATCTATTTTAGGTGGATGGAAATAATATTACATATTGAGGGAACATGGATGTGGATGATAAAATACACCCCAGTAAATACTTACGAATAAACAATCTCGGATAAAAATGAGATTGTGATATTTTCCCTTACCTTAGGTCCGATTTGCTTTGTACGTGTCCGAAGCTCCTCTTCTTTAGAACTCCTCTTTGAATCCTCCACTTACGGAACTTAGATTGGTCTTTGAAGAAGACCAGGACCTCTAGGATTATTCTAGGGAAGTGGATAGGAGAAAATGGCAGGGGTTGGCCGAGCTTGAGTGCTCAATTTGGTGTGAGGAGGAGGGGGAGGAGGTGCCCTTTAATAAGGGAGGAGAGGGGCACCTTAGGAATATCTCAAAATATTATTTTATATTAAAGTCAAAATCAGTTTATAATGGTTCCAAAGGGTCTTATTTCGAAGATAAAGTGGGGATGGGTCGAAATCCTATCAACCAATAGGATTTAGACAAGTTTAGGGTATTATTTTAACCTTATCAATTAGATTTAACTCTAAGTTAAATAATTTAACTTTTACCATGTCTTTTTGTTTTCTTTCACTATATGGTTAATACACTTACTATAACATGCCAAAAAACCCCCAAATTGTTTATTATTAATATATATATCCTTATCTAAGTCATTTGGCCGAACCTTAGATTTTTAGGAATAAAATAACAATTAATAATATAATATTTGATTTAAAAACTATTTTGTGTCAATTTTGACACTATTTGATATATGATTTTTTTTGTGAAAGTCATAACAGAATTATATGTTCTAAACAAGTTGATTAAATCAACACTAATATATCATAGTAACCTAGAAAATTAGTGGAATTCATAAAAAGTCTTAAATTACATTTATTTTGGTATTTATATTATCAATTACGTCAATATTTCATTAATAAGATAATTACTGCATCATCTTTGTGTCATAAATAAATTAAATTATTTGATGTCTAAAAATTACAAATAAAATACCATCATGTAGGAAATCTTTTTAGCTTTCTAATGAATATTTACAATCTAATTTATCTTATGTATAACCCCATATTAAAAATGATTTACTTATTAAACTTTGATTTTAACTATTTTAACCCCTCTTTAAATAAATTAATAAAAAATGTCCTAATCTAATCCAAGTGGGCCTAAATGGTCATATTTTATTCCTAAGTTTTTTTTGGTCGAATTACACTTGTCCAATAGAATTAGGACATGTGTTAGGGTAATATTAATATCATATTTACCCTTAGTTACCCTATTTACTATTAACCGCGGTAAAAAAAGTAAAAAGTTACTATTCACCAAAAAATTATTTTTATCTCATTGAACCACATTTTACTTACTGATATCAACTGTGTCTGTCGGATTTTTGAAATTCCATTCACAGAAGCGGTAAAATTAAGTTTTATGCAAAATTCAGTTTTTAACCTACCACTTAGTGGTTTCACTATTCATCAAAAATTGAAAGTTTTCAGAAAAATACCAAAATTTCACCCTAGGCTAATTTCGATATTCTGAGTCCAAAAATGAAGTCCATTTTGAAAAATAAAATTTATAAAATTTCAAAAAGTGGTTATTACTATTCATAACGGCTAGTTTTAATAGCATATTGTTGTTTAGTGAAACTCGGTATTGCGTACGACGCAAGCTATTGAGGAAGGTCGCGATTGCGTATAAAGCAAGCCAAGCAAGTGTTGTGTAGAAAAAGATTCCTTTGATGATTTATATAACAAAAAAGTCTCGGGTGTTACATTCTACCCCCCTTAAAAAGAATTTCGCCCTCGAAATTCGTCACTTTGTAACAAACAGATGAGGATACTTCTCCCTCATCATATCCTCAAGCTCCCATGTAGCTTCTTCAAGTTGGTGGTTCCTCCATAAAACTTTCACCAAGCGAGTGGTCTTGTTTCGTAGGACTTTTTCGCTATGATCCAGAATCTCTATCGGCTGTTCTTCATAAGAAAGATCTTGCTCAAGCGGTACAACTTCTGAGCTGAGTACATGTGAAGGATCTGGTATGTACTTTCTCAGGAGAGATACATGGAACACATTGTAAACTTGAGAGAGATTCGGTGGAAGCGCCAATCGGTAAGCTACCTTCCCAACACGATCCAGTATTTCGAAAGGACCGATATATCTAGGGCTTAACTTCCCCTTCTTTCCAAATCTCATAACCCTCTTCCAGGGAGATATTTGTAAGAACACTTTATCGCCCACTTCAAACTCTAGGTCTTTTCTTCGGTTGTCGGCATAACTTTTCTGTCGACTTTGAGCTGCTCTTATGTGTTGTTGAATAGATCTGACCTTTTCTGCCATTTCATCAACGAGATCAGGTTCTAATAGCTTTCTTTCCCCAACTTCATCCCAGCAAGTTGGAGTCCTGTATTTCTTTCCATAGAGAGCTTTATAAGGAGCCATCTGAATACCGGAGTGAAAGCTATTATTATAAGAAAATTACACCAATGGTAGGTGTTGATCCCAACCTCTTTTGAAATCCATAGATCAAGCTCTCAACATATCTTCTAGGGTTTGAATTGTTCTCTCAGACTGACCGTCTGTCTGGGGATGATAAGCAGTGCTGAAACTCAACTCTGTATCCAGAGTATGCTGAAGACTTCGCCAGAACTTCGAGGTAAATCTCGGATCCCGATCAGATATAATAGAAAGTGGTACTCCATGCAATCTTACCACTTCCTTTATATATATCCTGGCAAGCTGATCTAGAGAGAAATCCTCTCTAATAGCAATGAAGTGTGCAGACTTTGTAAGACGATCAACTATGACCCAAATAGCATTATTGCCATTGGATGTTTTAGGAAGTCCTGTGACAATGTCCATAGTGATGTTTTCCCATTTCCATTCGGGTATGGGTAATGGTTGTAACATCCCCTTAGAATTCTGTCTCTCAGCTTTAACTTGTTGACAAACCAAGCATCGAGAGACATATTCAGCAACATCTCTTTTCATGCCATCCCACCAGAAGTACTCTTTCAGGTCCCTATACATCTTCGTGCTTCCAGGATGAATAGAGAATGAAGAACTATGAGCCTCATCCAGCAGCTCCTTCTTTAATTCGGGGATGGGAGGAACACAAACCCGATTCCTGAACTTTATTATCCCATCACAATCAAGGTTGAATTCAGGAACATTTCTCACCTTCTTTTGTAACTCAACATCTTCTTTCTGTGCCTCCTTAATCTTCACATGTATAGATGGTTGAACATTCATTTGAGAAAGATAAGATTTTTCCCCTTCCATTATAATTCCAAGATCCATCCTTTGTAAATCCATAAATATTGGATCTTTTGTGATCCTCATCATGGATAAACTAGCATGGTCTTGTCGATTTAATGCATCTGCCACCTTGTTTGCTTTCCCAGGGTGGTAATGGATTGAGCAGTCGTAATCCTTAATCAGCTCCAACCATATTCTTTGACGCATATTCAACTCTTTTTGTGTGAAAATATACTTTAAACTTTTATGATCAGTATAAATATCACACCTTTCACCATAAATGTAATGCCTCCAAATCTTTAATGCAATGATTACTGCAGCCAACTCCAAATCATGAGTTGGGTAATTTTGCTCATGGATTTTCAACTGTCGTGAGGCATAAGCTATCACCATATCATTTTTCATAAGAACACACCCCAATCCCTTCTTGGATGCATCACTGTAGATCACAAACCTTTCTCCACTACAAGGCAGTGTGAGCACAGGTGCACTGGATAACCTTCTTTTCAACTCCTTGAAATTCTCTTCACATTCCTCTGTCCAAACAAACTTAACTCCTTTCCGAGTCAACTTGGTGAGTGGATTAGATAATCGTGAAAAATCATTTACAAAACGTCGATAATATCCAGCCAAACCAAGAAAACTTCGGATCTCAGTTACTGTTGTTGGTCTTGACCATCTTTCGATAACCTCTGTTTTTGCTGGATCCACAGATATCCCCTCTTTTGAGATTATGTGACCCAAAAATGCAACTTTTTTAAGCCAAAATTCACACTTGGTAAATTTGGCATAAAGCTTCTCCTTTCTCAGGGTCTTCAATATAATTCTCAAGTGATCTTCATGCTCTTCCTCGCTCTTTGAATAGACAAGAATATCGTCTATAAAGACTACCACAAATTGATCAAGATAGTCTCTAAAGACTCTATTCATTAGATCCATGAAGATAGAAGGGGAATTAGTAAGACCAAATGGCATCACTATAAATTCATAGTGTCCATACCTTGTACGGAAAGACGTCTTTGGTATATCCTCCCTTTTGACCCTTAATTGATGATACCCTGAACGAAGATCAATCTTGGAAAAGTATTGAGCTCTGCGTAGTTGGTCAAATAAGTCATCAATGCGTGGGAGAGGATATTTGTTCTTGATAGTGATCTTGTTAAGTTCTCGATAATAAATGCAGAGTCTCATTGATCCATCTTTCTTCTTAACAAATAGAACAGGTGCTCCCCAAGGTGACACACTAGGGAGTATGAATCCCTTATCAAGATTCTCTTGGAGTTGCTTCTTCAATTCCTGCAACTCAATTGGGGCCATTCTATAAGGTGTCTTTGAAATAGGCAAAGCACCCGGTACGAGTTCTATTGAAAACTCAACTTCACGATTTGGTGGAAGACCCGGTAATTCCTCCGGAAAGACATCATCAAACTCCCGTACAATGGGCATATTCTTAATCGTGATTTTCTCACCAACCATTTGAGATAAATAACCTTCATTTAGTGGAATCAATACCCATAAGATGGAAGAAATTTTCGCTGGAAGATTATGTTCATCCTTGCATTGATATACGATCGTAGATTGATCTGGAATATGAAATGTGACTTCCCTTCTTTGGCAATTGATATGAGCTCCATGTAGAGAAAGCCAATCCATGCCAAGAATCACATCAAATTCCACTAAAGGAAGGATCACAAGATTTTCAAGAAACACTTTCCCACAAACTTCGATCGGAGAAGAATTATAAACTTTTGATGCGACTGTTGTGCCATTAGGTTTTGTCACAGCTAACTCAACATCTAATTGTTGAGGTAATACGGTGATACCCTTAGAAAATTCTTTAGAAATAAAAGAGTGGGTGGATCCAGAATCAAATAAAACATTTGCTACAGTAGAGTGGATGGTAAGTGTACCTTTCACCACTTCGTTATCGTACTCCACATCCCTGATAGAAATTGCATGTGACTTTCCTTTGTCTTTAGCCTTAAGATTTTGTTGACGTCGACCATCATCATCAACCCTTGGATTTGGGCATTGATTGACATAATGCCCCATCTCCTTGCACTTGAAACATTGATGTGTAGTAGGTTCATTATGTGTATCCCTTCCTTTGTTTGCATCATTAGACATCTTCTTCCCATTATCACGGCATTCAAATGCCCGATGACCTTCCTTTCCACATTTAAAACATTTACTTGTCCCTTTAAGACAACTCCCTCCATGTTTCTTTCCACACTTTGAGCATAAGGTAAAGTTCATCTTCTTTTCAGTGTGATCTTTAGATTTTCCTTTGAATTCCATCTTCCTCTTCTTATCAAACCCATGTGACTGATGGGTTACTCCAATCTCCATCTCGACTTTGAGAGCACATCGAACGATTTCCTCGTAGCTATTGAAGTCCCTTATGGCTAACGCCCTTTGAAGACTTGGTTTTAAGCCACTAAAGAATCGATCGATCTTACTCTGAGGTTGGATAATAATACCAGAAGCGTACCTTGCAAGTCTTGTAAAATTTGCTTCATAGGTACCAACAGATTTATCATCCCTTTGCTTCAATTCAAGGAACTCTTTCTCCATCTTTGTTCAGAGAATACGAGGGAAGTACTTATTGAAAAATAAGTTCTTGAACTCGTCCCATTCCATAGACTCAATTTCATCCCTTTGCCTCGTATTCTTAATAAGATTCCACCATTGATCAGCATCTCCTTCCAAACGATACACTGCTAGGATGACTTTATCATGTTCAGAACATTGAAGAACTGAAAATATCTTTTCAGTAGTACTAATCCATTGTTCAGCAACTAATGGATCAGTAGACCCACCGAAAGAAGGCGGGCGCTGCCTCATGAAGGATTCAACAAAATGTTGATCCTTCCTTTTCTCGTTTGGAAGTCCTGCATGATTCATAGCTTGAGAAAGTTGTGTGAGCATGGCTACAAGATTTTGCATTCCAGCTCCCATATCATTTGGTTGCTCAGGGGGACAATCATTGCATTGCCCATCGCATTCCACATTAACACGGTTCCTTCAGGTTCCAGCCATTGACTAAAACCAAGAAGAATAGTGTGAGCAACACTAATTATAATAGGAAAACCACATAATCAAGGATAAAATTTCACACTTAAGGTTTTATCCTAGGGTATTCATGGCCATTTCTAAAACACTAAGATTGTGTTCTATTCTTAGACTTATCCTTAGGGTTCTTACTAAGGCTTTCACGTCCTAGTTTCCAAAGGTTGACTATACCTTTCCTTTGATACCAACTATAACGACCAATACATTACATACATTGTCAATACTTCAAAATTGAAGCACACTTATTACAACATATGACAAAACCACAAAGGACCGTATAGGTATAGTGTCTTTAGAAACTGGGAAACATAAACAACTGGTTCATAAATCTTCTACAGTATCTCCCATTTATTTCATCATATCTAGGGTCCCTTTTAGCATATTCTACTTAATATCCATCTTCCTGACCTGGGGAAAAGAAAACATAAAAGGGTGAGCTCAAATGCTCAGCAAGGGCAAATAAGGGAAATAAAAATCATATCATATCATTTTGAAAATCATAACCTGCAAAAGAGATCATAAAATCTTAACATGGAATAAATCATAGAAGTAAAAATGAGATCCCCATATTCATAACATAAAACTTGAAACTTTGTGGCATGCACACATAATCATGGAAAATCATTTCTTGTTAGTCATGACTCATTGCCAAGACTATCTTAGTGGACAAAGTCCCTTTCTGAATCGAGTAACCCTCGTTTCAGTCCTGTTTCACTGAACCGGTATAACCTACTGTTCCAGCCCTGTCTATCTCATGAGATATAAAATCTTTACCCAATGCATTGGAGGGAGATATAGGTCCCACCCATCTCATAATGATACTATTCTTATGTGTGCCACAAAATCATAAATCATACATCATTGCATAACCCATGTAATACAAATGGGAATCCTAAACATCATGACATCATAAAACAATTCATATAAGATAAAGGAATTCATAAAAATATTTCCATCACAACATAATCAAATCCATGTAATAATAGGGATAAAAACAGAAACCTTTTTATTATCTTAGATGGAAAATAATTTTGATAAAATACTTGAACTTCATTCTTGAGGAAAATATCCTTTCTACTTCAAAAACACTTTTCCTTTCTTAACATGTCATACAATTTTAAACTAAAAGGAGTTGATTAAAAATAAACTTGAATACTTGTAAAGGAAGCTTCTTGGAAATAATGTTTTAGAAATCCATTCATTCCGTATAAGTTAAAAAAACATTCTTCGTACTTTTGTCGGAAAAGTCAAAAAGTACCTCGTACGAAAAACAACAAAAGATTCCTTTCATATCCTTTACTAAAAATTTACCGAAGGGTAAAATTGGATATAATCTATTTTAGGTGGATGGAAATAATATTAAATATTGAGGGAAAATGGATGTGGATGATAAAATACACCCCAGTAAATACTTACGAATAAACAATCTCAGATAAAAATGAGATTGTGATATTTTCCCTTACCTTAGGTCCGATTTGCTTTGTACGTGTCCGAAGCTCCTCTTCTTTGGAACGCCTCTTTGAATCCTCCACTTAGGGAACTAAGATTGGTCTTTGAAGAAGACCAGGACCTCTAGGATTATTCTACGGAAGTTGAGAGGAGAAAATGGCAGGGGTTGGCCGAGCTTGAGTGCTCAATTTGGTGTGAGGAGGAGGGGGAGGAGGTGCCCTTTTATAAGGGAGGAGAGGGGCACCTTAGGAATATCTCAAAATATTATTTTATATTAAAGTCAAAATCGGTTTATAATGGTTCCAAAGGGTCTTATTTCGAAGATAAAGTGGGGATGGGTCGAAATCCTATCAGCCAATAGGATTTAGACAAGTTTAGGGTATTATTTTAACCTTATCAATTAGATTTAACTCTAAGTTAAATAATTTAACTTTTACCATGTCTTTTTGTTTTCTTTCACTATATGGTTAATACACTTGCTATAACATGCCAAACAAACCCCAAATTTTTTATTATTAATATATATATCCTTATCTAAGTTATTTGGCCGAACCTTAGATTTTTAGGAATAAAATAACAATTAATAATATAATATTTTATTTAAAAACTATTTTGTGTCAATTTTGACACTATTTGATATATGATTTTTTTTGTGAAAGTCATAACAGAATTATATGTTCGAACCAAGTTGATTAAACAAACACTAATATATCATAGTAACCTATAAAATTAGTGGAATTCATAAAAAGTCTTAAATTACATTTATTTTGGTATTTATATTATCAATTATGTCAATATTTCATTAATAAGATAATTACTGCATCATCTTTGTGTCATAAATAAATTAAATTATTTGATGTCTAAAAATTACAAATAAAATACCATCATGTAGGAAATCTTTTTAGATTTCTAATGAATATTTACAATCTAATTTATCTTATGTATAACCCCATATTAAAAATGATTTACTTATTAAACTTTGATTTTAACTATTTTAACCCTTCTTTAAATAAATTAATAATAAATGTCCTAATCTAATCCAAGTGGGCCTAAATGGTCATATTTTATTCCTAAGTTTGTTTTTGGTCGAATTACACTTGTCCAATAGAATTAGGACATGTGTTAGGGTACTATTAATATCATATTTACCCTTAGTTACCCTATTTACTATTAATCGCGGTAAAAAAAGTAAAAAGTTACTATTCACCAAAAAAAATTATTTTTATCTCATTGAACCACATTTTACTTACTGATATCAACTGTGTCTGTCAGAATTTTGAAATTCCATTCACAGAAGCGGTAAAATTAAGTTTTATGCAAAATTCAGTTTTTAACCTACCACTTAGTGGTTTCACTATTCATCAAAAATTGAAAGTTTTCAGAAAAATACCAAAATTTCACCCTAGGCTAATTTCGATATTCTGAGACCAAAAATTAAGTCCATTTTGAAAAATAAAATTTATAAAATTTCAAAAAGTGGTTATTACTATTCATAACGGCAAGTTTTAATAGCATATTGTTGTTTAGTGAAACTCGGTATTGCGTACGACGCAAGCTATCGAGGAAGGTCGCGATTGCGTGTAAAGCAAGCCAAGCAAGTGTTGTGTAGAAAAAGATTCCTTTGATGATTTATATAACATAAAAGTCTTGGGTGTTACAGGTACTCAACATGATTTTATTCCTTCATACCATATGGAACCAACAATAATGAATTACCTATGGACTTAGTTGGATAATCATATAGAGAATGGATTTATATGCCTGACTGTGTCACTTTGGATGTTTCGGTCCTCTTTCCAAAGAATGATGATAGTTCACTTATTCATTTTGTTGATTTCGGAAATCTCAATCTAGTCGTGATAAATAAAAAACACTTGTTCCCATGGATTGATGAACTTATTAATCACTTTATGGGGGAAATGTGTTTATCATATATTGATCTTTGATATGCCTACCATCTGTTGTTTATAAAAGAATCTGACATTCCAAAGAATTCTAATTTGAGTAGGAATGACCATTTGAAGTAAATTTTTATGACATTATTTTTAACTAATGTTCATACAGTTTTATGGATTTAATGAACTAGATTTTTCATAAGTATCTTAATACCTTTGTGGTAGTGTTTTAGGATGAAATCCTTATTTAATCTATATCTGAGTAGGAACATGCACGTTATCTGATAATTGTTGTGAGTTTCCTGATAAATCACTTACATTACATGATGATTTTGAAATGAGATTTCTAGATTTAGTATGTATAATTATTGGGGTACATGGTGTCGGAAGAAGAGATATTAGTTGATCCTAAAAAGGTAAAATATTTTATGAAATGGGAAAAACCATGGAATGTTTTTGAGATTCCGAGCATCTAGGGTTTGTCTTTGTATTGTCGTCATTTCATTAATGACTTCCCAATGATGAATTCCCAAATGAATACTCAATATCACAAGGGAGTAATGTTTTCATGTATTGAAAAACATAATGAAGATTTTTTTTTGAGATGAAATTCCTTTTGACAATATCTCTAGGGTTGAATCTTTTAGAATAAATGTAGGGCTATGTTTTCTTCTATGAAGAATCATGTTCATTTTTTGGTTTTTTTTTATGTAGGGGGATCATATTTTTACATATGGATCTTTTCCTCTTAGGCCACACAAGACGAATTATATGTTCATTGACCATGAAAAAGGATTTGTAATGCATGCACTTAAGAGATGATAGAATTTACCTTATAGATAAATTTTTACCATGTATTCTATCCAATAGATCGTGAGTTATATCTTCTATAAAAAATATTGGACACTCTTCTAGAGGTGTTTGGTGGACTACCATTAGTCTTTTGATTTCAAAACCGCATGTAACCTGAGGAAATGCAATGTTGGAGTGGATTCATTGATCAAGAAATTTCATACCCAAGCAGTGAAAGATTCATCAGAAGAGTGGACCTTGATCGCTCTATTTACATAGTTTCATATTAGAGTCCATGATTTAAGGGTGAGGTTGTCTTTACTAGTGTTTAGTGGGAGTATTATTTTCTCAAGATTATTCTTTATGAAAAAAATCATGATAAAGAGTTTCATAGAATTACACAATTCTTATATGGTGGGGAGAAGAGTATTAAGTTTTATTTCTCCCAAGGGGGATTTCAATGATATCAAAATCACTTTTTTTGTGATGTTATCGGTAAATAAATATATTAAGGGATAATTCCATAATTACTAGTTTTTTTGCACCTATGAACCAGAAATATTTTATATTACATGAGACTACATTTCTGGTTTCTCTGTATGACACATAGATTTTCTGAATTAGTTTATCCTTGTATTATTTATGAGCAGGTTATGATTGAGAACTAGAAATTTAAGGTCATAGATATACGTGGATCAACTCATTGTGTGTTTTTTAATTTAGAATTGTTTTGAGGTGGATAATATGTAGATTAGAAAATTTTGTTTTGTACAAGATGGAATGGGGATGACACGATGTATAACTGTATTACATGATGTGAAATCTTGTTTCATGGGTTATCCTAAAATGCTTCATGATTTGAAAATTTTACATTGCATGAAAGATAAATTCATTACAGGAAATACTTTAGTTTTTTTATAAAGAAAATAAAATTAACATGCGATGTATTTTTTTACAGAACTCATCCTCAAACAATTACTTGATGTGAAATGGGATTACGTTTCAGGTAATACCTGAACACGGTATGTTTTTAGTGTTTTCCAGCCTCTCGAATTTTGTAAAAAATGTTTTGATTTGGTGGATCTCCTTCGACCCTAGGCGTCCCAAAAACCCTCTCCTTAGTGTTTTAGGGATTTCTTTATCATGGAATGATCCATAGATCCCTCCTTAGATCTATAGTGATCTGTCATTGATATAAGGTATAATCTACCATAGTTATTGTGGTTTCCTATATTTGTTTCATCCGTTTTATATTTTTTATGTGATGGTGCATGGACTCAATAATTATAATTGATTTTTCTTGGTGATGGGTTGTTGTTGTTGTGTCGCACATCCTCATGTGGATGAAGTTGTTACGAGAGCGGTGATCGTGATCCGTTTCTTTTATTATTTATTCTTCCAATATCATCAACATCGTTTTGAGGTAGGTAATCATACACATCTCTATTTATTAACATGTAATCATATAGCGATAATTATTTGTCCATTGGATTTCAATTGAATTGGCCTAACTAATTTCATGAACCTGATTAAAGAGTTGGTACCGACCACATAACAATTTTTTTGCTTTATACTGTGATAAAAGATTGCCTCATTATTTAAAAGATAATTTTATATCTATGCTTTTATTGATATAGAATTTCATTCAGGATGAAAATTTGTAAATAATGTATAGTTGGAATTAATTTAGAACTAATTAGATAACTGGTTAAAGATGCATGTTTAATGAACCATGTTGTTGTTGTTGTTGTTGTAATTTGATGTCAATCAAATTGATGTAGATATGAATGCTAAATTGAAATGTGTAAATGAACCTGAATCAGGATGATTCTTTTTGATAAATGATATTAATGACTTTTGGAATTAAATGGTTAATTAATTTGGGGTTGCTTTTTTATTTGATTTCTCATAGTTGGAACCTCTAAATAATCAATCAGTTAATTAAAGATTGAAAAATAACTATTTATGTGATCAATATAATTCATTTGTAGTGAATGAGTTGCATGATTTATAGTAAAGGAAAATTGACTTATGTTTTGCAGCCTTTAGAGATCACTTTTGTGAAGGATGGATTCCTTTCTTTGGGGTCGAGATCTCATTTCTATGTTTTTTCCAGATGATTGTGATGTGCTCTAGATAAGAGATTTGTGGTATGTTGGTAAGATGGGCCTGAATGTGACATGAGATTGGGATAGAAGACCCTAGAGGGATGTTGTGGTATGTGGGGGATGGAGGCCTAGTATTTGTGGTAGCATTTAAAAATATAGTGGGGAGATGCCTTAGTTTATTCATGTCGTGTCGGGGTGGGGGGACACCATAGATGATGGAACGGGTTGAAGATGGTCTTACAAAATGGATGATTGTTTTATCTATTGTCTGTTTATTTGGTTAACATTCCTCACTTCTTAAGGAACATGGATTTCTGACTCTCCATCAAAAATAGGTGATGATGCTCAGGGTATGCTTCATGATTTCCATTTTTAGCTTCATGAGGACTAAAGGGTCTATGCTCCTAATAAAGGTGGAAAATACATGATGAGTAGTTCCTATACTCTCCATTTAGAGTCTCTTGTGTTTGTTAGCATAATATGTTTCTTATAATACCTAGAAATCTTAAAATATGTAAAATGGTAATGTTTTAAAATAATTTAATATATGATGTCGAACCCAAGGTCTTGGAGCATACTAGGATCCAATGCTTATGTTATATATGTGAGGAACTGTGGACTTGATTTGGTTATGCCTTGGGAGAATGGAACTCTATTATGATTCTAATGAAATGTAATTTGATAATAATAATTCCTAATTAATGGTTAATGAATTTATTTTTCTATAGTGAAACTGATTAAATGGGGTAATGTTACCTAGTGGATCTCTTTAAATGTTTATGTGATTATAGGATATTTAGTCATAATAGTGGCTACCAAGAGTCTGAGATACATTTTTTAGTTGATCCTAATACTAGGTTATTCCCATACTGTGTTATTAAAATATATTATATCATGTACATTTTGTGTTTGTATATGCACCTCTACCCTGTCAGTCAGAGAAATGGACAACCTCATGATTCTAAGCCATGGGGGGTGTTTTCCCCAAATTCATGATGGGATAATGGATGGATGACTACACCCTTTGGTCCAAATATATTATCTTGGTAGTTACATGTTTTTGTATGAAAAATAGTTATTTTCCCCGTATATGTGTGTAGAGGGCTATAATGTCTTATGTTTATTCACACAAATACATTCTGGATATAGTTTTATATGGACTACTATAGCTGTAACGTGTATAAGATATGATTGATTGATGATCTTTACTTAATGTATTGGTTGTAATAGATCGAGGTATAATACCCAATGTATGATACACATTATGGGAGATATGATGGTACGTGTGAACTTCTTAGTTAATTTAGGCTATGTGGACATGGTGGAATGTTTTATGAGTTACATGTTGTGGTGCTTCGGTCCAGTGTTTTTGGGGTAACCTTTTTGAAGAGATATTCTTAAGACGTTAGATGATGGGGAATGCCGAAAACCTAGAGTGTAGTGGTAGTGTGGTGACCTTGATATTTTTTATTATATAATATGCTATTTTATGTGATTCATGGTGTGAGTAGAAATAGTGAGGCTCTGAACTTAGCACACCAATTTTGGTGATGAGTTATATTTACTTTTTGTTTACTGCACTTTAGCATGATTTCTTTAGATTTCCAAAAGAGGCTCCAAGGATGATCTTACTGAGTATACTATTATACTCACCATGTGTTATATAAACTATTTTTTCATGTTAATTTAATCAGTTGGGTTATTAGGCTAGTTACTACTAGAATGGGGGTTTTCACAAGCTATTGGGGATACATGGTCCCAATCATTTAACATTATTTTGGTATATGCAGATTTTCTATTCAGTTTTAGTTGTTCTTGAATGACATTACATATGTTCATTTGGGTTTCTTTTACATTTTGTTCTGATTAGAAGTTGGTTAGTTTCTATATTATCTCTCTATTTTTCATCTGTTACCATAGAGGGTAATTCCTTCCTTCTATGTGTTTATTATACCCTCCATGCTAGTCTCTAACACAAGGCCTACTAGAGGCATGACATAGGGGGTCACTCGCTATCTTCTCCGATTTCATCCCTTGAGGTGTACACTTTTTAAAGAGGGGGTTAATAAATAGTGGTATTAAATCTATGGTTGAGGTATAGGATAGAGTTGTTTTTTGGAATAGGTGAGTTTACATGCATTTGTAGGGAAATAGTATCAGCTATGTTTATCAAGTGTAGTAAAAAAATGGAGAACGACAAAGACACAATTATTTAGAACCCCAATGATTTGAGGCATGAACCATTAATAATTTATTGGCTACAAATGAAGTGATGATGGTTTTAGGGGAGATACCTTGGAGAGGATCATACTGGATTATTTTTTTTATGCCTGTATTTAAATGGGTATACCATGGGATAGGGTATACTAAAATAAAGAAAAAGGGAAAAATTAATTTATGATAAGACTTACATATTATCATAATAGGAGTTCTAAATTATTGATATTTTCTAGTGCTGGTTCCAGGTCAACATCCTCATCAGGTTCACAAAGAAGATGTTCAACATGATGCTCCTGACGATCAACGTAGAGTAGATGTTTACGATGATGAAACATGGAGGAGGGAACTCTGAGAATTTTAGTGCTCGAGTCTAAAGAAATAAATGGGATCCATTTCGGATGTAGTCATAGAAAAATGGTGGGAGGATGTTGGCATAGCCTTGAGTTAGATGCATACTTGGAAGGAGAATTAGGTGTTTCTTGTTTTGATGATGTTCTAGGGTGCACTGAGGTAGTGGTTCTTGTTGTTATTTGGATACCATGAGGAGTCGAATGTCTCATGGGAAGTGTTCAGAGACCAGTTCCAATCCTAGTTTCATTCCTCATCCATGAAAGAGACCAATAATTAAGATCAGGTTAAGCATTAACTGGGGGTTCACTACTATGAAAGAGTTTAGAATCTATTTTATACTGCTTCTGTGATATGATTCAGGAAATGTTTTGGGTGAAGAAGCTTGGTCAAGGAATTTTTTGGAGACTTTACATCCAAATACCCAATGCCAGGTCACCCCATTTATAATGAAGACTTGTATTATTGTGATAGAGAGACAAGAAGTCATCAAGAGGATATATTATAGAACTAGATCATCATGAGAGGGAATCATAAGGATTCATAAAAAATTGATATCTGCAATGGGATTCTCAATTTACAATTCATCAATGATTTTGGTGATACATGGGTTCCCCTAAGCCCTTTAAATCTCGTTTTTTCAGGGATGCGTCTCTCAAACCAAAGAAAATGGATTAGGCACCTGTCTTGCTTGTTGAGGCAGAGGTCACTAGCAGTATGAGTGGCTGCCCCTTCTAAGCTGTCTATACACACCAGGTGTTCCACATTAGGTTCATCCATTAAGGCTATTCTAGGCGAGGCAGTAGTTGTAGGTTGCTCTAGATTTGGATTAGTAGAGAGTAGAGGGGTATGGGAGAGGAGATCCCCGAGATGCTCCCATACCGAAGAGATTAAATTGCAGCTGTGCAGTTAGGCATCAATATGGTAAGAGAGTTCATGGAGTAGGTCGCGTTATGCATCATGATTTAGCATTTCCATCTCTAGGGGATCCAGGCATCATTGAATTACTGTTTTCTTGTATTCTACTTGGTTGAATGTCTTATTTGATTTTGGAGTGACTCAATACTTCATATCACCAACCTTTTCCCTTATTTGGGAATTGATGTATAGAGGATTTCAGTGCCCTTTGCATTGACTACGTAAGATGGTAGATGAGAAGAATTTTTTGAAGTATTCAAAGACAGTGATCTAGTTCAATGGAAGAACCTCTCATGGGGAAGATTAATTTTTTTACGAATACAATTCTATGATTGCATCCTCAAAATAGATTGGTTTTATTTAGTGTAGGATATCATGGATTGCATCTAGAGGCATGTGGTATTCTTTGATGCTGATGAAGAGGTAGATGTGTTTTTCTAAGGGGGACACCCATGGATGGGATAGAGGTGTGAAACTTCCTTTTCATCCTCAATGGATGAGATTATGGTGAGTTCATCAATGGATTACCTATTGGCATCAACTAGTGTCATAGAAGTGTACTGTAATGTATTTATAGAATAGGTTGTAGCGTTACACCGTTGATGAGAGGTCGTGTTAGGGATAGAGCTACTACCAAGAGTGTATCATATATCAATGTCTCTATATTGTATGCTACCTTCAATGTTAAGAGAGATTCATACACATCCATGTGTTCAATTGTTGTGTGGTTTTCTTGGTAGAGTGTGTAATTTTTGGATGAACTGGTTTTTTTTCATGGACAAAGTTGATTCTAGTTTTCTATTGTGTACCAATTATCATCCTATGAATTTAGTGACTATGAATAATCACCACCTTCTTCCATAGATTGAGAATTTATTTGATCAAATAAAGGGTGAAAGTTGGTTCCTGGAGACCAATTAATGATAATATTATATTCAGATGTGTGTGAAGGATGAGGATATCCCGAAGTCTTCTTTCCATTGACAACATGGAAATTATGAGTTCACATTATGATTATTTTGGTGTGAAAAATGATCCAATTATATTCACAGATTTAACGAATATTGTGTTCCTTGAGTTCTTGGATATGTTTCTGGTGCTTTTCATTGATGATAACCTTGTATAATTCCCATATGTGGGGAAGCATATGAGAATCTGTGTTATATTTTGGGAGTACCCTGATGTGAGAAGTTGTTTGTGAAGTTGTATAAATGTTGGTATTTGGACCAAGATGAAGGATTATTGGGGAATGTGTTATTCCAGTATGGATTATTTGTGGATTCATCAAAGATAGAAGCAGTTGTGTCTTGGGTAGTCCCCAAGACAGTGGAAGAAGTTTTAAGTTTCTTTGGACATGTAGGCTATTACCGGATCATCCTATCTTATTTATCATGGGTTAAAACATTGATAACATTGTTTCTTAGAAAGGATTATGAATTCTTCTGGATTGATTAGTGTACAGAGGATTTTTAGTATCTGTAAGAGATGTTGGAAAGATATCTGGTTCATTTTCATAAATCTGAAGGAGTTAAATTTATGGTTTTCTGTGATGATTTCAATTGGGTTTGGGATTCATTCTGATTTAGTAGAGATTGTTCATTTGTTATTTTTATAATTAGTTTCATCCACACAGATTTATCTGTTCCAACCATGGTATCATGTTGTAATTAGTGGTGTTTTCTATGTATTTCTACATACATTACCTCCTCAAAGAGTGTTTTCTGGTCTTTGCTAATCATAAAATCCTGGGGTCTGTTTTCTCTGGATGTGACTTGAAATTGAGACAATTTTAGTGGATGGATTTATTGTAGGATTACAACATATAGATTTCATATACACCTGGAAATGGTAATGTTATATATAATTCACGGAGTAGGAATTCATGTACTAATGTAGTTCATCAATCAGGAGATTCATAGTGATTTATGTAAGAAATTTTATCTTGGAAACAAGATATGGGAGAAGACGGGGGAAACATTTTTCTTTTTTAGATGACGGTGTAGTCATCACTGGTGAAGCATGTGAAAGATTCCTAGTAGGAGGATCTTGAGGTGGAGGTCTTGAGAGACTGATTTTTTGTTTGATTCCCCCGATGGTTGGTCTGATGATGAATAACACCAAGTGTTATTTTGGGGAATGATTTTTTCCCTTGACTGTGTGTGTGATTTTTCTCAGTGAGTTCCATAGTTCAACCTTAGCGGTACATCCTGGCATGGAAACTATGTACCTATCATTGAGAGGTCAATTTTTTGGCCTTGGTTGAATCATACATTTGATGAGTGTGTTTCTCGGTGATTGATCTAACATAAGGTGATGGTCGAGCACCGTGTTCCTGGTGGATTTCTCTAAAAGAAAAATGTTCCTTAGTGGAAGTGGGAAGACAACTCTATTTATATTGTTACAAGTTTACCTCGAGCTCAAGAAGACTATGAAACCATATCAATAGGGGTGTATCATTTGATGATATTATTCCACTTTATATTGATCAACTAGTATATCTCAACAGAATATTTTCCATGGCATTATCTAGAGGAGGTGGTAAGGATCCATTGGGTCCTGGAGACAATATTTTATTATTGATATCCTCATTATACCTCCATGGTGTGGAGAGGTCTCCATAATGATTTTGGTTCTCATTTAAGACTTAACATTACTTTTAATTTTTAGACGGAGGGTCAGACAAAATAGGCCATCCCCACTCTTGATAATATTTTGTGCTATTGTGACAAAAGTTTGGTTTCTTTGTGGATGAGGCACTTAACGTTGGTATAAATATTTTAAAATAATAGGTTTCACACCACCATCATCATGGTTCTCGTTTGAATCATTATATTGAAGACATTTCTGTTCACCGTTGTGCTAGATTAGGTTCTGGGAATCAATAATTCATAAGCCGAAACTAGTACACAATATGACCAATATGGTACATGTGATTCATAATAGGATGAAGGAATTGATGAATCATCATAATTCTTATGCCGATCATATGATGATGCCTATAGAGTTAGGAATTGAGGATCACATGTTTCTAAATGTGACTTCCCATCATGAAAAGTGATGTTTTGGTAATGTGATTATGCTCTCTCCCTAGTTTGTTAGGCCTTTTGAGTTGTTGAATCATTTCCGTGTTGTGGAATATTGTGTGGCACATCACCCAAAGTCATATGGATACACATTGTTTTTTACATGTTTCAACTTAATCATTATATTCATTATGACTCTCATTTCATGAATTGGGGTGATATTTATGATGATGAAAACTTCAAGGAGTCGCCTCTAGGTATCCAGGACCACAAGGAAAAGGGTTTTCAAGAGTGTTATATCCCATGGGGTCATGTCTTATAGTGGCAGGGTGGAATTGAATAGTGTATCATGTAAAATGAGTCATAGATTCATCCTTAGTACCTTGAGTATTTTGATGTTTAGATCTTATCTTGTAACATTGTTTTTTTTTTGGTGATGGTTGACCCTTTCTATTTATGAGATTTCATTCTCTTATTTCATTTTTTTCAAATGCTATTTTGATAGGTAACTCCCCCAGAAGTGTGCCTGTGAAATAGATGTGGTTGTTACCTTTTTTTACGCTTGTTCCTCTAGTGTGGTGGTGAGCTCCTATGGTGGTGCAATCGTGAGTTTTATCTCACGGTGTGGCTATTCAGAAGACCACTTTTTTCCTTCCTCACTAGTTTCATTGTAGATACTCGAGGAAAATAATGTCTTGATAGGTATCTTATGTAAGGGCATGAATCTGTGTGGATCAACCCTTTTCATGTTTCCAAATATCGATGTTCTCAGAGGTAATTAGAAGATGTTTGTATTAGTTCGGTTAAATAAAATCAAGATGCGGGATTATACATCATGTAACTATATTACATGATGTAAAATCCTATTTGACATATTTTCATGGAAATATTTTTGATTTGAATACTTTTACATGACGTGAATGTGGATTGATGGCATGAAATATATTGGGGATTTAAAATAAAATAAAATTGAAAGGTGAAATGTTTTTTATGTAACATGACCTTGGGGAATTACACAATGTGAAAGAGTATTACACAACTTTTAATAACCCAACACTGTATGTTTTAAGTGTTTTCTAGTTCCTTGGTTTTTATAAAAACATATGGCTACAATAGATCTCCCTCAACCACATTGGACCCAACGACCCCTCTTTAGTGTTTTGAAGATTCCTTTGTAATGGAATGGTACCTATCTCCCTCCTTCAATATATAGTAATCGTTCATTGATATATAGTAGATCTACATTAGTTTTTATGGTTTATTTGAGTTGTTTTCTCCAATTTATCTTTTTCATTTGATGGCCAAGATCTCCATGAGTTTAATAGAGTTTTCTCATTGGTTTTTTTATTGTATTGTTGTGGCGTCCTCAGGAGGATGTAGTTGTTATTGGAGAGGTGATCCTGATCCATTGCTTTTATATGTTCTTGTGCAAAGAACATCAATGAAATTTTTAGCTATGGAATTTTTTTCTTCTCTACTTATTTACATGAAATTGTATAGCTATCATGGTTTATCTATTGGGTCATAATAGAATTGAACTAATTAAAAATATGAACTGGATTAAATAATTCTATCGATTGCAAAGTGATATTTCTTTTTTATACCCTGATAACAGTTTCCTGATTGATTTTCATGATTCTGTTATATCTATTATTTTCCAAATTTATCTTGTCGTTATTGATAGAAATTTGTAAAGAAGGTAATGTTATAATTAAGTGATATTTAATTGTTTAATTGGTTAAAAAGGAATGTTTAATGTATCGAGTTTTTGTTCTTGTAATTTTATGTTATTCAAGTTAATGTATTTATTAATGTTTTATTAAAGTGGGTTAATGAACCTAAATAAAGTTTATGCTTTCTAAAAATGTAATTAATATCGTGTTAAATTAATGGGTTAATTAATTTTGTGTACCTTATGATAGTGTTTGGCTTAGGTTTCCAATAGTTGGAACCTATGAATAATTAATTGGTTAATTAAAATGGGAATAAGAATTGGTTATGCGATAAATATATATCATTTATAGGGCCTAAGTTTCCCATATGCTAGTAAAGGCTATTTTCCTTGTGTTTAAGATCCTTGAGAGATCGTTTTGTGTAAAGGATGGATTCCTTGCTTTGGGGACAAGATCTCATTGTTATGTTTATTATTTATTCTTATAATTTTCTATGGATATTGGTGTAGTGGTATATGGGGAAGAGAATCCCATATGTGATGTGATCCTGGGATGGATAAGTACAAAGGACTATTTTCATACATGGGGTAGGTAGGACCAGTTTTTTTGATGTAGTTGACACCTACAGTGAAGAGATGCATCCTACATGTGGTATTAGAGAGGACACGCGAGATGATTGAATGAGTTATATCTCATCTTAATTATTTATGTGGATGTTGGATGCATGTTGAATATATATTTTTATCTTATATACATTACCCAATACATTATGTAGGTTGTTTTCTTACACTATTTCTAATAGTGGTGAAGACACACCGGGAATGACACCTATTTTATGTGTTTGGCTTCTTGAGGATGGATGGGTCTATGCTTCTGATAGAGGTTGCAACGACTTGATTTGAAATTATTCTACTCCCCATGTTTATCCCCTTGATTTTTGTATCTTAATAAGTTTTCATAGAATACCTAGAAATATGGAAAATTGGAAAATGCTAATGTTGTTAAATAATTGAATAAATGATTTTGAAATCGTGGGGTTAGAAATTTCGAGGATATAATGCTAATGTTTTATTTATGAGGAACTGTGGACTGAGCTTGTTTTTTTCCTAGAGGGTGAGGAACATTGTTTTGATGCTAATGAAATGTAAGGATGAAATCATCATGGTTAATTAATTGATAAATAATTAATTAAGGTAAAGCGAAATTGTTAAATTTTGATTAATTAATATATTATAACTCTTAAAATAGTTATTTGGTTATAGGATATATTGTCTTACTAGTGGTGTTTGGGATTCTGAGATACATTATCTCTAGTTGAGACAAAAATTAGTTTATTCCCATATTTTTTTTGTGAGATATATTATATCATTTTAATTTTTTGTTTCAATATGCTACTCCACCTTGTCAGTTTAGTCAACATACACCCCAGGGATTCTATGCTCAGGGGGTGTTTATTCCAACATCCCAATGGGAGGATGGATGGCTAACTAAAACCTTTGTTCCCACACTCTTCTCAATGTAGATAGTTGTTCTGGTATGCATGTTGGTTAGCTTTAGAAATATATGTGTGTCAAGGGCTGTAATGGATTTGGGTTATTAAAACACATATATTATAGATATAGTTTCCTATGTACTACTATATGGGTAACGTGTAATGGCTATGATGGCTTTACGATCCTTTCTCGGTGTATGGGATGATTTGAGGTATAATACTTGACATATAATACCTGTTATGAGAGATTTGGTGGCTCCTAGAAACAAACTGTTTACTTTTTCATATGATAATTTGGTGGTGTGTTGCATGAGGTGTGATGTGGTGCTTCACCCTGGTGTCTTCAGTATTGCCTATTTGGGGAGATAGCTCAAGAAGAGGGATGTTGGTGAAAATCATAAAACCTAAGGGAAAGTGGTAGTCATGTACCCTTAATATTCATTATTATATAATATGATCTTGTATTCAATACATGGTGTGAGTATCCATAGTGAGGCTGGTAACATAATATTCCTGCTTAGGTGATGAGTTAGAATGATTTCTTTACTTTTTCAAAAGAGGCTCAGCGGAGGATCCTACTAAGAATATTTTTATACTCATCCAACATTATATAAACAGTTTCTCAGGTCCATTAGAGTATGTTGTAAATCAGGCTAGTTTCTAATAGCTTGGGGTTTTGTAGGAGCTATTTGGGATTAGTGGTCACTTCCATTTTACAATCTGTTGGTACTTGAAGATTTCCCATTCCGTTTTTGTCATTATTGGATTACATTAAATATGTACACTTGGGATTGTTTTACCGTTTGTTCAATGTAGGATTCAATTGGTTTCTATATTATATATCTCTTTCGCATCTGTTCTCTTAGAGGGTAATTCCTCCGAATTTTTTGTTTACTATACCCTCATTGGTAGTCACCTACCTGGGTTCGACTAGAGGTGGGTCTTAGGGGTCACTATCTCTCTTCTCCCATTAAAAACCCAGGATGGGTACACATTGTTTTATGGTGGGTGTGAAAATAATACTTTGGGTTTTATTAATCAATTTACAGTCCCTAAACAAGATGTGGGATGTGATATCCATGGACTTTGTGGTTGGGTTGCTTCATACACAAAAAAAAGAATTTCATCAAAATTGTGATCGCTCTGATGACTATTTTATTACACTTTATACCAATTCATGATACAACCAATGTTGAGGACTTGGGAAATCCCTATTTCAAATAGGGTTTTAATCTGAATGAATTTCTTTATTCAAGAGTTTCCGAAAAAGATCATCAGTTCACTAAAAACATTTTCAGAGGCATTCAGGAGGTACTACGATCCCAATTCCGTTTTAGTATATCATATCTTCCACATTCAGATGATTAGATAGAATGATCAATACATATTCAAGAGGATATTTTTTATTCTTGGGATCTTGAATTTTGTGGGGCTTGTGGAGATCAATTGGGGTAGGTTGAGTTTTTGTATTACAACAGTTACCAGTCTGCGATTAGAATGGATAATTTTGAGGCCTTTCTAATCTCTATTCTGTTTATAATAAATTTTGGAAAGTACCTTTGTTGTTCCAAGCATGTGTTAAGAGATGAAATTTAAGATTAATTTTATTGAGTAGATACTTTTTATGGCCACGATCCAATATAAGACCTATGATTCTCATCATCGTAGACCATTGTTATTTTCAGTTGGTGATCTGATGTTCTTGATTTTTTCACCATGTTTGGGTCAATGAAGGATTGCATGGAAAGGGAATATTTTTCCTCATTTTATGGGACCTATTGTGGATTTTAAATAGGTGGGGAACGTTTCTTACCATTTAAAGATACCACAACACCATAAATCAATACATAACGTATTACATTATCGTTACATTGACATTATATATATAATCCATCACATGTTATAAACATATCTGATCTGGTGGTTGAGCCTGAATTATCATTGACTGAATATACAGTCAGGATAGTTGATTCTGAAATCAAGATACTTTGTGGGATGGAGATACAATTTGATCATGTGATATGATAGCACAGTTCGTATTCTCGGGATTCATGGAACCATAAGGAAATAATGTGAGAGTAGTGGTATCACCTTTTCATTATAGAATATTCTTGATAGACATTACATGGATAGATTGTTTTTTTAGTGTGGAGGTTGTAACATACCATTACCCTTATAATAGGTATGTTTTAAAACATTTCAATGGTTTTCTTTTACTTTATCTGAGAATGGATCAAAAATAATTGGGTTAATACTAATAATGGTGATGTTAGAGATTTGATGGAGTATTATCCTTAGAGTTTTTGGTTTTACAGTTTCTTGTGGATTTACGAACCATCTAACGATGATTCCCAACTTGTAAGTTATAAAATTATAATAAAACCATTATTAACAAAAGGTGATGAGTTTTTTGGTGAATATTTTAATTTTCAATTACATGACATGTAATTAGGTTACCCATCATATAATGTCCCAATCGTAGTTTTGAAATAGTATTATCAACAGAATTATTATTTTCTCCATTCCATATTTCATTCTTCCTAACCCAATATCCTCCCACATATGTTTCTAGAGCACTCAAACCCTTCTAAGTCATTACATTAAACAATAGAGCATGGATCCAATCTTGGTGTGACAATATGGTTATGATATCTACCTTTCTGTTCGTCTCTTTCACTGCCTCTCCATAGTGTTTGATATATCATCTAGGGATTGATGGATCTAATAACTATTTTTTTGATTCAGGTATCATGGATGAATTATTATATCATTTACACTATGGTTCGTATTGGATGGTTCTATTGTGGGCTCTGTGTTTCTGTATAAAATATCGGTAGTTCTATCATGACGCCCAATTCTAGTTAACCCTTAATTTTTGTATTATTGATTTAGAATATTTTAATGTTATAAATTAAATCGATTTAAATTTATTGATTAAAACCCCAAATCCCAGGAAATTGGTTTTTTGGAAATTTATTTTTGGATTGAAATTATGAAAACAACCAATTCCTTTGATTTGGTGCGCTTTTTTCTAAATGGGTGGTAAATTTTGGATAATTAAATTATAGGATTTAACTAGTGGAATTGATAGAAATTTTATCATTTAAATTGATGAATCTAGTTGTGAGAAATGAATTGAAAAATTTAAATATGAATTGATTTCATATTTCGATTTTTGAAAAAATGGAATAAAATTGTTCTGCTAGAAACATTTGTATTTTATCTTGGAAAAAGTAAAAATTTGATTATCAAATGATTTTTGTTTTGAAATGAAAAATTGGTTTTTTTTAAATGATGGAAGGGGGATTGACTGAATATTAATCATTCCTAAAATAAGTTTCCATTCATTGATTTTTAATATAGATCAAGCATGCATAGGTAGTTTGTGAGTTATTTAGGAAAACCACGCTAGGATGAGAACACCCTAACAAAATATTTTCATTTTACTGGTCTAACTAAATTATTTTTAGATCATATTATAGGCAAGTGGTACATAGATGAGTACACTCTTTCTACTGATGAGGGACGTGTGTGCAAAATGTGGTTATAATCATATGAGTGTGTGAGGTTCCCATAACTTGAAACTATTATATCTATTGGTAGATGAACAATGTTTCTTGCTAGATTATATATGAGATATAAATATATACTAATGTTGTGAAATGATTTACATGTATTCTAAATTTATATAATCTATTTGATATAAAATCTTTATTAAGATATTTGTTAAAGTATTTACATCATTTGAAATGTATTCCATCTTTTCAAATTTAAATTAATGATTCTTTAAATATGTTTCTAACATTCTTGAACTATTTATCTACAAATTTAATGCTCTATATTTAGTTCTTTAAATGTTGAAATCATAATATGAAATTTTTAGTGAGACACAACTAGGATTTTATCTCACACCCTACATGTGCCTTCATGTGTTTTACATTATTTCTTTCCATGTTCAATTAGGGGTAAATCACCACCTTGTGTTGGTTCTAGTTGTTGATATATAGAAATAGAGAGTTTCATAAATTGATACATAGTATGTAATTTTAATTTTCTTGTACATCAATATAGTACTTCAAATTACTTATGCCAATTTGACTTCTCATACATTTTCCCATGTGCAGTTTATTTTGTGTACACAATGCCTTGTTTATCTTCTTCTACAATGATTTTGACCAAATCATTCCCACTATAATTTTGTATAATACCAATTTCTAGTCACCAACCAAAATGGATTTGCATTTCCCTTAGGGATATTCAATACTGGCTCAGTTATAGGTTTAACACGGTACCCGGGCTGGTTCATGACATTCCATGATTTTCTTGCCATTACATTATCCATGACTTTCACCAATAATGAGGTAAAAAAGATTCAAAAGTCATGTTCATGATGAAACACTATCCACCCACTCTCTTGGATATTTTTATATTGATGATAAAAAACATAATCAATCTCATATTATCAATAAACACCATAATGTGTCCTGATGTGAAAAATATATCAACAACATTAGTGTAAATAGAAATTTTAGTAGATCAATATCATGGGTGTATATTTTAACTCATTGGGGAATAAATTCCTTGAACCATAAGAAATCACTAAATTATTCTACATCAACATGCATCCAAATCTCATTGGGTATGTGTCCCACAACACCTCAAACATTACCACTTCAACTAAAAACTAGATCCTAGAGCACTGATCTATTTACCTTTTTTGAATGCTTCCAAATACATTTTAGCCTAGATAGATTCAGGATCTTAACTTGTAAATGAAATCCAAAAGGATAAAATCATTGATAAATTATAAAAAAAATCCATTACTAATTTTTGGTAATGAAGTAAATATAATCTTATATCACACTAAAGTGTACTATTTAATAAATTAATACTTCAATTTTAAACAGTTATTTCGAAACACACCTCTGGGAAACCACATTTTCGATGAAAGCAACCCAAAATGACCATAAAATACACTTAGAATAATTTCTATATGTTTTTTCCTCTAAAAATAAAAATGAATGACTACCCTGAGATGATCGAAATTCTCCTCCTCTAAAATCATTGTAATTCCAAAAATCTAATAAACTACCACATCTTCTAGAACTTGATATATTTTTATCCAAAAAATGAAACTGACTGACAGATAGATAGGTAGAGGGCCTCATTAGGATTACAAGAATGAGACTCGAGAATATGAAAACTTTTTATTGTGAAAAAAGTGATCCTTAAACACGATACATATATCATACATTGATATATTCCCCTACATAATATAGACAAGCTAAAGAATCTTCACTAATATTGTGGTTGATGATAAAAACATCCATCAGATCTAATTTTAAAGGTATTCTTCAAAACAACTTCCTCCTTCCTATAAATATTATAAAATTCCCACCTCTAATGTTCATCTTCTCACATCTAACTAACTAGAGATGAAAACAATTACTTATCCCATTAATTTTACAAACATATGGTCATATCAAGCTCTAATAACCAATAAAATATCTCCATATCAGATATACTTACCTTATACTTCACTAAGGATTCCACCTAAAATGAACACGTCAATCCTCTTCCACTGATCATTGTCATTAGATAGAATAATCCTTAGGAAGCCTACATGATCACCCTTGTGGACCTAACGAGACTAAACCTCACAATGATGGTGTAAAATAACTACAACTAATAATAGAGAATGTGATATTCTAATCCCACTTGTATGATATTTCATTAGGTATTTTTAATTCACTTTAATATCTGAAGTCTACCCAATAAAAAATTAAACTCAAAGAATTGTGATGGATGCCTATCGACTAATTCCCTTCCCGAGGAGTGGAATCACCAACTTTGGTAATTTTGTTGGATTATATTCCATGACTTGATCTTGGTATTCTCTAAAACCATATGTCTTTGTCATTACATTATGTCTTATAGCACACACCATGATCAGATAACACTATTACCCTACTTACTCATTAAAAATTCATTATCACAATCTTCACACTCCTACCTATATGTCAATAAAATCCTCTGATACAAGTATTTCATAAACCTCAACTAAAAATGGTTCACTTACTATATAGAAAATCAAGGATGGGAGATAATGACCCTCCACGGCCTTCCTCTCGAGGGACCAATTTTGGCAACGTAAAAAGTTGGAATAAAATTCACACATATGGGAGGAATTTTAAACAATAATATTCGATCAGGATATCGATAGAAAACCGGAGAACTAATCCATGACCAAATATAAAAATTGAAACCAAAACAATATAAAAATAATATGGTAATTAAATAAAATACCAATATAATTTTAATAAGAACCTAAAAGAGAATAATATTGTATTTTCTTATAAACAACCTCAATGTATGAGGTGATAATGTCAAAAATGGCACATGAACGACTCATAGAAACAAAAAAATAGTTTTTATATATGTTGGATGAAGATAAAAAATTATTTAGTAAGATCATTCCCAAAGGCTCTCGTTCAAATTGGAAAAGAACATACAGCTGCATCAGGGTGAAAATATTCAAACCAAATGCACCTACATGCCAACATAATAGTACCATCAATTTATAATAACCTAATAAGAAACATATTGATTAAATGGAACCCTTAAACACATTACCACATGTGATCTTCCCTTAAAGCCCAATATCTTATTCCATGGTTCTCCCATGGCTTCCATATAATCCAACACAAACAAATAGTCCATAACATCACATTTCACACTAGAAAACATAATATGTCACATCCCATATCATAATTAGCCACCTAGGTCATCATATCACATATTATTTTTTGTCTCTTGGTTCATCCCATTACAACAAAAAAAGTAACCATGATAATATAGAATCATGAATTTAAAGGATATCAAACTTATTCCCTCCATTTACAAAGATTTCTCCCAATTTATAAAAACCAAATCATCTAGTTAAACAAAACCACAATTGAAAAATAACTGAAAAACCGAAACATATCATATATAAGAACCTATCATAGAAGAGAGGACATGGATGAAAATGTATCCATCCATCCATAATCACAATATGAATATTATTAAAAATACCTCCAGCACATTTGGGTTCTAGTACATAGTTATTGAGATTGGTGTGGTGAGTATAGAAACTCAATGAAAATAAAATGAATATATAATATAATAATAATATAGGTCCAACCTATGGGTCCACCACCAGAGATTCATCACAACCTATAACATCTACCATAATATCTCAGAAAATTTTCTAAATTCATTTATTCCTATAAATGCATAACACCATAGAATAAATCCACACCACAAACAATATTCCACATTTTATATATTCATAAAATTTCTATATTTCTATAACCAGTTACATGTATTTAACCAGCCCACTCATTTCAATATTTAACAACTACTACATTAACCACACATCTAATTATAATTCATTTTTTCCATTATCTATTAAAACCCATGAAAAACTACTTTCCACATTTAAGTTTAGTTCCATTATCATCGAGAAACTAGAAACACCCATCCCCCCACCACAACCCATCCTTCTCAAAGAAACAAGCCCCACATTTCCACCAGCACATGTCACGATCACTTCTTCATCAAAACCCCCACGAATAAAACCCACATATAATTGAATCCACCCACACACCAAGAACACAGATCACATCAACATTTTATATAAAATATTTTAAATTTAATCATGGTTCTTTTCATCAGATTTACATTACTTTTTTATTTTATTATCAGAGGAAACATAATTTCCATGGTTTAACAATTTATTAGTTTAATATATGTCAAGAAATATTTTTTTAATATAATTTCAAACAATTACACACTCATGTTTTTTATACCCATTTCTATTTAAACAAAATAAAATTCACCCAAATATTATTATTTGCAGTTATATATCAACCATTCATAATTAAAAAAACATCAACTGTAGTAAATTATTTGTTTCATTTACCACCACTATAAATATTAATTAGATATTTTCATTATCAATATTAGTCTATAGAATAATACCTATGAAAAGGTTAATATGACTAATAACTCTCCCACATGTCCAATTAGATGTTATTATAAGGATCCCCTACCTGAAATAATTTTTTCTGGAATCACATCCAAATGTTAGAATGAGAAATAGGAAACCATCGAGCACAAAAAAAAAGAAATTACTAAAATGAACGATGAATACGACATCTAATATTATTAACTTACCAGATAGTCACTGAAAATTGTTTTCAAGGAAAATGCTATTTTTTGGATGAATAAAAACGATAAAAAAGGGGGAAATGGTAAACTCATCTAAACACACAATAGATATATTAACCAATTTTATGGATGATAACCAATGGAATTTGGTATAAAATCTTCTCTGGGAATCTCTTGGATAACTAGTGAATTAATATAAATTCCTGATGAAATTTGATGGTTGAGATGGAATATAGATATTATATGGAGTATAGAAAAATAACACAATGATGTTTCCTACCTCACATTACAATATATTTTAGTTTTTCCAATAGGGACATATTTATTGTAAAAGTGCATTTTATGTTGGTAAAACATTTTACTAACACAGAAGTCCCTTTCAATAAACAGTCGGTAAAGAATCTAGCACTAAATGTTTTCGAAAAATATAATGTATTTATGTTCTAGTTATAATGATACCAAAAGAAAGTATATATGTTGGTTAAGGATTTTACCAATATATTCTTATTACAAATTGCTCTAATGGTAATAATTTTACCAATATATAATACCTACTAATAAATTATGTTTGAATAAAAATTAAAAAATGAAAATTAAGTAATTTATCATATATAATTAATCGATTTTAATTATTAAACAAATGATGATTGAATTGAATGTGAAAACATATAAAATAATGTAATTATATTAATAATAATATTTAATATAAAATGTTGAATAAATAATGCATGAACCCACCCCAAGACCCTAATAGGATCACTTAGTTGCATACATCACACCCCCATGTATAATAAACCCTTCCATACACCACTATCCTAACTCGATAATTAAAAACCTATATATTCCCTAGGACCAGCGACCAAGATTCGGCTATAAAAAAACTTTCAGTCCACTAGTAGTAGTAACTCATTCATGTCGGAGGACTAGCAAGCTAGCTCCAACATCAGTGTGAATAACATCGAGCCAGTTTTAATACCTTTGAGAATCCTCAAGTCACTGATACACCACACCCTTTAGCTCTAATATCTACATCACATACAACCAAAATTCATATCCACAAATCCGTGAAAATTGTCTACATGAATTGAAAACAAAGAAAAAATAAGATAAATGACACATGAGTTGGTCAACAAACTCATACCTCAAAAATTATTAAATATAAAAAAAATTATGTAAATAAACTATTTGTAATGATAAAATGCCAACTTTAATTTGAAAATCATTAAAAAGAGACACAAAGGGGTGAAGGAATATGGAACAACTCAACTCCAATGAAATCCAGCCTAAAATATATATGGATCCATGCATTGATAGTACATCCATAATCCAACATGTCACTGTAAATCCAGATCAGCATATCAAGAGACTTATCAGATTGAGGTTTCTATGACCTGAAGATGTGAAATTGAATTGGATTTCCCCCTTTCATTCTAACTTATGATGTTTTCCATGCAATACTAATACTACATTTTAGTAACGGTTCCTTCCTTTGACCATGTTTCATTCATTAATATTAGAATATACATTTGTAGTGGAGTCCCAAACATTTAAAATGTTGATGAAGGCAGAAGCACACACCAATAAGTGAATGAGAAATGTATCAATTCTTCCTCCAAGAAATAATCATTTTACATATAGAGATCAAAAGTATGAATGTTAGTAGAAATATGATTCCACTTCCAAAAAAATTCCATCAAGGATCATGATATAGGGTCATCATGACTCTATATTCCTTGGTAGAGTAAGATATCATACCTTTTTTCAGCAATTCAGCAAACCATGTCAATATGAAAAATAAATCTCAAATCTCACTAGTCCCAAAAATACTCTACTGTCAAATCAACTTTAATGTGCTTCATCATACAGAAAATCAAGTAACTTTTCTTTAACGGTAGTGAAATTATAAAATAATTGATAATTCTAGTATATGAACTACACAAATAAAACTTTAAGACAACAAAAATTAGTCCCTATAAAGATGAAAAAATGTGGTTTGGAAGCTCAATACAACCACCAAAACATTTAATCAAAAATAATCTTTGGAGACCTCTAATGTTCACAATTGCTGAAAACCCTAGAAAAATTCTAGAAACAACATCACTTTTAAAATTAATGAAGCACTATGGATCATCTATCAAAGATAAAAGATTTAAAATTCAGAATAAATATCAAAAAATGTGACATTATATACTCTTGACTTCAGTCAAATAAAAACTGTACAAATGAAGATAAATCACATCAAATAGAAGAAACATTTAAATCAATACAGTATAGTGATCTAAGATTTGTTTCAGCAATAAAACTGATTCACCCCTGCTTCAAATTCATCAAAAAATCCACACAAAGACATCAATAATTATGATTAGTAGTGTAATTTCCCTGGAATGACTCTAATTTTAAACATAGGTTTTCTTTTCTGTTCATCCACCATTTTAAGAAAGAATTAAATCTTTGTTTTGATTATTATATTATAATGTGACTTCACTGTCATTTTATTTTTTTAAAATCCAATGCATATTGATAATTAAAAAAACAAATGAGACAAGTGAAATCTCATAACAATAAAAATAAAAACACAAAAACTCACATTTTCCCCATAATTTAAGGAAATAATTACTGAAAATTCCCATCTTTTGAAATCCTTCAATGGTGTACTTCAATCTAATTATCAATAGAGGTGATAAAGTGATAACTGAAACAACTACAATTCATTTTGAACACCTAGTGTATAATTTAAAATAGATTATACTACATGAAACTTTGATGAGAGGGATGAAATCTATTGAACATCTTAATGAATGTATGGTTATTATTTATAATGAATTAGAAATATAGGGATATGTAAATATTATATGAAACTAATGTGAATAGGTCCAAGATGGTTTTATATGACCATTTATTGTAGAATAATGGGAGACAATAAAAATATATCTGAATAAACCAATTATCAATTTCATTAGTTATGGGAATATACCCATAGTTACAAAAGTAACATCTCTTGTATTTGTACTCAATAATACCCAACTATTTCATTTTATGTTTTATAATATAAATAATCTATGTAACATCTCCTACAAATCATTTTTGAAAAAAATTAATTATTATATAGTTTATCTTCATCACCGTATTTCATCAATGAAAAATTATGTTATTCTTAAAAGTATGAGTATGCATGGGTTGAATGCTTTATCATAAGCAATATTGAAATATATATATATTGTTCTTTAATGCATAATTCAAACAAAATAGGCATTACAATATCAATATTATCATATATGGGTACTATGGTGATTAAACCATGGTCCCCTAGATTCTTTGTAAATTGTTTCTAAGAATCTATGATAGCTCTTAACTGGGTAGTAAAAAACACCACAAGAAAAAAAATATAGACCACATTATCCAAAGACATCTCAAAAGATGTATATTGATCCATTAACATTTACTCGCATTATGAATAATTTAAGCACTTCTGCATGAAGATCATATTGGTTTCCTCAACCTATATAAAAGGTATAGATCCATGTAATGAAATTTCATTTATTTGACTACATTCTTCCCTTGAGGAAGAATATTATCAATGGAAATTAATTAATTTATCATTAAAATATTTGGGCCATATATAATAACTCAAAAATTGATACTAACATAATGAGTGTAGGATCAATCAAACAAAAAATCTATATGATACTATTATTACCATTTTTTCTAATTAAAAATGTGTAGCCATTTTTATAGTTTTGAAATGCAAATTCTTTAGAGAATCAATAGCTTGATCATAATGATACAAGAGAAATGGGTTGACTAACGTAAAGGGTTTCATTTTATAATTTCAATAGGAATTTATACATAAATATTATTTTTTTTGAATGATAGGAATCCACTTATCACATATATTTATTAAACAGAAAAGGACACCAAAAAACTAATTAATTAATAGAGTAAATCAAAAAAATAAATTTGATAAGGAGGGATATGGAGGAATGACAATAATAAATTTTACACTGATACATTTATATTGACTTATGTTATTGAAAAGTATAGATATTCAATAAAAACAATGATATATATATATATGTAATAATATAATGATGACACCTTTTTCATTTGATCATAGAGGATAAAACTCTAGGATTAGGGAAAATTCCCAAAATCTTTACCAATTATTATTTAATGATTACACCCACTCTATTAGTGGATTCCATTAACGATTTGAGTTATATTTTTTATACTATTATAAATTTAACAATTTCATCACATTCATCATGTGACACTTTTACTAATTTTTATATATGAATACCTGATGTTTTGCATGGAAAATGTGGAAAACAGGGATATAATTCTAGCACATTATTATAATGGAATAAGAAAAAGATCAAATGAACCAATAAATTAAGGTTATCCTTGTATGACATGGTTGAGCAGATGCACCGGGGACTAAGGGTCACACAGGGATACCATGCTAATATAATGTGGACAACGATGGTTGAGAGGTGAAAATGGGTTAGAACACCTTTGATGGATGGTCTAGTGAACGGTTTTTCATTAGGATGTCATCCGGGAATAGATAGTGGTGTTTGCACAATGTTGTTAGTGGGGGATGATGACTAGGAATATTGATTGTTTCTTTTGATTATTTGAATGAGGAATTTAGATCCACAGCTGTGTAGGTTCCCCATGAGGATGTTTGCGTGTAACACTGGAAAGGAAAGCCAATGAGTAAATGGGATGTAGGGTTGGGGAATGGGGTCATGGGGGATTCTAGATGGAATGACCCTGGAAGGGGTTCCTAATATCTATATAATTGATATAAAAAATTATGTTGTGTAAAAATTATATATATATATATATTATCATATCTTTTTTATGGGTATTTTTTCAATTTATGGATATTTTAATTAATAATATAATTCTATTATCAGAAAGATATTTTTGTAATAGTTATTATATCTATCTATGTATTCAATGTTATGGTATAATATTTTTTTTTTCAAATTATTTCTTTATGAAAATTTTTATAATGGATAATTATTTCTTGGTAATAATAAACAATAAAAATGGATTTATTTATCAGTAAATCTAATTATGTTATTGTTATGATAATCCAACTATTTAAATGTTGGGAAATGATTTTTTTCTGTTGAACTACTAATATAAATGGATATATCTATTGGTAATGAAAATTTATGGTGTATTTAGATAATATCAATAGAAATTAATATCTATTGGAAATATTCATTTTTATTAATAGATATATTATCTGTCAATAAGTCTCTATTGGTAAAATCCAAATTATTTGTACTGTAAAAATAGATAAAAACAACTTAAAATGGAAAAGAACATAGAATATAATAAGGGACCATGCTGCAGTAGGGATTCTCATATCGATGTCAATGAAAGCATTGATGTTTATACCATAGATCTGAAAAATATGGAGAAGTTTATATGTTATATGATGGACCACCATGCCAAAGATATCAAACAATTACAATAAAACCATTCCAAAGCACTTCCCAATACCACTTCTACCCTGAAAATGTATACATCCCTATTATTTTCCAACAAACAATAATTCAATTTCAAGGTGAACATGATAATACTATGTTATATTTTTCCAAAGAACAAAACCACATCCTTTATGAATCTACACCATATATGTGTCTCAATACTACCACTATGATGTATTTTGAATAGACACAAAGACTCCCCCTCTAAGAAAATATCATAATGGGGACCTCTCCAATCCTTAATTATGACGCTCAATGTCATGTCTCAATAAACAATGTTATTGAATTTTTTTGAGATAAATATTTTAGATAAACCTTATCCTTTTCCCATCCATATTTCCTAGAACATTCTCTAGACACCTAAATCAACATATTTTCCAAAATGTAATGGGTCATAATGTCTATATGGTTACATGATTCATATACCATTTCCCTCTTCAGTTTTAGTATGAATGAAACACATGAAATCATTAAAAACATTAACACGTCATTTATATACACGAATTATATCCATTTCAATTCATTTAGTGCATAAATATTCCTTTTCAATTCTTCTTGATCACACATGGACTTTTCGTTCATTTCTAGAAATTTTTGTATATCAATTTATTGAAAATGAATGACAGACTCCCTTTACTAAAAATACCATATCTATATTTACTAAATATATATATATATATGTATATATTATCAAACCATACCATCATAATAATTCCATTATATCTACCACTTATGGAATCATCCAAGTTGTTAGCATTCCTGTGGTGGTACAATATCAATAATTCGTAGTTATTGACTTGTTCCCACCAAATTCTTTTCCTCTTGTATAACTCCTTTTGAGAGAAGATAAACTATAAACTATTTTGGGTTTATATACATCATATAATCTTGTATAGTGGTAGTGTATCAATATATTAGAAGAAATAAAATTTCTAGTCCCTCATGGTCTTGAGTGGGAATTTTTTTTTCATTGATGCATATTAAATCCCCAAATCATTATACGTTAGGACTCAACCATGTACTTCAATAGATGCACCACTATATTATATAAATACTACCTTACTGAATAATAAGGTTGTTATTTTTTATATATTAGTATCATATTAATCTCTAAATTTATTTTCAGACATTTCCATTAAAATGTGAATTTTACCCCTTCACATGTAAACATGGTTAGAAGGTTGTCCAACAGAGGAATATATTGAAAAAAACAGTAATAGAAAGTTGTTATTAATAATAAAACATTGAAAAAATTTATTTTATTCAGTATAGAAATATTTATGACTAGATATATATTATATACCTCAACCATTATTAAATAATTAGAAAAAAATGACCATGAAATGAATCTATATTTAACAAAAATTCATATTTTTCTATTTCCCATAAAAATATATTTTTTTCAACATAATTTTTTCTTGATGAACCTCATGTACTTTATATATCTTATGTATATCAGGTTATAATCATATTATACCAAAAAAATTTAACATTAAAATAGATGAATATTATATTCATCATATCAAAAATATCGTAAGGTTGGTTTGTCAATTGAAAAGTAATTTCTGTAAAATCAAAATGTTTATAAGTTATTTGAAATTCATTTTTCAGTATATCACCATTATTCACCATAAGATATCCACAGTGAAGATAAATCATTGAAAAATATTGGCACTATGACTTTTATCAAATTGGGAATTAATTTGCAGTTAACGATTGTTACTTTTCATAGAATGAACAATTTTCTATATATAATGAATGAACTACATCATAGATATATTATTCCCTTTAGGGAATAAAAAAGGTATCTCCACGATGAATGAATTTGGAATATATTTCACCAATCAAAAAACTCATGCATATATTTTATTATCTCATCCAACTCTACAAGTTCCATACTATAAAAAGTTATAGATGTTTTCTTTTATTTAGGAATGATTTGAATAGAAAAACCCACTTCATTTTATGGTAAATATAAAGGAAATCTGTATTGGAAAACATAAATTACAATTTTTACCATTTGTACATTCTTTATGACTTGGATTTATTCTTTATATAAAGAAAACATTTTCTATTTATCTTCCTTCATAATTACATTATTGTGAGCAACTAGTTATGGGTATATAAAATAACAGGATATGATTTCACCTCATTGAGTATACGAAATTCTATTTCACCTAAAAAATAATACTAAATTTTCTCTATTATAAATCTCTATGAAATTTTAAAAATAATATTATGAACTAATTTTTAATTTTAATATATAATTCATTTCATGATTTCTACAGTTTTCCCAAGAACAAATCATGTTTTTTGTAGAACTAGTGATATCTAATGTGGATATTATAAATCTAGTCAGTAATTAAAAAAATGTTCTATAATTGAAGAAGCTATATCATAACATACTATAAAAAAATTATGCTTCTAGTTATAATAAACTAATGGAATACAAAATAGGAGTTCCCATAGGATACATCCAGTTTAAATTCGATGATGAAACGATACATACATACATACATACATTAATGTTTAAAATGTAATCTAAAACATGAACATATTTTTAAAAAATTATTATACCTTCCATCATATCCATGAAAACTACTCAATTTACTATCATATGTTTCACGTGGAATAGGAAAATATTTGTGCAATATGAAATTCTTTGTAAGGTGTCGCAATCTTATGAAGCTATCATAATATGAACATTTCATTAGTGTTATGGAAGGAACAAAATAAATAATATGAATCTATAATCAACATAACATTTTGGAATTATATTTCCACATTAATAAATATTCACATGGATAATAATAACAATTGAACTCATTGTAATGTAATGCATAATTCGCCACAGCAAAACATTTTTTAAGGATTTATTTAATGACAATATACATATATGGTGAGTGGTGTAATATCTCGATAATTTAATATATATATTCTATTGAATTAATTTTAATTCACAGATGGATTGTTTTATACATAATTCATAGTTTATCTTTCATTGTATAGAACACCATGTTTATCATTCACTTCACATAACATTGAGTTTATTTGATAACTTGTGTTATCAATAAGTCTGTGTATTACTATACCACAATATAATAATAATATTATTCATTAAACATAATTTTTATCACATATACATTAGAATGGTATAAATGAGGTTTCTTACTATGATTATGAATATATCAATTAAACATGTTTATATAATTAATCATCTGGTGACCAATTAATTATAAATTAAAATGAAAACCAATTGACGGTAAAGGATATGATTCTTTGAGAAACTATTTTTATTCCACAAAAAGGTTTTCATCTTAATAAATTAAATTATTCACTAATATTGAATTATGTTAATGAAATTTTTATGTCATATATTTAATCAAATCATTTTAAATTCATCCTATAATTTTGTAATTCTAAAATTAAAAAAAATATTATTTTTTAGCATTAAAAGTGTGTATTTTTTCTAAAAGGATTTTTTTCGGATTTTATTGAGAGACATAATGTAAAACTTAATTTTTTATCTTTTATAAATTTTATTTTAAAAATTAACCTTATTTGTTGATCTTGGTATATCAAAAATTACTTTTGGTTGATTTTTGGTATTTTTATGAGAACTTTCATATTTTTATGAATAATTAATGTCAGATAATTTTAATTGAAAACCTCATTTTATTCGAAATAATTTATATTGTTAATTTATAATTGATATTGGTTTTAAAGTATAATCAGTTCAATTTTATATCAGTTAACCAAATTTAAATCATTATAATAAATATCACATTAAAATTTTATATAAAAACATTACTATTATTTAAAAAGAGCTTTTGAAATTCATACTATCTCATCATTCCTTTTAGAGATTAATATTAAAATAATATCCTCATATAAAGTTATTGGAATGTGTAAAAATGGATTCTATATTTGTAATAATAAAAATTTATAATTTCTATTTAGGGAAAATTAAATTTTTACCAAAATTATTATTGAAATAAATTAAATGTTAATACAGCTATTAAGGTTAAAATAATGTGTTTAATTCATGGTTAAATTTTTTTCTTATGTCTAAAAATAACCTATACAATGTTTTAAAACACCATTAATGTCAAATATTGGACTGTACAACCACATGTATCGAATTTGGTTCCATATTTAAGTCACAAGTTGAAAGCAAGACCTCCCAATAGTGTTTACCATTTTATATTTACAAAAATGTCCCTCCTCCCCCACTATTAAAAGGCACCCACCCTTACACTATCTTCAAAACAATAAATACATTTTGAATCATCCATACCCTGTCCATATAAGCTATAAAAAATCCCAAATATCATCCTACAAGCCTCAAAATTATAATAAATTAATCAATGTAATTCCTTTACATTGAACAAAATGGATTCCCCCCAAAAAAGAGGTGACATTCATCAACTATCACATTTGATTTATTTATATATCCACCCCTTACATTATTGTTATTCAATGATTATATAAAAAAATTATCCTAAATATTATTATATGTATTTATTT
Organism: Viscum album; assembly: GCA_963277665.1. Classification (NCBI taxonomy): domain Eukaryota; kingdom Viridiplantae; phylum Streptophyta; class Magnoliopsida; order Santalales; family Viscaceae; genus Viscum; species Viscum album. Next base: position 1,331,813,803 of record OY728148.1, on the reverse strand, counting down.
TATGGGATAGAACTACACCTACACACACATCAATCAAATGGGTAATGAAATCACCATTCATGTGTACTGAGAACTATTTCCTCGCGAAATAATGGTGTTCTATTTTCCATGGCCACCTATTATAATTACGAATTAGCATGGACATAATTTTTTATTATATATATATGATATATTTAATTTATTTATATGTAAAGAATTATTATATAATATATAACTTCATTCTTTCCATTTAGTGGGAATGTTTTAATATCGTTTGTGGATGGGTGGACTATCAGATCCTTAATATGATTTGATACGTTCCCACATTAAATGGAATATATTAAGTATAGGTTTAATAAATGAATGTGATATAAATGGATTATTCATTATATTAAATAAATAATTATATATCTTAAAATATAAAATATCACTTATATCATTCCATTCCACACACTAAAAATTTCATAATTTCATTCATGGAAGTGTGGACTATCACCTTCTCAAAGCGATGTGATTCTTCCTTTTTCATCACCTCATCATATGTTTTATATATATATAAGTATATATAAATTATTAATATGGAATAAATTATATAATAGTCATTATGTAATGATAAAGGTTACTTATAGCCTTTCTGTAATGATCATTTAAAAATGGGAATGTTTATGATGCATATGTAAAACCTACCAACTTCGTTATCATAACAGTGGTTCATTTTTATGAAGACAATTCATGTACGATTTTAAAAGTATAATTTATTTAAAAATTTGATTATTATTTTATGTTTATTATTATTTATATATTAAATAATGGCCACATTGTCCATATTTGACCTATCAATGTCAGTTTTGATACGTAAAATGAATATAGTCAAAACATTTGAATTAAACATTATTCGTTAATTAATTATATAATAGAATATTTATAATTGAAATAAAAGTAATAATAAAATTGTATAATTTTTTATAATATAGATAGTTAACATAATTTTATTATTATTTAATACATTGGACATGAATGAAAAATCAAACTCATGGTATGGGCTTTTAATCTTATATTTTTTATATTAGAGATAAATTTCATATTCACCATTTAATTATTTTTTGTGGTATATCAAAAAAATATTTTTATATATTATATCATGAATAGTTTTTTATTATTTGTATATTACATTTTAATTTTATGAATATTACTTTTGGGGTTTCCAATTCAAATGTTACTACTGTTGTATGGTGATTTCTAGTATCACTTTTATTTCTGCATGACTTATTTCATAATCACCAATTATTTTTGTTTTGGGGTGTACATAATTACCATTAATGATTTTATAATTTGTATACTTGTTATTATGTGGATTTAAATATCCATTTCATGAAATATATTTCATGGTGTTAACAGTTTCTATATCGCTAAAGTGGTAAAGTAATCAAGTAACAATCCACCTTCATTGATACATTTTGTAGGTTACATAAAAATATTCTATTATGAGGTTTATATACTTGTAATTCAATAAGCAGTATCATTAATATCCTTAATCCCATGTTATTAAATTTATATTTTTTGTTTCTCATGCATGGGTCTTATTTTTCAGATATTTCAATGTAGATGAGATGTTATTGAATGAATAAAGATTATTTTACCTAGAAATATTGTATTGATATTTTAAGGGAATTTTCATTCATCAATGTCCAAAATAATTTTTTTAATTACAAAATTACATTATTTATTATTTATACCATCCTAATTATTTATTTGGATGGATAATTATTGTTTTAATAAGATTGTTAGGAAACTAGTTTATTTTCAACAGGTTGATTACGTCTTAAAGGGATTTCTATTAAACTAATTTATTTCACATGGGATAATCATAACTCTATGATAATGTTATTAAACCGATTTATTTTATATGGGTTAATAATTTTCGAATGTTATTTTTATGGAACACATTTACCTTAAATTGGTAAACCATGTTCTAAAGAGGTTTATATAGAACCCATTTTCTTTCTATTTCTTAATCATGTAGTACATATATTTTTATAAAATCCACTCCATTTCCAATGGATAATCATGTTATATGGATATGTACTTGAAACACAATTTATTACAATGGTATATAATGCTTCTAAGTGAGTTAAATTGAACCTATTTCCCACACATGGGTTAATCATATTCTGATGTGATTTTTTGGGAACCCAATTCTTTACAATGGGTTAATAATGGTTCAATGATATTTTTATTGAACCATTTTATTTTCCACGGTTTAATCATGTTGTAAATAGATTTGTATAACTCCAAATAATTTTCCATGGTTTAATCATGTTTCTATGATATTTTTTTAAAACATATTTTTTTATACTGGTTAATCAGGTTATGAAAGGTATAATGGTTGTTCCTTTGATTTACGATGAAATTAAATATTTTATGTGTTATGGTACATTGATAGCTAATGGGTGGTTCCATGATAAACCAATGATTGGTGGTTCAGGGATATAGAAATGATGGGTGGTTCCATGATAATCCAATGATGGGTGGGAACATGATATCCCATCAATTCATTGGTTATGGAATTCGTCTTTATGGTTATTTAATTTGTATGTGTGACATTTATGGAATTTTACAACATAGTTATTCCATTTATAAGAATAAGAATTATAATTATGTTCTATGAAACCATTATGTTTTTATTTATACTGTCTATGGGTTTGTAATGTTTCTATTTATTGAGATTGACATCACATGACTCATTATTATTTATTATGATGAAATTTCACTTTTCTTGGTTTTTATATTTTATGATCTAGGTTTTGATGGGTATGTGTTAAATTATTATTTCTTATGAATGTTTATTATTTCATGATACCATTATTAATGCTAATGATCAATGATGATATTTATATTTTAATACTAATTTTAAACCTTAATAATAATATGAGATCACCCATCTCATATTTTCTATTTCCCCAGATTTAAAAGATTGATGTTGAACCATTTATGTCTATAGTGTATTTCACAGGGATGATGTTGATTAAAAATGTTAAATAATAAAATATGGGTATTATGATAGATGATGTTATCCATTATGAACTAGTCATTTAAGATGATAGATTAATGTGAATTGTTTATGTAGGAATTTTCACTAGTTTTCTAAATTTATAAACCTAAATGGTCCTCTAGAATATATGAAATCCAAATATTCATATGAGGATGTATTAAGTGTTTTGGATACTTTCATAGGCCTATATGATTATGGTTTATTATGTGTTCGAATTATTAGACATCACCTTTTAGGTTTTTATGTTGTATAAATTTGGTGGTTATCAATAATGTTTTTGGAGACTTTTATTTATTGTGGTTTTTAACTACTAAGAACAACATGATGTTTTTTAGGGAGGATTTTTTATGTATTAAATAATAAAATCTATAAAAAAGGGATAGGTTAAAACCCATAACATATGTCAAGGATGCATGCATGAACCCAAAACCAAAGTGAGATAGGTGTGTAGAACCTACCACTAGCCTACATTATTTCCTGGTGAGTTTGAAAATATTTTCAGGTAATAAATATGTTTGTTTACGAAATATATAGGTTGTTATTTGAGTAATGATGGATGATTTATCATGGAAGCATATGTGATCATATCATTTTAATATTTTTTTTGATAAATTTTTAAGAAATGTTTATATATATTTAAGGATAGTTTGTTATGGAATAATTTATTTTTAACATTGGTTATTATTATTTATTTTTGATCCTTTGTTTATCCTTTGTAGTTTTACTCATTTTTAGAATTAACTTAATAATTTTTATCCACTTTTGTTTTAGTTAATGTCAGAAAAAAGGAATAACAACATGAAAATTCCTATTATGGTTATGTTGTATTTAACGTTAGATTATAGTTCATAAAAAATTTAATAATCTTGTTGATTGATAATTGTTTGGAGAAGAAGATAATATTTTAATGTAAATTAATTAATGGATGAAATTATTCTCATCAAGTATTTATAATATATTTTTCTTTTTTTCTTTATCTATATTTTCAAAGAATTATTTTACTATTGTAAAAGTATTATGAATGAAAAATATTATCCCAATTCCTTCAATTCTGATGAACCGATGGCCTTTTCGATTATCACGGATTTATAGGTCCTTAGCAATTTATTGATAAACCATTTTTTATTATCAATAACCTCAATCACTCTCTATGATTATTTATGCTTTTCTACTATTCCCCCATATGTTCCTCCTATGTGGAAACGTAGTAATTCAATACTTATTTTGAAGAAGAAGATGTTTTATTAACCATTTTTTAAATAGGGGTTTGAATAATGGAATTAAAAACATGTTAACCCTTTGAAAACCAAGAAAATATTTGATGGGGAAATTCATTTTAAGTGGTGTATGATGTAACATCTCCATATTTTATGACATATAATATCTAAATTTATTTCTTATTCATTGATAGTTTCAATAAAATCCAATTTTTTTAATTTATTATATGAACACCAATTTATCCTACATTTCACATAATATTGAGTTCATTTCATAAAATTTTTTAATTCATGGACGTGTCTTAATAGACAACAATATACTGTTAAAAAATTTTATTTATCATAATAGTAATCACCTTGAAATAATAATGGATGTAATTAATATTATTAAATAGATTATGAATATTTTTTTACATATTTATTTAATTAATCCTTGAGTTACCTATTTAGCACTATAAAATGAAAACCATTTGAATATAAAGGATTTGATTCATTAAAAATCTATTTTTATTCCCATACAGTCATTACATATTAATAAATTAAATTAATAACTATTATGGAATGATATTAACTAAATTTATAAGAAATATTTTTAATCCAATCCTTTTAAATTCATCTATTAAGTTATATAGGTTTAAATTATGAACAAATCAAAATTTTATTCATTAAAAGGGTGTATTTTTTCTAATAAGTGGATTCCCTCCTTTTAATGGAAGAAATTATTTGAAACTGATAATTTTAAAATTTTAAAAATAATATTTGAACAAATAGTCTTCTTTTTTCTAAGAGAAATTTGAACATATACTATGGCTTTTTTTTATTTTCTAGAGAACTTCCATATTTTTATGAATAGTAAATGACATTGAATTTAAATTGAAAACATTATTTTCCACCAAATAATTCATAGTTTAAAATTACATTTTACATTTTTTTTTAATTAAAAATATATAATTTTTAATTATTTTAGGAAAATTTCATTCACCAGAATTAATATCAAATCAATATTTTATATATAATAATTTCAAACTTTTCAACTTTTCTCTTCCAAAACCTATTATCTCATCCTGTCTGTTGGATTAATATTAAATTATTTCCTCTCAAATATATGATTTAAATTCATAAATATAGATTAAATATTTTAAATCAGAATAATTTATAATTTCTTAAATTGATAAATTACTATTTTTACTAAAAAATATTGGTGAATGAAATTATAATTAGTCATAATGATTAATATATAAAACAATGTGTTCATATAATGGTTAAACTTTAATATTAAGTTACTAAATGACTTTTAATCATGTAAAATCAAATTAGAGTGACATGAATCAATAATATAACCACTTGGATGTATTTACATTTATTATTGGAGTTAAATTTAGTAAGAGTTAATTACAAATAGTTTGTACCATTGTATATTTACAAGAATGACGGTCGTCCACTATAGAAAGGAAATAATAGTCCATCTTTATACACACCTCTAAATACCTTTTGTCTCATAAAAACACTAATAATAAAGATCCCAAAATATAGAAACATATCAAAGAATAATCACTCGCGGTAGGAAAAAATCCATGGAAGACTTCTGCTATAAACAAAAATGAGTTATGTAGAAAAGAGGTACCATTCATCAATGATCACTTCTAATTTGTTTGTTTCTATACACCTTAAATTTTTATTATTATATGATATTATAATAACCTTATTATACTATATTTAGTAATATATTTATATGTCTGTGTTTCTACCATCACATTCAAACCCTTCTATCAAATGGGTAATGAAATCAACCTTCGTGTGTACAACAATATGCCGCCTTGAAAAACGATGGTGTTAATTTTAACTTTATTTCATCTTATGGTTATGAATTATGATGTAAATTATTTTTTTATAGTATATTTAAGATATTTATTATTTATTAACAATAATTTAAGGGTTTTATGACTGAAAACTTCATGCTATCAATTTTTTTGGAATACGATAACATCGTTTGTGGACATGTGGAATACTGCCTCTTCAAAGTGATGTGATACATTGACCCTTTTCAAGGGATGTATAGAGGAATATATTATTAAAAAAACATTAAATATAGGAAATTTTTATTATAAACATGAAATATTTATCTATATTTTCATATAACATATCATTTTATTCTTTCCATTTTATATACTGAAAAAGTGAAAATGTCTTTTGTGGACGAGAGGACTACCTCCTCCTTGAAGCGGTGTGATTAATCATTTTTTATAGACACAATAAAAAAATGTTATAAATATAACTATATAAAATTTTATATTAGGTTATTTCTGATATATCATTAATTCTAGAAAGATAAAAATTACATTCATTTTTTTCTATAAAAGACATTACTAAATGGAAGTGTTATTCATGTGTACATACTCCCTACCATCTCCTTGATCTTAAAGTTTGAAATTTTTTCATAACTTCCATTAATTTATTATTTTAAAAATAATTTGTGTGAAAATTTTATAATAATTTCATGTATATTATTATGGATATATTTAAATAATGACCTCATTGTCCTTAGTCGATATATCAAAGTTATTTTGGAAATATTTGCTAAATATGGTCCAAACATACAATATTAACATTTCTTATCAAGTAATATTATATAATAGGGTTATAAGTGAAATAAAAGTAAAAATAAAAATTATAACTATTTTTAACGATATATATAATTATCATAAATTTACTATTCTAGAATAAAGAAGAGAATCATGAACAATTTTTCTTATGGTAGGGGATTTTCGTCTCACTATTTTTACGTAAGTGAGATAAATTTCATATTCATCGGTTACATCATTTTTTTGGTACATTTACCAAACCATTTTATATATTATATATTGAATCATTTTATCCCCATGGTGTCTAAAATTTTAATTTGTGGAATGTTACATTTTGGGGTTCCAATTAAAATGTTACCACAATTTTAAGGGGTACATAGTCTTACGTCTATTTCAAAGATACCTTTTCCATATTCACTGGTTATTTTTGTATTTTTTTTGTATATATTACCCATGAATGGATTTATAATTATTTTAAATGAAGTTATTCTCATTTAAATACCCATTTTATGACCATTCAAACAAGTGGTTTATGGGTTAGAAGCTACCAATGTAGTAATGGACTCTTATCAAAAAATTCATTCTATTAGAAGATTGTTATGTTATACTCCTATCTTATTTTATGAGTTGAATATGACTATCCTTTGAAAAATGTATTATAAATATACTTATTATCATAATATTATATTTTAATTAAATGTGACACCTACATGGGTCTTATAAGTCATAGGATTCATGGTTTTATGGGAAACTTTTTAATGATTAAATATTATTTCACTCCCAAATGTTTTAATCATATTTTCAGGGAATTACCATTCATTAATATCCCAAACCCATGTTTCTATTTATCCTACATTGGCAATATATTGTATTTATACCATCCCTATTCATTATTTAGAGGGATAAATATTTTTTAAATATATTTTTATGATACCCATTTTTTCCAAGGGTTGATTATAACCCAAAGAGATTTTTAAGGAGCCTATTTCTGTTCCATGGGATAATTATATTTCAAATAGAATATTATTAAACCCATTAAATTTTCATTTTTTAATTGTTATTTTTAATTATATTATTATAGAACCCTTTTTCATTCATTGGGTTAATCAGTTTCTAATGTTATTCATAAGTAACCTGTTTACTTTCTATGGAGAAATCTTATTCTGAGGAGATTTTTATGAAACCAATTTCATTTCCATGATTATATTTAGTTTCTTTGATATTTTTGGTGAACTGATTTTCTTTACATGGTTTAATCATGTTTTAATGATTTTTCTATAGAACCCACTTCTTTTTCAAGGGATAATTCCATTATAAAGTGGTTGTTTTGGACATATTTGATTTCTACGAGATAATCAAGATTCAAATAAATTATTATAGAACCCAATTCTTTTCCAAGGACTTATCATGTTTCAAAGAAATATTTATTGAACCCATTTCTTTTCCATGGATAAAGCATGTTCTAATGATACTTTTTTTAATCCATTTCTTTTCCCATGGTCAATCATGATCCAAAGATATTTTTTTGAACAAGTATCATGTCCATAGGTTAATCATGTTATGAAATGGAAAATGGTTGTCCCTATGAGTTTTGATTATATTTAACCTTTTTCTATTATGGTAAATGATAATTTCCTAGGTGGTTATTTTATAAACTTATTTTGTGTGGCTATATGATAAACCAATGATGGGTGGTTCTTTGATCGACCAACAACTTAGGGTTCATGATATCCCTCTAATGAATTGGGTTTGGAAGTCGTCCATATGGAAATTACATTTAATGTGTGAAATGTATAGATTTCACCCAATGATTATTACATTTATTAGAAATAAATGTAAAATATTTTCCTAATAAAATCTAATGTGTTTCAAAAATCTTGATATGGGTTTGTAATGCATCTATTGATTGAGATTAATATCACATGGCTCATGTTTATTGGTTTTGATGTCTCTTTCCTTTTACATTTTATCATAATTGATCAGTATGGTTTTGATGGGTATGAGTTCCTTTTTGATTTGATAATTTAAATTTGTTAAGTCATCATACCCTTTCACACACTTATACTCATTGATATTTTTTATTAATTATTCTTTTTTCCCTTACTGCGCATCTAAGATAATCCTTATTATGTTTCCTTTTACCCATGTTTTAAAGAATGATATTGAATTTTTTTGTCTATAATGTATTTAATAAGGTAGATGTAGATTACCGAATGTGAACAAACAAAATATGGGTATAACTGGAGAATATATTAAACTTTATGAACTAGATGATTATGAGTCCATGTTGATATGAATTGTTTTTGTAGTAGTTTTTTCTAATCCTCAAAAACTCAAATTACTAAATTGTCCTCCAAAATTTAAGTGATCCATATATTTATTAAGATATTGTAAGGTATTTATTGACACAATTTGCTCATATTTATTAGAATCAAACATAGAAAATGTAATGTTATGGATTTCATAACATGAATAAAGATTGTGGGTCATGGGATGTTATAATTGGAATACAACAAAACCCAATAAGATTTGCATGATGAGACTTGTCGATGCATTGAGAGGATATATTATTTTGGGGATCACACCGCAAAGTATTACTACCACTTCATTCAAAATAATATTCAGTATTTTATCTATAATAGTCTATAGTGAACCTCAAGTATAATAAAAATATAGATATATCTATAATTTGAAATACATAATATAAATACTACCGAATTCCATATGCTTTAAAATTTGTGAGGTATCATTAAATTAATAGGAATTAACCTAATAAATAAAATATAGTGGAATTATAACATTCAATTATTTAGGTTACCCATCAAAAATATTAACTAGATTCAACATTTTTTATAGGTTTGAGGACTACTTAATGGTAGAAACAGTCATTCATTATGGATAAAAAATTTGGTGTGAATATTCAAATGAATATCACAATGGAGTTAATATATTTTCAGATAGTCATTGTTAAACTAACCAATATTCAATATAATGATGAATAGAATCTTCAAACCGCCCTTTTGGAAGTGTAGGTGAATATAGGCCACAACTACGTCAACATTATAGTATCCTTACATTGTATGTATTTTATAGGAAAACCATGCACTCTTTACATAAAAAAATTTAATGAATTTTGAGCTCTAATGTGACTTTTTAAAAGTTTAAAATGCAATAATATATTATATTCAATATATCAAATGGATAATTATTCAATAGATATATAAGAAATATTTCATTAAAATAATGTATATTAATTTAAAATGGAATGGGTGGAATAAGAGACCTTATGTTGGAAAATAATAGAATAGTAAAATACATATAATATTAGGTGATACATATTATATCATCAAATACATATCAAATGTGAGATATTACCATAAACATTTAGTGATGGAGTGTTGTTCATATGAATTTATAAGAAAAAAATTTAAAATAAAATTCAATGGGATAAATTATAAACCCTTAAAACCTATCATCAATTCCATGAATTTACTTTAAAAAAGTGAATCAAAAATATAAATATCCTAATAACATGATTCAACACAATTATAATATTAAACTAAATTTTTTTAATTACTAAATAGTGATTACTTATATGAATTTAAATTATTTTCCAACTCTAGAATTTATAGGTTTCATCATTAATACTAATTTAATAATAGAGTTTTCTATATTCATTCTTCTTCCTATGATAATCAATGTTAGGTCACTAATTCTATTATTATTGTTCATTTCTAGTTATTTATAATGAATAAATTTCCCTTAACTACTTTTTTATTCATTATCCTTTAACATGAAATCGATAATAATATTATTGTTGTAATTTTTGATGACCGATGTTTATTTTATCATTAGATAAATTAAATATTCACATAATACTATCATCGATAAGAAATATGGAAAGAATAATATAATCCCGAATGATTTTACTTTCTACAATATGAAATCGCCTAATCTGATGATCCATTATGAATTTCCAAGAATTATTTTATGGTGATAATGAGGAACATATCATAATCAGGAGGATAGAGGAATGTGTTTTAATGTATTAATGAAATTAATATATTTATTCTATATATATAAAATATAGTGATTCACCCATGAAATTTTTTCAAATTTTATTATTGTGTTTGGCCAAATAAAATTCATCAATATTTCACAAAAAAATAACACTATCAATAATTGACATAAACAAGTGGTTTTAGCTTCCCTAATAACACCTACAATCTGGTTGGTCTTCCTAAAGTAGACTAAATATAAATACCATCATTTGTATTTATAATTCCAATTCAATATATTTTTACTAATATAATATGCATGGGTTTAAAATATATTTTAAATATGTTTCATTATACCCCTGAGTGAAAAAATGTGAATTTTTATGTTAGATAAGTGTCCAATAATTTTATAGAAAATTCAATTGATGTGATAAATAACTATCCTTTGAATAAAATATGATTTTATTTGTTACATAGGAATATGAGTTTAATTAATGATAATCCATTTCCAAATTTATTGTACCCATCTTGGAGATCCACAATAAGTGATATGCACACAAATTTTGGAAAACAAACATATTTTATACTATAATTAAAATAATAAATCATGGTTTATTTCAATATTATCTTAAATTTATATCGTATATCTAATAAATATACTAATCATATGGTTTTATTCCTACTATGTGTCCTCCCGTCCCCCACTACACTCCATTTTTTTTAACCTTCCACGTCCTCCATCAGTGTTCATCGTATCATTCTCCCCCGCCAAATCAGTCTATGATGCAAAAAACCTATCTTACCTCTCTCACTTGTGTTTTTCATCATCAATTCTCATTACACTCCATCCCTATTCACTGCGACAATAACCTACTATTCCTCTCTTTCTTGTGTTTCCCAACTACAGTTATCATTTCACTGAATCGTCACCATCCCTCTACATTCATAGAAAAGCTGCACTCCCTCCCTCTTCCCCATGACTATAATGTAGCTATCATTCCCATCTATTACTATCGAAATACGATTCTTAGTGCACGGATTCAGTATCTATCTACTCCAAATTAATCGCTTAAGCATCCACATATTTCAAATGATTTCAATCGATTCCTTCGATAAGTCTTCAATTCTGTAATTTTGTTGCCTGATTTGGTGGTAACCATGCATTTAACGAAACATTCTAAACTCTTAACGGTTGATTGATTCAAATTACATTCATTAATGTTCATTGTGTTATTACTAGAGACTGTATTTGCAGTTGAATTCGAGCTCTCACTATCTCCTACGATGACTCCCTTTAGCATCTGTCGAATGATATCAATCAATTTTTGCGAGACCAGTTCTCCTCGTGAATTGGGTCACAAATATTGGAGGTATCCATATATTTAGCCAGACCTAATATTCTTTCTACTGTTGATTTATTATGTTTCCATTTATTGATGTTCACTATGTTTTCACCAGCGGTTCACTTTGTAGTGGACTAAGGTTATTCCAACTGTATCTTCTGTTTTTGATTCATGTTCATGTTTTTAAATGAAAATTTCTTTCCCTTGGTTCGTCACTTAATTTTTATATATTTTTCATTTATAATCTATCATAACGTGTCCAGATTTAATAGTCGATTCTCTATGATGACGTGCTAAAAATATATTAATTCATTTGGATTTGTCCAGATTATGAAAAAAATGATATTATACATCTCTACAATAGTAATTCTCTTTTAATTTTGTATAAAGTTTCACCCTTCTACGTCATTTTGTTCCCATATATGGGTGTAATAATTTTAGGGTCTGAAAAAAATTTCTTCCATATGAAAAGTGTTATGATAGTTTATGTTTTGTGATGTATTGGTGTTAATGGTTTGATACCCCCTAATAAATGTTATGTTATTTTGATTTTTGTTTCTAAATATTTCTTTTATGTTAACTTTCAATTTTTTTCTCCAAATTTAGTAAGGTATTCTTATTTTTTAACATTCAATTCTTTGTTGAAAAGTCAGTTCCATGATTTTTATGGGGTTGTTATTTCTTTGAGAAATCATACAACTTCAACTTCTTTTCATGATTTACAACTTCCATTTTTATTTATTTATGTTACAATTTTTTTCTCTATAAATGTGAATACATAAATAGGAAGTGGAAAAGGGATTCATTACCAATAACCCAAAATATTCCAGTAAAAATATTTATGAACTAGATCTTCAATCAATGACTTCATCACTATAAAATTGTTGATTTAAAAGTCTTCTATTTTAATTGGTTATTATTTATTTGTTGTTACCTGATAATTTTTTACATTCTAATTGTTTACTCAATATTTTTAATTTTTTAATAAATATTATTCATGGATTCAGATTTTTACTATATAAAGAAGGATATTCTGGTGCTATATAAATTGAGGATCATGATACATAAGCTATTTGAAACTATATTTCTCATACAATTGAAAATAAAATGCATGTTTCAAGATGCATTTTTTTGGGCTCTTATTACCTTCTCACGGGGGATCATCCAATTCAAGTATAAATTTATTCATATTTAAATTAAATTATAATTGGAAGTCCTTATGGTAAATTCCAAGAAGATATTTTGTATCTAATGTTGAAATCCATGAACCATTTGTTATTATCGATCTGTTTCATTAATGAAATTAATATGAATAACCTTATATACATTCTACTTTATGTGTTTAGGTTTTTCCAAACAATGGAAATTTATATATATTTCTCAACTCAATATGGATTTTCACTTGCTGACTTCAGATCCCTATTTTTATTTTCCTCTTCTCGTCAAGTTACTACTCATGTAATGGATATACACATTGATATCAATATTATGGTTTCTATTGTTGTTGGTGTGCCACCTGGAAATGAAAATTTCTTTCCCCCAGTTCTTCACTTATTATATATATTTTTTTCTTTTATAATATATCATAACTGCTCTAGCTTTCTCTTTTGATTCTCTACGATGACTTCCTGGAAATACAGTCATTCATTTGGATTTTTCTAGATTACGAAACAATGATATTCTACATCTCGACAACAGGTGTGGTATCCTAATTCTATATAAATTTTCATGTTACTACTCATATAATGGATGTTGAAATAGATATATATATTCTGGTTTCTATTGTTGTTGGTGTCCCGACTGGAAAACAATATTAATATATAGATTGATATAAAATAATTGTTGGAACTGTAGGGAGATATTGTGATATAATGATTTCTGCTGAATTCCATCTAAAAGTGGTTAGTATCAAAACTATGAAATAGAAAAAATAGATTCAATTAGAAACATAATTAGTTAAACCATTGGTAACATCACCATCAAGTAGATGTTTTGGTTCATTTAGTAAAAGATACAAGCATTTTTACTAAAATGAATGTTCATTTTATGAACATTCAATTCTATCTCATTTTAGTTTTCAATTTTGTCTCACATTTTACTTATTCTGTTATTTTTATAGAAATTTATAACATAAATTCATTCAAGAATTATTTGATATAGAAGATACATTATCCACGTTTAAAAGACATATATGACTAGATTTTGGGTGAGGCTCACACCTGACTAGGTACATAATCTATTTTATACTATATTGAAACCTTTATTATTAGAAACAAATTTCATAAAATTTCCTTCAATATTCATTTTTTAAATAAATCATTCAAATAATTAATGTTGAGGATTATAATCAAATGCTTCTATTTTATCATAATCAAAAGGAAGTATTATTTTGGTCTTTTGGTGTCTTATAGGTTTCAGTGCAATTATGGTGGTTCCATATGATTATTCAAATGGCCTATGATAGGAACACTGTTGTTTGGTCTTGATGGAAATGTTTTAAATTGTAGATAATGTTTGTCCATCTCACATAGAAGAATATGATGCGCTTGAATGAGTATCAAATATGATGGTAATAGATGAATTGTTTTGTTTTCTAGGGTAGCATGGGTTTACTGCACAAGGTGGAGGAGGGTAGACAATTGACCACTGAGAACATGGCAAGAAGGGTTGCTATTGAGGCTGGGGCTGGGGGTGGGGCATGAAAATGCATGTAGAAAATAGGTTCATTTTTTATGTAATTATGTGTGTTTTCATATTCTGATAAAAATACAATCCCATGAAAAATATAGTTCGAAATAATTTACAACAAATAAAATTTTCCAAAACAGTTGCTAAAATAGGGAAAAAAAATTGGACGCCCCCACCTCACTTGTATATGACCTAAACACTCAATCTCAGAAAACACTCTGGTGCATCCTCCAACCTTCCCTCTTCTTCTATCCATACCACCTCCTCACCACCACCCACAATGTTTCTCCCCCTCCCCTTCATCAGCCCCCTCATCTTCTCTTCGAACCTAAGGTACATGGAAATGTCTTTTTTGGAGACCCAGAAGCCTAGAGCCTTGATATATAACACCATGGTATTTCAAGCCTCAAGCGTTTTGCGAACAGTCCACAAAAACATGGTGTAGACTACCACCTTATTTTATATGCACTTATCCTCAATGCAGCTTCATAATATTATTTGTTTTCCAATATATGTATTCAGTTATGTTCTTGTTTTAGTTGTATACATTACAACGTGACATGACTATTATATGCATTATATTATGCATTGTGGTATTACTATAATATAATATGTTTTATAATATAACCATTTCTTCCTTTTTTTGTGTACATTTGTATGTTCTCAATTACATCATCATTTATCATAATTATAATAATTTAAAATTTTTATTTCAATGTTCTTTTCATTCATTGAATTCAAATCTCTACACTAAAAATCATTTTTTATTTCTGATAGATTCTTCTACATTTTTTCAAATGTTTTTTTATTAAAATTTTAATCTAATATCAAAATGTGGTTTTATATTTTGTCTAATTATTTTCTAATAATAAGAATAATTAATTTTTTATTTCAAAATATTGGATATTTAAGGTCATTATTATCATTGAAATGTATTATTATCTTCTTAAAAAACAATTGAACCATATCAAGGTGTGAACATATAATCTAATAATTATGTTATATCAACATGTGAATGCATGAGAGAGTACAAGTTAATAAAAAAATAAAATATCTTTAGGAAAAATAACCAGGTTATTCAAGATGATCCATCTATATCATTAAATGGGATAAGTAGCCAAGAAGATATCTCATTGAATAAATTTCTTATATGTGATTCTTATCTGAAGATTAAAATGTAATGTGAAATTGGATCACCTTGAAAAAGACCTCTAAAATATTATAGGAATATGAATATCATCTACATTAGTGATATAAATAACCATGGATAGGTTAATAATCATAAACAAAAATTTGATAACCACTCATTAAATCCATTGTGTCACATTATCCCTATAAAAGTGTTTTAAAATATAGTGGCATAGGTACAATAAATCCATCATACTTGTCATATTCTATGTGGGGACAGAAGGTATTTAAGTACCCACTCATTGAATTATAATAAAACTAATTTGTTAGAGAATTTACACAGACATATTTTAAGAAATATAATGATTAAAATATGTTCATTTACTATTAGAATGATGAAATTTTATGTAATACACATATCTTTATATTGAGATCCTCCTTTGAAATTATCATCAAATATATTAATGATATATTAATAGAATATATCCTCATCTTCCATGGGGATTTAACATTAGAATCTATCAGATCCAATATAATTATTTAGATTTAAACATTATGAATGAGGAACAATTTCATTGTAATTTTGAATGTCCTCAAGGATATATTTATTATATATTTAATGGGAAATGAATAACATTTTAGAAATCATGGTTAAAATACTCCACTTGGATATATTCTTAGTATCTTTGCGAAACAACCCCAATATTGTTGAAAATGGTAAAATTATATGTTTCTTAATTAATATATATAACGTATAGCAAGACCATCATCTAGAAGGTGGTAAAAGTTATGAAAAAACTACATTCATTAACCCATGATTAGAAATAAGTTATTTTTTATCCAAATTTCCATATTTCATTCACTGATAATTTTATATAAGTATGATAAATTTTAAAGAGTTTAATAATAATAATGGAATCATCATTTATGTATTTTATTAGAAATTATTTTATAAATGTAATCTAAATCATCATATCCTTGATTTTGGTGTATCAAATGTTTAATAAATATTCAATTCATAAATATCAGTGCTTATTTATGTTTTGTGGGAGTAAAATCCCACCGATTGAAAAGCATGGGTTCTACCTTAGATTTTTATTCCATATTACAAGAATTCATATGCTTTAATCCAATTAATATGGAAGAAAAAATAATGGTATTATCTGTCATATGAATCCAAATTGAGTAGAGGATATGAATTATCCAATGAAGATATTACTATATTAGTTAATGAGTATTTCTAGAATATATTGAATGTTTTTTTCTATAGTTCATATAAGTTTAATCATGATCATTGGTGGAATGATAAAATGGATTCAATTAATACCAAATTCAATAATTTGAATGATAGGGGTGTCTATTTATTAATGCCTCAATAATCTACTCAAACTACCTCCATTATAACCGATGGAGGAAGGTTGAGTTTATGATATTACAATGGTGAATGATAACATTGAAAAAAATTAGATTGGATATATGTATTACATATTCAAAGATACCTAATACATTATTTGATTCTATGTATATTAACTATTTCTGTCTTTTATGTTTCTTATTAACATAGAATTATTATCTAATGTATTGATGATAGAGAGGTTTGTTCTAATAATTATGAGAAATAAGATATAAAAAATTATATTTAACTATTTATATTTGAATTTATAGAATTCATCTATATTTAAACCAAATAGATATTCAAAAATTTCTGAATTACATAATTTGGTGGAATTAACTTCTATTAATGTATATTTAATGAATTTTGTGATGAATTTCGACAACCAGGGTTTGAAATGCTTTTTTGATCATGGATTGGTATAGTTTATGTTTTTTTATTGAGGACCGAGTGTGATGGGTTTGAGTATTTCGAAGGTTATTATCTTCTATCATTGAACTATATCCAACCCTTAGTTAATTTATTTACTTTTTGGTGAAATTGGGGGGGGGGGGTTGTTTGAGAGTACCCTAATCAAAGTTGCCACCAAATTACCGGATGATATGTCAAATCGTATGGAATGTTCAAGGTAACTCTGTGGTAACATGTTTCCTCAGTAAAGACCATCACAAATTTTTCAAATGGTTTGATAGACCATGTCGAGTGATCGTGAGGCCTTATAGGTCATTGAATGTTTGTGTAATATTCTCTATCATCCTTATATTACCCACCTTATCCCTCATTTCTTCCCTCTCTTCGGTTCTTCCTCCATATGCATGCACACCATTATATCCTCCCCCCTTGGGGCCTCAATTTCTAGCCAAATATGGGTGATTTTCAAAATTCATCTAGGAATTTGCATATATCTCATTCTTTCTGTATATTAATGGAATTCTCCTACATTTCATTTGGATTCCTTACTTACATTGGCTAGGGTTACTGATTTTAGGATATAATCCATAATTTTTTGGTTCGATCTTAATTTTTTAGGTCAGATCATGTCTTCCTTGGGTTCCATGGTTGGGTGACTGAAGTTCCGAACTAGATTCCAGAAGTTTCAACATCCTTGAGGTAGGAACCAATTTCATATTTTTATTAATTTTATATTTACAATGATATCTTGATTTTTACACCACTTATAACTTCTATGTTTGCATGTATTATTGTTACCATAATTATATCATGTGGATTTAGTTGGTTTCCCATTATTTAGTGATTTTTTTAAATGGTTGGAAATGATTTTTCACCTCATGTGGTTGTTAAATGGACTTGTTGTAACTTTTATGTGACTAATGGTTTTCAAAGACTTGGTTTTGGGTTTTTTATTAATATTTTTGTTATGTTAAAATGGATGATTGGATATTTTTTTTGAGTTTTCACATTATGAGGTTAATTTTATGATCATTTGAACCTTATAAGTATGTTTTTTGGTTTTAATGGTTTGTTTGATTGATGATATGGGTTTCCAAAGGTGTGTTTGGTTATAGAGGTGGTTTTTTTATGGTTAATTATAAAATGAATTTTTTTTGTGAATATTATTTAAGGCCCATAATGAAATTTGAACTAGTTCATTGGAAAAACACTCTAGGAGGGAGTCATTTCATAGTTGATGGATGAATGGATGGGAACATCCATGCCTTGGGAATCCAGGTGAATGATTATTTTTTAATTCATGGGTTGATCCTCGAGGAGGTCTGGATGGTTGCAGTTGTGGAAGGGTATGATAGTATATATGTGTGTGAATTTTTGCTTGAATAATTTTGCACACCCCCTTACAAACATAACATGTGAACCAATAATTGGGAATAAGAATTGTGAGAAATTTTAGTACAATAGACTTGGATATTGTACAAGCTAGTGGCCCATATCAAATGGGTACATGGTTATATTTCTATTGAATCGGACCCATCGACTAGGCTCGGTAGGGAGACAATTGGAAATTAGGGTGTCATGATGTCATCAAGTAGGGTATGCATTCCAGTTGAGTCACATGTATAGTATGTTCTTGTTCTATTCTGAGTTCCTAGGTGTTCATGTGTCTCACTAACACTATTATCCTTATTCATTTCCCACATTTCAAACAATATCCCTTATTATTATATTTTGGTGGTCTTCTTAAAACATGAGAATGCGTAGTTGTGCTAAAAAGGTTTTACGAAAAATGTTATGAATGAAAAGGTGTTATCCATATTAATATTTATAAGGGAAAATGATAGGTTTCATACTTGGTTCACCTTATCCCTCCCCCATATGAAATTAACTTATCACTAAGAATTAGTATTGTTTTTTAATGCGAGGGAATGGGTCATGTTTTTTTTAGTTTGAAGTGAAATGTATAGAAAATATTACATTTATAAATTGAATTTCAAACATAAAAATCAATATTTCTTTATTTATAAGATATTCATTGAGAGTATATTAAGCACGACCAACCAATAGAGTTTCAATAATTATTCCTATCGTGTTTCAATGTTTTTGATTTCTACTATATGTTCCAGTTTTGGTTTGATCACCTTGGTTGATAGTAGGCTCTTAATAGGAGGGTGACCTTCAAGGTAACATGTAGATTTTGGGTTGTCTCTCTTATTATTGGTTTTCTACTATAACTATTATTCAATTTCTTGTATTTTTAATTTTTAATGTAAATGGTGTATAATCTAGAAATCCATTTGAGTTTTGTTTTCATATATCTTTATACCAATATTTATAATCTATATTGGGAGAAATCATTCCCATCATAACTTTGTTGATACTCTTTGAACTTGTCACCATCCCAGTGGGATTGGGAATGCCTAACATTCCTTGTCATGGGCCAGCTCGGGTGACCAGTTCAGGGTTGACAATAGGTGGTTTGTAAGAAAATAGTATCAGAGTATATCATCACTTTTGAGGACCTTACTTCTAGAGTGACAATTATTATTTTTTGATGTAAATTTTGATAGATTTGGATTTTAATGATCAAGTTTTATGTGTGGGAAGAGCATCATGAACACTTTCGCATTCGAACATCGGGTTATCATGGGATGTTCAGGTTTGTCAGTGTCTTTGGTTCTAATGAATTTTTTGGTATTGAGAAATAAAAATGGAGTTGGGATGTAGCCCCATGATATTTTTGGGTCTAGAAATTCATGTGGTCTAGGTAAATTACACTATAATTTTGTCTATGATGGTAGAGTGACTGTCAAATAGATTCCAACTGTATGACGCAATCACCTATTGACGCTAGTTTCCCCCTTTAGAATCATTAGAGTCTTCATTAATTCAATATATTTTATCCGAAAGTCATGTTTTGGAATTCGGAAAACTAGAATATAAAATGTAAGTGACCTTGTTTTTCTATGTAGAATAGTGTTTTTTTGGGGAAATTTTTTTTTAAGTTAAAAAAATATCGTTTCAATTTTGTGGTTGGTAAATTTTTGTGATGTCATCTATATTTTTTTAATAAATCAAACCATATTGATTTGATTAGAAAGTATGTAAAATTATATTTGACAGAATGGTTGGCATTTCATTGAAAGGGGTTTTTTGATATTGGGATGGGACTTCATATTTTTTAGATGGAAGTTTTTGAAAAGGACATTGTGGTATTTGAAAAGGAAGGGGGAGTTAAATGTTTTAACATTGATGTTTCTATGAGAGACCCCAAAAATATATATTTAGAATAAATTGTTGGGATCTTGGTATGGAATGAGTATATGCATGGGTGAGGATGATAAGACACTATTGGTGAGATTTGAATTATATTGTACTTGTTTTCTTTTCAAATGTGTTTTAAGTGAAAATTTTTAGTTTGATTACTTGTGGTGGTGTATTTTGTCACTTATATTTTTAGAAGAAACTCTTAATTTGTGATATTTGATGTGAATGTTACATGTTGATGGATTGGTCTTGATTGAGTTCCTTATTTCCCTTGTTTCTTATTGTCTTCACCCATTATGGTTTAAAGGATACCCAGGATATAGCTTCAGGTGGTAAATCTCTGGTGAAAAATCCAGTTGATCAACCCATATATTGTGATCTAGAGTCTTGGATCATAAAACCTCATCTTTTTTATAGTCATGAGGATCATCTTGAGGTGGAGGATAGGTTGTATAGTATTCAGAAAGACTTTAGTTTCCTTGTGTTTCCAGGGAAATTTAATGTAATGTTTCCAACCTTTATGTTCAACATCCCGTCCAAGAAAAGGTGGAAGTCATTGTCTCAATGAATGAATTGGAAAGGTTTTATCTAGATGTTCTTCAAGTGTATGTTCATCTAGTAGTACCTTTTATATATAATGATGTTGAAGAATATGATGAAATTTTGCAGTCTTATGTAATGTTTTGGATCGGAGATGGAATACATTCATCGCTTCTTAGACCAAGATCTATAAGAACCATGATATATTGTAAATGATCCCACGAAAGCCCATAATTTTGAGATCGGGCTTTGACTTGAGTTGTAGTTAATGATGGAAGATATCAACATATACAAATTATCCAACGCGGTGAGGCATGCCTTTCATGCTGAAGATGGACTAGAAATAGGGCTTGAGATATCCGTTCTTCAACTAGTATCCGGATGTAGCGAAGAAGATTTTGATAAAATAATTAAAAGAAGCCTTGTGTAGGTATAGATGGTACGAGAATTAAAAGACCTTCAGACTTCCTATCATCCACATTAGGGAGAAATGTTATGACCTATCACCAATGTGGCAAGCTCATTCATAAGAGACCATTGTGCCTGAGTGCTCCAAGAACCTATGACACCAATAGACGCTTGGGTCACCTGATTTATTTCAATTGGTGTGTTTCTAAGACATACCGAAAAGTTAGACCCAACCCTTTGAAGGGATCCCCATCCCATTGGTATGTGTGGGGAAAAGTATGGAGATATTTATGGTCACTTTATCTGTAATATCCATGACTATAATAGACAATTATTGTTGATTTCTATGATGGTTATTTTTTCTCTATGTTGTCAGGATGGTTATTACTGAATCCTTGAAAATTTATATTTCAATGGAAGTGTGTTTCATAATGGTTTGATCTATGTGTTTCTTTCATGGGTTTCTGAATCCTGACATCTAGGAAGTAGATCATTACATCATCATACCTCCATCCTTAGGCCTTGATATGAACATGGAACGTAGACATGAGAACACTAGTGATGTGTAAAGTCATAGGTTTATGTTATGTTCTTAGAATGGGAAGTTGAGGTAATTTAATAATCATGCATAGTTGTCTTTTTTTCAGTTGTTCCATTTGGTGGAATGTGGCATGGGAACCTTGTTTTCATGTTGTCACCACTTTGAGATTTATTATTTTCTCCTTATTTATAAGGGGTTATATTCATCTTATTTACTTAAGATCTCAGTGGTTGTGTTTTATCAAATGAATACCTCCCTTTTATAGCCCATGCATCCTGCATATCATTGTTGACTTTGGTTTGTTTGTGCTTATTTTCAGAATATTGATCGATTGGTGTATGTACAACGTGGTTTTTATGGTCTATTAGATGTTACCTCCCTCCCCACCCCTTATTGTCGAGGTCCTTGGTTCATGTGGTAAAATTATCGTGTTCATTGGATATCGTTAGTTATTATGTTGGAGAGACCCATTGTGGGCCTCATTGAAATATTCTCATGAATTAAAGTAGTGTAAACTTGTCTCTTATAGTTGGGATACCATTTGGTCCTCCCATTGGTATTGACTTGGTTCCATTCCGATGATTGGTTTGTAATTGGAGATCTTGTGTTGAATCACCTAATTCAATGAGTTCCTTTTGTGTGATGGTCAGGATGTGAGTATTCTAGCATCCGGTTGGTGTAATATTTCAAAATTTACACATTAGATATGGAATAATATCATTTATTTGGATTAGGAGGATGGTTGTGTTCCTCTTGGAACCATTCCAGATATAGTTTTTTGTTGATTAATAGAGTATGGTGAAATTTATATGTCTTTTGGATTGATCAACCAAAGGTGTATAAACATTGGGGTAGGGGTGGAACTTCGTGGAAAATCCAATTTGGTCTCCCAAGTTCTTTTTGTTTTCTTCTATTTATTTTGGGGAATGTTTTAATTGTCACTTCATTTGTCTTTCCAGAGGGATCTTCTTGAACCATTAGTATGTACTGGGGTTTTTTAGTGTAATCCTTGGGTTGGGTTTCTGGGGGTGTAAACCATTATGGTGGGGAGAATTATCAAATGGATATTTTGAAATTCATTTTTGTTCATGGTTCAGTTTGGTTTCTTGTTCATTCTATAGGGCTGAGTGTGATTGGTTTTTGTTTTTGTATCGTTCTTCTCTTCTATCATTGATCTCGCTGTCCTCCTTGGGTCATTCATTTTTTTTTAGTTGAAATTGGGGTTTCTTGGGTGGAAAGAAAACTAAGAATTTCTACGACATAGTTACTTCATGGTCTATCAAACCATGTAGTATGTTCTTTGTAACTGAGTGTTACCTGAGTTCCTTGGAAGTAGAGGGTGCACTGTTTCTGCACGGTTTAGAAAACTGTGTGGAATAACCATCCATCCTTCAATGTAATTAAAAATTTGGGTAATTTTTTATATAAATTAAATTTTAACCCTACTTACCCATCATTTCTCTAATCCTTCATTTTCTTCCTCCCTATCCACAGCCCCATATTTCCTCAACCCTTGGGGCCCCAATTTCTTGTTTTATATTGTTGATTCTTCCACAATTCATTATGTAAGTGCCATATCTCTCATTAATTCTCTCTATTTAGGGCTTTCTTCTCCATTTATTAGGGATTACCTATCTACCTTGGCTAGGGTTCCGGTTTTAATTGTAGAATCCAAAACATTTGGTTTCTTTTTTAATGTTTTAGGTTAGCTCTTATCAACCTTGGGTGCAGTGATGGTGTAATTGAAATTCCGCAACAGATTGAAAAAGTTTTTCCATCCTTAAGTATGCCCCCATTTCTTACAACCATTAATGTTTGGATTAAATTGATTTCATTATTTTTTCACCTACTATAATTTTTATGTATGCATTTTCTATAGTTATAAAAATTATATTATTTGGATTTAGTTTGTTTCCCCTTATTTATGAATTTTATTGGAAATATTGGAATGGATTTTTTATTTCAAGAGGTTGTAAAATGGAACAGTATAAACTTTTAGTTATTAATGGTTTTCAATGACATGGTATAGTTTTTTATAAATGGATTGGTGTTGTTAAAAGGTGTGTTTTGAGCTTTTAGAAGAGATTTTCACAATATGTTCTTAATAGAATTCCCATTTGGACCTTATAAAAATGTTTTTTTAATGGTGTGTTGGATGGATGAAAGGTGATTCCAAAGGTGTGTTTGTTTGTGGAGGTGGTTTGTGTGTGGTTATTTATAAAATGATTTGTTTTGTATAAATATTTTAAGGCCTGTTTGCAATCATAAATTGGTTCTTTTGGATACCCCACTTGGAGGGATTCATTGCCTTGTTGATTGATGAATTTGTGAGAATGTCCTCTACTTCGGAATTCACCTGAATGATTCTTGTTTAACTCATTGGATTCCTTTTTCTGAATCCTAGGTTGTTCCTGTTGAGGAAGTGTGTGATACTATATATATATATATATATATATATATATCTGTGACTTGCGGCATGAATATTTTGGAACACCCCCTTAAGAACATTGCCTAGGAACCTATCATAGAAAAGAGTAATTATGAGAATGATTGAAATAGTATTATATGTTATTGTACTACATAGTGACTTATAGTAGGTGGATACACGAGTTTATGGATATGGGATAGGGTCCCTTGATTAGGATAAGTAGGGTGACAGTCAGGTGTTAGGGAATTATGATGTCATCGAGAAGGGAATGCCTTCAAGATGAGTCACAGATATAGTTTTTTTATTCTCATTTGAGTTCTAAGGTGTTCTCATGTTTCACTACCACATGCATCGTTAGCATTTTCACTCATTGTGAACAATATACCTTATTCATGGTCTTTGTTGTTCTTCTAAAAATTTGAGCACGTATAGTGTTTTTTAAAAATTTTTATGAAAAACAATTTGAATGAACATGTTTTCTCCCTGTTTATCTATATAAAGTAAAATGACAGTTTTCTTGCATGGATTCCATTATCCTTCTCCCTAATGAAATTATCTTATCTCCTTGAATGAGTATTGTTTTTAAATGTGAGGGAAATTGGTTCTATTTTGTATATTTGTAATTGAAAAGTTTGGAAAAACCTATCTTTATAGTTTTTATGTGAAACTTGAAAATCAATTTTTCTTTATATAATGGATATTCATTGGGGGTAGATTAATCAAGTCCTACCTACAAAGATTTAATACTCCTACCTATTGTGTTTTTTTAGTTTCTATTGCAGGTTCTAGTTTTGGATTGATTGCCTTGGGAAGTAGTTGGTTGCAGATTGGAGGGTGACCATTGGGGTTACATGGAGATTTTGGGTTTTCAAGTTTAGTTTTGGTATTCTAGTGTAGTTATTATTCTGTATTTTAATTTTCTAATATAACTGATTCATAATACGAATATAAATTTGAGTTTGGTTTTATTATATGTTTATTCCACCAATATTTTTATCAATATTGGGTGAAATGTTCCCTATCATCACTCTGTTGATTCCATTGGAACTTATCTCTAGCCTAGGAGGATTAGGAACACCTCTAGGGAATTTTCATGGGCCGGATCGGGTGACTGGTGTAACAACCCGAACATATATGCATAAAAGTCCATTTATTTTAATTAAATTTCATATATATATTGATGAAATATGAAATCATTTTATTATTATATATAATCTATTTTAAATGACTATTTAGAATTCGTACCATTGATAATATAGTCATTGAACACGGATGACATGACTAGTGTAAATAAATGGGTTTAATATATCCTTTTGTAATAGATGAAGGAAATGGTGGCCTTCATTAGTATGATCGTTTCATGTGAAGACCATTTATCAGTGCTTCATTGGGAGATATCCCTTAAATAATTTTCTCTACAGCAAGCCCAAACCACGATCAAATAAATTAATAATGAGTGAAATCGTTTTAAGGATATGTTCAAACTCGTCGAGATCAGAGCCCAAACAATATTCACCGAATGACTCCATGAATGCCCCAAAAATTGCACACCTTACCCTTAGGGAATATGCTGTCATAATTAATGGATATATAACAAGACCCTGTAATTATGATTATGTACATTATTTTTTAGTATAGTACTATGAATATACTTTCATTCTATTATTATTACTTTGTAAATTAATTTTAGAGCACAAATGGTGTTTTTGGATTATAATAAAATTTAATTAAGAAATATATTAAGATGAATTTTTGAATTAAATAATATTTTAAAATAAATTAATTATAAATTACTTTTATTAAATATTTAAGATCTTATAATTTTTAGGAATGAAAATTTATTTTCTATAACTATTTGAAAGCAGTTTTTGTAAAAACTCGTCAATTTTAAATAAATATCAGATTTTATCTTAAATATAAAAATTCACATATTTTAAAAATTAATTAAATAAAATGAATACAATTTTAGTAACCATGAGGTTGAAATTATCCAATGGTGAATATATCATAATTTAATGAGATAGTCAGATATTTGGGAAAAAATTAAATGCCATGTAAATATATAATGCGTTTTATGACACAATAATGACCCAATGTTCATATAATAATATATTATTAATCTTAAATAGGTCAAATATATTCTTTTATAATAATATAATTTAATTTTATATTTAATTTGATTTATTTTAGACAGATTAGTGAATCCTCTAAAACAAATAAACTATTTTAAGATATTAAAATCAATTCCTTGAAAGTATGACTCAACACCAAATAAAGAGGGGAAATATTTGAATATTTTAGGACCTTGGCCTAATAAAATAATTTATACCACTACCCTATGTCAAAAACCATGATAAAAAATGATGTGATGGTTTTTGGTTTTGAATATTTTAGTGTTTAGTGTCCAAAAAAATAATAGATAATTCCCCCACCGTTCCGATATAAACCCACCCATGAACCCATTCTACCTCACTCAAGATATTAAAAGATCGACCAACCTCTTCCCCCTACTCCATAGAGTCCTCCCAAGGCGCATAAGCTCCTATAAAGCTTCTCCCAATCCATTCCAGTCACACATCCTATTAATGGATCTACCCCTCTCATTTTCCATCAATATCCTCTTTTAGGTTATTCCTTTTAATTTCCTTTTACTTATTTTGGGATATGATATCCTATACATCCATACTATCCATTTGATGTATACATTATGGAATATAACATTCATCCTCATTAATCCCACCTATGATCCTTTAAACCCACTCGTTACCATGTCAAAATATTGTAAGGGATCTCTCTCTTATCATTTCATTTCATGCATTTGTTTAATATTATGCATCTCAAATATTGTGACATTATGTTCCATGGCCACATTATTGTCCATCCCATGTAAAAACATATGAGGGATCCCATTTTCTATCATCAACAAGATATACAAATAACCATATGATGTCGTTATGTAGCCAAAATTACACCACGATTTTCCATGCCAAAATCATCATGTAGCTAATACCATGAAAATTAATTAATCAAGGACGTTCACATTTATGCAAAAATAATTATTGAATTTTGACTTAAAATTATGGATTTTACATTCCTTGGTCATGGAATAAATGATAATTTTTAATGAATCCATGTTATATGATTTGTGTGGCACACCTAAATATGATATTGAAATGATTATGAAGGGTGTTCTTTGATAGTTCTTTAATGCATTAGGTAGTGTTTAGTATTATGATATGTCTTATTGGGACAGGGGTTTACCTGATTCATTTTTAGTAATTTTTCCACCATGTTTGGATAGGTCTTTACCTAATTCCATTATGTTAATGATGCAATGTTTTATATTGTTTCCATAATTCAGTGTTTTGATAATCATGTTATATCATGTCTTTATATTCATGTTTCAATTTTTATCCATTAATATTCCAATTTTCAAGTTGGTATTGTATTATTAAATATATGCTCTCCATTACTCCATTACTGAGCTTTATAGATCACCCTTTCTTTTGTATGACCTATGGTTATCACATCTAATGCTTAGTACAACTGAATGTTGTGGTCATGTAAAATAAGTTTTCAATTAAGATGTGTATTTCATGTTTTAGGTGGTTATGTAATGTTCCTCATCCCATAAAACAAAATACCTCTTGATAATCTATGTTTTATTAAGTGAAATTTTAGGTAATAAATCATGATTAAATATGAAATAATGAGTAGGGTTGTTATAGTTTGTATCATGGGATATTTTTATTTATTTTTTGTATTTCGATTATAAAACTCTAGTTAAAGAATTAGGGTTAAGACTAAGTATAAGAAAATACCCCTAAATTTCATTGAATATAGAGTAAGTGGTTTATCGTGAAATTATGTCCCTCTATGGATACAAACATTTAAAGGTGGCTCTAGTATAGATGTATCTATGGGTAAAACCCGAATAAACCTGTTTGAGTTAGAGTTGAATGGGACCTAGTGCACAAAGAAAGAACTTACTTCACTCTTGGTTCAACACTCCTTGAGGATATGCTTGTTAAATTTATAATCTCATTATGAACCATTGTTAATGAACCCAAATTAAACACTCCAAATAATATATGATATGATGTTTATTTTTTATAACCAATATTTAAAATTGTGGTATCCAAAGTTAGGATATACTATTAATATACACATTTATGTTTCTATGTTAAATGTACTTTTTTTATATTCTTATGAGCTATGTATACAAACACCCTAATTATATTTTAATTTTGTTAGTTAAATTATGGAAGGAGGAAGCTCATGAACAAATATTCTCTCTCTTCCAGGAGAAATATTTGGAATGGTTAACTTGACGTCATGCTTATAAAACATTGAGACTTTATTGAATATCCAAGTTACATGCAAAAAACATTATGAGGAATCATGTACCTCTAGAATTTTGCAATTCATTGAATGTTCATGTACTTTCTATTGGATAATCTTGTTCCCTCGACTTTCTTTTCATGCAATGTGGGAGAAGTAACATTAGGTTCATTTCAAATTTGTATCTTAATTTCAATTTAATGAATCACTAAATGATATTCTCGATGTTTCAAAAGAGGGAGACCTCAGAGCAACTTATATGTATCAAATTATAGATTTCTACCTTTAGGGAAATACCAAATCTGGTATACCAAAACAATATTTTTAAATATTTAAAGATGAATAAGTAAACTGTTTTATAAATAACATGTTCAAGAAGGTATTTAAAAGTTATATATAGAAAATAATTATTTGTTGACTTATCATTTCTTCCATCAATACAATTCAATATGCTTGAGGTGTTTTTAGGTAAATGAAGTAGATTATTATTAAAAATATCTTGAGGTACCATTATGATTCATCAACCCTTTCTATATAAAGGAACTAATTATAAGGAAGAATAACGACCTCGTTGAAATGATAAAGGAGAATTACCCTAACCAATTTATACCTTAGTCTGTTTAAAGAAATTTCAAAGGTGAAATTTCATAAGGGGGAAGGTTTTGATGAAATGAATAGTTATGAATAAAATTCCTTTACTTTTAATTAAATGTATTATAGATATAGACATTACATGCACTAAATTTAGTTTAATATATCAAATTGTATTTAAATGATCATTTAGTATCCTTAACACTGATAATATATCCATTGAAAACTGATCAAATGACTAGTAAAATTAATGGGTTATAACAAATAAATTCGACACAGTAAAAGGAAGTGATGACCTCAACCAAGAGGATCGTACCCCATGAAGCCCATTTATCAAATCATCAAAGGGAAATATCATTTCTAATAATTTCCATAGACCTAGACAGTGTTGAGATCAAAAAATTTAAGCACGAGAAAAACCTTTTGTGGGAGAAGTTAGTGCTCACTGAGATCACAATTCAAACCATGTTCAACAAACAACCCCATGAAAGCCCCACCATCACACACTTTACTCTTATGATATATACTATTGTAATAAATGAATATGTAATAATGCACTATTATTATTATTATTTACATTGATTTTTTGTAGAATAATAAATATACTTTCAGTCTATTATTTTTCCTTTGTAAATTATTATTAAATAACAAATAGTATTCTTAGTTAATATTAATATTAATTTCAGAAATCTATTTTGTTGAATTAATGAATTTTTGAATTTAAAAATATTTTTTAAAAATATTATTAATTAATTTATTTATATTAAATATAAATGATCATATATCTTTTATGAAGCCAAATGTAATTATTATTAAGGTTCGAAAAATATTTTTTTCCAAACCCATCAATTTTTAATAAATGTTTTCTTTAATTTTAAAAGAGAAAATTCAACTATTTAGAAAATTATTTAGGAAAAATTATTATTATTTTTGGAATCATGTTATCAAAATTATCCAATGGATTATTTTTTATAATTTTTTGTGATCGCCAATTTTTTTGGTAAAAATTAAAGACCGTAAAAATATATATTGAGTTTAATGAAATAATAATGACCCAATAGTGATGTAATAAAATACTATATAAGGTATCTATGAAAAAATATATATTTTTTACTTTAACATTATGTAATTTGTGGTTAATTTTATTTATTTTATAAAGGCTTAGTGAATCCTCCAACACATATAAAATATTTTACGATTTTAATATCATTTCCTTGAAAATGTGACTCACCTCCACCTAAGTATTCGAAATATTTTTATATTGTCAGACTGGAGCATTGAGAAATAATTTATATCACTACTCTTTTTTAGAATCCATGGTAAATACCCGTGGGATTTTTCTTGGTTTTGAATATTTTTGTTTACAGGGTCCATCACCATAATAATAATGAACTCCCCTACATTTTCTATATAATCCCAACCAAGAACACATTCCACATCTCAATATCTCTTTCAAGACTAACCACCCTCTTCACCCTACTCCCAACAGTCCTCTCATGGTTCCCCCAAGATCCCAATAATCCTCTCCCAATCCTTTTGAGTTAAACATTGATGTAAGGGATCTCCCTCTCTACTTTATTCATCAAGCACATCTTTTATGTCATTACTTTTAATTTCCATTTTATTAATTTGGGATATAATATTCCAGGCCCCATTTATATTTATTTTTATTATACATTATGGGATATTCCATTCACTCTAATTTATACACCCTATAATCCTTTAATCCCATTTGTTACTATGATGAAATTTTGTAAGGGATTTCACTCTTCTCATTTACATTGATGCATTTCTTTTATATGATGAATCTCATATGTTAGGATATTGTGATTCATAACCCCATTACTATCCTTACCATGTAATAATGATGAGATACCCATTTCTATCTCATTAACCCAATTTAGTAATTACCATACTATGTAGTTATGCAGCCAAAATTGCACTGTAATTTTTCATAACCAAATTGCACCGCGATTTTCCTTTAGAAATTCATCACGTTGTGAATACCATACCTATTCCTCTACAAGGTAATTCACCTTTATGAAAACATACTAATATAATGGTAACTTACATGTATGAACTCGACATTCCATTCATGTGTAAAAATGAGGATGTTGAATGAATCCATGTTATATGATCTGTGTTTCACACTTAAGCACAAGATTGAAATGATTATGAACGCTGAACCCTGATAGCACTCCAATAAACTGGGTAATGTTTAGTATCATGAGACATAATTTGTGGAATGGGGTTTACCTGATTATCTTATAGAACATTTTTATACCTTGTTGGGATAAAGTTTTTCCATATTCGTTTATGTAAATTATGTAGTATTTTAAGTTGTTTCCACATTTCCTTGTTATGATAACCCTGTTTTATCATACCATTATGTTCATGTTTCTATTATTCTTCATTGATCTTCCAATTTCATAACATATATTTTATTGTCCATGTAATTCCTTTTTTAGACCTTTACTAGGATTTATATCCCAGAAAGTTCATATGAATGACTGTAGGTTATCCCAAGGCAAGCTATGTATGAAGGAATGTTTTGGCCTTTTAAAATTTATTTTCAATAAGAATTTTTATATCATGTTTTAAGTTGTTATGTAACATTCCTATGCCCCAAACAGACTATAAATCTCGATATTTTATGTTTTATTACATGCATGTTTATGAAATAAATGATTTTTAAATATGAAATAAAGAGAGGAGTTGTTATAACAATATCTGGGTTGACCTAGGCTGGTTAATGACGTGATATTAATAAAAAATAATCCATAAGGTAGAAACACGATAACTATTTTAAAAGTATCAAAAACAAGGAAATAAATAGTGAAATTAATCTATCATAGTTATACTAATGATTTCATATGTTATGTCTTGATTGATATGTTTAATCATAATCAAATATTTATCAATCTAACATTGAATTAAACTTGTAATAACACACATTAAGCACCTCCCATTTAATAATTTATTTTTAAAAAATGACCATTTAAATGAAGTTATAAAAAGAATGTATCTTAATATTATGAAACCATAAAGATTAATTATACTTAATAATTATTTCAAAATAATAAGAAACAGAATATATAAATAATTTAATAGAAATAATGATTTTCCTAGTCTAGTATAATATGGAATGGTTGAGTACTCAATAGAAAACATATATGGAGTGATTCATATTTTATGAATAAAAAAACATTTTTATTTATTGAAAATAATTAATTAAAAAAAATTTCAGGATGTAATTTAATAAAGAGTTGAGAATGTAACAACTTAAAATTTTGATAAATATTTTAATCAATTATTTCAATATTTTTTATTTTAAATTTTTTAATAAATATAATTCATTTCCATAATGATATAAAACTATATAAAATTCAAATTTATAACCTAATTTTATTCCACTAGTAAATGCATGGGTTTGTATAAAATATTAATTCAAATATAAATGAATTATATAAATAAATTAAAAACAAAATATAAAAAGAATTATTTCTGTTATTCATAAAAACCATTTAATACAATGGGTAAAAAATCATTATATTTAAAAACAGTATAATTCTATAAAAATTTAAAAAAATTAATTTCACTATAATTTTGAATCAATATGGTATTAATCATCATGAAATATTACACCTCAAAATAACAATTTGAAAAGGATACAAAATATTATAATTGTTATCCATATGTTGTAAATGAGGTATAGAGACACCTGAGATATAAATTATTTATATAAGAATAATGTAAATAAAATGAAATTATAGTATGTGTAAATATTTTATGACCATTAGAAATGGGATAGATAAAATTTTACGTATATGTTTGAATGGTAACATGATATTCATAATAGTAATCTAAATATTGAACGAATAAAATAACGATTATGTTCAATAAATAAGTAACCCTAGAGTTTATTTTTACCGACATTTAAATAATTTATTAT
Organism: Viscum album; assembly: GCA_963277665.1. Classification (NCBI taxonomy): domain Eukaryota; kingdom Viridiplantae; phylum Streptophyta; class Magnoliopsida; order Santalales; family Viscaceae; genus Viscum; species Viscum album. The sequence continues at coordinate 1,331,779,944 of OY728148.1, read as the reverse complement.
ATGTATCTCTAATGCCCGGACATTATATTCACTAACTCGGTGCCCCAATCTAATCCTCTATGTGACCTTAGGAACACCACTATCTACTCCAGAGGTTGTCGACATGTATTGAGGATCTAATGTGAATGATGGGGAGACTACATCCTCTTTAACTGAGCAATATATATCTAAAAAATTAGAAATTATGGAAACATGGATAATAATAAAAAGAATCCCAAATCCATTTCCAAAAAACTGTGTTGATTTTCAAAACCAAATACTAAATATGTAATTTTATGTCATATAGTTCCATGTGTAGGGAAACCCAAAAATGAATAAACTAATGATTCACCAAAATGGGTCCCAAAACAAGTTTAGATCAGTCATCAATGCACGTCTAAATCCTAAAACTAGAATCCAGTATAGTTCCCTTAACCTTTCTCTAAACTACAACCATGAAGTACGCCGAGGTACCAAACGGTTTCCAAATCATGGAGTTAAAATTACAAATTAGGACACCTTCAATGGTTTCTAAATAATTTATAGTCTAATTAAATATTATAAGAATATGTGAAATAAAAAAATATTAAGAAAAGAAAAATTAAGTTCCACCCTTTATCATTATTATGATTTACCATTTCACCTTTAGTTCCATCCGTTATCCATATTCATCATATTCACATATAAATATTCTGATCAACTATAAAATATATAAGGGGAGGCCTAGTTTCCAAATTCCTAGGGAAAATCATTTCATAATGAAATATAACAACTTAACAACTTAACATGAAGCCTTAGACCACACAATCAAATCACTTTCACTGACTAGGGTCATAGAGCCTCAGACCAATAGCATAACCCTTGATAGTATGGGTAATTTATTGTATTTTCTATAAATATATTTTTATAAATCAATTGGGAAAATTACAAGAACACGAAATATTGCAGCATGAGATTCAAAGACCCAGTTCACCTAGAGGAAATCGATAAAAAATGTTCAGATTTTTAAAAAAAACTACGAGAATCTTTTCTTTAACTAGGGATAACTTACTAATGGGTCCCCATATCATAAATATTGTGTAATTGTAGCATTCAGAATAGGTAAATTTCATTATGTGTGGCCTAATCTCAATCAGTGCTTGTCGAGGGTGGAAGTTAGTTTTTCTATGTAAATTTCATTACAATATTCTATAATGTAATTATTTGATGTTGAATTGGTTTAATTTATCTACAGAATATTTTCACGAATATAGGGTTATGACATTACCAAGTAAATAATCCAATTAATGGAGATTAAGATTCCTCTATAGAACGTCGAAGGATTATCAAATCAAGATCTACAAACAACAGATTCAACAGATCGATGAAAAATGATGTTACGTCTTCACCCTTCATCAACGATCGATGAGAAGATAAATATAGGATGTCTATATTTTTTTGATTTTGTCTTACCATTTTAGATTCAATGAATAAAACAATCCAACCAATGAACCGGTAGATCCACGGTTCGATTTTTCTTAAAGGACGGTTGAATTATCGTGGGGTATGTTGGGTGATAGATCATAGTCATTATCCTCCCCCTTTCTCTTATAACAAGGACCACTCAAAAATAAAATGAAAAAGGACAAGAACATTTATTTGAGAATTCTATGTGTTTTTATTAACCCCATTCTTGGTGTTCTTCACCGTTGGTCCACTATGATCATGGATCAGTTTTCCTAGTTGGACCCAAATGTGATCGAACCCCCAGAGTACATGGAAGATAGATCAAAGCCCAAGGTAGTGAAGTTCATGACCCATGGATCGCATATGTCGCTCCGTTTCAAAAAAATGAGGATTTGAGAAATGGGGTCGACCTATGGAACGGGAGATGCTAGAGGCTGTTCCTAGAGTCGGAGAATGGCAGTGCCCAGTGGAGCGATGTGGTAGCCACATACTGTTGTGGCAGAATATGGTGGCCTCTCATGGCAGCAGACAAACCACATGTGCATCATGACTGAACCATGTGGAACCATAGTAGTAGGTTCATAGAGGGGACTGGGCACCCGGTGGTGCTGCGATGACTGGGTGACATGAGAGGGAGCCACACGGTAGGGGTAGACCGTGTGGACTAGGGGCACATCTAGGGTGTGCAATCTCTAGAGGAGCAATATCATACCTCATGTAGCGGGCTGATAAAAAATTACCAGACTAGACCAGACTGGGCCGGGTCGATTTAGGTCAGCTGGCGGGTCGAGTTTTGTCCAGTGAGTTGCATTAGACCCAGACTGGTCTCGAGTCAAACTCTTAGAAAAATAGTGGTAACATTCGAACTGTGTGTCCGTTTGTCAAACTTTTTGTGATTTTGGGACCCTTTTGAGGAGTAAGTCCTTTTGAGATACTCTAAGTGACTCTTCATTATTTTTTCATAAAAAATTTAGGTTGGAGGAGTAGGTACTCCTGGAAAAATCACATTATGAGCTAACTCATGTGGTTGGCTGTGATATCGAGACTATGTGACTTGGTGAGTATGTGATTTAGTGTCGACATGCCTTATCGACACTCCATGTGTTATCCATACACCATGTGTTATCGACACTCAATTTTTTATCGACACTCTAAGTGTTATTAAAACTGAAAGTATAGAGACCCTATACTTTTACACATATCATTACCTGATTTCAATCCTGATTAAATAAAACAATACAATCCAAGTATCATGAATTATAGTGTTTTTGAAAACTTGGTACATTAAACTAATATCATAAAACATTTCCTTATTTACTCTTCACATTGAGCTCATAGCATCCATTATTCTCATACATATGAATAGGATAACCTGAGGATAACATGAAAAAATGGGTAAGATAAAAATCCGAGCAAGGGAAAAAGAATAAGAATAAATCATTACCACATTGGTTAGGAAGAATGAAAAATGATATAAAAAGAAATATAACATAATTGTACATATCGAACAATAACATGTTTAACATGGTATCATATAAACATGGAATCATTGTAATATAGATGAAACATATAAGCATGAATTTATCATGAGCCAAGGGACATTTCACTTAGAGGAGCAGAAGTCAAGGTTAACCACTAAGACTGTTTCACATTGTACCACAATTCAAGGATATCCAACAAGACTGATGCACATAATAGCACAGGTCAAGGCTTACTTACAAGACTTTTGCACATAACATCTCACGACCCTCAACCTTACCCAATTCATTTGAGTTTTATATTGTAACACCCATCTTAACATGTTCATGAATATGTTTTCCACAAAAATAATCTAACACAATCAATCATACATAATCATAATGGTACCATGGAATGAAATGGGTATCATAACCATGTCATATATCATAATTTATTGGGAATATCATACATGTTTACATGAATGATTGAAATTAGAAAATACATAGGAAACTATCATGTTAAGTTATGTCAAAGATAAGTGATAACATGTAAAAATAGTATTTAATAAATTTTAGCATTAAAACATTTTCGTGCGATTTTATGGAAAATACTAAAAAAATTGAAAATAAAAAAATGATTAATGATTAATATAATAATAGTAGTGATAAAATAATTCTTTCAAAAGAAAACCAATTTTATAAAAAAAATGGTGGATTAAAATAGATGGTTGAGTGCAGTTGAAATTTGGAAAAAATATCGAGATGTTCACTCAAAATGGGTTTGATTATTATGACGTATTGAGGAGGTAATCACATAAAAGAAATTACATCCTTGAAATATAATTATTAATAGATATTAATATAAATGTTTTTAAATATAAAATAAAAATAGAATATGTGAATAAATATAATATATGATTTCATTTGGGTAAAAATATGGTACAAATAACCTGAAGGAATAATGGAGGAAATGGTAGAATTCCTTACCTTAAGTCTGATGGTGTTATCCACATGATATTAATGACCTGAATAATCAAATTAGGATAATTATTTACTAAATAAAAACACCCTATTACATGTAATTTATTTTTATAATGATTTGGTGTTCATTTATAACCTTTTTTATTAGATATTAGATTCAATTTCATTGTTTGGGGCTGTTTGTTTCATTATCATTTTAATTATATACATGAACATATAATCATTTAAAATGAGTTTGGTGGTCCTAAATTTGAGTTATATTTTATTATAGACCATTCAGAAGGTTGAATTATTTTAAATTTAATTTTATAACTTGAAGTGATGTTGAATTATGTTAACATAGTAGTGATATCCTTCTCGGTTAATTGGTGGTTTTGGTTCACCACGAACATATTTTGCTTCAAAAATCAAAAATATTTGATCTAAAATATTATATAACAATATATTATACATAATAAATATATTATTTTTTGTTCGAAAAATAATAGTGGTTGTAACAACCCGAGATTTTATAAGATACATTATTTTTAATTTCATTCATATCTTCTATTGTATGACACACCAAGATTATCTTGCACTATATGCAACACTGTATTAGTTTGCAGTATACGCAACACTTTTCTTCGCTCTTGTTACACACAATTTCAAGTTCGTTTGATAGAAGTTATTCTACTTAAAATTGAGTGTATATATATATATTCAATGTATAAATAAAATATGTTTGGATTCAATTATACGCACCAACCAAGGAGTTGTGCACTACACACAACCCTGACTTGGCTTGCATTACACGCAATCGCGACCATCCTCGATAGCGTGTGTTGTACGCAATACCGGGTTTTACTAAACAATGATATATTATTATAATGAACTAGCCGTTATGAATAGTGTTATCTAAATTTTGAATTTTATAACATTATTATTCATCTTACACATTTCTAGAACATGGTATAAGAACAAAATAAATTTTTCTGGTAAAATAAGTATTTTTCAAAAAATGCAGTTTTCCCGCCTTTTGATGGAACACCGACTTTAAATCTAGTTTTTTGATTGTTTATAAGTTCAATTTGACAAAATAAAATTCTTCTTTTCAATCAGGATATAAAAATTTACATTAGATAATGTTTTGATATTTTTCCGATAATTTTCATATTTTAACGAATAGTAAAAACACGCTATATTTTAATTAAAAACAACATTTTTCATCATAATATCTTATGTGGTTAAATTATAACATTGAATGGTTTTAAAGTATAAATATAATATATTTTACCATTTAATATAATGTATGTAATTAGCATTGATTTTACCTTGAATTTGTAGGATAAATCAATTCAATCTTTTGCAATGTTTTAAAGAAAAACCTATTTTATTTCGAAAACGGGATTAATTTTAATTTAATTTCAGCATCTTATGTGTATTGAATTTGGAAAAATGGATTCAATATTTGTAATCAGTGGGTCCAAATTATGTTAATAAGCAACTTTTTATTTTTGGGCATTGTTAATAGTAACTACGGTAAATTTTATGTACTATAGTTAAAGGTAAATCGGGTAATTAAGGGTAAATATAAGAATATAAAATTACCCTATCACTTGGAAAATTCCTATTGGATGTCTAAAAGTAGACCCATATAACCTAAGGGTCGGATTAGATTCATTTTATGGACTTTTGTCCATGAAAATAATTTAATTATTATTAAAACCAAAGAATGTGACAACATGTCACTTTCTTAAATCTTATAAGTATAATAATTTTAATTTAGTGATAAACTTCATGAAACTTAAAACATGAATAGTTTCAAGAACTCTAATACAATTATCGACATCATAGGAATTTATTTAGAATTTTTAGGGATTAAATAATTAACATTTATTATGACACAAAGATGATGCAGTAATTGTCTCATTAATGAAATATTGACATAATTGATGTTATAAATGGCCAAATAAATGTAATTTGAGACTTTTTATGACTTAAATTACTTTTATAGGTTAATATGACATGTTATTGTCAATATAAGTAACTTTTTTCTAACTTATCATTCTGTTATGAATTTCATAAAACTCATGTACCAAATAGTGTCAAAATTGACATAAATTAGTTTTTAAAAACAATATTATATTATTAATTGTTATTTAATTCCTAAAAATCTAAGGTTCGGTAAAATGACTTAGATAAAGATAGATATATTAATAATAAACAACTTGAGGTTCGTTTGTCTTGTTATTGTAAGTTTATTAACCATATAGTGTAAGAAAACAAAAAAACATGGTAAAAGTTAAATTATTTAACTTAGAGTTATATCTAATTGATAAGGTTAAAATAAAAACCTAAACTTGTATAAATCCTATTTTATGAGAGGATTTAGACTCATCCCCACTTTATCTTCGAAATAAGACCCTTTTGAACCATTATAAACCGAATTTGACCTTAATATAAAATAATATTTTGAGATTTTCCTATAGTGCCCCTCTCCTCCCTTATAAAAGGCACCTCCTCCCTCTCCTCCTCACACCAATTTGAGCTTTCAAGCTCGGACAAACCCTGCCAAAATCTCTTCTCCACTTCCCTAGTATCATCCTAGAGGTCCTGGCCTTCTTCAAAGACCATCCTTAGTTTTTTAAGTGGAGGTTAAGTGAAGGCACGTCAAAAAGAGGTAATATCCATTACCGATCTTTTTCAATTTCTTTCTTCTACAACTTCTTCTTATTTAGTTGTTTCATGATAAAGTAATAACATCATTATTTATTATATACTGATATGTTATTATAAATATGAATCAACTCTAATTAACCTTTTATCCATCTTACGGAAAAAGGAAATCACCGCGCGTGCGTACGTACGGAATACCGTCTCCACGTCGTGGTGTAATCTATTTTCCACCACCACCTTACTTGGATGGGTATAAGGGTGAAAGTAATGAATATATATAATTATTGTAAAGGGTTGTTGATTCTGAAATATTATACATACACTCCAATACAATTCCATGATCATGGGAATGATATCATCACTCGTGCGTACGTACGGAATACCGTCTCCACGATGTGATGTGATTTGTTCTACATGATCATCATTGCATAATGATTATATAAATGAATTGAATGAATGAATATGATATATATTACACTAATACCATTCTGGAAATGTGGTATCTATAACCTAAAGAGAATAATAATAATTTATTCGACAAACGCGCATAAAAACAAAAAGTAATAAACACCCGAATAACAAGTAGTAATGAAATATTACTAATAAGAAGCTAAGAATATGACCATATATGATATCATAAAAATAAGTATCATTCTGGAATAAGTCAATAACATTATTTAAATCATTATACAGGAGGTTCGAACACATACGAAGCAAATTGGACCTAAGGTAAGGGAAATATCACAATCTCATTTTTATCTGAGATTGTTTATACTTTGGTATTTACTGGGGTGTATTTTATCATCCACATCCAAGTTTCCTCAATATGTAATATTATTTCCATCCACCTACAATTGTTTAAAAACTATTTTACCCTTTTGTGAGTTTTTAGTAAAATATATGAGTGGAATCTTTTGTCGTTTTTCGTACGTGGTACTTTTTGACTTTTCCGACAAAATTATGAAAAGAATGTTTTTTTAACTTATACGGGATGAATGGATTTTTAAAACATTATTTCCAAGAAGCTTCCTTTACAATTTTTCATGTTTATTTTTAATCAAATTCTTTTAGTTTATAATTGTACGACATGTTATGAAAGGAAAAGTGTTTTTGAAGCAGAAAGGATATTTTCCTCAAGAATGGAGTTCAAGTGTTTTATCAAAATTATTTTCCATCTAAGATAATAAAGGGTTCTGTTTTTATCCCTGTTATTACATTGATTTGATTATGTTGTGATTGAATTATATTTTTATGAATTCCTTCATCTTATATGAATTGTTTTATGATGTCACGATGTTTAAGATTCCCATTTTTATTACATGGGTTATGATGTATGGTTTTTTAATTTTGTGACACACATAAGAATTGTATCATTATGAGATGGGTGGGACCTATATCTCCCTCCAATGAATTGGGTAAAGATTGTATATCTCATGAGATAGACATGGATGGAACAGTTGGTTATACCGGTTCAGTGAAACAGGACTAAAACGAGGAATGAACTCGGTTCAGAAAGGGACTTTGTCCACTAAGATAGTCTTGGCAATGAGTCTTGACTAACAAGAAATGATTCTCTATGATTATGTGTGTATGCCACAAAGTTTCATGTTTTAAGTTATGATTATTGGGATTACATTTCACTACTATGATTTATCCCATGTTATGAAATTATAATCTCTTTTGCAGGTTAAGATTTCCAAAATATATGTTCTTATGAATATAACGTGATTGATATTTCTTTTGTTTACCCTTACTGAGCATTTGAGCTCACCCTTTTATGTTTTCTTTTCCCCAGGATATAAAGAAAGGATTTAGGTTTTTAAAAAAAGATCTTTATGGGACATGTTGAAGATCTTTCACCACAAATAGAAGATTTTATTCCGAGTTTACAAAGACACTAAACTATTACAATCATTGTGTGTGTGTTTTTGTTATGTACTAAGTATTCCGCAAAAGTAATGTAATGTCCATTTACGTTAAGCTTCGGGTCCCTAGAGTTGGTATCAGAGGAAAGGTTTAGTCATCCTTTGGAAAATAGGATGTGAAAACGTTAGTGAGATCCCTAGAGATATTTCTAAGGCATGTCTAGGGATGCCCCTAAGGATAAGTATACGTATAGTATATAGTCCTAGAACTATGGTAACAATCTTAGAATTTAACCTAATATGTTAGATATTGATGTTACTCCCACTTTATTATGATTTTTGTCTCTAACACTATTCTTTTTGGGTTTTAGAAAATGGCTGGAAACAAGATGATTCACGATAATGGAGGATATTATGGACAATGGAATGATATTCTACATGAGAAAACAAATGAAATGGGATATGGAAGTCCAACCATCATTATTATACCGAATTAGAAATCTCATAACATGATCAATAAACTCAAATTTGGTAAGTGTCCTGACTCGGCTAATAAGAGAAAGATGGAGTTTCATGATGATCCTAGAGGAAAGAAAGTTAAATTTCCCTTATGTAAATCATGTGGGAAGAGGAATCGAGGAGAATGTTTCAAGGGAACTAGAAGATGCTTTGGGTGTGGAAAAGAAGGACACAATGCCAGTAAGTGCAAAGGAAAAGGTTTAGTTAACACCATGGATGAGGATAATGGTATTGCTACGACATCAACAATGGTTAAATGTTTTAAATGTGGAATGTACGGGCATTATGCAAACCAATGCCCTAAGGGAATGTCTCGTGAAGAGAATCAGTACGGCCGTATGATTAGTATTTATGTTGATAATATTGAAGAGACTACAAATGATATGAGAGTTGAAAGAATTGTTGAAGCTCAGTCAATGGTTTAAGAAGCTAGTGGAATGATTATATGTTTATCAAGTGTAATGTTGTATAAGTAATCTCATGGTACTATGGAATAAAGAGAAATATAAGGATTGTTACATTGTTGTCTTTCCTTGAGTTTTGAAAGTGTATGATTAATGGTACCAGTATCCATTAAAGGATATTCAGGTATCTTTCGAATATAGATGATATGCGCATAATGAAGGGATAAAGAGAAAATTAAATATTTGATAGTATTCATGATCTCATGACTGATATAAGGAGAAGGTTATGTAATGGATTGAGTATATCGAATTTTTGGATTTTGGTATGTGGAAAGAGTTAACTTTTGACAGCATTCGTGTTTTCACTAAGGTTTAATGGGTATTCATTTTTCAAGAGAATACATGATTAAAGTATTCACATGATTTGAATGTGACCAACAAGATATATGGGGGATAAATGAATGTATTCACATGCTTGGGTGATGACATTTCAAGTAATCATTTTCTTTATGAGCTTGGACCGAAGTATTTTAGATAAGCCTAAAGATTGGAATGGATTATGTTGGAAATAAGTTAGTATTATTTAAGGATAGAACTTTTGATATTATATAGTTTTAGAAAAAGGACAACCTGCAGGACGGGCAACAGCCCATCGCGTCGGACAAGGCCATGGGAATCGAACCCACAACCGATGTGTGACTGGCCTTTATCGCCTACCACTGGCCTACAGGAAGTCCCTATTTAGTAGAAACTAGTTTTATTATATTAAGGAGTGTGATATATGAATTATAAGTCCATTTTAGGATCTATATAATATTAATATCACTATAGATGGACTTATGTATTTTTTTTGATAACTTTTATAACATTTTGTTTGAGACTGATGGAATGACCCATCATTCTATCACATGATCTGCTAACATATCACGAATGACAAATCCAGCTTCATTTCTTTAAGAGATGAAGTGGAAATTTTCCAAAGAATGAAAAACGGTGAGACTATACCAAAATCATGAAAGTATTTCTTCTAATTCCAATTTCATCGACTTTAGGGAAATGATCTTGAAAAACCAAAAATGTTGTCCTACTGCCCTTATATCCGATGAATCAGATGGTACCTTAGATGACCACAAATCAATAGCTTTGTGATTCTTGGTTTTTTCATATCCATGTTCTCTACCACTCTCCATCAGAACATGACAGTTATATTTCTCTTCCATGTCCATATTTTCTCTTATATGGAAACCCAGTGATGAGTTCATTTGGGTAACCATTATATTTCATAATTTAGTTTTTAATGTTCAGTTTTTGTATTTCTTTTTACGATGTGGGTTTTTATGAATAGTAAAGGATTTATAACCCCGACAAATTTTGAGGGAGAAATTCATTTTAAGGGGGGTAGAATGTAACAACCCGAGATTTTATAAAATACATTTTTTTTAATTTCATTCATATCTTCTATTGTACGACACACCAAAATTATCTTGCGCTATATGCAACACTGTATTAGTTTGCAGTATACGCAACACTTTTCTTGGCTCTTGTTATACTCAATTTCAAGTTCGTTTGATAGAAATTATTCTACTTAACATTGAGTGTATATATATATATATTCAATGTATAAATAAAATATGGTTGTATTCTGTTATACACAACAACCAAGGAGTTGTGCACTATACGCAACCCTGACTCGGCTTTCATTACATGCAATCGCGACCTTCCTCGATAGCGTGTGTTGTATGCAATACCGGGTTTTACTAAACAACGATATATTATTATAATGAACTAGCCGTTATGAATATTGTTAACTAAATTTTGAATTTTATAACATTATTTTTCATCTTACACATTTCTAGAACATGTTATAAGAACAAAATAAATTTTTCAGGTAAAATAAGTATTTTTAAAAAAATGCAGTTTTCCCGCCTTTTGATGGCGCACCCACTTTAAATCCAGTTTTTTAAATGTTTATAAGATAAATCTGACAAAATAAAATTCTTCTTTTGAATCAGGATATAAAAATTTACATTAGATAAAGTTTTGATATTTTTCCGATAATTTTCATATTTTAATGAATAGTAAAAACACGCTATATTTTAATTAAAAACAACATTTTTCATCGTAATATATTATGTGGTTAAATTATAATATTGAATGGTTTTAAATTATAAATAGAAAATATTTTTACCATTTAATATAATGTATGTCATTAGCTTTGATTTTACCTTGAATTCGTAGGTTAAATCAATTCAATCTTTTGCAATGTTTTAAAGAAAAACCTTTTTTCTTTCGACAACGGGATTAATTTTAATTTAATTTCAGCATCTTATGTGTATTGAATTTGGTAAAATGGATTCCATATTCGGAATTAGTGGGTCCAAATTATGTTAATAAGCTACTTTTTATTTTTGGGCATTGTGAATAGTAACTATGGTAAATTTTATTTACTATAGTTAAAGGTAAATCGGGTAATTAAGGGTAAATGTAAGATTATAAAATTACCCTAACACTTGGAAAAATCCTATTGGATGTCTAAAAGTAGACCCATATAACCTAATCATTGGATTAGATTCATTTTATGGACTTTTTCCATGAAAATAATTTAATTATTATTAAAACCAAAGAATGTGACAACATGTCACTTTCTTAAATCTTATAAGTATAATAATTTTAATTTAGTGATAAACTTCATTAAACATCAATCATGAATAGTATCCAGAAAGCTAATACAATTATCGATATCATAGGAATTTACTTAGAATTTTTAGGGATTATATAATTAACATTTATTATGTCACAAAGATGATGCAGTAATTGTCTTATTAATGAAATATTGACATAATTGATGTTATAAATGCCCAAATAAATGTAATTTGAGACTTTTTATGACTTAAATTAATTTTCTAGTTTAATATGACATTTTATTGTCGATATAAGTAACTTATTTCGAACTTATCATTCTGTTATGAATTTCATAAAAATCATGTATCAAATAGTGTCAAAATTGACATAAATTAGTTTTTAAAACAAATATTATATTATTAATTGTTATTTAATTACTAAAAATCTAAGGTTCGGCCAAATGACTTAGATAAGGATAGATATATTAATAAAAAACAACTTAGGGTTCGTTTGGCTTGTTATGGTATGTTTATTAACCATATAGTGTAAGAAAACAAAAAGACACGGTAAAAGTTATATTATTTAACTTAGAGTTAAATCTAATTGATAAGGTTGACATAATAACATAAACTGGTCTAAATCCTATTGTATGATATTATTTCGACCCATCCCTACTTTAGCTTCGAAATAAGACCCTTTGTAACCATTATAAACCGAATTTGACCTTAATATAAAATAATATTTTGAGATTTTCCTAAGGTGCCCCTCTCCTGCCTTATAAAAGGGCACCTCCTCCCTCTCCTCCTCACACCAATTTGAGCATTCAATCTCGGCCAAACCCTACCAAAATCTCTTCTCCGCTTCCCTAGTATCATCCTAGAGGTCCTGGTCTTCTTCAAAGACCATCCTTAGTTCTTTAAGTGGAGGTTAAGTGAAGGCGCGTCAAAAAGAGGTAATATCCATTACCGATCTTTTTCAATTTCTTTATTCTTCAACTTCTTCTTATTTAGTTGTTTCATGACAAAGTAATAACATCATTATTTCATATATACTGATTTGTTATTATAAATATGAAACAACTCTAATTAACCTTCTATCCATCCTACGGAAAAAGGAAATCACCGCACGTGCGTACGTACGGAATACCGTCTCCACGCCATGGTGTAATCTACTTTCCACCACCAACTTACTTGGATGGGTATAAGGGTGAAAGTAATGAATATATATGATCATTGTAAAGTGTTATTGATTCTGAAATATTATACATACACTACAATACAATTCCACGATCATGGGAACGATATCATCGCTCGTGCGTACGTACGGAATACCGTCTCCACGAAGTGATGTGATTCATTCTACATGATCTTCATTACATAATGATTATATAAATGAATTGAATGAATGAATATGATATATATTGCACTAATACCATTCTGGAAATGATTTATCTATAACCTAAAGAGAAGAATAAGAATTTATTCGACAAACACGCATAAAAACAAAAAGTAATAAACACCCGAATAACAAGTAGTAATTAAATATTACTAATAAGAAGCTAAGAATATGACCATATATGATATCATAAAAATAAGTATGATTCTGGAATAAGTCAATAACAATATTTAAATCATTATACAGGAGTTTTGGACTCATATGAAGCAAATTGGACCTAAGGTAAGGGAAATATCACAATCTCATTTTTATCCAAGATTGTTTATACTTTGGTATTTACTGGGGTGTATTTTATCATCCACATCCAAGTTTCCTCAATATGTAATATTATTTCCATCCACCTACAATTGTTTAAAACCTATTTTACCATTTGGTGAGTTTTTAGTAAACTATATGAAAGGAATCTTTTGTCGTTTTTCGTACGTCGTACTTTTTGACTTTTCCGACAAAAGTAGGAAAAGAATGTTCTTTTAACTTATACGGGATGAATGTATTTTTAAAACATTATTTCCATGAAGCTTCCTTTAAAAGTTTTCAAGTTTATTTTTAATCAACTTCTTTTAGTTTATAATTGTACGCCATGTTAAGAAAGGAAAAGTGTTTTTGAAGCAGAAAGGATATTTTCCACAAGAATGGAGTTCAAGTGTTTTATCAAAATTATTTTCCATCTAAGATAATAAAGGGTTCTGTTTTTATCCCTGTTATTACATTGATTTGATTATGTTGTGATTGAATTATATTTTTATGAATTCCTTTATCTTATATGAATTGTTTTATGATGTCACGATGTTTAAGATTACCATTTTTATTACATGGGTTATGATGTATGGTTTTCTAATTTTGTGACACACAGAAGAATTGTATAATTATGAGATGGATGGGACCTATATCTCCCTCAAATGAATTAGGTAAAGATTTTATATCTCATGAGATAGACATCGCTGGAACGGTAGGTTATACCGGTTTAGTGAAACAGTACTGAAACGAGGAATGAACTCGTTTCAGAAAGGGACATTGTCCACTAAGATATTCTTGGAAATGAGTCTTTACTAACAAGAAATGATTCTCTATTATTGTGTGTGTATGCCACAAAGTTTCATGTTTTATGTTATGATTATTGGGATTACATTTCACTACTATGATTTATACCATGTTATGAAATTATAATCTCTTTTACAGGTTAAGATTTCCAAAAGATATGTTCTTATGAATATGACGTGATTGATATTTCTTTTGTTTACCCTTACTGAGCATTTGAGATCACCCTTTTATGTTTTCTTTTCCCCAGGATATAAAGAAAGGATTTAGGTTAAAAAAAGATGATCTTTATGGGAGATGTTGAAGATCTTTCACCACAATTAGAAGATTTTATTCCGAGTTTCCAAAGACATTAAACTATTTCGATCCTTGTGTGTGTGTTTTTGTTATGTACTAAGTATTCTGAAAAAGTAATGTAATGTCCATGTACGTTAAGTTTCGGGTCTCTACATTTGGTATCAGAGGAAAGGTTTAGTCAACCTTTGGAAACTAGGATGTGAAAACGTTAGTGAGATCCCTAGAGATATTTCTAAGGCATGTCTAGTGATGCCCCTAAGGATAAGTATACGTATAGGATATAGTCCTAGAACAATGGTAACAATCGTATAATTTAACCTAAGATGTTATATATTGAAGTTACTCCCCCTTTATTATGATTTTTGCCTCTAACACTATTCATTTTGGGTTTTAGAAAATGGCTGGAAACAAGATTATTCATGATAATGGAGGATATTATGGACAATGGAATGATATTCTTCATGAGAAACCAAATGAAATGGGATTTGGAAGTCCAACCATCATTATTATGCCGAATCAGCAATCTCATAACATGATCAATAAACTCAAATTTTGTAAGTTTCCTGACTCTGCTATTAAGAGAATGATGGAGTTTCATGATGATCATAGAGGAAAGAAAGTTCAATTTCCCCTATGTAAATCATGTGGGAAGAGGCGTCGGGGAGAATGTTTCAAGGGAACTGGAAGATGCTTTGGGTGTGGAAAAGGACACAATGCCAGTAAGTGCAAAGGAAAAGGTTTAGTTAACACCATGGATGAGGATAATGGTATTGCTATGACATCAAAAATGGTTAAATGTTTTAAATGTGGAATGTACGGGCATTATGCAAACCAATTCCCTAAGGGAAAGTATCGTGAAGAAAATCAGTACGGCCGTATGATTAGTATTTATGTTGATAATGATGAAGAGACTACAAATGATATGTGAGTTGAAAGAATTGTTGAAGCTCAGTCAATGGTTTAAGAAGGTAGTGGAATGATTACATGTTTATCAAGTGTAATGTTGTATAAGTAATCTCATGGTACTATGGAATAAAGAGACATCTATGGATTGTTACACTGTTGTCTTTCCTTGAGTTTTGAAAGTGTATGATTAATGGTACCAGTATCCATTAAAGGATATTCAGATATTTTTGGAATATAGATGATATGCGCATAATGAAGGGATAAGAAGAAAATTAAATGTTTGATAGTATTCATGACCTCATGACTGATATAAGAAGAAGGTTATGTAATCGATTGAGTATATAGAATTTTTGGATTTTGGTATGTGGAAAGAGTTAACTTTTGACAGCATTCAAGTTTTCACTAAGGTTTAATGGGTATTCATTTTTCAAGAGAATACATGATTAAAGTATTCACATTATTGGAATGTGACCAACAAGATATATGGGGGATAAATGATTGTATTCACATGATTGGGTGATGACATTTCAAGTAATCATTTTCTTTAGGAGCTTGGACCAATGTATTTTAGATAAGCCTAAAGATTGGAATGGATTATGTTGGACATAAGTTAGTATTATTTAAGGATAGAAATTTTGATAATATATAGTTTTAGAAAAAGGATAACTTGCAGGACGGGCAACAGCCCATCGCGTCGGACAAGGCCGTGGGAATCGAACCCACAACTGAAGTGTGACTGGCCTTTATCGCCTACCATTGAACTACAGGAAGTCCCTGTTTAGTAGAAACTAGATTTATTATATTAAGGAGTATGATATATGAAGTATAAGTCCATTTTAGGAACTATATAAGATTAATCTCACTATAGATGGACTTATGTATTTTTTTTGATAACTTTTATAACCTTTTGTTTGAGACAAATGGAATGACCCATCATTCTATCACATGATCTGCTAACACATCACGAATGACAAATCCAACTTCATTTCTTTAAGAGACGAAGAGGAAATTGTCCAATGAATGACAAACGGTGAGACTATACCAAAATCACGAAAGTATTTATTCTAATTCCAATTTCATCAACCTTAGGGAAATGATCTTGAAAAACCAAAAATGTAGTCCTACTGCCCTTATATCCGATGAATCATATGGTACCTTAGATCACCACAAATCAATAGATCTGTGATTGTTGGTTTTTTCATAGCCATGTTCTCTACCACTCTCCATCAGAACATGACGGTTAGATTTCTCTTCCATGTCCATATTTTCACTTATATGGAAACCCAGTGATGATTTCAATTGTGTAACCATTATATTTCATACTTTAGTTTTTAATGTTCAGTTTTGGTATTTCTTTTTACGATATGGGTTTTTATGAATAGTAAAGGATTTATAACCCCGATGAATTTCGAGGGCGAAATTCATTTTAAGGGGGGTAGAATGTAACAACCCGAGATTTTATAAGATACATTATTTTTAATTTAATTCATATCTTCTATTGTACGACACACCATGATTATCTTGCGCTATACGCAACACTGTATTAGTTTGCAGTATACGCAACACTTTTCTTGGCTCTTGTTACACACAATTTCAAGTTCGTTTGATAGAAGTTATTCTACTTAACATTGAGTGTATATATATATATATTCAATGTATAAATAAAATATGGCTGGATTCTGTTATACGCAACAACCAAGGAGTTGTGCACTACATCCAACCCTGACTTGGCTTGCATTACACGCAATCGCGACCTTCCTCGATAGCGTGTGTTGTACGCAATACCGGGTTTTACTAAACAATGATATATTATTATAATGAACTAGCCATTATGAATAGTGTTAACTAAATTTTGAATTTTATAACATTATTATTCATCTTACACATTTCTAGAACTTTTTATAAGAATAAAATAAATTTTTCAGGTAAAATAAGTATTTTTCAAAAAATGCAGTTTTCCCGCCTTTTGATGACGCACCCACATTAAATCTAGTTTTTGACATGTTTATAAGCTCAATTTGAAAAAATAAAATTCATCTTTTGAATCAGGATATAAAAATATACATTAGATAAAGTTTTGATATTTTTCCGATAATTTTCATATTTTAATGAATAGTAAAAACACGCTATATTTTAATTAAAAACAACATTTTTCATCGTAATATCTTATGTTGTTAGATTATAATATTGAATGGTTTTAAAGTATAAATAGAATATATTTTTACCATTTAATATAATGTATGTCATTAGCATTGATTTTACCTTGAATTCATACGTTAAATCAATTCAATCTTTTGCAATGTTTTAAAAAAACATGTTTTCTTTCGACAATGGGATTAATTTTAATTTAATTTTATCATCTTATGTGTATTTAATTTGGAAAAATGGATTCCATATTTGGAATCAGTGGGTCCAAATTATTTTAATAAGCTACTTTTATTTTTGGGCATGGTGAATAGTAACTACGGTAAATTTTATTTACTATAGTTAAAGGTAAATCGGGTAATTAAGGGTAAATATAAGATTATAAAATTACACTAACACTTGTAAAAATCTTATTGGATGTCTAAAAGTAGACCCATATAACCTAAGGGTCGGATTAGATTCATTTTATGGACTTTTTTCCATGAGAATAATTTAATTATTATTAAAACCAAAGAATGTGACAACATGTCACTTTCATAAATCTTATAAGTATAATAATTTTAATTTAGTGATAAAATTCATGAAACTTCGAAAATGAATAGTCTCCAGAAATCGAATACAATTATCGAAATCATAGGAATTTATTTATAATTTTTAGGGATTAAATAAATAACATTTATTTTGACACAAAGATGATGCAGTAATTGTCTTATTAATGAAATATTGACATAAATGATGTTATAAATGCCCAAATAAATGTAATTTGAGACTTTTTATGACTTACATTAATTTTATAGGTTAATATGACATGTTATTGTCGATATAAGTAACTCTTTTCGAACTTAGCTTTCTGTTATGAATTTCATAAAAAACATGTACTAAATAGTGTCAAAATTGACATAAATTAGTTTTTAAAACAAATATTATATTATTAATTGTTATTTAATTCCTAAAAATCTAAGTTTCGGCCAAATGACTTAGATAAGGATAGATATATTAATAATAAACAACTTGGGGTTCGTTTGGCTTGTTATGGTAAGTTCATTAACCATATAGTGTAAGAAAACAAAAAGACACGGTAAAAGTTATATTATTTAACTGAGAGTTAAATCTAATTGATAAGGTTAACATAATAACCTAAACTTGTCTAAATCATATTTTATGAGCGTATTTCGACCCATACCCACTTTATCTTTTAAATATGACCCTTTGGAACCATTATAAACCGAATTTGACCTTAATATAAAATAATATTTTGAGATTTTCCTAAGGTGCCCCTCTCCTCCCTTATAAAAGGGCACCTCCTCCCTCTCCTCTTCACACCAATTTGAGCATTCACGCTCAGCCAAACCCTGAAAAAATAACCTCTCCACTTCCCTAGTATCATCCTAGAGGTCCTGGTCTTCTTCAAAGACCATCCTTAGTTCTTTAAGTGGAGGTTAAGAAAAGGCGCGTCAAAAAGAGGTAATATCCATTACCGATCTTTTTCAAATTCTTTCTTCTTCAACATCTTCTTATTTAGTTGTTTCATGATGAAGTAATAACATCAGTATTTCTTATATAGAGATATGTTATTATAAACATGAAACAACTCTAATTAACCTTCTATCCATCCTACGGAAAAAGGAAATCACCGCGCATGCGTACGTATGGAATACCGTCTCCACGCTGTGGTGTAATCTATTTTCCACCACCACCTTAATTTGATGGATATAAGGGTGAAAGTAATGAATATATATGATTATTGTAATGTTTTATTGATTCTGAAATATTATACATACACTCCAATACAATTCCACGATCATGGGAACGATATCATCGCTCGTGCGTACGTACGGAATACCGTCTCCACGATGTGATGTGATTCGTTCTACATCATCTTCATTTCATAATGATTATATAAATGAATTGAATGAATGAATATGATATATATTACACTAATACCATTATGGAAATTAGGTATATATAACCTAAAGAGAAGAATAAGAATTTATTCGACAAACACGCATAAAAACAAAAAGTAATAAACACCCGAATAACAAGTAGTAATGAAATATTACTAATAAGAAGCTAAGAATATGACAATATATGATATCATAAAAATAAGTATGATTCTGGAATAAGTCAATAACATTATTTAAATCATTATACAGTAGGTTCGGACACATACGAAGCAAATTGGACCTAAGGTAAGGGAAATATCACAATCTCATTTTTATCCGAGATTGTTTATACTTTGGTATTTACTGGGGTGTATTTTATCATCCACATCCAAGTTTCCTCAATATGTAATATTTTTTCCATCCACCTACAATTGTTTAAAACCTGTTTTACCCTTTGGTGAGTTTTTAGTAAAATATATGAAGGGAATCTATTGTCGTTTTTCGTACGTGGTACTTTTTGACTTTTTCGACAAAATTACGAAAAGAATGTTTTTTTAACTTATACGGGATGAATGGATTATTAAAACATTATTTCCAAGAAGCTTTATTTACAAGTTTTCAAGTTTATTTTTAATCAACTTCTTTTAGTTTATAATTGTACGACATGTTAAGAAAGGAAAAGTGTTTTTGAAGCAGAAAGGATATTTTCCTCAAAAATGGAGTTCAAGTGTTTTATCAAAATTATTTTCCATCTAAGATAATAAAGGGTTCTGTTTTTATCCCTGTAATTACATTGATATGATTATGTTGTGATGGAATTATATTTTTATGAATTCCTTTATCTTATATGAATTGTTTTATGATGTCACGATGTTTAAGATTCCCATTTTTATTACACGGGTTATGATGTATGGTTTTCTAATTTTGTGACACACATAAGAATTGTATCATTATGAGATGGGTGGGACCTATATCTCCCTCCAATGCATTGGGTAATGATTTTATATCTCATGAGATAGACATGGCTAGAACGGTAGGTTATACCGGTTCAGTGAAACAGGACTGAAATGAGGAATGAACTCGGTTCATAAAGGGACTTTGTCCACTAAGATAGTCGTGGCAATGAGTCTTGACTAACAAGAAATGATTCTCTATGATTATGTGTTTATGCCACAAAGTTTCATGTTTTATGTTATGATTATTGGGATTACATTTCACTACTATGATTTATCCCATGTTATTCAATTATAATCTCTTTTTCAAGTTAAGATTTGCAAAATATATGTTCTTATGAATATGACGTGATTGATATTTCTTTTGTTTACCCTTACTGAGCATTTGAGATCAGCCTTTTATGTTTTCTTTTCCCCAGGATATAAAGAAAGGATTTAGGTTTAAAAAAAGAAGATCTTTATGGGAGATGTTGAAGATCTTTCACCACAATTAGAATATTTGATTCCGAGTTTCCAAAGACACTAAACTATTACGATCCTTGTGTGTGTGTTTTTGTTATGTACTAAGTATTCCAAAAAAGTAATGTAATGTCCATGTACATTAATCTTCGGGTCTCTACAGTGGTTTCCTGACATTACTTTAAGACGGTAATTGAAATTGAATACCCATCGTCCTTAAATGTGGAAAATTTACACATTTCATATGGTGTTTTACAACAAGTATAAAATAAGGGTAAAAGAGAAAAAATAATAAAATATTACATTTTGAATACAATATTTTAGTAAATATAAGTTATCATAGTTCTCATAACATTTTTTTTGATTATTGTTAAGGATTTAAAAAAATAACTTGAAAGGAAAATCAATGAATTGGAAAGAGGAATTTTCCTATTTAACTAATCTTCCATGAGAGCCTCTTAAGGGGAGTGGATTTAGTCTTTGAATAGACCAAGGGCTTCTAGAAATGGGGAAGGAGATTTGGGAGAGATTTGAGTAGAATTTAGGCAAGGCACAAGGCCTGATATGAGTGAAGATAATAGGGGAGAATGGGTTGTTTATATAGTGGAGGGGAGGGTTTCCTTAAAATTTTAATCAATAATTTATTGTTTTTCAATAAGACAAGAAATATTGATGAATCCATGACCAAAAATAGTAATATGTTCATGTGAGTTATAAAAAAATGGAAATTTACATCATCCATGACTCAATTATGATGCATAAATTCAGGTTTTATCACTTATCTTAAATTATCATAATTTACTATTCATAAAAAATTCATGTAATTCAAAAAAATTATAAATAATTAAAGAAATTATTTTTTGACATTTAGAATTCAAAAATGAAACATATTTTTAAAAAATTATTTTCTTAATATGATTAAATTATGTTTTAATTAAAATTTTGTTTTACTAAAAAAATGATTTTAAAACTATAACTTGTTTTATAATGGTTCAAATAATTTGACAATTTATTAAAAAAATTTCTTGAAACATGAAGTAATAAAAATTCTTATTCTTGAAAAAAATTTAAGGAAATACATTTTCTTTTAAATTAATTAATTATTTTTAATTAATTATTTATGACATAAAAAAATACGAATACTTTTACTATGGTCATTTTATCACTTATAAGATTCCAAAACATTATTTAATCATTAATGGTTGAGGATACTATTCCAAAGGAAGATATACTATTCATAAGGGTAAATTACTTTTTATAAGGATGCAATAATATCCAAAAGGGTAAGTTACTGTTTATCAAAAATTATGTTTCTCCAATCAGACTCTAAATAACTTCCTAATCACAATTGTGTTTCTCATTAAAACCAAGTGTTTTTCGTAGAGAATCAGTGTTTCTAGAATTTCATTAAAATTACATGTAAATCCATGTCGTATTAAAATCTTCACCCATTATAAAATTTCTCCCTTAAAATTTCATTTTACATACCAAGTATAAAATAGGTAAGAATTTCAATACATAGCTAATAATCATAAAATCGAATCGATAAACATAAAAGGATAAAATATTAAAGGAAAATTATATCCTATCATGGGATTCATTGGGATTATATTTCTGTTATCCATGATTTGTTTACTAAAATATATTCATATGGCCATCCCTATTTTTTTTGTTTCCATAAAAAAGGTTCATTCTATGCTTATGAATTTACCAAAGCATATACCCCTGGAGTGTCAAACCAAGAGTTTATCAAGGCCCATTGTTGTTCATTTGTTCTCATTAGAGTCTAGCCCAATTTTTTCTTTTCATGTTTTACCCATACATACATCTATGTCAAAGCCACCAAAAACTATTTTTATCTTGATAGGAATTCATTTTATTTAAAAACCACATACTCTATACCTACCAAAATTTATGTATGTTTTATTATTCTTAGTCTCATCCTTAATGTTCTTAATAAAGTGCTCAATTATTAAACTCCAAACATAGCTACACCATCCTATGATACAAAATCTAGAGACCCTAGCCTTTTACACATGTCATTACATGATCTCAATCATGATTAAAAGTCATAATGAATGAAAAGGATTGTGAAGCTTAGTGTCTTCAAAGACTAGGTATGTAAAACTGAAAACATAAAACACATATTTATTTAAAAATAACATTATGCTCCAAACATCCATTGTGCTCATACATCAGAATAGGATAACATGAGGATAAAATGAACAATGTGGTGATCTAAAAATACCAGTAGGGTAATATGAAAAATAATAAAGCATTAGCACATTGGTTAGGAATCTTGACATAATGATAGAAAAAGTAATATAAAGTAATCGACCATATAGAACCATAACATGTATAACATGGGATCATATAAAAATAGAATCAAATTAAATTTTATGAAACCAAAAACATGAATTTATCAAAATTGAAGGCTTTCTTCACTTAGAGGAGAAACATTCAAGGTTTACCACCTAAACCGTTGTACATGATAAAAGAAGTCAAGGATAACCACCTAGACTGTTGCACATAGTAGCATAAGTAAATTCAAAGCACCAAATTCGTTACTCATAACATCTCATGAGAGTCAAATTAACACAATGATAATGTTTAGTATCCAACCACACCATTTTTATCTTGTTCATGAATAAAATTTCCACATTAATAATCATATATAATAAATCTCACATGAACATAAGGGTACCCATAGAAAGAAATGGGTTTCATAATCAGCTCATAAAGTATAATTTAATGGGTGAATCACAAAATTATACATGTATGAATGTAATTATAACATAAATATACATATTATAAGGTATTTGATGTCAAATTGATGTGATAACATGTAAAAATTGTATTTATGAAATTTTAGCATTTAACTATTTTAGTGCGGGTTTAAGGAAAATACTAAATAAAATTGAAATTCAAAAAGAAAATAATACTTTATATAAAACCTACAGTGAAAGAAGAATTTAATTATAATATAAATATTCATTTTATAAAAACAATGTTTTCATAAAAAATATTGTATATTATATTATAAATTTGATAAAAAATCGGGAAGTTCCTTCAACAGTGGTTTGATTGTCAAGAAGTATTTAAGAGGGAATCACATAAAAGAGTATATTTTACTAGAAGATAATTATTAATTTAACTAGATAAATTATTTTTAAGTCATAATTAGTAATTATAATATTTAAATATATATTATATGATATTTATTTTGTTTAAAACGAGTGTAAGAATAATCCGACAAAATATTGGATGTTCTGGTAGAATCCCTTACCTTATGTCTGATGGTGTTCTGAAATAGATTTTAATGAACAGAATAAAAAAATAGGTTCATTAATTAATACATACATAAAATATTTTACATGTAATTAATTTAGTATAACCTTTTTGAGTTCATTCAAACCCTTTTTGATTGGTTATGAGGATTAATTTCATTTTTCGGGTCAGTTTGTTTCATGATTTGTTTACTTATTTATATGAAAAAATAATCATGTAAAATGAGAATGGTTTTATAGAGTTTGAAGTATATTTTATTATTAAAATATAAAAAGGTTATAGGTTTTTGAATTTAATTTGGTTTCTTGGAGTGAAGATGAATCATTATAAAAAAATTATTGACAACCTTTTTGTTTAATTGGCAGTTTTTGATCGCCACGAACATGTTTTCGTTTATAAATCAAAAACTTGTGTAAAAAATATAAAATAACCATAGATAAAACATGATACATATATTATAGCCTGGTTTAAGCATAATAATGGGTTTATGACATGAATTGAAGATGATAAAGAAAATTGAATACCCATGGTCCTTGAATTTTTTAAATTAACACATCTTAGACAGTGTTTTTACTACTAGTATCGAAGAAGGGTAAAGGAGAGACAATAATAACTTATTCCAATATAATAACAACATTATAGTACATATAAGTTACCAAATCTTTTATAACATTTGGTTGAGTAGATGTAAGGATGGAAAAGAAAACAAAGGAACTTAAATGGAAAATAAAAGAATTGAAATTTGATATTTTCCTCTAAAAATAATTTACCTTGAGAGCCTGTTAAGGGGATAATATTTGGTATTTGAAGTGAATTCGGGAGACTGGACTTGGTGGATGATCTTAGGAAGGTATTCGATAATAATTTAGGCAAGTTAAAATGCTTGGGTGGAGTGAAGAGAAGAAAGGAGTGTGAGTGGTGTTTATAGTGGAGGGTAGAAGGTTTTACATAATATTTTAGTCATTACTTTATTATTTATCCTTAAGACAACAATTAGTGATGATTTAATGACCAAAAATAGTAATAAGATTATTGTAGTTTTAATTAAATACCATTTCTATCATCCCTGACACAAGTGTGATGTAGAAATTCTAGTTTTAGTAGTTATCATAAATTATTATATTTTACTATTCACAAACAGTTCATGACTTTTAAAAAAATATAAAAAAATAGACCTTCCGAGATTTTTCAGATTAAAATCATAAAATGAAATAATTTTGTAAACAATAATTTTTTATATTTGATTAATTTTAATTTTAAATAAAATCAAAATTTACTTGAAAATATAGATTTTAAAACAATAACAGATTTTATAATGCTTTAAAAAATTACATAAGGTCTTATAAAATTATCTTACATCCAAAAGAAATAAAAAATAAAAAATATGAAAATCATCTAGGAAAATATATATTCTTTTAAATTAATTAATTCATTTTTATTAATTATTTCTGACACAAAAATACAAATACTTTTACTATAGTCATATTATCCCTTATAAGATCCCTAAATTTTATTTATACATTAATGTGTAGGGTCACTATTCATTAGGATGACCTAGTATACTTGAGGTACATTACTATCCATAATGGTATATTTCTATTCCCCAAAAAATGAGTTAGTCCTATCAAACTCCAAATAAATTACTAATCGTAATAGTGTATCTTATATTTTTGAAATTCAAAACACAAAAGTGGAAAACTTTAGTTTAATTGAAAGATTTTAAGAATCTCCAATGCACAAAGCATTTGTTCTCATAGAATCAGTGTTTCATGAATTTCATTAAAATTATGTGTAAATCCAGGGGTGTTATGATGTGCGTTATCAAAACTCCGTGTGTTGTCGACACACGATGTGTAATTGATACTCCATGTGTTATTGAAACTTTGTGTGTTATCGACACTCCATGTGTTATTAAAACTCCATGCATTACCGATATATGGTGTTCTATGGACTACATCTAACAATTCATATTTTCATGTTATATATTTATACCTATGTGTGTTGATTATACTTCATGTATTTCATTTTGGTAAACTTATTGTTTTTCATTGTGGTGTATACTGTGTATTTTTTTTTGTGGTATTACATTGTGGTTTCAGGGTGTCCTACAAAGTATTGTTTTACTGACCCATACATGGGCTATCACTTCACACGTTATGTCCTATCCAGATGATCGACACTTTGAAAAAGTCCTAAGAGGACTAAGAAGTGGTCATGCTTACTATGACTACACATATAATGTCTGCTCCTACGACTTCAAATAGTTGTCATATACCTTCAATTCATGTTAGTTTTTTGTGGAAGAGTTTTAGGAACATGTGCATTCACTTTTTCATTCTCTTTATTTTGGTGGTCTTGTATTCTGGCTCTTTTTTATATTTAATGTTCCTACTATCATACTCTATGGTTGGTATTGTATAGTCTGCAAGTTATTTATACTTAGTGTTTTTACATTTCAAAATTTTGTTCATGGAGATGTGTGTGTATGTATGGGTACTTAGGAAAATGACTCCCATTTGTGGGATACACCTACTCTGAATTTGTCACCAACCCCTGCCCAATTGGAGGTGGGCATGGGGTAGTTATGACAGGGGACCCTCTTAGACGGGTCATGAAAAAGTGGTACATGGGTGGTCAGTTATAATTAAGGACTCGTAGTTTATGAGGTTGGTTTGGGGCAACAATGTTATGTGTTTTTAGTTCACCATCCATTCAAGGGAATCTGATGATGGTGCAGAAACTCATGTATCTATACACCATGACTCATGAAACATAATTTTTGAATCAGTACAAAAAAACTCTATTTGTAGGGAAATTAATGGTACATGCATCATATAGGATTTGGGTTTGTTCTCATGTCCTTCTTGAGTCATCTCACTAGTTATACTCTGTAGAAAAAGGACGGTCTTGATCGTTTTTTGGAAGACTCCCTTCCAACAACCATCTTAGAATCCCTTTTATGAACACAATGATGATTCTCCCAGAGATGAGGGGTCGGTGCATGTGAATTTACTGAATATACATCATGTACCGGAGATAGAACCACAAGCTAGATTTTTAGAGATTTCACCACCCATCGAGCAGTAGTTACTTCCAGTTCTACCATTTTAGGAATAACATGGGATGAGTGTGTTTCATGAGTTACAAAGGTAGCGAACTTCTAGGATTATGGTTGAACCACACCCCATATAGATGAGGATTGGCTGGAGGTAGTGACTGGTGTATTCCATGTTGTGAGGACACCTGACGACCATATACCAGTCCTTACCATGATACTTCTTTTGGATCAATTGGGAGATCACATAACTTACTAACCCATACAAATGATTACGTGAATCTATCTTTGGAAGAAATTGAATAAATCTTCTAAGAGGTGTTAATACCAAATAGTTTAAACTCAATGCACATACAAGAGTTCTTGCATCTGTAGAAGGGAAATCAGAATACAGCGGAGTACTCGATGTGGTTTAGTGATCTTTAGCTCCACTACAAGGACATGGAGTGGGACCCATTTTTAGGGATCAAAACATCAATTAGGGGATACTCAAGGAGATTAATGAATCCAAGATATCCATTATTATCCCTACATATTATGGGGTATTAGAGAGAGCTGTGCTATTGGATATCCTTCTAGAAGAGCAGACACCAGTAGTAGGACCTACCAACAGGCATCAGGTAGCTGAGTCTTTAGCTGTATGTTGTCGATATTAGATTCAGAAACCCATGTAGGTAATGAAATATAGGGGGAAACCCTATGAAAAGGGATTTATATAATGGGGATCCTATGGAAAATAAATTCAGTGGAAGTAAAGGCAATGTTTCACGTTGGCGATCAGGGATATAAAACATGAGATTTTTCTATCCCACCATATAGACAATTTGGCGATTTTTGAGGGACTATCGATGTAGAGGAGGAAGCATGGGAAGGGTTTTCCACCAAGCATCAGATGTGGATGTGTAGTATGTATAAAATCATTATGTGGGTGGAGGTTCAAGGTATTACCTCCTCCACCCCCAGGTGGTTCACCATGAGCTTAGGGTGTTGGTGGATAGGGATGAGGCCATCCACATGCAATGAAAGCTTATGACCCCATTTTTTCAGGGAAGATTAAAGGTATTATATGCACCTTTTCCACCTTGTCTACTATTTCAATATATAGATATATATAAGTTATAGTAATTATTCTTTTTCCCTTTTACTTGTTCAACATTATGAGATTCAAGTGGAATAGTTGACTCAATCCTTATTCTTAGATAATCCTACATGAGGGGATTCGATGATCACACACTGGGGATGATATATTGAATTTACTATTTGAGGTTGGAGTTTTGGTTGGAATATCTTTGTAATAGCATCAAGGCCTTATGATTTCATTCTCAGTATTGATTGGTTATATACAGTCCAAGAACAGATTAACTGTTTTAGGCACATAGTGTGGTGTGCCCATTGTGATAAGACCATGATTCTATTTTTTGGTGAAAACAAAATTTATGCAATTTAGGATGTATATACTCATTGTAGGTGCATCCATTTACCTATCTATTTTATAGGCTCACCATCATTATTGTGGTTGAATGGAGTCCTCCATTTTCTATAGTGGTTTAGAAGTATGAGAAAATCTTTCCTAAGGATGTCCCCAAACTCCTTACCCATAGGGAGGTAGACATTTGCATTGATATGAACCCCATGATGACACTGATATTGATACCTACACATCATATGGACTCGTAAATAGCATCATCTGTCGAGGGTATAGTTGGATGACTTGCATACGAAGGTCATAGTGAGACCCAGTGTTTCACCCTGGGTGGCCCCAGTTTTGTTTTCCGAAATGAGAGATGGGAGACCAATATTATGTGTGGTCTTATGGTTCCTGAACCAAGTGAACATGAAAAAATAATCCACTAAATAGAATTGATGACCTCTTAGATAAACTAAAGGAAGTGAGGTGTTTCTCGAAGATAGACATCAGATCAGGCAATCACCAAATTCATGTTTGAGATTAGGACATCCCGGTGATAGCTCTCATATCTCAGTATAGCCACTAAGAGAACATAGTAATTCCTTTTTCCATTAAAAATGCCACATTAGTGGTCTTGGGACTCATGGAAAAGATCATATATCCTTAAATAGACTGATACGTGGTGGTCTTCAATGATGAAATACAGGTGTACTCGACAACTATGGAGGAGCACACGATACACTTATGAAAGGTTTTGGACACACTTTTAGAGAACCTGCATTATTATAAGCTCCTGAAGTGCCATTTTTGGATTTGGTAGGTCCACATAATAGGAATGTCCATTTAAGAGGTTGGAGTTGTGTTGGATCTGGAAACAATTGAGGTGGTGCATGCTTGGATCCATAAAAGTGTGTTATAGAGGTGCGGAGTTTCTGGAGTTTGGTTAGGTAATGTCATAGTTTTTTACCATAATTTTACAAATTAGAAACATCCCTGAAATCTTTGATATAGAAATATGAATTCATTCTTATTGATAGAGAAGTACCACCTGTACCTTCAAGAGCTAAGGAAAAAGATGACGAATGATCCCATCTAGATATTTCCAGAGGAGGGTGTTTGGTATGTAGTGTTATGTGTTGTATTACGGATCAGGCATGGTTGTGTTTTGATGCAGGGGAAAGTGGTGATTTTTTATGGTTCATGATAGATGAGACAACATGACTATATCTATGTACCCATGATCCTGATCTAGCAGTTTTAATAATCTCATTGAATATTTTGTGACACTACCTGATGGGTGAGAGGTCTACTGTCAACACTAACGACCAGAGCGCCAAGTATATCTTCATTCAAAAGGATTTAGACATGAGATAGAGTTGATTGATATAATTCTTCTTGGACAATGAATTTGATATTTTCTATATTCCTTGGAATAAAAATGTAGTGGAAAACACTCTAAGTAGGAGATCCATCATGCAGTTCATAAGTGAGGTATTTGAGTAGATGGTCATGTAGCAGATATCCTTTTTGGATGGGGACAGATCAACATACCTTTAGTCAATTTATCTCTCCCATCCACATTATTTAGATTTATGGAGTAACAATGTGGGGATATTGACTGCAAGACCCGATATGGCCAATTTTCTATAGGTGATTTCCCAAATGGATATTAAATTGGTGGTAAGAACGTCAATATTTTCAAAGGGCACATAGTTGTACCAGTGGCACTTTAGGGGAAGGTTTTAAGGGAGTTCCTCATATCCTGTTTAGAGGTACATCTGGGTGTGGTAAAAATGTACCAAGACTTCCAAACATCAGTTCTTGTGGCCCTCGATGACGTAGGTTATGGCAGAGTTTGTTTCTCAATGAATCACTTTTCAATAAGTGAAGGTTGAAAACCATGTTCCAGTGAGCTTGACCCCACCACATTATGTGCCAGAGTGAAAGTGTGATAGAATATTTATGGAAATTGTGATGGTTCTACCATGAATGTCCTGGTGACAAGACATCATCTAGGTTATCGTTAGAAGACTCAATAGGTCGGCCCATATCCTAGCTGTTTGGGAGCAATGTTTGGTAGAGAGCATGGGGATGCTCGCCTTGAATGATACATTTCGAATCCATTGTGTCTCATCCTTGATAGTATTTGATCATTATACACTCATTACATATTATTTTTGGAAGGGATTTTAGGAGCATTTTTTGACTCAGTTACACTTGATCATGGAATTTCATCCCCATATGAAAGGAAATAATAAGAGGACCATTAATGTTTTTGATGAAATGATAAACATTTTAAACATAGGATTTGGACATAGTTTGGAGGATCACCTAAAAATGGTGTATTTTCCATTCAACAACTCCTACCACTAAACCATTGGTATGGCGCCATTTGAGTCCTTGTACGAGTGACCATGTAGGTCAACCCTTTGTTGCATTGACCAATGATAGTCATCACTCATGGGTCTATAGTTAGTGTAGGATACCATGAGATGGTGAAAATCATCCCAATGATAATAACGACTGCACAGAGCTGATAGAAGTATTAGGCTGAAAGGAGACAATGGTCCTTGTACTTTGAGGCAAAGATCATGTTTTCTTTTAGGTCTCACATTGACAGGGATTGCAGGGACTTGGTCAGGGAGACAAGTTATCTCTGAGATAAATCGACCCATTTCAGATTTTGACTAGATTTTTTGAGGTATCTTATTAGGTATATCTAACCTCATAGTTTTACCGAGTGCATTATGTCTTCCACAGGTTACAACTGAGGAGGTACAGGCATGATAAATCACACGTCATCGACTGGGGTGAGCTGTAAATTGACAATTGAGATATTATTGCAGAGTACGTAATAGAGACCAAGAATATGTTGGATTAGATCCTTGGGTGGGTGTCGGTTCCTATGTTGTGTGTTTTTTGGAAGCACGAGAATCTACACGAGAGCACTTGGGAGGAGGAGGCTCAGATTCATGCTCAATACTCTTTTTTATTACCCCTTGTTATGGCTTTCGTGGAAGGAACTACCTATGATTGTGAGAATTTAATGACTCATATTTTATCTAGATATATTTTAATAAACTAATTGGGAACCTTCTGAAACTAGGAACTGAGACAACATGAGATTACGAGGCCTAGTGTTCCCGCAACAAATCAATGAAAAATTATCAGCTTTTTATAAAGCACGCATAAAATTAATCATTAAACTAGAATAAATCTTAAATGGGTGACCACATTAAAAATCTGAGGGCATTATTTTAACACACCAATCTTCCACGATACGCTTCTCTTTGAATAATAGAATAGCGTGTGTTGAACGAAACTTCGAGTTCTAACACACCATAATCAATCATACTAGACATTATGAATAGTGATACCCACTTTTAGAAATTTTATGTTTCAAAATGGACTTAATTTTTGTATTCGTTATATTGAAATTATCCTACAGTGAATTTTTGGTATTTTTATGAAAACTTTCAATTTTAGTGAATAGTGAAAAAACAGAGTTATATTTTAAAACCAATTTTTTATTTAAATAATTATTTATTTTATTTAAATTTACATTAGGTCAAAATATATTCATAATAACTATATAAGTTCAATATAATTAATTGGAGTCAGTTTATAATAATTTTAGATATATAAAAATTTTATTGAACTTTTTACCGTCTTTTACCAATCTCCTAGAGGTATTTGAAAATTTACATAAAACATAATTTTACCACATCTGTGACTTGAATTTCAAAATTCTGATATACACGGTTGATATCATTAAATAAAATTTGGTTCCATAAGATTAAAATAATTTCTCTTGAATTGTAACTTTTCACTTTTATTTACCACTGTTAAAAGTAAATAGGGTAAATAAGGGTAAAAATTATATGATTATTACCCTAATACATTTTCTAGTTATACTAGATAAGTGTTATTCCACCAAAAGCTACCTTATGAATAAAATATGATCTTTTAGGTCTACTTGGATAAGATTAGGACAATTATTATTATGTAATTAAAATAAGAGTTAAGAGTGCTATATTCAATGTTTAATAAGTAAACCATTTTTAATATAGGGTTACCTATAAGATAAATTTTACTCTAAATATAAATTAGAAATATATAAATATTTCCAACTTAATGGTATTTTATTTATATTTTCTAGACATTAAATAATTTAATTAATTTATGACACAATGATGATGCAGTAATTACCTATGTAATGAAATATTAAAATAATTGATATTATAAATATCCAAATAAATGTAATTTGAGACTTTTTATGAATTACACTAATTTAAAAGGTTAATATGACTTTATAGGGTGGGATAGATGAATTTTTATCGAAGTATAAATGCTGTTATGAATTTAGAAAAAACAAAATACCAAATAGTGTCAAAATTGACATAAAATCATTTTAAAAAATATTATATATTTAATTAATATTCTATTCCTAAAAATCTATGGTTCGGAAAAAAGACTTATATAATGATAGGTGTATCATTAATGAACCACATTGGGTTATATTGAATGTATATAGTATTTTTATTAACCATATAATATAAAAATACAAAGAGAAATGGTAAATTTCAAACTATTTAACAAAGAGTTAATTCTAAAAGATAAAGTTAATACAGTGACTCAAACGTGTCTAAAACATATGGGATGAGTGTTTTTAGAACCACCCCCACATTTAAATTTAAATAATTAATTTTTTATCCATGAATAACTGAAAATGATTTTATTAAAAAATAATATTTCTAGATTTTCCTAAGGTGCCTCTCACCCCTCTTATAAAAGGGAAACTCCCCCTACCCTCAAAATCATACCTTGAAATCCATTTTTCTCAGCCGACCCCTACCCAAATACCCTATGAACTGTCCTACCTTCATCCTAGAGGCCTTAATTTAGTCATAAAGCCATCTTATGGAGCCATTTTGATCAAATGAAAAGGAATACCCCGAAGAAGAGGTAAATATTTCATCACTTCTTTCAAGTACCTTTCTTCTGGAACTTCCTATTTCTTTGTTGTTTCCATTATAAATATTAAATACATTAGATTATATATAATGTGATGTTATTATAAATATGGTAAAACCATATTCATTATTCTAACAATTCTTTTAATGACATGTCACCATACGTGCATACGTACGGCTTACCGTCTCCACGTCGTGGTGTGATTGTTATTCAATACATTATTATTTGGATTGGTTTAATAATGATGTGTAATTGATTTAAATATATATATAACATGATAATTATTCCTTATATATGATATACCATCAAATTATATATTATATTAATATCAAAAAATGATATTTCCGCTCGTGCGTACGTACGGATTACCGTCTCCATGAACGCGATGAGATTCATTCCCCATCATATCCATTCAAGACTAAATTTCATTAGATGATTAAAATTAATGTTTAAAGACTTAATATCATTCTGAATATGAATAATATACATCATATCCATAAACACATTACTTACGTAACAAAGCATATAATGGAAAATGGATCAGTTAACACCTGAAACGACGACAATACTAAGATATTATTAACAAAGAAATGTTAAAAGATCGTATATGATATCATATTAATGTATCTGATTCGTTTATAATTCAATAACTAATATATATACATTATACAGGATGTTAACCTACCCTCAACCAAGGAAAAGTACTAGGAAAGGGTTAATTCCACAATCTCTTCATTATCTGAGGTTGTTTATATGTAATTATCTACAAGAACCTCTTTATCATCTACATCCATGTTACATAAATATGTATTTCAAAACATTATTAATATTTTTTATACTATGCTTTAAGGCAATTTATAACCATTTTTTACTTTTATAAAATGTTTATAAAGGAATCTTTTTGTCGTTTTCCAAACATGGTCCTTTATAACCTTTTCGACAAAATTAAGGTAAGAATGACTTTTTTTAACATATATGGTGGGTGCGTCTATTTTCCGCCATTATAACATCCTCTAAGCATTCCTTACAAGCTTATAAGAATATTTTAATAATAAATTATTTCTTTTATAATTATTTTAATTTTAAATTATTTCAAAAAAATGAGATATTTCTCACAAATAGCTATGATTTCATCTATGTCAATATCCTTTGATGGATTTTAAAATTATCTGAAGTTGATTTATTATGATACCAATCTTCCATATTTTATTTATGGTTTTGTAATATTTTTTACTGTGGATGTGTAATTTTATACCATTCATGGTTTATGAATAATGTATTTACATTTCATATAAAAGTTTTAATATGAATGTTTATTTTATGTTTAAACCTTTTCATATAAGGAATGCATTGGACATAGTATGTGATAGGTGGAGCATGCTATATCTCCTCGATGAATTGTTTGGTCTCATGAGAAAAACTAGTATCATGTAAAAAGGCCTTTCCAAAATCTTATTTGTAGTCTTCATACAAGGCCTTGTCTACGTGCTTACGAAGTCTGGCATTATGAATTCCATCATTATGAAAGTGGACATTGATATTGCATGTGATTATTCGACTAGAAGAATATCCATGTGACTATGTAAATGAAATTATTTTGATTTTATCTTTTCCATGTTATACTGAAGTTCAAGTTTAAAAGGCTTTTGTTTCACTTTTATACATTACCTTAAATGTTTATGCTTATTTAAGAAAGTTTCCACTATATTGTTATCCTTACTGAGAATCTGAGCTCACCCCTTTCTATGTTTTATTTTTCCCTGGATGTGAAGAATAATATTATGATTGACCTGTAGGGATAGTCTATGAGATATCAGTTTTGTATATGGAAACAATGTTGTTGTAGTTTTCCATTTTATAAAGTTATGTAAACCTTATGAAGGTATCTAGTAATTCCAAGCCTACTAAACTAATCGTTCATTCGAGGCATGATCTTTTGTGATCATGCTAATGATACGTAATAATGCACCGAATCTAGGCTTCTGGGGTCAAGGCGTTACAGTTGGTATAAGATGAAGTTTAGTAGAAACCATTGAATATATATTTAGATAAACTCTGATTAGAGAAGAGTACACTAAGATAGACATTGAGGATTAGTATGGACGAACTTCCAAGAATTTTGGTATTGTAGATATTTATTTGATTTTTCCATGAAATGAATCCCTGTCTGGATATGAGCAGGTAGAGGAAGCTCTACAACATATGTACCTTAAGGTAAAACCCAAAAAAACCCATTGAGATAGAGTCGAACGAGAACTGGTGAATGATAACATGCCATGATACACTTTTGGTTACGAAAATCTCAGGGGATATGCTTAGGATAATTGTAATTTTCTTTACAAACCATTATGAAGGGTTTAAGTGTATACACTTCCTCAAAGAAAACATTTATATGATTATGGACTATATCCATAAACTATTCAATTTATGATTAGTTTTTTACATGTTTGGATTTATGTATTTCTATTCATAAACTAATCTAATTTATGCCATTTTTATAAATGGATCCCAGTTAAAGAAATAGAAACCATATCAATGCACACACACCATGTAGGGATTTCCCTCCCACTCAAGATAATTATAGTGGAGCTGCTGAAACAACTGGTGTTGATCAGCTTATCACTATATTGGGATAACTCACTCTAGTTATGAATAATAACCTTACCCGTATAGAGCACCCTGATCCATAGCATAGAGGATCAATGCTATATCGCTTTATGAGAAAACTACCACCAACATTAAATGGGGGTACAAATACACTAGTAGCTGATAAATGGATAAATTCCTTAGAGGAGAATATTCCATGCCTTGGGGAGTGGCGAAAAAAAAAGTTGTCATGGAAATTTACTGCCTCACTAGATATGCAGATCAATGGTGGTCATTGATACAAAGAAAAAGGAACATGATAAAGTATCAGATATAGAATGGATGGATTTTAAAAAAAAATTCTTAGAAAAATACATTCCTCATGACTTTTAAGCGGATATGGAAAGACAATTTCTGAGTCTATCAAAAAAGGAGGATGAGAATGTCGCTATGTATGAATCTAACTATACAAGGTTAGTGAGGCATGCTGCAGATTATATACGTAAAACAAGAATTAAGATTGACCATATATTTTATGGGTTAAAACCATTTCTCCATCGAGAATTAGTCTCACAATCCTTCTCGTTGTACGGATATATTGTCTCATGTGTTATCAAGAAAGAAAATTAATTCTATAAGTCTTATGACTTTAAAGAAAAGCAAGATAAGAAGAGATCTTTTGAACACTCTAGAAATGGAAATAATGGGAAGAAGTGAAAAGTTGAATATCTATACTTCAATAAATGTGGGAAGAAACACCATAGTGCATTCATAAAGGAAATGTGTGTCCGTTTAATGTTTAGTGAAAAAGGCCACCAAGCTCGTGAATGAAAGGAGAAGTAAGAGGGTGTCGATGTTGAATTCTACACATGTAGAGAAAGGGGTCATTATGTGAATGAATGTTCTATGTGTTAGGGGAACTTACCTAAAAAAAGAAAAGAGATCAAGGCCAAGCTTATGATATCACTACTACTGAGGTTGAAGCTCCGAAAGACATAGTGGCAGGTAATTTTCTGGTTTACTCAAGTTTAGAAAATGCATTATTTGATTCTAGATCATCGAATTTTTTCATATCATCCTAGTTATCTATGAAAATTAGATATTTCAAATTATATTTAATTAGGGAGTTGTCTGTCCAAACCCCTAAGGGATGAATCGTTGTAACAATGTTTTGTGAATCAGTCCCCATTAGGGAATATAAATGTTCTTTATCTGCTGATTTCATCGTCATACCCATGATTGAATTTGATATAATCCTCGGTGTTGATTGGATTTCAGACCATGAAGCAAAAAATAATTTTAAGAAGAAATTGGTTACAATTCATGATGATGATAATGGAAACCTTAACTTTAGTGAAAAATTTTCACCACCTAATTCATTTCTATATCCACCCCTAGTAGCTCAACTAAATTCAATTATTAAGGAAGAAGAGAATGAAATTATTGTGGGTGGGGAAAGGGATGTTCAAATAGAGTATGTACCTATTGTGAGAGAATATGTTGATTTGTTAACAGAAGATTTACCTGGACATCCTCCAGAACGAGATATTGTGTTTTCCATTGATTTAATTCCTGCTTCAAGGACCATATCAAATTCCCCTAAAAGAAAGGCCACTATTGAATTAGTGGAACTAATGAAACAACTAGAGGAATTGAGTAATAAAGGATTTATTCTCCATAGTGTTTCTCCATGGGGAACCCATATCCATTCTATTATGAAGAAATATGGATTTATGAGGTTGTGCATTGACTATAGGGAGATCAATTCTATAACAATAAGAACATGTATCCCCTATCATGCATTGATGATTTATTTGACCAACTTCATGGAGCTAAATACTTTTCAAAGATTTACTTCGATCTGGATATCATCAGTTGTGTCACGACTGCCTCCCCACAATGTGTACCCCTACTAAGTCAAAAATGTGAGAAGGGAGATAATGACCCACCGAGTCCCTCTTCTAGTAGGCCCTGGGTTGGCGACTAGCACTGAGGGTATAGTAACACACAAAAATGGGTGGCATTACCCTCTAAGAGAACACATGGGGAAGAGAGAGATACAATAGAAACAAAAAAACTCCAACTCAGACTGCAATATAAATGAAAACCCAAGTACACATATGAAATGTCATGCAGAAGTACTACAACTGGAAGGGAAAAACTGCAAGTTCCCAAAATAAATTACAAACAGCAACAACCACAAGCCCGAACATCTCATGCACCCTAAGCTCATAGAAACCATCTTGATCTCCAACCTGCTCCAAGTGACCTAAAAACAGTTATATATACATTGGGTGAGTATAACATTATAGTCCGTAGGATCCTCCCCAAATACTCTCTTGTATAAGTAAAGAAAGCATGATAAAGCACAGTGAACAACAAGTGAAACTAACTCGTCACCTAAACATGTATAATAAGTTCCCAACATCACCTTGGCTACTATCACCAAGTAACACATAAAATAATATATAATATAGTAAAGAATATCATGGGAACCTTGCTACTACTTCCCCACTGGTTTTCCTCTTTTCCCCAACGTCGCACATCCTGAGCATCTCTCTCCAAAAAGGCTTGCCCGCAGACACCTAGGCGAAGCACCACAATATGCACCTCGTGCAACACAAAGGTTTGCCCGCAGACACATGTCCGAAGCACCAAACCATCCTCACAACCAAAAGTGACCAGGTTATTTTCGGGAGCCACCATAGCTCACATAACCTATATCATACGTCAGGTATTATACATCAAGCCATTACATCCCATACACCGAGTAAAGATCTTCAAGCCATCACAGCCTATGCACGTTACACTTATACTAGTCCATAGAAAACTATATCTAGAATACATGTGTGTGAATAAACAAAAGACATTACATCCCTCTACACACATATATGGGAAAAACTAAACAATGTGCCTACCATCACAAGTAACTACCAAGAGAATAGAGCGGGAGCAAAGGGGGTAGTCAGCCATTCTTCCTCCCACCGAAATGTTGGGGAAAACACCACCCAGGGCTCAAGAACCCCCATGGTGTATGTTCCCCTTACTGATAGGGTGGGGTATCATATAGAAACATAAAAAGTAAGGATTATATTATATCTCACTATAACACTATAGGCATTACCTAGCCTTAGACACAACTATAACTAACATCTCCTAGAATCTGGGCTGCTACTTCTAAGACTAGGAATCCTATAACCACATAGCCATTTAAAAGGATTTTTTAGATTACATCATTCTCTTTTAATTAGTTCCAATGTATGTTAATTATGTCTTTAAACATTAACCATGAACAGTTCCACATTAAGTTCCATTAGCATCACACCCAAAGTCAAATGTCCCTTTAAAAATTTACTACCTCATTATTATGTTCCAGCGAACTCCAACCCCATGAGTTAACACCATTTATTCAAATATTCATTACAGAATTACTTCCCCATATTACTAGACATTCTATAAAAGAATCCTATGCTACTAACACAAGGGGCACAACACGGTGAGTATATGTACTACTCGTCGACTCTTTGAAGCCTATAGTAAGAGTGTAGACCCATCCTCCTTGGAGAAGCTAAACATGGAAAGCATGTGGCATACCCCGCACGTCCTTATCTCTTTCAGAAAAAGGGTAAGCAAGACCAGATGCCTTGAGGAGTGGGGAAAAGTAAAGTAGATAAATAACCAAAGAAACAACAAGCATCAAACAAACACATTCATCCCACTCCATCATCCCCGGTGTCCTCTCGGACACCCACATACATAAACAGATGCATCTCGCCACTCTAGGCGTCATCTGCTGCCACAACCAAACATCTCCATGCCTCCACATATCACAACAGCCATCCAAGATCACATCACAGCACAAGAAGCATGAAAACAAAACATCACATCAATGGGATCTTGGCCAATTAACAATCAAGAGGGTGACTCAGAACCCTTTAAGAAATTATCAAACTATCAAATTCTTTTATCCATCTATAATTAATAGATTTATAATCCGTTGGTTCAAACCTCGGGAAACCAACCCAGTAAGCTATCACAAATGATTAAACATGATTACTACGCCATTTTGATTAGAATCAAATTACAACAAGAACCAGATTTGTTTTCATTCCTCTTTATCTTTAGCCAAACAATTATCAATTAATTCCAATTTATGTTCTTTATCGATTTCCAACAAGAACGAACAAATTATCAATGAAAGCATAGATATCACACTATCTAACAAAACAAGAGGCAATAACATATGATCGATAACAACTTATTTATCCGGTTAAAATTATTTATTATATCAATTCCATTTTCATTCAGTGGTATTAAACATGATAACAATACAGTTGCACATAAAAGAAAGGGAAGCAATCAATCCCCTACCTCAATGTTTTTTGATGAAAACCACGACAGTTGAAGAACGCTCAATAAAAATGAGTTGATTATCAAAAACCCACCTTAGATATCTTCTCCTAGAAAGATCAATACCAAATCACATCATATTTGGCTTCCAAACACATAGATCTAACCATAACAGGCATAGATCTATGAAACCAATATTGGAGGAGAAGTAGATCCACGTGGATCTAAGAAAACGATCGAGAACGATGAAGAACAAATAAGAATGATCACATACCTCAAGAAACTGACTTCGATTCACCAATAGAATCCTTCAGATCACCTCCAATATTTTTGGTAGAGGATCTCCTACCTTCAAGGGAGGGTACTCCCTAGTTATGGTCGTTTAGGAGCTTAAACGGTCATGTTAGAGGTGAAACTGTTGAGATCCACAATTTTGGGATCTAAGATTAAGTGCCATGAATGGTTAGTCCGTACGGTTTGATAAAATTTGTGCTAACCATGCATTAGCTACTACCTCATCAAACACTCCTCCCATGGTTAGGCCACATATTTTGACAAAACGTGTGCTAATCATGCTTTAGCCACTGTATCCAATACCAACTTTGCATGGTATGGCCGCACGGTTTACGCAAACCGTGCGAAAGCTATTACCCTTTAGCTTTCCTCAATGTCCACCCAAACACACCCCCAAGTCACTACTCCAAAACAAATGTAGTTAGAAACATCAAAAGTACCTGAAGACGTAACGTGATGTTATAGTTCACAGTTTTCTACCATTGAAACATTTTATCGAAAATGAAGATTATTGAAATGTGTTGGGGATAAGTCACCTTGACCTCCCAAAACACCTCTAAACCACATTTCCACAATGTAATGAACTAGAGAGGTCCGAGCCATTACATCAGATACCTCTCCAAATGTTCTTATTTTGCATCAGGGATGACTATACGGTCATCTGAAAAAGACAACCTCTACCCCCAACTTCTACCATATCAAGACGTAATGCTGGAAGTTCTTACATTACTCTCCAAGAATCACCAGATTCACACACAACATCACTATGTGACTATTGGCTCAGCGCATAATTTACAACATTCTGTTTTCTAGTTGTATATGACATTTCAAAGTCGTATCCCTATAATAACTCCATCAAGTGATGCTGTCATAAGATCAAGTCATGCTTGGAGAAAACATACCTCAAACTCTTATGATTGGTGAAAACCAAAAATCTCTCTCCAATGAGGTAATGTCTCTACAACTTTAGAACAAACACCACGAATGCCAACTTAAGATAATGGGTGGCATAGTTTCGTTCTTGGGGATGTAATTTCCAGGACCCATAAGAAACAACTGACCTCTAATTCATGAGAACAGAACCTAACCCCAGATGTGAAGCATCGCAGAAGACATCAAACTGAACTCCCCCTGCTAAAAGACAAAGGACTAGAGC
This sequence comes from Viscum album, assembly GCA_963277665.1. Taxonomy (NCBI): domain Eukaryota; kingdom Viridiplantae; phylum Streptophyta; class Magnoliopsida; order Santalales; family Viscaceae; genus Viscum; species Viscum album. The sequence goes on along the minus strand of OY728148.1, from coordinate 1,331,737,769 downwards.
ACTTACTAACTTCTCGTTTAGATACTCGAAAGTTTCCTGACACTGATCAATCCAATGGAATGGATGGTCCTTCCTGGTCAAAGCTATTAGAGGAGTTGCAACTTGTGAGAAATTGTCCACGAACATCCTGTAGTAGCCTGTGATACCAAGGAATCTTCGCACCTCTAACACTGTCTTGGGGGATGCCCAAGACACAACTACTTATGTATTCAATGGATCCACAGATACTCCCGGTTGGGACACAACATGCCCCAAGAAACAGACTTTTCGAGTCCAAAACTCAGACTTCGACAACTTCTTGAACAACTAAAGTAGGCGAAGAACTCCCAAAATGGCTCATAGATGCTCTGCATGCTCCTCTTCAGATGTGAAGTACACAATGATGTCATCAATGAAAACTACCACGAACTTTTCCAGGAACTCACGGAATAAAAAATTCATCAATCACCTGAATACAGCTGCTGCATTCAGCATGCCAAATGGGATTACAACAAACTCATAATTCCCATGACGACAAAAAAAAGTAGTCTTTATAATATCCTCATCCTTCACATGCATCCGTTGATATCCTGACCGTAAGTCAATGTTTGAGAACCCACTTTCACCCTTCAGTTGATCGAATAAGTCATTAATTCTTGGAAGAGGATAGAAATTATTTATTTTCACTTTGTTTAAGTGACGATAATCATCACACAACTGCAAACTGTATTCGGGCATCTTCACAAAGAAAACTAGTGCACCCCACGGTGACACACTTAACTGAACAAAACAAAACTTTAACAGACCATCAAGCTATATACATAGTTCTCGTAACTCAAAAGGGGCCATCCTATATGGAGACATAGAGATAGGAGAAGCTCCTGGAAGTATTTCGATCCCAAACTTGATCTATCATCGAGGAGGAAATGCTACAACCTCTTCTGGAAAGACATCAAGGTACTCCTCTACGACCTTTGGAAACACCAACTACAGAACCTCTGAAGAACTCAGCATCATCTCAGCCATTACAGACGATAAGGATAGAAAGCGCATATGACCCATCCGAGGATCTCTCTCACCGACAAACACCGATTTCTCCCCATCCGTACCAAGGAAAACAACCTTCTTCCTGATGCAATCCATGATAGACTCCACTGAATACAACCAATCAATGCCAAGGATGACATCATATGGTTGTATTCGTAAACATAGGAAATCTCACAAAGAGCGGTGTATCCCCAACACCAGCTCACAGTCTCTACATACTTCAAACAAGTCAGCTCGACCTCCAACTGTCGTAGTCAACACCAAGGGACCTGGAATCTTCTCAACCTCAAGTCCCAAAGCATGGACAATGGTAGGTTATATGAAGGAGTGTGTCACTCCTGAATCAATCAAGGAATAAACCAAGTTAGAAAACAAGAAAAGGGTACCTCGAATGACATATGAATCTCTTGGAGCTAGTAACGCTAGATAATGAAGCTGAGAATGACCTCCTCCATGACCTATCTGACCTTGATGACGTCCACAACCACGGTCTCTCTCTGCTCTCTAAGGATGGGGAATGTCATGGGGTTGTCCTCTGCCTTCCCCATCTACCCTCTGGTGATCCAAAGCTGGTGCAACTGGATGCTGCTGCCTCGACTGGAACTACCTCAATGGGGGAACCTGGAGAATAGAACATGGTGCACAATGACTGCTCAGAATGTTAAGGAACTCCCGCTTATGATGGCAACAACCACCATAAGAAAAAGAAGCACATGACCCCTTGGCATAGGTATGAGGGCTTTTTCCTTTGGATAAAGGACATGTGAAGGGCTGGGACCTACCCCTGGCTGAACGGAAACTCTTTTTCCATAAAAACAGGGAACCCCGGACCACAGCTTTGCTTCTTGAGGAATCAGGTCGATCCCCCTCTCATGATGATCTGATCCTGGCCAAATTCCTCTCAACAATCTCTGCACTCACCAGTGCATCCAGAAATGTCTTCAACATAAATGGGGTGACCTGGAGCTAGATATCTGGACACAAATCCTCCTCGAAATGCCTCACCCTGGCCTCCTCATCTAGTAACAGGTCTGAAGCATATCGTAAAAGGTTCTTGAATTGAATTCCAAACTCTCGAACAGTAGAGCTCCCCTGCCAGAGGGTAAGAATCTCCTGGTGACTAGACACCTTCGCATTCGAAGAATGGAACTCGACTCTTAATTTGTCTCAGAACTCCTCCCATGATATCGCTAACTCATCACGATCCCCTAGGAATAACAACCACCACTGCCTTGCTGCTCCACACAGCATCGTCACAACAAAGGACACCCATTGTTCCTTCTGGGCACGGATCAAACTAAATCCTATCTCGACCTCCTCCAACCAGTCTTCCGTGACTGCATCTAAAACGGAGCCCTCATACTTCTGCAGACTCTGGCTCTAAAACTCTCAGAGTTTCTTCCTCCAAGTTTCGTCGTCATCAACCTCTACACTACGATGATCTTTTTGAACAGCCAACTGGATATTTTCTGTGCCAACCTGAGGAGGACGTTGACATGGATCCATAATTGTAAAATAACAAACCGTTAGAGCACCTAAAATTGGAATATGGAAGACTCAACATTAATTAATTAATTTTTTCCTTCATTGATTTTAGGTTATCCTATCCCAAGGTCTCCCAATTCAAACAGAGGCACAACGAAGAATGATGCATGATCCTTTCTTAGGTCATTACCCTGCTACTAGTATCACATTGTTTAGTATCCATTGTAAACATAATGGTCCATAAATAAAATCATAGGGGGCCCTAAATGCCTATGTCTCAACCAATCATCAGTGTTTACCTCAGTTGCTAAACATGAATGACACTGTTTCCCTACCAACCCATGCAACCTCACCTGTGCCTAACTCCAAACTCCATCTTATCCCTTAACCAGACCTTTGATACCACTCTTTCATGACCCCCTCGACACAAAATGTACACCTCTTGGGCCGGCAATGTGAGAAGCGAGGTAATAACCCCCGAGTCCCGCCTCTAGTAGGCCCCGGGTTGGAGACTAAAACTGAGGGTATAGTAACACACAAAAATGGGAGGCATTACCCTCTAAGAGAACACATGCAGATGAGAGAGATAAGATAAACACCGAACTACTCCAACTCACACTACAATATAAACGAAAACCCAAGTACACATATGGAATGTCATGCAGAAGTACTACAACATGAAGGGAAAAAATGAAAGTACCCAAAAGAATGTAAAAACAGCAGCAACCACAAGACCGAACAACTCCTGCACCCCAAGCCATTAGAGACTAGATTGATCTCCAACCTACTCCATTTGACATGAAAAATAGTTTTATATATATAGGGTGACTATAATAGTATACTCAGTAGGATCCTCCCAGAAGCCTCTCATGAAAAAGTAACGAAGGTATGATAAAGCACAGTGAACCACAAGTGAAACTAACTCGTCACCTAAACAGGTATACTAAGTTCCCAACGTCACCTTGGCTACTCTCCCCAAGTAACGCATAAAGAAATATAGAATATAGTAAAGAATGTCATGGGTAACCTTCTACTACTTACCCAATGGTTTTTCGCTTTTCCCCAACATCGCACGTCCTGAGCATCTCTCTCCAAAAAGGCTTTCCCGATGACACCTGTGCGAAGCACCACAATATGAACCTTGTGCAACAAAAAGGCTTGCCCGCAGACACCTGCGCGAAGCACCACACCATCCTCACAACCAAAAGTAACCATGTAGTTTCCGGGAGACACCACAGCTCACATAACGTGTATCATATGTTGGGTATTATACCTAAAACCATTAAAACCCATACACTGAGTAAGGATCCCCAATCCATCATAGCCTATACAAGTTACACCTATAGGATTCAATAAAAAACTATATCCAGAATACATGTGTTTGAATAACCACAATCCATTATATCCCTCAACACACATATATGGGAAAAACTAACCAATATGCATGAAAGAAAAAGTAACTACCAAGAGAAGAGAGCGGGGTCAAAGGGGGTGGTCATCTATTCTTCCTCCCATCGGAATGTTGTGGAAAACACCCCCTAGGGCTCAGAATCCTCGGGGTGTCAGTTTCCCTTACTATCAGGGTGGAGTAGCGTATAGAAACATAAAAAGTACAGAAAATATTATATCTCACAACCACACTATGGGAATTACCTAGTCTTAGACACAACTGCAGCTAACATCTCTTAGACTTCGGGCTGCTACTTCTAAGACTAGGTATCTTATAAGAACACAACCATTTAAAGATCTTTATTAGATTACTTCATTCCCTTTTTATCAGTTCCACTTTACGTTAATTAATTCATTATTCATTAACCATGAACAATTCTACATTATGTTCTATTAGTGTCACACCCAAAGTAAATTGTCCCTTTAGAAATGACAACATCATCATTATGTTCCAGCGGACTCCAACCCCATGATTTAACACCATTTATTCAAATATTCATTATAGAATTACATTCCCATATTCCCTGAATTCTAGAAAAGCATCATATGCTACTAACACAGGGGGCTCAACACTGTGAGTAGATGTAATACCCGTCGAGTCTTTTCCGACTATAGCAAGAGCATAGACCCATCCTCCCTGGAGAAGATAAACATGGAAAGAACATGGCATAACATGTGCCACTTCGCCTCTTTCGGAAGAAGAGTACGCAAGACCAGCAGCCTTGAGCAGTGTGGAAAAGTGAAGAAGATAAACAACCAAAGAACCAGCAAAAATCAAACAAAAACATTCATCCCACTCCATTATCTTGTGTGTCCTCCCCGACACCCACATACATAAACTGATTCATCTCACCACTCTAGGCATCATCTGCTGCCACAACCAAAATTCTTCATGCCTCTACATATCACAATAGCCATCCATGCTCACATCATAGCACAAGTAGTAGGAAAACAAAACAACACATAAATGGGATCTTGGACCTTGAAAAATCAATAGGGTGACTCAGAACCCATTAAGAAATTATCAAATAATCAAATTCTTTAATCCATCTTGAATTAACAAGTTTTTTAATCGGTTGGTTACAACCTCGGGAAACCTAACCAGTAAGCTATCACAAATGATTAAACATTCTTACTACGCCAATTTGATTAACATGAAATTAGCACAAGAACCAGATTCGTTTTTATGCCTCTTTATCTTTATCCAAACAATTATCAATTAATTCCAATTTAAGTTCTTTATCGATTTCCATCAAGAACGAACAACTAATCAAAGAAAGAATAGATATCACACTATCTAGAAAAACATGAGGCAAAAACATATGATCGTTAAAAATTTATTTATCTGGTTCGAAATATTTCTTATGTCAATTCATTTTTCATTTAGTGGGATTAATCATGATAACAATACTGTTTCATGTAAATGAAAGAGGATCAATGAATCCCTTACCTCAATGTTTTTGACGAAAACCACGACTGTTGAAGAACGCTCAAGAAACCCTGATCAATTCTTCAAAACCTACCTTAGATCTCTTCTCCTAGGAAGATAAATAAAAAATATCATCATATTTGGAATCCACACACTTAGATCTACCCATAACGAGAGTAGATCTAAGAAACCGAGAGAGGAGGAGAATCAGATCCAAGAGGATCTATGAAACCGATCGAGAACAAAGAAGAACGAAGAAGAACGATCACATACCTCACGATACTAGATTCGATTCACCAAAAGAAGCCTTTAGATAACCTCTAAAATTCTTAGGAGAGGTTCTCCTACCTTCAAGGGAGGGTAATATTGATTTATGGCCACTTATGATCTTAAATAGGCAAGTTAGAGGCGAAACGGTTGAGATCCCCAATTTTAGGATCTAAGATTAAGTGTCCGCACGGTTAGTCCACACATTTTGACAAAACGTGCGCTAACTATGTGTTAGATACTACCTCTTCAAACACTCTTTAAATGGTTAGGCCACATGGTTAGACAAACTATGCGTTAGCAACTGTCTCCAAAAGAAACCCTGCACGGTTTGGCTACACGGTTTAGGAAAACCACGTGAAAGATATTTCCCTTTAGCTTTCCTTAAAGACCACCAAAACACACCCCCATTTCACTAATCCAAACCAAAGGTAGTTAGAAACATAAAAATTACATGAAGACGTAACCTGATGTTACAGTTCACAACTGTCTACCATTGAAACGGTTCATCGAAAAGGATGATTTTGGATAAGTGTTGGGGATAAGTCACCTTGACCTCCATGAACACCACTAACACCACATTTCAACAACGTAATGGACTGGAGAGGTCCGGGGCATTACAAGTTGTGGGTGAAGAAGGATGAAATTCTGAAAACAACATTTCAAACCAGGTGTAGGCATTATGAGTTGATAGTAATGCCTTTTGGATTGACTAATTCACCCTATGTCTTCATGAATGTAATGAATAGATTCTTCAAGGAATATGTTGATGACATTGTAGTGGTATTTATTGATTATATCTTGGTATACTCCAAAAGATATGAAGATCATGAAAATCACTTGCGCATTATTCTAAGGACTCATAGAAGACATGAAATATATGAGAAGATCATTAAATGGGAATTCTAGTTTTAGGAGATTTCTTTTCTTGGCCATATTTTCGCTAAGGATGGAATCTTCATTGATCTTTTTAAGACAAGAGCAATCCAAGAATGGCCAGAACTGACATGTATAACTGAGGTACACATTTTTATTGGTTTAGAAGGTTATTATCAACGTTTTTTCCAGAATTTTTCCTAGTTGGATAACCCATTAACAAAGCTCACACAAAAAGGTGTTAAATTTGTGTGGAAAAAAGAGTGTGATGAATGTTTTGAAGAACTGAAGAGAAGATTAGTCAATTCTCCTATATGGACTCTACCTTCAGGGATTGATGGTTTTTATTATTTATAGGGATGCATCCATGAAATGACATGGTGATGTCCTTTTATATAAATATATTGTTATTTCTTATCCATCATGACAACTAAAAATTCATGCATAAAACTATCTTACTCATGATCTTGAGTTAGTAGCTGTAATATTTTCTTTTATGATTTGGAGACACTATCTCTATGGTGAAAAATTAGAGATATATATCGATCACAAGAGTTTGAAGTATATTTTCTCATAGAAATAACTCAACATGAGGCAAGGGATATGGCTTGAACTATTCAAGGATTACGATTGCACCATTCACTACAACCCGGGGAAAGAAAATAGGGTGCCAACTGCTTTGAGAAGAAAAGATCATGGAGTTTTGAACAAGATGAGTGGTGAAAGAAATCCTATTTACATGGATCTTGTAAATATGGATATGGGAATAACCATGGGAGGTGAAACATCAATGCTTTTTCAAATAGTTGACAACCTATCTTTACTAGAATGGATAAAAAGTTCTCAGGCTAATGATGAAGAATTTCAAAAGAAGATTAAATCTGTGAATGATGGGAGATTGATCGACTTCGTATATAAAGATGGGATTTTTAAATTCAGGAAGAGACATTGTGTTCCTAATATTCCTAATCTAAAAAAAGAATTATTAGATGATGCTTATAGCTCCAATTTCTCTATACACCCTTGTAGCACCAAAATGTATAGAGATTTGAAGGAACGTTTTTTGTGGGACAACATGAAGAGAGAGATTGCTGGTTTTTTTTCAAGAAGCATTGTTTTTCAATAAGTGAATGTTGGATGGAAACAACCTAGAGGAGTCTTGAAACCTCTTACCATACCTGAGTGAAAATGGAAAAATATTACGATGGTCTTTTCCATTATACTACCAAAGACTCCTAGAAGGAATGATGCAATATTGTTTATTATTGATCGTCTTACCATGTCAGCACATTTTATTGCTATATGGGATGATTTACCACTTGAACGTCTAGCATGACTATATTAATAAAGTTGTGATACTTCATGGATTACCTATATTAATTGTTTCTGATCGTGATCCACGTTTTACATCAAGATTCTGGAAAAGTCTTCAGAAAGCCCTGGATATTGAACTTCATTTGAGCACTGCCTACCACCCCCAAACTGATGGACAATCAGAACGGACAATTCAAACCACAGAAGACATGTTTATATCTTTCTAACATGACTGTCAAGGTATGTGGGATCAATATTTTATCTCTGGTAGAATTTTTCCACAATAATAGCCTCAATTCAAGTATTCAGATGGCACCATATGAAGCGTTATACGGAAAGAGATGTCACACACCAACTTTTTAGGATGATCTTGGTGAAAGAAAACTCATAGGCCCAAAACGTGTTGAGGAAACAATATCAAAGGAGATGGTAATCCAAACCCACATCAAAGCAGCTCAAGGTAGGCAAGAAGAGATATACTGATAACTGAAGGGAGGATTTGGAATTTCATATAGGAGATAATGATTTCTTGAAGGTATCTTCATGGATGGGTGTTATACATTTAGGTAAGAAGGCTAAATTGAGTCTCAGGTACATAGGACCTTTCGAATTTCTAGAACAAATTGGGTTTGTAGCTTACAGTTTGACAGTGCCGCCAAGTCTCTCCAAAGATCACGATGTATTCCACGTATCACTGTTGAGAAAATACAAGCCTGACCCAACACTTGTACTCACCTATGAGGAATTAGAACTTGAACTCGGTCTGTCTTTTTGCAAAGAGAATTTCAATATTCTTGATACAAGAGAACAAGAGCTGAGAAACCAGACGGCTCGTCTGGTAAAAGTTCTTTGGAGAAACCATAAGATGGAAGAGGCAACGTGGGAACCTGAGGAACTTATGATGAAGAAACAGCCAATTCTTGTTATGTAGTAATATCTTAGATATTTCGAGGATGAAATTATTGGAATTAGGAAAGAATGTAACACCCTAAGCTTCCACATTATGCTTCTATTTGAATAATACTATAGCGTGTGTTGTACGCAGCTTTGAGTTCTAACAAACTACAACCAATCAAACTAGCTGTTATGAATAGTAATACCCACTTTTTGAAATTTTATAAATTTTATCATTCAAAATGGACTTCATTTTTGGATTTGGAATATCGAAATTAGACTAGGGTTAATTTTTGGTAGTTTTCTAAAAACTTTCTATTTTTGATGAATAGTTAAAAACACTATGTTATAGTTTAAATACAATTTTTTTTAAATAATTATTTATTTTATATAAATTTGTTTTAAGTCAAAATAAATATTTAATACCTTTATATTTTTAATATAATTCATTGGAGTGAGTTTATAATTATTTTAGATATATAAAAATTTTATTGAACTTTTTTCTGTCTTTTACCCTACTCCTAGGAGTATTTGAAATTTTACATAAAACATAATTTTACCGCTTTTGTGAGTCGAATTTCAAAAATCAGATACACACAGTTGATATTAAAAAGTAAATTGTGGTTCAATAAGATAAAAATATTATTTGGTGAATAGTAACATTTACTTTTATTTTCCACGGTTAAAAGTTAATAGGGTAATTAAGGTTAAAAATGATATTTTTATTACACTAAAACATGTCCTAATTCCATTTTATTAGTGAAATTCGACCAAAAAACCTTTGGAATAAAATATGATCTTTTAGGCTCACTAGTATTTGATTAGGAAATTTATTATAATTTAATTTAAAGAATAGTTTAAAGTGTTAAATTCAATGTTTAATAACTAAACCATTTTTAATACAGGGATACACATAAGATAAATTTGACTATAAATATTAATTTAAAAAAAAATATTTAAAACATAATGGTATTTTATTTATATTTTTTAGACATTAAATAATTTAATTTATTTTTTACTCAATGATGATACAACAATTACCTAATTAATGAAATATTAAAATAATAGATATTATAAATATCCAAAAAAATGTAGATTTAGACTATTTTTGAATTACACTAATTTTATATGTGAATATGACATGTTATAGATGGTTATATGAATTTTTTTAATTTAATAATGTTGTTATGAATTTAGAAAATACAAAATACCAAATAGTTTCAAAATTGACATAAAAGAGTTTTTAAAAAAAATATTATATTATTAATTGATATTCTATTCCAAAAAATATAAGGTTCAGAAAAAAGACATATATAATGGTAGGTGTATCATTAATGAACCACTTGGGGGTTTCTTGGAATTATATAGTAATTTTATTAACTATATAATTTAAAAATACAAAGGGACATGGTAAATGTCAAACTATTTTATTAACCAAAGACATTTGGCTCGGGCAAAACCTGTCCAAATACCCTACCAACTGGACTCCCTTCATCCTAGTGTCCTTACATTAGTCAGAAAGCCAACCTATGTATCCCTTTAGATCAAATCAAAAGGAAAAAACTAAAGAAGAGGTAAATATTTCATCACCACTTACAAGTTCCTTTCTTCTTCCACTTCCTCATTATTTGTTTTTTCCAATATAAAATAATAAATCCAGTATCTTCAATATAATATGATGTTATTATAAATATGGTACAACCATAATCATCATTCTATCCATCCTATGAATGAAATGCCACCATAAGTACGTACGTAGGGCTTACCGTCCCTACATCGTTGTGTAATTTTTATTCAATACATTTTTATTTGGATGGTTATAATAATGGTATGTAATTGATGTAAATAATAAATATAACATAAAAATGATTCTGTATATATGATATACCATGAAATTATATATTATATTATTATAAAAATAATGATATTGTTTCTCGTGCGTACGTACAGATTACCGTCTCCACGAACGCGACGAGATAAATTCCCCATCATATACATTCAAGACTAATTTTCACTAGATGATTAAAAATAATGTTTAAATATGTAATATAATTCTGAATTTGAATATGATGCATCCTATCCATAACAAACATTACTTACATAACAAATAATATAAAGGAAAACGAATCAGTTAACACTCGAAACTATGATAATATTAAGATATTATTTTCAAAGAAATTTTAAAAGTTCATATATGTTATAAGACTAATGTATACGATTATTGTATAATTTAATAACAATTATTTCACCATTATACAAGAGTTTAACCTACCCTCGACCAAGGAAAAGTACATGGTAAGGTTTAATTCTACAATCTCTTCATTATCCGAGGTTGTTTATATGTAATAATCTATCGAGGCATCTCTATCATCCAAATCCATGTTTCTTAAAAAATTATTTCAAAACATTCTTACTATTTTATAGAATACGGGTGAAATTCATTTATACCCTTGTTTGAATTTTATAATATGTTTATAAAGAAATCATTCTGTCATTTTCCAAACAAGTTCCTTTATAACCTTTTCGACAAAATTAAGGCAAGGATGTCTTTTTTTAACTTATACGATGGGTGCTTCTATTTTCCACCATTAAAATAACGTCGAAGTTTCCCTTACAAGCTTATATGAATATTTTTAAAATAAATGTTTTCATATAATTATCAGATATTTAAAGGATTTTAAAAATTAAAATAGATATTTCTCTCAAATAGTTTTGATTTCATCTATGTCAATATCCTTTGATGTATTTATAGTTTATTTGATGTATATTTATTATGATTCAAATCTTCTATATTGTATTGAAGGTTTTGTGATACTTTTGACTATGGATGTGTTATTTTATACCATTCATGGTTTATGGATAAAGTATTGACATTTTTTAGGAAAATTTCAATACGAATGATTATGTTATGTTTAAACCTTCTCACACGAGGAATGCATTGGACTTTGAATGTGACGTGTAGAGCCCACTATAGCTCCTTTATGCATCGGTAGATCTCACGAGACAAACTAGTGTCTTGGCTCAAGGCCTTGACAAAATCTTATTTGTAGTCTTAGCACAAGGCCTCGACTATGTGGTTATGATGTCTGGCATTATACATTCCATCATTATGAAAGTGGCTATTGATATTGCATGTAATTATTCGACTAGTATAATATCCATGTGAGTAAGTAAATGGAATTATTTCGATTTTATCATTTTCATATGATGGTGATGTTCATGATTAAAAGGCTTTTGTTTTAGTCTTATACATTGCATTAAAAATTTATGCTTTTTTTGAATGTTTCCACTATATTATTATCCTTACTAAGCATCTGAGCTCACCCCATTCTATGTTTTAATTTTCCAAGGATGCGAAGGTGTGTATTATAACTGACCTGCAGAGATAGTCTATGGGATATCAGAGTTTTTTATGGAAACAATGTTGTTGTAGTTTTCTATTTTATAATGTAATGTAAACTTTATGAAAGTATCTTGTACTTCTAAGGCTACTAATGTAATCGGTCTTTCGAGACATGATCTTTTGTGATCATGCCAATGATACGTAATAATGCACCGACTCTGGGTTTCTACAGTTAGTGCGTTACAATTATTTCATTCATAACAGTGATAATACCTTAGGTGGGGCCTATACTATACCTGCACAAGTCAAGTGTGAAAATTAGTTTTTTGAGGTAAATGTCATAAAATATTTAATAAAAAAAATTTATTTGAAGTTGTGCTGGCTTATTTTTTATATATACTATTATTAGGAATCTAGGTTTACGACAAAACCCTAGGATTCCTCTAATGTAATGGGGCATAGCTTCCTCCAATTAATGTCAATGGATTGAAGAATCATGATCGAGAATCCTAGGATTAAATGGATTGAAGAACGATAATGACACAGCTTCTCCCTTCATTAATGATCAATCTAATCCTCATTGTAGCATGTTGATATCATGGTGATTTCTTATTGTGATATTAGAGTAAAAAAATAACATAGACAATCCAATGAATAGGATGATATGCAGTTCGATTGTTCTTGAATGATGGTTAATTTTTCATTTGGTTTGTTGTGTGATATATCTTAGTGATTATCCTCCCCCTTTTCCCATCCAATAAATATTACTCGAGGTTGACAATAAAAATTCAAATATCCTTTCTATAAGAATTTTATGTGTTCTTAATATCCTTGATTCAAAGTGTTCTTCTCCATTGGACCCTCGTGGTCAAGGAACATGTTTTCTAAGAGGCCCCAAACCTAATCAGACCCCTAGAGTACTAGGAAGACAGATCAATGCACAACGAGGTGAATGTCACAACCTGAGGATTAACGATGTGAATCCATTTAAAAAAATGAAGCACCAATGAAATTGTAGAATCCTATGGAACTAGATCCATAGGCATTAGGCATCAGTGGTGGATGGTGGTGTCGAGCGGCATGTGGCGGCTGCCACGTGTGGGTACAACAGTGGCCGTGGGAGTAGGAGGCAGTAGCTGGACCTCCTTGGCTACATGGACATACCACATGGAGTCACAGTAGTAAGGCCCTTAATAAGGACTAGGGAGGTGGAAGTAGACCATATTGAATATAGCAGCGCAACATTGGTCGGGCGACATGGGGGAGCCATTTGGTTGGGGCAGACCACATTGACCAGGGGGCACATTCGGGGCGGGCCGCATCCGGTGGAGGGAAAACTGCCTGCAGGTAGTGGGCTAGACCAATAAAACCAGGACACACCAATGGCTCGGTGTGTAGAGCCTTCTGAACCATACCAGACCGGGCTATTTTGGTTCGGCCAAACTAGGTATGGTATTCTTGTGGGTCCATTTGGCTTATGCGGGTCAGATCAGACCCAAACTGGACCCGAGATAGAACTTTTCAATAAAAAATAGTAATATTCAATTAGTGTGTCCATTTGATGAGCTATTTGTGTAATTGGGACTCATGAAACAATACGGTCCAATTAAGTTACTTTATGCGAGTCTTTAAAATAGTTGTAACACATCATTTTGTCCTGTGTAGTATGTCCCCCCAGAACAAGTGCGTTACTAGTAGAATCATGTGGTTGACACTCATCTTGAGACTATATGACTTGGTTACTATGTGATTTTGGGGAAACATCACCTATTTATTTCTCATGTGTCATAGAAACACTATGTTTCATTGAAAATCAATGTGTTATTTACACTCCATGTGTTATCGAACCCCGATTTGTTATCAACACTCCATGTGTTATCAACATTTTTTATGTTTTCTACACATCGTGTGTTATCAAAACTACATTTGTTATCAACACTCCATGTGTAATCAATACTCTGTGTGTTATCGACACTCCATGATTTATCAATGCTATGTGTGTTATCAATAGTATTTGTGTTATTGATACATCTTGTCTTATAGATACTGGGTATTCTGCAAACTATGTTTCATAATCCTACTTTTTGTGCTATAAACATATAATTATGTTATCTTATTGTACATTTTGTATTAATTTTTTCTATACTACATGTATTTTATTATGGTTTACATTATGTATTTGTTAGTGTTATTACTTTGTGGTTTTGGTTTGTTTTACTGTATATTGTTGTACTCACACCTAAATGGGATTTTCCTTAATGTGTCATGTCTTCCTTTGATGATCAATGAATTGATGGAGTCCTAGGTGGACTTGGACTAGGTGGTTCTTAGGATGATCAAACAGATGAGGTTTTCTCCTACAACATCAAACATTTTTCCTTCACCTACCATTCACATAGGGTTTTCTACAGACGACTTCCAGGTACTTGTACATTCACTTTTGTAAAATATTTCTTTTGGTTGGCTTGTATTCTGGCCCTGTTTACTTTCCAGTTTTCTTACATCCACAGTCTGTGGTTGGTATCTTTGTGTATGAATTCATTTCTCACATAGTGTTTTTACATTTCATCCTTTCGATAGTGGATATTTTTTTGTGTGTAAATGTACGTGGGTAAATGATTCCCATTTCGAGGATATGCCTACTCTGTTCAAGTCGCCTGCCCCAGGCCTATCAGAGGTGGGATAGGGCTAGTCACGAAATGGACCCCTCTAAGATGGATCATGACATTAGGGGCGGGACTAGGGATTCAATCTAGCCCATTCCATGTAAGTAGATCCTTAGTCCAATGCTGCACACATACCAGTTATTTAGGTTGCTTGATTATTTTTCTTCTTAATACATTTAACAATTACATTCTAGAACCCATTTAACACATTCTGGTTGATCAAACACCCCCAATGTCATTTTATCAACTAAACACTGGTAACATAAATTTAATTTTGAAAATCCATTTTAATGAATCAAAATGAATATTCATTAGATGTAACAACCCAAATAATTCAAAAATAGTATATTTTCATTCTCTAATTTAGTAGTAAAATTCATTATATATTTATAACGAAATAAGTGGTATTTATAGAAATTGCAGAATTTCAACTTATGGAATAGTAACACAACCATAGGAATAATAATATGCCCAATAGAATAGTAACCTCACCCATGAAACTGTAACTAAAGTTGATGTAACTTTAATGTGAAAATAAGATATATTTATATAATGGAATAACTAAATAAATCTTATGAATATGATAAATTAGGTGTTGGTATGTTAATGAGTCATAAATGATTATTTATAATTTTAAAATTAATATAATGATTTAAAATAAAATATATTTTCATAAAATATATTAAAAATGAATTTTTTATACACTTTTTAATATAAAATATTTTAATGATATCATCGGTAATTTTTAAAATTGTAAAAAACTCAAATATATTTTTAAATTTTTTATTTTTTGAAAAAAATATAATTTTAATTAAAAATGAAAGTTCTCATATTTAAAAAATAATTTTCCTAAAATAGAGTTATATTTTTCATTCAACTAATCAAAAAAATATTAAGATGAATTTTTCTGTTTTTTCTGAAATATTTGGAGTTTTATTGAATAGTGAAAAACAATAATTTACGATATAAGCTAAATAAATGAATTATTGAGTCATATGTTATGTAACTAAGATTTATTCCCATAATATCAAATCCAAATTCATTATTTTAATATATTTAGTGTATTTATAAAAATATTTATTGTCTTGTGAAAAAATAACACACTAATGAATATAATAATGAGAAAACACCCATCTCCTCCACTATTAATACAACACCTCACCTCATCTTCTCCAAAATATAAATGATAATAGATTGTTTAATTTCTACACAATTATTTTACAAAACCTCTTCCCTAGATCTAAGAACAACTGGTCTCACAAAAAGGCCACAACATAAGACCTTATGGATGTTCTCGAGGAGGATAATTGAAGTGGTAAACATCAACATTATTTTATCTTTAATTTTTTTCAATAAATTTTATTTCTAATAATATAATCAATTCACCTTATCGAGGTGTTATTAAAACTCAAATATATTGTATATACATATAATTTTATATTTATTATGAAAAATTTTATCATCAAAATTATTCTCTTCTCCCTTTTATTCTAAAAATGAGAACATCCTCTGTGATGTTTCAATTTGACGCCATCGGGGAAGATAGATTTTCATTTTTCAGTAGAAACATCATGACTGGTCGTAAAATCATTATTATAGTTATATATTATTTAATTATCCATATTATATTTTATTTAATATTAGAGAACCAATATTTAAAAATGATATTCAATAAAATCGTATAAGCTTGTGATGATCCTAATAACATAAAAAATAAAATAAATCATTATCATTAATGTTTTATCTAGTGATCAATCCACATATTACAAAAACAATTATATATGGTATAATTTAAAATTTTGGAACGATATTATGCAATTTTTATTCTAATTCAATAGTTTTAATTCAATTTGATAAGAAAATCCCCAATGAACCAACAATGGAAACTGTGAAATAAATGGACCCAAACCAATGAAAATGAAAAAATATTATTAATACATTTGAGAAAAGATTTTATAAGAATATCATAAATGTAATTATGAAAATCAATATAGTTCTGTAATATATTTATAACACAATTTAAACCATTATATAGGAGGTTGGAACATGTTTTGTGTATATCATACCTGTGGTAAGATAATTCATGACCCACTTTCCATTATTTGGGTTAACATTTTACATCATTGATTTTGGGTACTGTGAATATTTGTGAAATGATTTTTTTTATTTTTTTATATTTTGTGTATTTACATTGTATACACATACTCTTTTCATTATATTAATTCTCACTTCAATTATATGGTATTTGTAATGGACTTTTCTTTATATAAAATCTTATAAATTTCTATTTTATGAAATTCAATTGAAATGGTTTTATGAATGTATTTTTTTCTTATGATAATGTTATGGTTCTATAGAATTGTTTAGGATAAATTATGTAACATATTTCTACTTCCAATAAATTGGGAATTTTTATGTTGGATATCAACCGTATTATTACTCCAATTGTAACTGAGACACATACACAATAAGATGGTTTTGAGTTTTACATCATAATGTAGTCAATAGAGTTATATTGTAAGATAGTCGTGAGGGATAAAAATATTACGGTAGCTATGAGGGTTAAAATTTTATTTATTAATTTCTCATATTTCCTTTATTTTATAATTTATGTTTTCCATTTTTTATATAAATCTCATCCATTCACCAAGTAAATATATGATACTTATTAGGTATAAAGTATGTTTTTAGGAAAATGATTTTATATATTGATATGTTTTCATGTTCTAATGGTTTCTCCCCATATTATATGTCCACAACACATCTTTATTTGATCATATCATGTTTTAAAATATTTTTTTCCCAAATTTAAGGATGAGTGAAAGAAAATGAGTTGATAAGATGAATGTTGTGATGAATTTTCATGAAATGATTTCATGTATTTATTTAAAACATTTGTATTATAGAATAAATGGATACAGTTTTAGCAGAACACTTGGTTAATGTTTTTCATATTTATATGGTTGAATTATGTCCTACATTTCTAATGCTCTACACCGATAAGATCATTGGTAATGTAAAGAAGTGAATTATAAATGAATTTAAGATATCATGTAATGATTAAGGTTGGTTATAAATAGTTGGTATTAGAGCATGGTTTATATAACCTTAGGTGTTAATTTGACGTTAATAGAATATTGTAAATGGTTTTTACTTTATCATTAGGTTGAAATGATTTATCATTTGAATATTACAATATTTATTCATCTATGATATGTTTGTTTAGAATGTTTTACTATAGAAGTAACTTGGAATGTAATGTAGGAAGGCACTAAGTTGATGAAACTATTATGAATATTCAACCTTGAATACTGGGAATTTGAACCAATAATTTTGTGATAGTAGTGGAATAGTTTATGTAACATATAATTGGTGGTCAAATCCATCCAAAAGAACAACGAGAGATATAGAAAAGGTACATGGAAATAATGGAACATTTCATGAGGCAACACTATCCTGTTTTAAGTAGATCATTAGACATAGTGGAAGATAAAGGTTGGTTTAAATCCCTTGAAAAAATACTCAATGTTTTTGGGAGTTCAGGTAATCAAATGATTAGTCTCTCCAATAATCATTTTGAATGAGAAGCTAACCAGTGGCGTTCAATGGAAAATAATATCATAGATAGTAAAGAGATTTATGCCTTGTAATGGGATGAATTTAATAGTCTTTTCCTTGAAAAATATATACATATGGTCTTTTTTATTTAGAATATTATTCAAATTCCTTGAATTGAATCAAAATTATGAAGATTCAATGGCTTTGTATGACGTAATCTCCACCTAATATAAAATGTATTCTCTAAATATTATTATGGATCTTGATATAAATATCAATAGATTTTACTCATTATTGAATTCAAAATATAGAAGGTTGTTAGTCTCCCATGAATTAAAAAGTTATGAGAAATTTTTCTAATGTCTTAAGAGGATAAAAATAGAGTTTTTTAATTGTCACATGTTGTTTTGAAACAAGTAGAATAAGAGGTCTATATGAAAAGTTATGGGTAACAATCGATCAAAGATATATGGTTTTAAGAAATTCATCTTTTTATTTATTGAAAATTTTGTAATAAATTTGCTGGTAAATTTATTTACAAAAAAAGATGTGATTTAGATGTGTTATGTTTGTACATATCACCCGAGAATGTAATTAAAATGATCTTAATACTAATTCTGATAAAAAAATATTGTATTTTTTCAATTGTGGTGTAATGGAGAATTATTTGAATTAATTCCCAAAGAATGATCTGAATTATTGGACGAATTCATATTACAAGAAGAACGGTGTTGTGAAATAATTACTAACTAGGTCAATAGTATTTGGTCTATTCAATTAGGTGGTATCAGGTACATTGTTTGTTCACACATACGTTGATAATTTTTTGTTTCATATGATGTATACACATTCATTTCATTTCGATAATTTATTTAGTAAATATGGAATTTCACCACAAGAAATTAGACTAGAAATTATATATAAAACATATTGGGAAATATTACAGAAAATATGATCTATAAGAATCCTCCTGTTTTTTCATGTGGAAATACTTTACATAAGAACCTTGTTATTTTTTCCATAGTATAGTTTTATGTTATTGTTGGTAAGGATTGGGTTTCTATTTATCAATATAATAATGATTTTATAGTTAATGATTATTTTTTAGAATTTGTTTCATGTTTTATATAAGAATGAACCCATATAATTGATAAAATATCCAAATTCTTAAATATGATAAAATATGGAAACAAAATTTATCTTTATCATATTCCTGAAAAGAAGGTAAATGTTATAATTAATGATGTTTCGGTGTAAAATGAATACCTATATGTTTTTATGTTGAGTTTCCTATTGTTATACCTGATTGAGATTTTTAAAATATTGTTGAATTAGTTCCTAATGCTAACCCAATTTTAAAACCCCCTTATTGAATGGTTCATGTGGAATTTCTTGAATTCAAAAATCAGTTACAGGAGTTTCTTGATAAAGGATTTATCCATCCTTACACTTCACCATGGGGTTCTCCTTTTTTGTTCATTAAAAATAAGATGGATCCATGAATGTTTTGATTTATTATAGACCTATGAATAACATTATTGTTAACAATAAGTATTATTTACTTCATATCGACAACTATTTTAATCATCTTCTGGAAGATCATTATTTTTCCAAGATTTACTTTAGATACGGTTACCATCAGCTACTGGGGATGGAGGATTAAGTCCTTAAAATAGTTTTTTTGTAATAGATATTTGTAATATGAGTTTATTTTGTTTCCTTTGGATTAATAAATTACCTTATTAAATTAATGGATCTTATGAATATAATATTCTGTTAATATTTGGATAATATTATTATAGTTCTTTTATATGGTGTTTTGGTCCCCTAAAAAAGTTATGTGGATCACGAAAAACATTTAAGGAATTTCATGAAATATCTCAAATAAAATAATTTATACAAAAAAATTATGAATCATTAATTTAGGATAAGTAAATTTTTTTTCATGGGACCATTGTAAAAAATGATTTTATTATATTCGATCCTGCCAAAACAAAGGCCATTGAAGAATGTAAAAGAACTAAAAATGTTAGAAAGATACCTGGTATTCATGGATTAATAGGTGATTACTGATGGTTTGTTAAGAAGGACTCATGGTTATCTATTTCACTCAACATGTTAACACAAAGGGGTAAAATTTATTTTGATAAAAGACTTTATGTTTTTTTCAGAACTAAAGATGTGATTGGTGAATGCTCCAATTTTATCCATTCCTTCCGAAAATGGTGATTTTTTCATCTGTAGTGACGCTCCATTGAAGATAAATGGTTGTGTTATGATTCATAATCATTAGTTAATTAATTATTCTTCTAGACAGCTGAATTATCATTAGTTACATTATCTAATAGATTATTTGGAATTATAATCAATTGTTTTTTTCTATATAAATTTAGAGGCATCATTTTTTAGAGCCAAATATGAAATATTTACTGGCCATAATAGTCAAAAGTATATATTCACTCAAAATGAAAGAAACAGGATGTAGAAAAGATGGCTTCAAATCATAAAGTAATATGATTGCACAATCAATTACCATCCTTGAAATGAAAATAATTTGTGTCATGCCTTGATTCCATGAAATCATGTATTAATAACCATGTTAGATTTGGAATAATATTCCTTGATTAATGATTTGATAAATTTGGGAATTGCATTTGTGGGTGTGGTAAAATCCTCTATGTTGTTTAAGTCTCCATTGTATTAGTCTCTATCCAACAAAATTATGAACTCTTATATAGGAGAAATAAAATTATATGAAAATATAGAGTTGGTGAAAATATTACATTTTTATAATATAATGTTGAGAATTATTTAGTTCTTATATTTGGGAATATATTATTTGGGAAATTTGATTCATATTTAATGAAGGAGTTGTTTTGAGAAGCTCATTGTTCTATATTTGGAGATCATTCTGGTAGCACAAATATATTTAGAGACCTTCGGGTGTATTATTGGTGGGATGGAATAAAATCGGTTATTACATATTTTACCATGAAATGTTTTACTTTTCAACATGTTAAAAATATCAAAATTTAATAAAGGGTATGATTCGGCCTTTTCGAGTTCCAGAGTGGAAATGGAAAAATATGTACATTCACTTCGTGGTGGGGCTATCAAATACATCTCGAGGTAATAATGCAATTTTGGTTATTTTTGTGCGAACACTAAATTTGGACATTTCCATCCTATTATGGATACTATATCTTTGGATATACTATATCTAATATAACAAAACATGATTTATATGTTACATGGAGTTTCTGTTTCCATTGTATCTGACTATGTTCCCATGTTCACTTTTAACATTTGGAAAGGAATTTAGATGTTATTGGGTACAAAATTAAATTATAGAACTATATTTCATCCTCAATCTAATGTAAAGAACTTTTGAACAATTTATACATTGAACTATATGATTTATTCTTTTATAATGGACTACTAGGGAATTTTTCGATGACATATTTTTTTCGTGGAGTTTTCTTACAATAACAACTGTCATTCAAGTATATAGATAAAACATTTTGAGTCATTATATGGAAAGTGGTGTGGAACTCTAGTTTTCAAGAATGATTTTGGGGAAAGGAAGTTGATATAACCCAAATAACTTGATGAATTTTCTATGAATGAGAAGATTATCCACAAACACCTGAGGCTATCTCAGAGTAGGGGGAAAATTTATATAGATAAAAGGAGGAATGAATTTTCTTTTGAGGTAGGTGATGATTTTTTACTTATAATATAACCATGGAAAATCATTATGAATTTTTCATTGAAAGGAATGATAATTTCATAGAATATTGCAACTTATGTAATCATGGATAATGTTTAGATGATCTCATACCGAGTATGTTTCCATTCATGTTTATTTCAGGTATAGAATGCCTTTCATGATTCGATGTTGAGAATCTTTGTCCAATATTTATATCATTTTTTGAGCCTAGAATTATTTTATCTAGAAGATAACCATTCTTATTTTGAGAATCCTCTCCATATTTTGGATGATAGAGATAAATTATTGTGGAATAAAATAATTCACCAGGTTAAGGTTTTATAGAGAAACCACATCGTTGAAGAAGAAACATGGGAATTGGAAAATGTAATGGGGGAAAGGTACCCTCAAATGTTTTATAAATAGACTAAAATTGCGAGGATGAAATTTCTAGAAGGTGGGGAGAATATAACAACACATGTACCTATAAAATAATTTGTTTCATTCATGAATTATATATTCCAATTCATTATATATTTATAATGAAATATGTGTTATATAAAGATATTAATAAATTTATACTGAATGAAAATTAACTTCACCTTTGGAACAGTAATCTTTCTAGTATAATAGTATCCTCACCTATAAAACTATAAGAAAATTCATGTATCTTAAAAGTGAAAAATGTTATATTATTATTAGGAAAAAGTAAATAAATATTTTGAGAGTCACAAATTAAGTATTGGTATTTTTATGAAACATAAATGTTAATTTATAATTATTTAATTAATATAATGGTATAAAATAAATTATATTATCAAAAAATAGATTCATAAATTAATGTTTTATTATCATATGATTGTAAGATAATTTGAAGATACCTCAATTAATTTTAAAATATGTTAACACTATAGTTATTTTTTTAAAATTTGTATGTTTTGAATAAATTTGGATTTTAAATCAAAATTATATTTCCTATATTTAAAAAAATATTTTCATAGATTGGAGTTCATATTTTAAATCTACACATTTTCCAATTTTTGAGGGTTTTTTTGAATTTTTTGAAATAAATTATATTTTCTTGAATATTGAATATATTAATTTACCGTATTTGATAAATAATTGATTTATTGAGTTACAGATGATATAAGGCTTATATAAGCACAAAATATCAATTATTCATTTATTTTTTATATATTTATTGAATATTTTCATACTATTAATAGTCTTGAGATAAAATAATAAACTAATGAATATAATAACTAGAAAACAGTCCTCTCCTCCACTATAAATACAAACCCTCCCCACATCCTCCCCTAACAACTCAAATCCTTGTAACTTATTTAATATCTTCCAAATTCCCTTCCCAAGAACAATCCCCACGTCTACAACTTACTAGTCTCATCGAATGGCCTCAAACAAGGTCCATAAAGAGGTTATCAATGAGCATAACTGAAGAGGTAAAAACTAACATTCATTTTTATTTTATTTACTTTTCAATTATTTTTAATTTCATATAATCAATTCACCTACCTTCTTTTAAGTGGAAAAAAATCTCTAATATCTTATATATATATATATTAATTGTATCACTATTATGAAAAAACTCATCATAAATCTTATCTCTTATGCCTTTTATTCTAAAAATGGGAACATCATTCATGATATGTCAATTTACCTCCATCATGGGTAATACACTTTCATTTTCAATTAGCTCATTCAATGATTATCATAAAACCATTATTATGGTAAAATAATATTTTATTGTACAAATTATAAATTATTTAATTTTACAGAACTAATATATTAAATTGACATGGAATAAAATGATATAAGTTTATGATGATCATAAAAACTGAAAAAATAAATTATATCAATCTGATCAATTTTTTATCTAATGATTCATCCACATTTCTTAATGAAAATAATATATGGTATAATTTAAAATTAATGAAATATATTAACACTGTTTCATTCCACTTATGGATTTTTTATTCCACTGGACAAGAAAACCCCTAATGATATCATCATGGAAACCAGGAAAAAAATGCCCCCAAAAAATAAAAATAACATAATATTATTAATAATTTAGTGGAATGATTTTATAAGAATATAATATATGTAATTATAAATACTAATATGGAACATTATTATATTAGTAACACTATTTAAACCATTGAGCATGATTTTTGAACTTGTTTGATGTAACATGAACCTGAGGTAAGATGGATTTTTAACCTAGTTTTAGTCTTTTGGGTGAACCATCTACTCCATTTATTAAGTGGTAATCTGATTATTTGTGAAATGAAAATTTTTATATTAGGTTTTATTATTTTAATTTTTAGTATATACACATACTCCATTCATTTTATTTATTCTCAATTTAGTTATATGATATTTTTATGCTAAATTTCTTTCAAATTCTTCTTTTTAATCTATTATTGTATAAAATTAAAAGGAAATATTTTTATGCAATAATTATTGGTTCATGATTATGTTTTGGTACTTGGTCGTTGATTATGATGAGGTATGAGACCTATATCTGTCTCTTAAGCATGGGGTATATTGATATTAGAGGTTGAATGTATGGTTACTCCAAGTGTAATTATTATGGTTACAACATAAGTAAGTTGTGAGTGTCACATCGTAAGGTAGTTGTGATGGTTACAATTTAAGGTAACCATGAAGGATGTAGATCATAAGGTAGATGTGGTTGATTCAATCTCAAATCTGTAATTACTCATGTTGAATTTATGGTATTATTTATCCTTTTTATGTTTTACTGAAATTTCATATTTGGTTTTACATTAACAAATTTAAGTTATATGATCATGAGATCACCTACTGGGGGGAGTTAGTATCCGGTTTATAAATACTTATCACAACACTCAGGGATCCAGAGGGGTTCAATTCATAATTTAATCAATATATTTACCATTTATACCATAGAAATAAAATACATAACATAATGACACCAATAGCACATCCACATGAACACAAGTAATGTCAATAGTATATGATATAACATATAAAACAAAAATCTATTGTTCATATATTAATTCAACATTAATATTTTCCCTTTATCCAAACTCAAAGAACTCGAAAAAATAATACATTAAATTTTTACTAAATGGGAGGTTTTAGTGTTTCATAATGATAATAAAAATACTAAATTGCATGTTCCATAAAATATAGCCAAGGGGAGTGTAATACTCACCCATATCATAAATACAAACAAAATGACACTCCAAACGTTCTAGAAATGATGTATATTGATCCATGAAGATATTGGGGTGTTTTTTATCATCATTAGGGTTATTGTAGGAAGAAGGGGGATAAATTTAAGAGATGATTCATGAAGCCTAAGGGAAAAAAATTGGAAATTCACCCCTCTTTAATTAGCTTCACAGTTTAGCCACCCAATTTTCCAAACCATTCGCCAACTGTGATCCATCCTCAACCAGAGAGGGGGAATGTGACTCAATATATTTTTTGAAGATGCATGGTTTAAAAATATATGTGGTTCCCATATTGGATGGATCTATCCACGCCCTCAGGTTTGGTCCCCCAATGTTTATGTTATTAGTAGCTGTTAAAAACCCCACTCAAGGGTATATAGTTCAAGATGTATATAGATATAACCATGATCCAACCATGAAAACTATATTGGAACACCTCTTTTCCTTATTTTTTCCTCAAATCACCAAGATATTTCCAATAAAATTCTTGTTGATGGGAAAAATTTCATTAACAATATAGAGGGAGTTAATCCAAAATATAAACTATAATATACCTCGATAGATGTTTGGGATCTTATAACATTCCTACCCTAAATGACTCATCCTTGATCCACCCACCCAATTATCAATGATCCTAAAAGTAATTATTGTGCACCACTATGCCTAAATAGGTTTTACCTCTCTCAATAATTCCCATTAATTTTAACATGATAACACAACACTTAATCCGATATCATGGTCTTATCTCCCAAAATAATCTCACTAAGATCCATATTATAAACTAGATTCACCTCAAAGGAAGAATCATCCTCAAATATCTAATTCAGAATTAGAAATCACATGATATTGATCATGGATATACTATCAAAGATGTGACACAAGAGAACGTAATGCATTTCACTATAACAGTATGGAATTTCCAATCAGTACTCCAATTATCCAATCCTCTCTGCAATATCAAATGGAACCACATACTTGGGATCCAAATACCAAGTTTCCATATCCAATGGTGACCCATTCTTGGTCAAATTCAATGAAATAAATGACCACCCATCAAAATCTCAAGTCGATCGTGATGTCAAAATGAATTCAAATTATACCCACTCAGAGCTATAGCCATATGTTCCTAAATCAGTTGAAAATTCTCATATGTCTCAATCATAAGAGTCATCCCTAACAACTCTGATTCCATGTAATCTATCAAACATAATAAATATCTAAATAGCCTACCGTAGAGTAGCTCATATGGTTCCATATGAATTTCTTCCAGATTACTATTTCTATATCTAATCCCCTCAAGTTTTAAATGCTCCCCCAAGATCCACTAAAGTTGATGACACAATCCCACAACATTTCATCTAGCACCTGAATATTACTCTTTGACTACTCTTATATCTATGAGTATAAATATATTTAAAAAAAACATTTTTACATAGTGCATTATTCAAACCATTCCAAATTTTGGAAATAATAAATATTTCCTAATATGAAACTATACTCTCTGTTACCCAATGAAACCGCACTATTTTTCAATTTTAGAGGCCTCCTAGTTGATCCATAGTAAAAGTCTCATGTATTACTATAAAATGGGACACCTCAATCATCCAATCTAAAACCACCCACATAAAATCATTTTTCCATGGAGTCCTTATATAGACCATAATATATAAAATATTGACATCATCCCACTTCCATTAACGAATGGAGAAAAGATTTTATATACAACCATCCACTAATTATCTTCCATAAATTATTTAAAATTGTAGTGATGTGTCACCAAAATTGAATCCTTTTTCCGCATCCCATGATACCAATATTATAAAAAACGTTCATGATACAGTTTGATCAATCCTTGGTGAAATTCCATCTTCGAGGTAGTGAAATCGTACATCAACTCGTCCTATAAGAATATTGGTAAAACAACATGGCCATGATCTTAAATGATATCATCATCAATGATAGGATAATTCAATGGTGTCTCTCCGCCATTCAGGATTTCCCACAATTCCAAAAACACTATATCATCATATTTCCTCCCCATGATATGGCTCATTACCATGGAATAAGTATCCAAAAATTTGAGGTTCATCCCACCATGGTCATACAGAACCTTTATATGCCTCTTCAAAAACTAGGATAACATTTTCCTCTAAGATATATACTCATTGACTATATATGTTTGTGTCATCATATTCAAAGAATCTCTAATAATGTTTCCCTTGACCAGTATGTAAACTAACACTAAATTGATGGAATAGTGGTACTAAAAGGATATGAACTAAGAATATTCATATGAAACTAGTAGAATATATACACAATGATTTTATGATCAGTATAAAAAATAAATGTTTCAACCAAAATGTAGTTATTCGAATATTTCAATGAAGAAACCAGATTATACAACCTGAGATTGTGTGTTTGAAAATTTCAATTATGTGGACTCAACTATAGTGATCCATACTCAATGAATTTTTCTCCCTAAAACATCACTGCCACATGTCCCACAACAGATTCATAAATCGGGTATACTCCATACTCTTCTTGGGTAGGATAAAAATTTGCGATGTACTTAAGCTTTAAATTAGCACTAAGGAGGCATTATAAATTGCTCTAGAACACTCAAAGATGACAACCTTCTTGGTTAATCAAAAAATTTGGTGGTTCTAATTGAGAAATTACATGAAGGACCTTTGGTAATAGACATTGAATCCAAAAAACATTATGATGTCAAAAAAATTATAGGTATACTCCCAAGACACAACTAGATTAACATTCACTAGGTCTATTGATACACCATCCATAGATATTGTGTTCCACTTGAAATCTATATTGTAGATCCAGATATGGAACATAGATAGCAGGTACTATAGCCTATTCCTTCCAAGATCACTCAAAATTATTTGAAGGTTATAGGAATGATGATAAGGAGTTTAGGAGAAAACTAAATTTTCATCGAAAATAATAATAACTATTCCATCGAGGAATGTAGGATTCAGTTCATTAAATCCATTAATATGGAAAGAGAATATGATAGCCTAAAGGTAATCATGAATAAATCATAAAAAATATATCATATGAAAAATATATTAAAGGTATACCATAAAGACTCACATTTAATTGATGATACCCTACTATCAAATTGATTTCATAGATTATGGATTCACCTATTATATTATCATATTGTTCATGGATACAAGGATGATGGTACCAATACAATTTCTACTAATATACACCCAAAAATAATGTCCCCTTTGTATTCTTAGTAATCAAAACTAGAGATCCCAAAGGTGACATACATGCATAGATAAATCTATTATTATACAGCTCTTTTAAATAGGTCTTGAGTTTCTAATGTTCTACTAGGGAAATTATTTAAGGAAGAATGGATTCTGGATCAACTCCATGTGTTAATTCAATAATGATCATGACCTCTCTCTGATAATAAGAAACCAATATATGTCATCTGAAAACACATCCTAGAACCTATCCACCATGACTGAAATGAAAATCATATCTAGAACACTACAATTGAGCATAACTCGTGCCACATGGGTTTTGAAATCACCCATCCACTCATGAATTTTCCTATAACGCATTCTTGAATATTCCACTACCCTTATGAACATATGTGACACCCTAAAGTTAAGTGGATGGCACTCTTCAAGGGTAGTGGTAAATATTTTTTATCTACACCCCAACCATCCCATTAGTAATATCAAGTCAAAACATGATATGTTAGGAACAAAAATGTCCCAATGAAAATGGTACACACAAACCTCAAGGAAATACTCCACACCTCACTGAATATTTACTTTCTTCACACCTGTTAGGTTTTAAATCAACATAATCCCATAATTATGATCCATCTAAAGATCCATAAGAAACCAAAAAAGACTAGAGATAAAATAACATGAGGTATTTATTTAAAATAATGCACAATAAATTAATAATGTTACAATAACTTGACCACAAATGATCAATTATCAAACAATTACACCATAAGGTGCATAATGAACTTCTTGAATATTCCATAACCCTCGCCACTAGGTCCTAGTACGAGTCCATACTGCATAAAAACACAGTTGTCATAGAATCTATATTATTGAAGCTCCACATATTCCACCATAACGGGTATGTCTAGTAGAACACAAAATTCAGTCTTGGTATGGGGTAGTACACCCTCCTATTACACTATATATATTATATGACACTCTATCACTACCAAACAGTCAAGGTTTCATGTAAATCATTTATATGTGACCCATCTCGATACACACTCGAAAACTAAACTAGTGGTCGAGGACATGATTTGTTCATGATTACTGAACTTCTAAACTGATAACAGAAAACTTGATCTCACCCTTAGATACAAGTCTACACCATTGGATACATTGTTTACCCACAATGTAATAAAAACTCAAAAAAATATATTCTTTGTCATAGTAGTGGTACCAATGGCCTTCCCAAATGGATCCACACATCCACCACCTAAACTCTCCTTTAGATTCTGTTTACAAATGATGTCCTAATCAACCACCTCTATGAACTCCTTTAAATGGAAGATATTTACTTGTGACTTGATCTCATTTCTAAATCTATCTTGAAAATTACTTATCCTAAATTAATAATACCCTAATAATGAGGGAATAAATAATTTCATGTCATTTAAGTGGCCAAAATAATCCATCATTGAAATAATTCCCTAGGTCAACCTTATGGAATCCCACTATTTAATTATATGAACATTTTTATTATATTGTAGAAAAGAGGATCTTTTAATTTTTATGTTCATATTAATCAGGAAAAGAATACATGAAAACATAAAACATGCTTATAATCAAAATTAAAAGGTTATTTGAAGGTACATCATATTTAAATGTATTTAATCTCATAAAAAGTGACATTTATCATAGTAAATAGGGGAGAATATGTTCTAATAAGTGAAAGCAGGGGAAATAGATTACAGGTGATCTAGTAAAATACCAATAAAAACATGATTAATATCATTATAGCATGAAAATGATTTCAAGTGGAATAAAATATTAAAAAATAAATTAATTATAACATGAAAATTATTCTATGAGATTTAAATTATTTAAATATAAGCATATCACCCTATTTTTTCACTGTTGTTTCATACATAATACTAATGTAATTCACTAAGGGATCAAAAAGCATGTCAACTCAATATATTTAATTATTTACCAAATGGATTAGATCGTATTTAGAATGAACACATAATATGTAAAAATTATTGTGAGCTACATATATTATTAAAAAAATTCATATGTATAGGTGTAAAATAAAAGGAATGAGTTTCATATAAAAAATCAAGAAGTTTTAAAAAGTTGTTAAATATAAGATCATTATGTCATTTTAATGCCACAAAAATGGAATGAAAGTTTCATGTATATTAATAACTGAATCAAATAATTTATTTTTACATCGTGGTGAATATCCCTAGAAACAAAATATGTGTGGTAATCAAAACTAGTAAATAAATTATTATTTCATGAGGGGAAAACAGAAATTTTGACACGTAAATTTGGAACCATAATGAGTATAAAATATCATTTTCAAAAATTGAAAATAAGAGGAATCAAATTATTCCCATTAAAAAATAATCTTATGATTTTAGGAGGAAAAAATAATATTTAAAAATAATTTATTTTTTTAATTGGATTAAATAACCCATAAACAGTGTGCTTGAATGGAAAATAGAAGTAGGAATTTACCATACCTAGAATTGTTGTTCTTGAAATATGAGGACTGAGACATTGGTGGCATGATAAAACCATAGGAGAAATCATTAAGAGGTAAAACTACTAGATATTCATGGAGTATGAAAAAGGATTGAAACAAGTATAGTTATGCGAGGATATTTTCTGAAAAAGTGTAAGATTTATTGATCGATTTTCAAATGTAGGCCTTGGAAACCAAAGTTATGGAAAATGAATAACCATTGACTTTAACATGGTATTTACCCATGTTTCTGGACACATAAGTAATATTTTATTTTATTTTTTTCAAATACAATATGTCATTATTTGATATTACTTATTTTCACATGGAAAAGTAATGTGTCCATGAAAATAATGTTTTTAAGCTAGAGTATCAATTTTATACTTTGAGAAGTAAATTATATGATTAAAAATGATTAAATTATATTAAAATACTTAATATTTATACAATCATATGTTTTAGGTTTCAGTGTTTGGTTAATCAATTATTACATAATTATTATATAATTATGAATTTATGAAGCATGCTGATATACTCAAAATGTCTTTTTACTATTCATGATTATATGATGTATTATAGAAAATTATCATATATTCTCCTTTATATAATTTTGGTGTTATAATATCCAAATAGGTATTTATTTTTTTATATTAATTCTATAAATATGGTAATTATAATTTATAAATTTAAAAATCCTTATTTATTTAAAATAATAGTAGATTAAAAATGCATTGCAAATATCCTGACACTTGAAAAAAAATAAAATTATTTTATCATATATATTTAATTAATAATCATTTATCACACAATTTTATTGAAATAATTTTTAATCTTAATATCATAGTTTATTAAGAAAATTTATATCACCTCAAAAAATACAATTTTGGTCGAAAGACACAATTTATCAAAGTCATTAAATTATTTTATTATGAAAAACTATTCTTTAAATAGTACTACTTGAATAACAATTTTATTTATACCAAGAAATTAAAAATTACATTACTATGACATTAAAAAATAACCCCATTATAAAACCCACGTACTACCTAAGGGTAAGGTGTGTGATGTTGATAGATTCATGGGTCATCTCAGCTTACATTGATCAAGTGCTAATTTCCACTATCTAGAATTTATCTACTATGGGAATTCGTTCTAGTCTTACTTGTGGAAGCTTGGTTTGGTCTTGGTCAAGATAGAACCCCTGTGATGATTCCCTCCTCTCCATCACAAAAAAAATTTATTCATATAACATTATACTATTGGTTGTGTCCATTCTATCACTTAATTGAGTTAACAATTCTTTATTATTCATACTAAAAACATTTATTGTAAATTTTTTTACCAAGAGTATAATTTTCTACTATCATATTCACCAACGATCAAAAAAATGGTTGAATAACACATACTAAAACTTCCTTTTATATTTATTTTTATATAGATATGGTTTTAATATGTATGATATAGTATATCTCACATTTTCTGAGGAAAAAATATCATTTTTAAATTTTGGGTCATTAAATTCGTCTCCCATAGGAAACTTCATCCCCAAAATTTTAACACATTCTCTTAGTAGAGAAAAGTATTGGGTACTTATTTGTTATTTTCTCTTCTCGTACCCACAAAATTTATTCTTGTATAAAGTTCCTCCACAACACATTAACAATGTGGGTTCTCATGTTGTATAGAACCATGTATATATGGTCCAAGATCACCATTAGCTTCTCCTCATAAGAGAAGCCATGTTATAGTTTCAACACATCTGGATTTAGTACATGTGATGGGTTAGGTATGTACTTACTCAAGGGAGTTACATGGTATATATCATGAATCTGATCTAGATTTTTGATAAGTAGAATACAATATGATACTGACCCTATGTAATCAAGTATTTCATAGGGGACAATTGACAAGGGGTTAATTTACTTTCTTACCAGGACAAAATACTCCCTTCCATGGTGATATTTAAAGGAAAACCTTGTCTCAATAATCATACTCTAAGCTCATTTTTCATTTTTCATCATAACACATATGATGACATGCAGAATCCTTTAATTATTTTGTTGATTGATTGAACATTTTTTATCATCTATTGCACTAGATTAGTCCCAAGCATATATCTATCACCAAAATCATCCCCATAAGTTGGATTTATATTTTTCTTCCCACATAGTGTTTCATATGCTACCATTTGAAGGCTCAAATGTATGTTTTTGTTTAATGAGAACTAAACTAATTGTCGATGATGATCTCAACCGACTTTAAACTCCATTTGGGATGATCTCAGGATTTTATTGAATATTAGAATATTCCTTTTAGACTAGAAGTTTTTTTTGTTAATTTTACCTTCTGAAATCCAATTTAGTGTTTATAGCATGTTGAATACTTATCAATAATTTTTATGTGAACCATGGATAATGAAAAAAATAATAGAAATTATTACCCCATGATAACTCACAACTACGTTTAAATAAATATTTTCATGTTTTAAAAGATAGAAATATTCTAGAATAGTGATTCAATTGGTAGTATTGGTGATATGATCCACTATTACCCCTATCATGTTGTTTCCTTGGGTTGTTTTAGGGAGAATAGTGATAAAGTCCATAGTGAAATTTTCCCACTTCCACGATGTTATGGGTAGTGGTTTAAATACCACATTAGGTTTTTTTACTCCATATTCACTTATTAACACACAAAACACCATGTACTATAGTGGGAAATTTTTCTATTCCTATTTTCCAATGAATAATGATCCCTAATTTCCCTGTTCATTTTAGTGGTTCCAAGATATATAGATAATATAGGGTTATGGCCTTCATCAATATGTTCTTTAACTTTTTCTGAAATAGATGGAACACATATCCTTTTCAAAAAATTAAATACACCTTATTGATCATTATTGTACTCAGGATACTTCCCATTCATCGTAGCCTATGTCTTCTTCACTAACGATGGGTATTCTCATTGAGAATTCTAGATATTCACTAGTAATGATGGTTGCGAATTAATTTTGTATAGGGTTGATGATTTCCTTTACCATATGATTACCATGAACAGTTTTACATGGACATTTATAAATGGAAATACATGAATACAAAATATTTCAAGAACAATAGGTTCATTCCTAGATAATACGTGTTCAATATTTTTAATCCTCTATGGTGATAATTAATGGAACAATCATAGTATTTACAATGTTTTATTCATCTCCTTTAGCTAATGTTGAGTTAATTTTTCATTAAATTATATATTAAACATAGGTTTCTTATATATATATCACATTTCCCCCATAAACATACTTCTTCCATATCATGAGGTTATAAAAAATATAGCAAGATCTGGTTCATGTGTATGATAATTCTACTCATGAGGCTTCAGTGGTAGATATGAATATTTAATCATGTTTAATTTTTTCATGAGGACACACCAAATCCATTTTAGATATGAATCGCTAAAAATAATGAATACTTATCTGATAGAGGGTTGTGTTAATAGGGGTGCAGTATCCAATCTCTTATTTAGCTCATAGAATCAATCATTACACTCCTTTCTCGAAATGAACATATACCATTTTTGAGTTAATGTATTTATTGTATTATAATATACTATAAATATTTCATGAACATCATATAATATCCTTATAAACCATGAAAACATAGAATATGAATTAATATTTTAGGATAAGGCCACTCCTCCAAAATTTTCATCATGGATGGATCAATAGATATTCTCTCATTGGATACCACATTCCACTAGAAAAAAAATTGTTGTAACTAAAATTCCCATTTTTTATAATTATTTATATAGAATCTCCATCCTCAGTGTTTGAAATATAACCCTTAGATTATCCTCATGCTCCGCATATATTTTGAAGAATTTTAGAATATCATTAGCAAGAAATTACAGAAATTAATCCAGGTATTCATTAAATACATTATCCATACAATCATAATTATAGTAAGTGAATTAGTCATACTAATGGAAATAAAATCAAAATCATAATTCCAATATACTTATTGGAAGGTATTGTTTTGGAATATCTTATTTCTTAGGGACCCTTTGATTCAGAATCAGACTGGTATGAGGACTATGACTCTTCTTATCAATTTGATTATGATCTTTGATGTTATCTTCCATTGGTATGAGGGATTGATTACTTGTATGACCCCATCCATCTATCTTTGTCTCTCATTTTTCTTTATATAATAAGGGCGCCTGCCTTACCTGTTTTAAAAAAAATAACAAGTTCTCCCCAAGGAGGCACAATTATTCCAATATTTCCATTCCCTAAATGATATTTTATTTTTTTCATTATTCCTATAGATCCACATTTTCCATTCTATAAAAGGTATTTGACATTGTCTTTGATAAAAGCATAATTTTAATTGAGTACTCTACCACTCTTCATGGGGAGGTTGATGTAACTCCACCAGAAATACCTTAGTGTATTCTCTAATGATGGGGTAATTTTATAATTCTACACATTAATTTCATTCTTCATATTCTAGAGTAATTTCAATAAACAAGGCAAAAAGGTTCATACAAACAAATATCAGCTCAAGATATCTCTCCTTTGAAAGAAACTATTGGATTTCCATTCATGACAACTCTGATTTTCTTATGTATACAATTGAAATTTTTATTAAAATTTAGAGGATGTCCATCCAATGTATATTAAATAATTATAGGACGAGAATATCTACTATATTTTTTATGAAATTGTTCTCTACAAATAGAACAATTGTGTTTCTATATAATATTGATGCATGGATAATCCTTAAATGAGTAATGACTACATAAACTATTTCAATAACTTTAGGGATTGCTTCTATATTCATTACAAATATGGAGGAAATAATGTAATTTGTAGAACCTAAATCAAACAAATTACATTCTTGATTGGATACAATAGTGAGAGTACCTTCCACCACATCATTTGGATCTTCTACATCAGTCGTCATGATAGGAAAAGATATTGTTTTTCTATTTTATCCAAGGATAATGTTGATAATGATTCCACTATAGAATCTTCTAATTGGGAATGGTATTATTAATCTTCCCAGGATATACACACATGAATCATTGGACTTCACCAAGGGAATACTACATCATCCCTTTTTCATTAATGTTGTGATGTTGATTCTTCAATTAAATACTATATTTCCAACAAATATGGATATCTCTTCAACAATTATAAGATATCTAAATCTATAAATTACAATTTCACTAATTATTCTTCCCACTTTCGTTTCATGTCGTGTGTTTTACTTTATTTCCTCCTCTACTATGATCAGAGTTCCTCCCAAATATTTACTGCATTGATATGTTCATTTAACATGATATGGGAGACTAATGTGTGTCTTTTAAATCCATTCCATCTATCATAGCACGTCACACTATCTCCTCAATGTTTTAATATTTTTATTGGATAAATTCTTCTATAGATGGGGTATTATCTCAACGAAGAATCTATAAACTTTTATATTAGAAACCATGAAAAGGATTGAGGTATAATGAGAAGGTCCAAAAATGTTCATGTCATATCATCTCATGGATTCATTTTCCACATTCATCAACTCTAGTAATTCCTTTCCCATTTATTCACATCAAATGTGGTAAATATTAATCAAAAAATGATCCCCAGAACAATTCCCACATCATAGCATCAACACGCCTTCTTCGATTCGTGGTTTAAATCAGTGTGCACCACTAATCAGCCTCTCCCACTACGTGATACACATATAAAGTCACATTCTTTTGTTTTCAAAAATGGATTATAGAAAATATCATTTTTATAGATTATATCAACTTTTTTAGAATGCAATGTGTCAGTAGATCCACTAATAGAATGTAGGCACTAACACATAATGAAATCAACAGAATGTTTTTCCCATCACGGTGAATCTTCTCTATTGGAATGGTTCATGTTAATGTATATAACCGAGTTAGTTTATTAATCATTCTAAGGATGTTTCCCATTCCAACTTTTGATGGTGGGTCATCAATGCATGATCTACTGTACTCACCATTTATGAAACTGCCCATATTTCCTACCATTTTCAAAAAGACGTAAGATATAGTGATAAATGTTCTTCATTTAAAATATTATAATTATAAATGAATTATTATGTATCAAAATCATGGTTAAATATGTTATTACTTAACAATAATCACATTTTCAATAAATATTTCATAACAGTTCTTAAAAATCTTGCGATGAACGAACTGTATCACTCAAGAGTGTAAAACCATGAGTGTAATAAGGCCTATTGTTGTCCACCAGTAACCATTCAAGCCTATGAAAAATTATTGTTTTATGATTTTATGAATATATATATCTTTTATTGAGACACATCCAGATATTCATATCCAGACATGGATTTCATTTCTCAAAAACCATTTATATAATAGTTCGCCAAAATACCAAGATGTTTTTACAATATTTTAACTTATTCCTAAGGTTCTTCGTAACGTTTTCAAATCCAAAATTTATAGAAATTACTAAAAATTATTTAATACCAACTATGACATAATTCCATTTTATTATAGAAATATTTCAGTACATAGTACATATAGAAGATATTTTAATTTTTAGTTACATAGAAATTAGGAACACAATACAAGAAAAAATATAATTCTCTTATATATTATTTGAAAGGGTTAATAAAGGAACATCCTAATTACAAACAATATATATCGTACCTTTTTGAAATATATCAATTTAAAGGGGTGATCATAAGTTTAATATATTAAAAATAATGGAAATATTTTTCAAGTTATTTGGAGGAATATCAAGAAGAACGTGAGGAATTTAATTTTGGCATGTGAAACTATACATGAGTAATATCTTAATAAAATGGAAAATAACCATAACATGAAAATGTGGATTCAAAATTTATATGAGAAACTTATAAGCATATCTCCATGGGTTTTCACTAAGGTGTCATAAAAATTAACTAGTTTTTCCACCATAGTATCGTAAATCACGTCATATATATAAATTAAATTCCATACCAAATGAACTGGTCTACTTTCTAGGCATACCATTCATATGTATTTATTAATGTGAGACACATAGTTCATAATAGTACATTTAAAAAGAAACAAGTGAAACATTGAAATGGGTTTCATATTAAAAAATTGTTTTAAAAAGTTATCTAAGAACATATCCTTATAAAAATTTGATCCTAAAGAATGTAATGATGGTTTAATTTTTTTTAGTAAAAATAATTACATAACTGATTTTTATTTCAATTTTTATATGCATAAAAATAAATATATTTGGGTATTAAAAAAATAAATGATAACTTTTTGGGGATAAAATAGAATTTTTGAGAAGTAAACCTAAAAGCATAATGGGTAAAAACGTGCTTATAGAAAATGGAATAAAAAAGGGGTTAAGGGTCCCCAATTAAAAAAATAATATTATTACCTTCATGGGATAAAATAAATTGGAATAATTAACTTGGTTTTGAAATTGGAAGACATACCACTTAAAAGGTGAATTTGAATAGAAAATAGAATGGAATATTGCCCTGTCATCAAAGAGTTGTTCCTAAAACATGAGGATTGGGACCATAGTGTACTGAAAAAACATTATGAGGACATCATTGGGAGTAAAAATACAAGATATTTGTTGATGATGGATTGGGAGTGAATGTAAATTTATTTATGGGTGGGTATTTATAGAACAATGTATGATTTGTTTATTAATTTCCAAATATAAGCGTTAGAAACATAGGTTATAGAAAAGGAAAACTGATGGGCTACCCTAGGGTATTTAACCATGATTTAGGATACATGGGTCATATTTTATGGTATTTTAATCCACAAGAGATGAATAAAATTATATATTACTTATTTTATAATACAAAAGTAATTTTTTTAGAAAATTAATGTTTTTATTGTTAATGTTTCTATTTTGATCTTTAGAAAGTAAATTATAGGTTTGGAAATTTACTAAAATATGTTTAAATTTATAATATTAATAATATAAACTATATTAGGTTTTTGAATGTGGTAAATTTGTAATTACGTCATTATGAAATAATTATTATGTCATTAAACATACTAAAAACTCAAGGTATATTTTTACTATTCATGAGAATATAATTTATTTCAGAAAACAATCATAAATTAACAGTAACCTCATTTTGACATAAAAAATTCAAAAATGATATTTATTTTAAAACAATAATTCTCTAAATATTATGATTTTATGATATAAATATAAAAAAGATTATTTGTGAGAAATAATTGCTGATTGAAAATGTTGAGTATAACTTTTGACAATAGATAAAAAAATATTTCATCTTCTGTATTTAAATAAAATCATTTTTATGAAAATATTTCATTAAAATATGTATTATTCATAATACATTAATTTAATAAATAAAATTATATATCTTTTAAAATGTACTATTTCTGTCCAAAAGGTCATCTTATCAAATTAGTCAAATTATTTTATTATGAAAATCTATTCCTAAAATAGAATAAAAGGAATAAAAAAATTATTTATACAAGGGTATTACATAATAAGTAAATAAGGCCTTTAAACAAAATCACTAATCACACCAACAAATGACCTAAGGGTTTGGTGTTTGATGGTGATAGATTCATGTTAAGGCGTGGATAGAAATGTCTGAGTTGATATTTCAACTAATATGAACTTCTACCATAGGGGATTTCATTCGAGCTTCACTTGTTAAAGAACATATTGGGCTTAGTTATGCGTGAAACCTAGTGATACTACCCTCCTCCCATTCATTGACAAATAAAATTCATACAGAATGACTCTACTTATTAAGACTATCAATTATCATCTCTTTATTAATTATTCATTTTCATTTCGACATAAAAATTACTACATATGTTAGAAAGAGTATAGTTTCTTATGGTCATATTTGACCAACAGTAAAAAAACAGTCAAATATAGATGGTCAAATTCCCATTTATACATTGGTCAATATGAAAGAGATATGGTTTTTTATAATATAATATAAAAACATTTTATCAAGAAAACAATATCATTTGAAATTATTGGGTCATTTCAAACCTAATAAAATTTGAAATATTCTCCAATGTTATGCCCTCTATGTGGCAATGTTCAAAAAACATTTCATAGGAATCCTTCACACATTATAAAATATACCTTCTAAATAAAAAATGGGATATCCAACCAGTGTTTCTCGGGTTCTCAAATCATATAATCCACCAACATGTCTCTCTAATCAAAATGAGTCTCTAGGATACACAAAATCATATGGATAGATACTATCTTCAAAACAACTTCCTTATGTCCACCATATCTAAAAAAATTATGATTGTTTTATAGCTGAAACACTCTCATTAGATAAAACATAACTGGTGAAAACCTCCTTGGATATAACTCTATCATCCACATAAAATGTGAAATGTTCTACTGTGAACATAACTTCTGAATTATTATTCAAAACCATCGAGGATTCATGCTTTGATATTATAGGGAAATTCTAATCGATGTCCTATTTTCCCAACCAGTAAATTCCCTCATTGTTTTATCTCACTATTATATGAAACACATAGATAAAACAAAAAACATATGATTTCCAAAATTATAAAAATTTGTGATCATTACTATCTATAAACAACCAATTTCACATACAATATTTTAATGGTCAGGATTTAGTTTCTATCAATATTATTAGCCAACCCTATATTAGGCCATGGTCAACAATGTTTACACCAAAAAATTACCTAAAATGCATTTCATAAACTCCATTTCGAAAAAATTTCACTTTATTGCATAATAATTTTCCCCATTTAAGAACTAGTTTAAAATTTTCACAATATTCACTAAATTCCTTATACAATTCTGAAATATATGTTTGGGATATTTTCTTTAAAACTCAATGGAAGTTAAAATTCAATCATAATTCCCATACCCGAATAAAAAATGTTTTCCAATGTGTTCCTAAGATGATTTATGTGACATATAATCCTATGTTACTAAAAATAAACCATGAATGTAAACACCTCATGATATTTCTAATTACAGGAAACATCTCATAAAATGATAACATAAAACATCAAGTTCATCACCTAATGTGAGATAATAATCAACTATTTCCATAAAAATCAAGAAAACAATCCCACCAAATGTACATGTGATTCCCCTTATACAGGGGTAATATACTCTTATGCAGGAGATCATTTTTATGTTTTGACTATCCCAAATCTCCATCTAACATAAAAAAATACTAAAAAAATAAGACCCCTATAGCGTGACATAGTATTCCAATTAGAAAAAATGGAATAAAGTGAAACATTGGGAGACAATAAACCCATCAGTATGGTAATATATAGTGTAAATTTAATAAAAAAAGGAAACAATAATAAAAATTACAAAAATGAAAAATCCATTTTCCAGTACTCGGGATATGCTTTCAATAGAACTGTAAAAATGTAATGTCAATCCATGTAGTGACAAGTTTAGGGAAAACCCCAAAATAATTAAAACTAGAGATTCCAAAAATTTGATCCCGAAACCATATCTGGATCCCTCATCCATGCTCATCCCAATCACAAATCAAGTGTCTTGAATAAGGCTATTTCCAATGTCATGTCCAATAACTATGAAGTCTGCTCGGGTACACAATGGTAGCCTAACCGGGGATTGAGTGAAAATTAGTATATCAAAACCAAAGTTGTCAACAAACATTATTGTATAATTATATTTTATAGAAAAAAATCAATAAAAAAGATAAAAAAATAAATATTGTTCCATCCTTAATCATTATTAAAATTTACCACTTCATCTATTAGAACTATGTGGTAGGCATATTCATCATATTCTCTTTGTCATATACCGGTGAACTAAACTTCCTAAAAGTTGGGATAGGTTCCCTAATTATATGGTAAAATAATTTAATAAAACTATATATTAATATAACTACATTCCATGTGCCATAGTATGTGTAATAATATCAGTTTCATTCTCTAGGGGCATAGAGCCTCAGACTGACGCACTAATCCATGAAAAAATAGGGGTGACGTTTATAGCCTAAGCATAGACCAACACGTGTGAGTAGATAATTTGTCCAATACCCCAAAAATACCCCTTAATAATTTTTACATGCTTCTTTAAAAGTATAATATATTTAACATTTACATTTACTAACCCATTTAACCTATTAACTGTTGAATAAACACCCATTATTCTAGGTTATCAACTAAACATAATTATGATCAATTTCAGTTCACAGACCCTTGTTAATGAACCAACCAAAATTTTCATTAATCCCCCTTAATTGATTTATGGGGACATGATAATTGAATATATTAAAGGATATATATCATAAGCCCCTCAATTTATCATTTAACCATTAAATGTATATGACCAAGGAAAACCTTATTGGTGCTCTTAGGTTTAGGTTCACTAGTCCTCATCACATCCCGCATGGGTTATATGGGGTTAAATTCATTAATTAAATAATATATATTCCATTACTACCAATGGAACCAAATAAAAAACCTAATGACACCAATATAACATCCACATTCATATAAGTAATATCAAATCTATGAGATATAGATTATAGACTACCAACATCTTATTTTTATATTAATTCACACTTATCCAATTCCCATGATTAGAAAGCAAATAAAATTCAAATATAATAACTATAATATACTAGGAATATTTGGTTTTAGGGATTTGGAAGGAGAAGAATGATCATACATGACATATTCCAAAAAATAGGTGAAAGAGGTGGTTTAGACACACCTAAATCATATATCCGCACCAACGATACTCCAAACAGCTTTGAAACCAAGGATATTTATCCTTAGGATTTTTGGATGATTTCTTTCATCACCATGGTTATATAATGATGAAAGGGAGATATATTACTGTGGGTTTAATAAATACCATTAGGTAAAATGTTATATTCCCTTATGATTAATGTGGAACATGGTTTGTCAAATCATGCACTAGTAATGTTCCAGCCACTACCACAGATGGGGTCTTAGTGGAAGATTCTCTAGGAAGACACATGGTTTGAAAACTAAACAGTGTCCACATTGGAAAGATCTGTCAAATCCAGAAAGTTTTGGTACTCCACCATTCATGGTTTTACTAGTCATGAACCACCCCTCTCCAGGTCACATGGTTTTAGTGAAAGGTTATCACGAACCGTGTTCCAACTGGGAAATGTGCACTAGATGAATTTTATTCCTCATTTTCATTCTCCAAACCCCTATGTCACACTTGAGACTCCCAATTTTCATTAGAAACATTTCAGTAACACTGAAAAGGAACTAAACCAAAATTTAAACTACAACATACATCATTAGATATTCGATATCATTCAGCATCACAGTAGCATGATTTAAAAGCACAATGAATGTAACATTATGTATGTATATTGAGATATATATTTAAAAATATATATACTTATTTTTTTTAAACATGATTTAATTCAAGAATAAATGATACAATTTTAGAAATTGAAAAATAAAATTATAAATTGTATATCATATATTTGAAATACTATTATTTAAAAGGAAAAAATAATTATGCCTCAATATTATAAATATAAAAAATAGTAACAAATAAAAATAAAATCTTTCTTCATAAAAGAAACTATATTTTTATTTAGAATTATTTTCTTTTACATTATATGATATAATATTATAGTTACATATACAAAAAACATAATTTTAGTTTTGAATAAATAAATTCATTTTCAGAATGATAATATAAATAATATGTAATGATGATATTATAGTGATTTTTAAATATTAAAATATACTTAAAATTAGTTGATACCCCTTATAAGTTAATAAAATTATTAATTACATTCCAATATTATAAATAAATATTTAATATGGAGATTTTTTGTTACTGTATAATATTACATGGATCAATAATATTCATTTATTGAGAACAAAACAATTGATTTATCCATTAAAAACAATCTCCCATAGACTAATAAATATCCCAATATTCCACCTGTTTCTTTTAACTATCAACACACTTGGACAAGAAAAATATGTTCTAAAATCTCATACAAAACCCTCAACGACACAATTATAGAACACTTTTCTATGAAAAATTTCAGTCCTAGAAGCATTATGACTTTTATGAAAGGAATGATCTCAATGAGAATTGTGGTTTGAGGAGTGTCCAAGCAAATCAAGACTCGAGTTATAGTGGAACCTTCCACTTCATTACTATATTTTATCGTATTCATACTCATTTAAACCTTTTTATAAGATATTTTATATAGTATATCTATATCTATTCTTAGATTCATTGATATCATTTTGGTTTTCATATGAATATATAATTATTTTCAAGATAATTTCAATTTTTTAGGAAATCCTTTTGAAATTGTATATGAGAGTGAATTCCTAGTCCAATAATTTTTCATTTATATATCCTCAAATAATTATTTTTCTTTCAAGATTTTAAT
The DNA here is from genome assembly GCA_963277665.1 of Viscum album. Classification (NCBI taxonomy): domain Eukaryota; kingdom Viridiplantae; phylum Streptophyta; class Magnoliopsida; order Santalales; family Viscaceae; genus Viscum; species Viscum album. Next base: position 1,331,693,318 of record OY728148.1, on the reverse strand, counting down.
ACACCCACTATTGGAATAAAAATATTATGGAATATTCATTTTTGTAGTGAAAATCACATTCATTTTGTTAAAATTTAAGGTACTACATTATCTCATTAAATTCATGAACGGGGTTATGCCATGTTCTGTCAATAAGATTTTATATTTTTATCTAATATTCATTATAATTATTTTAAATTATTTCAAAATAAAATTAACATTCAATTTATTATTAATAATTTTTTAGTTACTTAAATACCCTATCATAAATAGTCATTTTAATGCCTTACATTACAAAATTTTTAATGTATATCTTGTATTAACCATTTCTACCTCAATAATGTTTAATCTACATTATATTTTCCATTAAATGTCCCATTTTCTTTATCTAATAGATTTATTAAATCAATTTTACACTATTTCTATTATTTTATTTACATTGGCCTAAAAATATACCCTTGACATCATATATTTTGAATACCCTATATGTCATAATCCCTTTTCAAAGACATTAAAATATAAATTTATATCATTTGTTTTAAAGGGAAATCAAGATAATTGATTTGTTGATTTTTTAATATGTACATCATAGATGTAATATGATTCATTGGGAATATTTTTTTATTTTTATTTTTTAAATTATTTCCAAATGATGAATGTATTGGACATATTATGTAATAATATGGGATCAAAATTTTATATCCCCTCATTGCATCAATAGGTCTCAAAAGATAATGTATCTTTGGTATTGGTGGTATGCCTATCCAATTATGTATAATGTCATCGAATGTGGTCTTAACTATATCATATGTTTTATATTATTATATATAACACCATTATGAGATTAATTATTGCTTCCCAAGTTATTATTTTATTTTCATCATTATATCATATAGGGATATTATATGATCTTATTTATATTTATAAATTACAATTTGATTATTTATTCATACTATATTATATATTAGATATTTTGATTTTATTTCATTGTACACATCACTAAATATTTAATCTCACACATTTATTTTGTTTGATAATTTTCATAAGAACCCATATATAATTATATATATTATCAAGGGATACTAAATCATGGAATAATAATTAATTTTTAGTTTTTATGATAATATTTAGTTTACAATGAAAAAAAACTACCTATAAATTATTTATTCAAATAAGGCCACTAAAATTTTGAAACCTAATGTTTATAATTGATGTAATTAACATTGAAACTAGGATTATTATGAATTTATGAGATTTCTTGGAGTAATTTTGGCCTATTTATTCATGGATAGTTGAATTTCTGGGAGGATTTTCATTATTATTTTTTGAGTTTTATGATGTTATTTTCAATTTAAATTTTTTTAATATTTTTTTAATTTATCAAATGCAGTTTAATTTTTAAATATTGTTTCCATAAATATGGATTTTATCAAAAAATTAAATGTGATCCATTGATATTAAAAATTGAATTTATATTTATGTAAACAAAATATTTTCTAAAAAAATTCATTTTTTTGATTAAATAATAAAATTCCTACTCAAATTATAGTAACTATTTAATTTAATTGAATATATAATGTTAAATAATTTCCCAAGTAAGGATAATCCTAGGAATTTTTTATATAGATGTTTCCCATCCTTGAATAATAGTGGAACCTGTCAAGTATATATATAATTTTTGAAGTCCCACATTCACCGAACCTATGAAAAAATCATAAACATACATTTCCTTCTATGATTAAAATATTTTTGACCCAATTTCATCCATACAAATGATAAAACATAAAATAGAAAACATGGGTCACTTTCATTATTGAGTACCTGTAACGACTAAAACCTTTGTCAATAAAAATTCATCTTGATCTAATTAAATATATTATTATATAAAATTGTTACATAAAATATACACATCCATGGTTTTATTTTAATTTTTTGGATTGAAAAATACCATGAATAATTATTACCATTTCTATTATAGTCGTTGAACAATGATCGCATGATTAGTATAAATATATGGATTTAAAAAATCCAATTTAATCAAACAAAGGAAGTGATGTCCTCATCTTGTAGAATTTCCCCATATGAATCCCATTTTTCGAAGCTCATAATGTAGGTGGCATAATTGTTCATCAATCTAGACAAAGCCCAAGTGGAGCTTCATCACGTTAAGCTCGAGTGGAACCACCTACGGGGGAAGTGGAAGTTGATAGAGACTACCATCAAAGCGTTGTTATCTGAGCCACTATAAGAGTATGTCACCATCAGAAACCACACACTAAGGTCTTATGTGGTTGTCATTAGGGGTTATGTAACATGACCTTATCACTATGATTTTGTACATTATTTCTTTATTAAATAAATAATATACATTCATTTTATTATTATTACATTATAAATAGTTTTTAATTAACAGATTTTATTTTTAGTTAATATTCATTTAAGAACACAATTTTGATGAAAAATGGATTTTTGAATTAAATAATATTTTAATAATCTATTATTACTAAATTAAATTTTTATAATATAAATTATCTTATAATTATTATGAATAAGAGTGTGATTATTTTTAATGCTTGAAAGCAATTTTTGTCAAAAACCTTTGAATTTTTTATAAACTTCAGGTTTTTTAAATGAAAAAAATTCATATATTTAAAATTTTATGTAGATATAATGAATATTTTTTTTGAAAGCAGGATGTTCAAAATAACCAAGGGTGAATTTTTCATAATTATTTGATAAATTCGAATATTTGAGGAAAAATTGAATACTGTTTACAAATATAATGTTTTAATCACATCATAATGACCCAATAGTGAGGTAATAAAATAATATAAACATTATATTCATCCAATATATGTTGTAAACATAAATTAATTATATTTTAGTTTTGTTTGATTTATTTTACAATGCATTAGTGGAACCTTCAAGAGTAATAAAACAGTTTACATTTTTAAATTGATTTCTTATAGAGTGTCACTCACCTCCACATAAAAACTCCTATTATATAAAATTTTTTGGACATTGGCCTTATAAAATATTTTTTTCCTCTCCACTTTGGAAAAAAAATAGGAAAAACAATTGGCGGGATTGTGGTTTGGATTAGTTTAATGTGTGGAAACCCAAACCAAAATAATAAAGAATTCCCTCTCCTTTCCTATATAAACCCACACAGGATCCCACTCCTTGTTCCCTCAAAGCCATTGGATCTCAACTAACCCTTGGCTTCCTCTCACTATAATCCTCCCAAGGAACCCCATACTCTCATTAATCCTCTCTCAAGCCCCTCCCAAGCCTTTGATATCACACTTCCAAGTAAAGGATTCCTTCCTTCCTCATTTTGTCCAACTTTCTTAATATTCTAATACCCTATATTTCAATTATAAATGTAGGGGTATGAATTAACACCCCCTTTCTCTATCATTAGTTCCTCCTATGTACTCATATTTCAATGCAGTAATTCGGTAAGGAATTTCTCTCTCCTCATTTACAAGCAAGAAATTCATTTGTATTATGAATCTATAATCCATTAAATATTTTGGGACATGTATCTATATGAACCCAATACTTTCAATTTATTGTATATATTATGAGACACCTAATTCTGTATCGTTAACCATTTTTAAGAATTCATATGTCACGTCGTTACATTTCCGAAATTGCACCATGATTTTCCAAGACAATGTTATTGTGTCGTGGAAACAATACCCTTTCCTAAATAAAGGGTATTCGCCTTTATGAAAATTTATTATTGATTGTAAGCGTACTTTTTTTATTCAACATCCCTTTATCATGGAATAAATTATTTGTAATGATCCAATATTGTATGATTTATGTGTCACACTTATGCATGAAATGTTTTGATTAAGAAGGGTGTGCCCTGCTATCACTCCAATGCATTGGTTAAATATTAGTATAATGATAAGTCAAGTGAAATGAGGGTTTAGTTGTGCTAATTTAAGTGAAAATGGATTTTACTCATTCTAATTCATGTCAAATGAGGTCTTACACATACTCCATGTGTAATGAGCCTTTTCTCAATCTAATACCATGTTATGTGTTGTTTCCACATTTCCATGTTGTGATAATCATGCTTTATCATTCCTTTTTGTTCATGTTTCTATTATGATCCATTTATAGTACTATTTCCTAACATGTAACATATTATTCATGTAATTCCTTGTTCACTACCTTACTGGGCTTTATAGATAACCCTTTTTACATGTATATCCTCTGGTTATCCCATTCAATGATAATTATGAGGGAATATTGTGGTTATGTAAAGGAAGTTTTCAATAAATATTTTTTGTTTTCTATGTTCTAAGTTGTTATGTAAATTTAATAATATCCAAATACACTAGGCCCCTTGATATTTTATATTGTATCATGTGATGTTTTTTAATAAATCATGTATAAGTGTGTAATAAATAGCATGGTCGTTATAGTTGGTAAAAGATGATAGGTTTAGTTTTTTTTGGGATTATGATTATAAAACACTAGTGAGAAACATAGATATAAGAATATGTATAATACGAACATCCCTACATTTTGGCGAGTATTGTGTAAGTTTTTTATCAAGAAAATACATCACTGTCTGAATACGAATAGGTAGAGGCGGCTCTAGCAGAGATGTACTTAGGAGTGAAATCATCGATAAGTTGTTCCGGGCTTCACCCAGGGTATCCTAGTACATGAAAATAGGCCTTTCTATACTATGGGTTATGACACTTCCCAAGTATATCATTTGGTAAATTTACAAGCTTAGTATGAACCACTGTTATGGGAATAAAAAATTCCCCTGCGAATATATGTTGGGAAGTAGATGGTGGATAACATAGATTGAATCCTATATATTCATACGTTAAGGAAATAAGAGTTGTTTATAAGTAATTGGTTTTTTTATTTGTATTACCCTTTATGAGTTTATAATTATTTTCCCTAAGTTTTTTTGGTTAAATTAGATATGAGGAATGAGAAACAAAAATGTTAATGTCAGGATTTTTGTCGATAGTTCAATGAATTATTTGGTATCACAAATGGTTAGTAGAAAAATCCCAACACCACAACACATCATAGAAGTAAAGAAGTCATTGAGTATGATGAATGGGGAAAACATTGCATCCAATGAATATAACTCCTCTCCATCCACAATCTTTGGAATGAAAATCCTAGAGAAACTCTTCATACTCTCTATAGTGGAATTTGATGCAATTGTTAGAATGGATTGGCTTTCCTTAAAAATACCAATCATAAATTTTTGTGAGAGGGAAATCACCATCCATATGGCGAATCATCCCCTGATTCTAAACAAGTATAAGGAGGAGGAAGAATCTTCCTTAGATCCATCATCTCAAGCATGGATATAACTTCCCTATGAGAACATATATCTGGCTCAGATGATTGATTCCAAGGAAGCAACAATCTATAATGATGTTCCTATTGAAAGGGAATTTTCTGAAGCATTTCCCAATGAATTTTATTGTGTTCCTCATAGAAGAGATGTTGAATTATCTATTGAACTTATACCTGGGGTGTTTCCGATATCAAAGAATCCATATAGAATGGATGTTTTGGAGCATGCAGATCTGAATAAAAAACTACAAGAGAATCTGGATAAATGGTTTATACGCTCATGTGCTTCATAATGAGGTGCACCAGTCCTCTTCCTCAAGAATAAGGATGGGTCAATGCGCCTTTGAATTGATTATTGTGAGCTCAACAAAATCATGATAAAGAACAAGTATCCTCTTCCCAAAATTGATTACTTTATCGATCAACTACATGGAGAACAATACTTCTCCAAGACAAATTTAAAGTTATGACATTTCCATGTAAAGGTGAAGAAGGAGGATATCCCCAAGACTACTTATCGTACTAGGTATGGGCACTATGAATTCATAGTAATGCCTTTCCGAATCAATAATTCTCTAGAATTATTCATGGACATGATGAATAGTGTCTTTAGAGATTACCTCAACAAATTTTTTGTAGTATATATAGATAACATTCTAATATACTCCAAATCTAAGGAGGATTAGGAGGAGCATCTAAGAACTGTACTAGAGACCCTATGAAAGGATAAACTCTATGAAAACTAAAAAAACTACGAGTTATGGTTGAATAAGGTCCATTCATTGGCCATATCATCAAAAGCAATGGGATATCAATGGCTCCATCTATGATAGCTGCAATTTTTTAATGTAAGAGGCCAACACTGGTAACATATATCCTTAACTTCCTAGGGTTAGCTGGATATTATTGCTGATTTGTGAGAAATTTCACAGAATTTTCAAACCATCTTACAAATCTAACTCGCCTGAAATTAAGTATTTCATGGTGTGATTAATGTGAAGAGAACATTGAGGATTTAAAAAGGAGCCTTGTCACTACGCTCGTCCTCACTTTACCCACAAGTAGAGAACTTTTTGTGGTATTCACTGATTCTTTGAAGAAGGGATCGGGCTGTGTGTTGTTGCAAAAGGATAATGTCATTTCCTATGAATCAATGAAATTAAATGTTCATGAGAAAAAATATACAAAACATGATCTAGAGTTGACTGAAGAGATCTTCGATTAAAAAAATTTGTGGAAAATTTTCTTTGGGGAGAATTGTGAAATATGTACAGACTGAAAAATCATGAAGTACATATTTGCACAGAAAGAGTTGAACAAGCACCAATGAAGGTGGTTAGAGCTGATCAAAGAAAATTACTGCTCAATCCATTACCATCTCGGGAAAACAAACTTGGTGTAAGATGCTCTATGTATAAAGGAACCGTCAATTTTATCATTGATGAGAATTGAAAAGTATCCAATCTTCAAAGATTTGATGAAGATATACATTTTAATCATTAATAATGGAACATCATCAATATTTTAACAAATTATTTCTCAACCATCTCATTTGAAAAGGTTAAAGGATGCTCAAAATGATGTTGTGGGATTTCTGAAAAAAGTGGAATCTATTAGTAATTTGAAACCCTCAGAGTTGAATGTCAATGAAGAAGGAATTGTGAGATTTGGGTCAAGACTATATGATCTATTGAATCAAGAGTTAATGAAGGAAATTTTGGTGATGCATATAGTTCAAATTTATCCATTCACCCATGTCACAAAATGATGCATCGAGATCTCCAAGGGAATTATTCGTTGAATAAAATTAAAAAGGAGATCGCTGGGTATACATTAATTATCCCGGTATGTCAGCAAATGATGAATGAGAGGCAGAAGTCTAAGGGGATGATGCAACCATTACACATACCAGCATTGAAATGGGAGAACATCACCATGGACTTTTTCACTTGACTTCTAAAAAAATCCAAAGGAAAAAATTCTATCTGGGTTGTTGTGGACCATCTTGGAAATAATGCCCAATTCATTACAATACGAGAGGATTTTTCGTTGGATCAACTGGAATGGATATACATTAGAGATGTGGTAAGCCTGGATGGAGTACCACTATCGATTGTATCAGATCGGGATCTAAGGATCACCTCAATGTTTTGGAAGAGTCTTCAACATGGTCTAGATACTGACCTGAACTTTAGTATGCCTTATCATCCTCAAACTGATGTCCAGTCTAAGAGGACTATCCAAACACATGAATACATTTTTAGACCATCCTCAATGGACTTCAAAGGGGGATATGATCAACATATCCCTCTAGTTGAGTTCCCTTACAATAACAGTTTCAACTCAAACATCCAAATACATCCTTGTGAAGCCTTTTATGGAAAGAGGGGCATAAAACTGGCTTGTTGGGATGATGTTGTGGAGAAAAAACTCTTAGTTACATAGATGGTCGATGAAATGGTGGAGAAGGTTAAGACCATCCAACATTATGTCAATGTTACTCAGAGTCGAAAAAAGAGCAATGTAGATAATCATCGATGAGACATAGAGTTTGATGTTGGATACATTCTATTCCTCCACATATCAATATGGAAGTGATTTATGAGATTTGGGAAGAAGGCAATGCTTAGTCCAATGTACATTGGCCCTTCTTAGATCCTTGATCTCATTGGAGTAGTGGCCTATCGACTACCACTCCCATAAAACCTATCTCATTAACATGATGTATTCCATGTATCACTATTGAGGTAGTAAATACCTAACCCATCACATATACGCAATCCAGAGGTTGTACTATTGTAGAATGACATTTTCTATGAAGAGAATTTTGTGAAGATCTAATATCGTAGGAAAAAATTTCTATGAAATAAGTCAATGCCCCTCATCAAGGTGTTGTGGACAAATGCATGTTTTAAAAAGCGACTTGGGAATCAGAGGAAGTGTTGAATAGGAGTCACCCATATCTTTTTTTTGTGTGGGAAAAGGAAATTTTGAGGGAAATTTTTTTTAAAGGTGAAATATTGTACCGACTGAAACCATTGTTCATAAAAATTCCTCTTGATCAAATTAATTATCTCATTATGAAAATTGGTTATATAAAATATGAAGTTCCTTGGATTTATTTCTTTGGATTTAAAAATACAATTATGAATTATTACCATTTCAAATATAGTCCTTGAACAATGATCATGTGATTAGTATAAATATAAGGCTTTAACAAATTCAATTTACTCGGACAAAGTAAGCGATGACATCATCTCATGGACTTGCCCTGTACAAATCCCTTTTTTCAAAGCTCAAAAATGATGTGGCATCATTGGGCTTTGGTCTTGACCAAGCCAAAGATGAGCTTCAACACATTAAGCTTGAGTTGAAGCACCTATGGGAGAATTGGAAGTTGATAGTGATTACCACTTGAGCGGTGTTATCCATTCCACCCCAAGAGTCTGTCACCATCACACACCTTACAGTTCAGTCTTAGGAGGGTGATATAAGGGGTTATGTACCAAGACCTTATCACTATGATTATTTCATTATTTTTTATATAATAACGAATATACATTCATTTTATTATTGTAATGTTGTAAATAGTTTTTATATCAGAAATTGTATTCATAGTTACCATTCAATTAAGAAATATATTTTGACGAATTAGTGGATTTTATAATTAAAAATTTTTTTAATTAAATATTATTACCATATTAAACTTTATATAATATAAATGGTTTTATAATTATTATAAATAAGATTGTGATTTTTATTAATGATTGAAATCTATTTTTGTCAAAACCCATGAATTTTCGATAAATGTCAGTTTTTATTTTAAAAGAAAGAAAATTAATATTTTTAAAAAATTAATTATAAAAAATGAATATTACTCTTGGAAACAAGATGTCAAAATTATAAACTACTAAATTTTTCATAATTTTTTGAAATTGTCAATTTTTTTGGTAAAACATAAATACCGTATAAATATATAATGTGTTTATGTCATGATAATGACCCAATAGTGATGTAATAAAATACTATAAACATTATGTTCTGAAAATATATTTTTTAACATTAAAAATTCTGATTTTAGTTTGGGTTGATTTATTTTACAACTCTTTAGTGGACCCTTCAAGAGATATAAACCATCTTACCTTTTTAAATTTATTTCATTGAGAGTGTGACTCACCTCCACATAAGAAACCCTCTTATTTTAAGAAGTTTGTCCATTTTACATATAAAATATTTTTTTCACTCCACATTGAAGAAAACATGGTAAAATCCTTTTGTAATATTTGTGTTTTGGATTAGTTTAATGTTTAGTGAACCAAACCTAAATAATAAGGAATTTCCTCTCCTTCCCCATATAATCCCACCCATGCTCCAGCTTCCTCTTCACTCAAAACCAGTGTATCTCAAGCAATCCCTGCTTCATCTCTCTAAAATATTCTCAAGTATTCACAATCTCTTATAAATCCTCTCTCAAGCCCGTCTCAATCCTTTCAAATCACACTTCCATGTAATGGATTCCTTCCTCATTTTATCCATTTTTCAAAATATTGTTACGCCCTATTATATTAAATTATAAATGTTGGGGAATGACATAAAACATTCCCAATTATTCCTTCCTTATTTTTGAAATGATAAGATTCCTATTTCCCTCTCATTAATTCCACCTATTTACACTTGTTGCTATGCCGAAATTCTATAAGGAATTCCTCTTTCCTGATTTTCAATCAAGAAATTATTTTGTATTATGAATCTAAATTCAATTAAATATGTTGGAACATGTATCTATATGGAACCCTTACTATTAATTTCTTTACATATTGTGAGACACCCCTTTCACTATCATCTACAATTTTTATGAATACTTATTTCACGTTGTTATGCTTCTGAAATTGCACCATGATTTTCCGAGACAATGTTACTCTGTAGTGGATACCATTCTCATTCCTCTATCAAGGGAATTCACCTTTACTCACATTTACATAATGATTATAAATATTCATGTATTTATTACACATCCATTTATTGTAAATAAATGATGCGGAATTTAACCATGTTGTATGACCCTTGTGGCACACATATGCATGAAATGAAAGGATTAAGAAGGGTGTGTGCTGATATCACTGCAATGAATTGGGTAAGGACTAATATCCTGATACGTCAAGGGTAATTAAGGTTTACCCATTCTAATTAAATTTATATTATGATTTTACTCATTCTGATTCATGATATGTGGTGGTTTACTCATTCTTCATATGCAATGAGCCTTGACTCATGCTAAAACCATGTTAAGTGTTATTGCCACATTTCCATGTTGTGATAATAATGATTTATCATGCCCTTATGTTTATGTATCTCTTATGCTCAAATTATATCTATATATATCCTAAGATGTATTTTATGATTCATTTTATACCCTTTTTACTCCCTTACTAGGCATTATAGCTCCCCCTTTTCACATGTCTATCAACAGGTTATCCCATGAAATGATAAGTATGAGGGAATTTTTTGGTTATGTAAAGAATGTTTTCCACAATGTTGTTGTGTGTTTTATGTTATAAGATGTTATGTAATGTTCCTAAGCCCATAAGACACTATAAATCTCAATTTTTCATTGTTTTATCAGGATAATTTTATGTAATAAATCATGATTAAGTTTGTAATAAAGAGCAGGGTTCTTATAGTACCATTTCAGTTTATACTTCTTCATATGTAGGAGAATTCCTAAAAACGTAACATAGGAATTTATCCCATATTAATAGTCATTTATTATTTATATTTAGTTCATCACCATAAACATTGTTAAATAAACTATATAAATAAATCATTCAAATACATTCTTTATTACCTGGGGAAAAGAAAATATTAGACTTGTAAGCACAAATTCTTAGTATGGATAAACATAATCATAAATAATATAATGTAATCAATGATCATAATCATGTATAATGGCCATAAATACATATAACATCACATAAAAAATCATGGAAAGGAAATAGTTGTCAAAATCATTAGTCAAGAGCCATGTGATATAAGTTTTTATACTAAGAAACATTATAAAACCATGAGAATCATAGATAAAACATATTTGTATCGTGGAATATCATCTCAAAGAACCCATATAGAACAATTATAGAACCCTTATAGACCCCTTTCATTTTTAATAACCATATATCTTATTTCATCGCACCTTTTTTATAACATAATTTTTCATTAATTTTTACAAACCGAGGATAATTAATGTTCAGTGTCTTGGAAATATGGTACATAATACATGAAATCATATAACAATATAATAATCCACATGAAAGGATTATTCATTTTTTATTAATCTATAAGTGTACATGAATTTATTACCTTAGGATAAACAAAATAATAAAGGGTGAGTTAAAGGCTTAGTAATGGTAAACAAGTGAAACTGTTTAAATGTGAACTTGAGCAATATTAATAAGAACATGAGGAAAATCATAGTAGCATTTTAGTGAGGCATATAATAATTATAACATGAATAATAAATTTAAAATTTGGTCATAAAAATTTATTTAGAAATTCATAATCATAATATCATTGTCCATCCCCAAGGCATCCTAAAAAGTAGCATGGTAATTCATGAAGGTATCGTAAAACATATCTTCTCTAGATATTAATTTATTTACCCAATTCATTAGAGCGCTATTCAGGATCACATATAACAAGTTTTTTTCATTTAATAATGATATATCATAGTAATTAATTTCATAAATAACCCAAGGAGAATAAAAGAATTTGGTTTTTATCAAAATCATGGGATTTTACAAAGTTCTTAAAAACATGATCGTTATGTCTTTTATAACCCACAGAAAGGGGATGTGGGTTTTATATAAATCAGTTATAGAAAAAATAAATAATTTTCTGGTATTTATGAATAACACTTAAAATTAAATTGGTTTGGGTATTCAGATAATGTAAAATAATAATTTCATAAGAAAAAGATATAGTTTTTGAGACCTAAATTTTGTAGCATAACGAGTGTAAATCATGGTTTAATAAAACATTAAAAAGCATGGGGAAATGGGTATAACATTAATTAAATAATCATAATATTTTTTCGGGACATAATATAATGTAAATAAGATATTTTATTTAAATTTTATAGACCTAAAACATAGTATAGAACTTGAAAGGAAAAGAGAAGTTGGGAATTCCTTTACACTAAAGAGTATCAACTAAAAAACTAGGATCGGGACCTTTAGGGCATAAAGACACTTTTAGAGGACTCAATGAGAGTTATAACTAGCTAGTATATGTTTAGGATTAACTTGGAATGAATATAAACTAAGTAAAGGGTGTATATTTATTGAAACAATAGTGGTAGTTTTTTTAAATTTCAAAGGAAACCTCATTAGTGGTATTTGTAAAGTCATGGGATTGACCTAGGTATTTTCCGCTAGTATTGGCCACTTGTTAAACCTAATATCATATTTTATTCATCAATAGTCTATGAACATTACTATATCATTATTTAATAACTAATGATGTCATTAAACGTAAAAAACTCAGAACTATATGTTTACTATTCACCAAAAAACATAGTATTTTATAAAAATATCCAAAATTCACCATAATCTATTATCTACATTATAAATTCCAAGATGACAATTATTTTATATTAATAAATCACTAAATATGATAACTATAAATTTTATGAATAAAAATACATTATTGTTGAAAATAATAGTGGTCAAGAAATTCATCGTGACATGCATTGAAAAGATTTCAACATTTGAAAAAAATAAAATCATTTTATAATTTGAAAATAAAAATGAGTGTTTAAATAAATATATTTTTTAATAATAAACATTATTATGAAGTAATTGTTTTCATATATTAATAAAAGTACAAAATTTACACGAAAAATCTATTCATCAAATTCCTTCTCAGTTTTTATGAAAAAACAATTCAAAAAATCGAAGTGGTGAAATAAAAATTTTATTAAAACAATGGGATTAAATTTGAAGTAACTAGATCCTTGAATCATAAGCCCTAAAAACACCCATAGACGACCAAAGGGTAAGTTGTGTGATTATGGTGTACTCTTAGGGTGGATCAGATAACATCAATCGAGTGGTAATCTCCTCTAAATTGAACTTCTACCTTAGGTGATTTAATTCATGGTTAATGTGTTGAAGATCTACATGGGAATGGTCCAGTGAAAAGAATAGTGATGCTACCTCCTTCCCCAAATTTATGAAATGGGATTAGTATGTCCCGAGTCTACTAGATGAGGCCATCAACACTTATTTCTTTATTAATTATCCATTATAATTTCTATTTATAAAGAATAATATTAATGTTAAAAATTACTATTATTGTTTCCAATGGTCTTTTTAACCAATGGTCATATAAAAATTTAAATAATATGGTCACATTTCATTAAAAAATATTCATTTTTATGGATTATTAAATAATAAAACATACATTTTCAAGAAACAACATATTATTTAATAATTTGGGTTGTTACATTCCTCCCCCTAAAGAAATTTCATTCCCAAGATTACAACTCAAACCCTCAGAATAGAGTGGGTGTGGTTACTTCTGTCTCACAATCTCATCAGGATCACATGTGGAATCATTATATTTATGGTAACTCCATGAAACTTTAACCAGGTGGGTAGTCTTGTTGTGTATAACCTTTTATCTATGATTTAATATCTCCACTGATTTCTCCTCATAAGAGGGGTCATGTTCTGATTGAACCACCTTTGGATTTAGTACATGTTAAGGGTTAGTTATATACATCCTCAAGAAGGATATGTGGAACACATCATGAACATAAGTTATATTTGGATGAAGTGCAATCCAATAGTCCATTGCGCCTATGCGATCAAGGATTTCATAGCGGCCAATGTACATAGGGTTGATCATCCCTTTCTTACCAAACATCATAAATCTCTTCCATAGATAAATTCAATGGAAAACCATATAACCAACATCAAACTCCAACCCTATTCAACGATTTTAGGAATAGATCTTCTTCTGACCTTGAGTTGCCTTACTGTGTTGCTTGATGGTGTAAACCATTCTTGTCATCCCTTTCACAAGATCATCCCCAAGAAGATTTTTCTCATGAAATTCATCCCAAAAAGTAGGTGTTTTAAATATCTTACCATTGAGAGTTTCTTATGGTGCCATTTGAATTCTCGAGTGGAAGCTATTGATGTACAGGAAATAAACTATTGGGATATTTTTATCCAATATATCATTAATTTATATTGAGCGTGTTCCAAGCATATCCTCAGGTGTCTGAATAGTCCTAACATATTGTCCATGAGTTTGGGGGTGACAAGCCATACTGAGATTTAATTCAATACACAAATAAGTATGAAGAAATTTCTAGAATTTTGACGTGAACCCTAGATCATGATCAGATATGGTAGAAAGTGGAATTGTATGTATCCTTACGTATTTTTTCACATAAATCTGTGCATGTAGATAAAGATATAAATCTTCCCAGATAGAGATAAAATGGGATATCTTTGGTGAGACAGTCTATTGTAACCCAAATCTCATTGTTTCCTTTGGATGTTCTCAGTAGAATAGGGTAATGTCCATAATGATATTGTCCCACTTCGTTGCAGGTATAGTTTGTGGTTATAATACCCCATTAAGAATTTGATTTTATTCATTCACTTAATGACATAGTGGGAATCATATAGTGTAGTCAACAATCTCATTTTTCATATTATCCCACCAATAATGATCACTATGGACCCTATACATTTTAGTTCTTCCATGATGTATAGATAATGTATAGTTATGAGCTTCATCCATCATCCCATTATTTATTTCCAAAATAGATGGAACACAGAGTCTTGTATGAAATTTTAGTACACCTTCTTGATCAATAATGATCTTGAGAAACAACTCATACTTTACATACATGAACTTATTCTATAACAAAATATCTTCTTTAAATTATTTCTTGGTGTTATATAGTAAGTAAAATTGAGAAATAATTAGTGATAAGGTCAATTATTTTCATACAATTACAATTACCATGTACAGTTTTACTAGTTCTTTGATTTAGGGATCTCCATGAGCCCTCATCTATTCCATAACAATAGGGTCTTTCCTACATAATCGGTCGTCAATTTTTTTCCACTTATTGGGTGATAATGAATTGAACATTCCTAGTCATTAATATCCTCTAATAATATAATCTATCTCATGTTCAATTCATTTCATGTGAAAACATACTTCAAACATTGATAGACTATGTACGTATCACTTTTTTTCCATAAATATAGTGCATCCAAGTCTTCCAGGAAAAAACAACTACATCCATCTCAATATCATGCATAGAATAGTTTTACTAATGAGGCTTCAACTATCAAGATACATATGTAGTGTATTTTTTAATTTTCATGAGGACTCATCCAATACCATTCAACGATTCATCACTAAAAAATAACGAATCATTCTATAATTGAGAGTAGAGTTAACATAGGCAGAGTAACCAATCTCTTATTCAGATCTTGGAAACATTCCTTACACTCCTTAGTCTAGATAAATGTAACCCATTTTCTTGATAACTTTGTAAATGGATTATAAATTAGGGAAAATATGTTCACAAACCTCCTATAATATCCTAAAACAACCAAGGAAACTACGAATCTCAGTTATTATTATAGGATGAGACCACTCCTCTATAACCATTCATTTTTTAGGGACAACTGAGATTCTCTCACTAGTTTTAATGTTCATTCGTAATGAATATTAATGTAAACAAAATTCACATTTTATGAACATAGAATAAAGCCTCTCCTTCTGTAGTGTATACAAAATTACTCTTAGTTGATCCAAATACTACTCATGAATATTAGAATATATCAAAATATTGTCCCTATAAATAACCAAAAACATGTAAAGGAAGTCCTTAAAGACTCTATTAATCAAATCAATTAAAAATATGTGGTGCATTAGTAAGTCTAAAGGGCATAAGAACAAACTCATAATTCTCATATCTTGATTGGAAGGATATTTTTTGGAATATAATCATTCTTCACCCTAAATTGATGATAACCATATTGAAGATCAATCATGGATAATAATGGAGGCCCATGAATTTAGTCAAGTAAGTCATCAATTCTTGGAAGAGGTTATTTGTCCGTCGCTATGATCCCATTAGGTTCTCTACAATCAATTCATTGATTCATTGATATATCTTTATATTCACAAAGATAACATGATCTCCCCATGGAGACACACTCAATCAGATAAACCCCTTCTCCAAAAGATCTGAGAGTTGTTTCTTTAATTCCTCCATCTCTACATTTTCCATTCTATATGGGGTTTTATTACATTGGACAAGATCATGATAACAGTTCAATGGATAACTCAACCATTATTCCCAAAGGAGGCCTGGGTAACTTTTTATGAAATAATTCAATGTATTACTTGATGATGAGGACATTTTATATCATTATAATCTCATTTCCTTTGACATCCTCACCGATCAACTCCATAATGTTGTCTATAGTAGTTTCTTATAAACAATTAATTGGTAGAGAAATCTACCCTTTTAAGATAAATATTGGTTACCCATTCAAGGCTACTGATATTTTCTTATTTCTTCAGTTGATCTTAGCATTTAAATTTGTGATATAGTCCATCCCAAATATAATATCGAATTCTATCATTGGAATAACTAATAGATTTGTGATAATATTTTAGTCACTAATGTAAATACTAGGGTTTCTAAACACTGATGAATCATAGATAATCCCAGCAGGAGTCTTGACTGATAACTCTGCTTTTATATATTTAGGGGTTGATTCTATATTCATTGCGAACATAGACGAAATAAAGAATGCACTAAACCAGAATCAAGAAAAATACTTGATTTATTTTAGAGAACAATAAGAGTACCTTCCACAAAATTATTTGGAGCATCAATATCAGCTTTTGTCATATAAAAATCGTGAGCTTTCTCCATTGGATTTTTTTAGGATATTAGAGATTCCCCTCCACAATCCTCATATTTTTACAGTGATTGGAATATTTACCGAGCATTCCACAGTTGAAGCATTGGAATTTATGTAGGTAATTCACTAAATTTTATTTGTTGTTAGTTTTGGGATGTTGAGGTTTCACCTCACTATGAAAATTCTGTGTTATATAGCCATTTCTTCTATATTTCTAACACATCCTGCTCATAAGTAGGTAGTGCCCTGAATACTTATTCCCACATGTATTACACATGGGAAGTTACACATGTTTTTTTATTCTTCTCTCATCAAAGTACCTCAACATTATTGGATCCATTTTTTCTTCATTCCATTTAATTTATGAGACCATTTCATGTCACAGAACTAGAGTTCAACATTTATAGAACTCCATGTGATCTCCTCTTACCTATCATTGTCTTGGTTGGCTAGATTAATCCACAGATGATGTCATTTTCCACCATAGAATTAAAAAACCATCCCATTAGGATCCATGATAAATAATGAACTGTAACATGAAATCCTTGTGATGTTTATCTCATAGATTCCCAAATATCATTCTAATTTTAATTCTTCAGGAGAAATTCCTTCTCCATTTGTTTTCTCATTGAAAGAGTGACATACTTATTGAAGACGATCCCTACGAAATATTCCCAATCCATATCTTAAATATCCCCTCTTGGGTATGTGTTTTTAATATGTTCCCAGAATTAATCTGTTTCTCCCTAAAAGAGGTAAACAACTATGGTGAATTTCTATTTTCCAAAACAACGATGTATAGAAATACCCTTTTTGATAGAGCTGATCCACTTTTCAGCAATCAAGTGGTCAGTAAATCCATAGATGGTTATTGTTTATTGATGAATAAAGGACACAACAAAATTTTTATCCATTCATGGTGAAACCTGTCTCTCATCATGAGTCATGTTATTTTTTATAACATCAGTCATTTTATTTATCATTCAAATGAAATATTAC
The DNA here is from genome assembly GCA_963277665.1 of Viscum album. Taxonomy (NCBI): domain Eukaryota; kingdom Viridiplantae; phylum Streptophyta; class Magnoliopsida; order Santalales; family Viscaceae; genus Viscum; species Viscum album. The sequence goes on along the minus strand of OY728148.1, from coordinate 1,331,675,031 downwards.
ATTCCAGATTATATTAGAGGGTCTCATCACATGGTACATTGTGGTCCCCATTTGAATAGTTCCTCCTATTTCCCTTCATTTTATAAAATAAAAAAACCTTAGTGAAAAATTATTTCATTTATGTTTATTTTATCTTTAAAATATATCTATGTCTAATATATTCATTCTTAAACAAACATTTTATTTATTTATAAATCATTCATAGTGATTCTTTAAAAGATTATGATTATCCAAACACACCAAACAGTAGTGTCAAAATAGGATTGCAGCTATGACTATTTTCATGTACAAGTTCTAATTTGAATCTATCTCAATGTGATGTTTTTGGGTTTACCCCTTGATACATCTATTCCAGATCCACCTCTATTTGCTCATATCCGGACATGGTTTTTTTTTAAAAACCACTTACTTAATATTTCACCAAATATCATGAAGGTTTACTATATTTTTTCTTTTCTATAGTGTTATTTCTAATTAATTGATATCATAATTTCCACAAATAATTGAAATATTCTTTCATACAAACTATTTCACCCTGCCTTCTTATTTCATAACTTTTCATTACATTTTATAAACATAGGATCTTTAAAGCTTAATGTCATTGAAATAAGGTATATAATACATGGAAATATAAAGATTTATTCTAATACACATAAATGGATTCTTAATTTGTTCATACAAAGTAAAATTACTCCAATTCCTATCCTAGGGACATACTTCAAAAGAAAGGGTGAGTAGAAGGCCCAGTAAATGAAAAATGGGAAATTTATTACATATGAAATTGAGAAATATCAACAAGAACATGAGGAAAATAAAAAAGTCATAATAAAGAATAATTTAATAAAAATATATTGAATCATAACTTGGAAATTGGTCTATATAATTTAATATATATTTTGATAATCATATCACCAATGTTTGTCCCCAAGGCATCCACAAAATTACCAACGTTATTCACCAAGGTATAGAAAAACATTTTATCTCTACATATTAATTTATTTTCCAATTAATTGGAGTGATATAGAGAAAAACAATTAATATTTTATTAATTTCATGTTACCAATTTATATCATAGTAAATATTTCATAAATAACCCAAGGAGAGTAAATGAAAAGAGTTTCATATCAAAATATTTGTTTTTTACAAAGTTCTTAAATACACGACCATTATGTCCTTTATAACCCACAGACGGGGAATTAGAGTTTTATATATTTCAATTAAAGAATAAAATAAATCATTTTCATGTATTGATGAATACCCCTTCAAATTATATAGGTTTGGGTACTCACATAAATAAAATAATATAATTTATTGAAAAAATTCTCTAGCATAATGGTTATGAAACATAGTTTTATAAAAAATTATAAAGAATGGGGACATGGGTCAAAAATTAAAAAAAGAATCAATCTATTGTATAAGTACAGATTAAATTGTGAAAAAAATGTATGGAAATTTTAATGGCATAAAACAGAAAAGTGAACATTAAAGAAAAGAGATGTTGGGAGTTCTCTTACCTGGATGAGTAACTTCTAAAACCCTAGGATTGGGATCTTTATGGATTGGGAAAACCTTGGGAGAACTCCTTTGTAGGTATAAATAGATAAACTTTTTCGAGGATGAACATGTAATTAAAAGAAAATATGTAATGGGTTGGTATTTATAGAAAAGGGAGAGGGAGTTTTTTTCCTTTCCAAGGACACATCATTAGTGGTATATGCCAAAGCAAGGGCCAACACATGATATTTATCCATGGAATTAGAAACATGGGACACCTCATATTATATTTTATTCCCCAATTTTCGAACATACTTATTAAATCATTATTACATCACTGATGATGTAATGAAACATACTGAAAACTCAAAACTGTACTTTTACTATTCACTGAAAAACAACATATTTTATAAAAATATCATAAATTAACTATAACCTAATATCAATGTCTTGAATTCAAAATTTTATTTTATTTTTTATTTATAAATATCTAAATATTATAAATTTATCTTTTAACTATAAAAATACAATTTTATAAAAAATAATAGCAAATAAAAAATGCAGCGACATGAATAGTAAAATTTCTGAAAAATCAAAAAATGAAATTATTTCATCATTTTTAAATATGAATGAGTTTATTATAACACTATTTCGAGATTATAAACATTATTATAAAATAATTATTTTAATAAAGAAATAAATGAATATTTTTTAACCAAAAGGACAATATATCAAATTACATTTCAATTTTTAAGAAAAATTATTATTAAAACAGAAATGATGAAATGAAGATTTTATTAAAATGTTAGGATTAAATTTTAAGTAACAAGATCCCTGAATCATAACCATTTAAATAACATGAATATGACCTACAGGTATGCAATGTTAAGGTGACAGACTCTTGGGGTGGCTCAGATAACATCGCATGAGTGGTTATCTCCATTATCTTGAACTTCTATAGTAAGCGATTCGGTTCAAGCATAACGTGATGAAGATGGTCATGGGATTTGTCCAGTGTAAATAATCGTGATGCTACCATAGTATGTAGCTTTTAAAAAGGGGTTTTGGTTGGGCTGTTTCTACTGGATGAGGCCATCAACTCTTCTTTCTTCATTAATTAACTTTTAGCATTTCAATTTATAAACAATAATTATAAAGTAAAAAAATATTTTTTTCCCACAGTCAAATTATCAAATGGTCATAAAACAGTTAAAATGTGATGGTCACTTTTAATTTATACTTATATATTTTTATTTATATTTCATATTAAAATAAACATTTTCATAAAACAACATATTATATAGATGTTTGGGTTGTTATATAGTTTCCTCTTAATATATTTATATGAAGAATATAATTATTATCCAATGAAAAGTTGTTCAATCTATAAACATAGATCACATTAGATATAATTTTCACTCTCACACAATTTGGTAAAACCAATAATTTATAATTTCACTGAACTGATTAATGAATAAAAGACATAGAGAATTCATTTTGTCATAAATCATTGATAAACCATTTATTATTTTTGGATCATGATTAACACATAGAAAAGAAATGGATTGAATAATAATATTAGTCAGACATGGTTAACCAATGAAAAATAAATGGTTCCATAACAATATCATTAAGACATGGTTTAACTGTGGAAAGTTAATATGGTCCACAAAAATTTCTTTGAAACCTAATTTTTTATGTTTAAACAAATCGGGTTCTAAAAATATCTCCTTTGAACATGATTAATCCTTGTAAAAGAAATAGTTTGCATAACAATATATATAAAACATGGTTAAATCATGTAAAATAAATGGGATCCCTGACAATTTCCTTGAATCATGATTAACGCATGGAAAATATGGGTTCTATAAGAATCTATTTGAAACATGGTTAACACATTGAAAAGAAACGATCTCTATACAAATGTCATTGAAACATGAATAAACCATAGAAAATATTTTAGTTCCATAAAAATATCTATGAATAATGATTAATCCATATAATTGAAATAGGGTTCATAAAATTATATGTGAACCATGGTTAACCTATGGAAATGAATTGAGTTCTATAACAATCTCATGGAAATAATATTAATCCATCCAAAGAAAGAATGAGTACGGTAACATTACCAAATATCCCCATTGGAGAATATATATATAAAATATGTTTTTTTGTTTAATAATATATCAAATGTTAAATTATCATAAAAAATATTTTGGATGTTTGTAATCTTTAAAATTTTTAAAATCACTTTTTAAATCATAAAACATTTTGAAACCCATTTTATAGGATAAAAAGATGCAAAATTAGAAATGAATCCTTAATGATCATTATGAATTGTTTATAAAAAATAAAAATAAGTTAAAGTATTTCCCTTGAATTTGAGAATAACACATCATTTAATTTTTTTAAAACATCATTATAATACATTGTTTTGATAGAAATCAAATTTCAAACCAAAGAGAGAGATGAAGTAATATTTTTCTAAAAAACATTGTGAAACATGTTATGAACCAAATATTGGAAACATGTTAAAATTAAATTTAATTATTTTAAAATAACAATATGATAATATATTTTAGGTGAATTATAAGCTTTAAACATCATACACCTCATTATACTCAATACTTATAAACGATGAGATTGTATCAAAAGAAACTTACATCATTTGAAATATTCAATAAAAATCCACATGAAGGAATTAAAATAAAAATACACATAAATTATTATTAAAAATAAATAGATTCATGATATAATATTTCAAAGGGTAGGTGTATACACCATATAAAATAACATAGTGGTATAATATAATAAAAATCTCAATGAAGAAAAATAGTGACAAATATCCCTAATTGATTTTATAACATTAATGCCCTAAAACACCAAGAAAGAGAGATCATTTAATTGATATATAATATCAACTGAATTTAATTATAATACCAATTCAATTCATTAATGATTTTTATATACATCACCCAATAAAAATAAATTTTCAATATTACTTATATCTATAAAAAACTATATTGATATGTGAAAAATCATTACCTCAAACATCATTCTGGTTGAAAGATCATTAAACAATAATATAGTAGTTTTATACTTGTTTTTAACTTATTAATGAAGATTATTAAAAAAAATTAATATTATATATAATTTTATTATGATCATTAATTGCCTATTTATTGACACTTCGATGATAATGTTACATTTCAATTAATAACCGCATTATTTTTCGTATATGTTTTGACATTATGTTTTTTGTATGCTTACATCAATAATTTTTTCAAAATATAACCAATTTAAACAATTATATAAATATCATATACAAAAATTATATATTTATTTAAATTAATACATATAAAATAGTGATAGGAAATGAAATACACTATTTATGGAGATGGAAGACAATTTAAAAGCATCACCATTATTGCCATTTTCATTTTCATAGTGAAATAATATATATATATATATATATAATATTTCCATTATAATTTTCATGTCATATTTAAAACATAGTTTTATTAATATCATAATTAATATATTATGTATAAAGTGTGATTAATCACATCACTTTGTGACGTAGTAGTCCTCTAAACCCGTGAACGATGTTGTTGAATTCCCAAAAAATGAAAAGAATAAATCAATTTGTTATATAATAATTAATGAATAATAATAAAATAAATAAATATCATATATATTAACATAAAATATAAATATTATGTCCATCATTATTCCAAACATTGAAAGGTTGTAATGGGAAAATGAAAGACTTCGGTTCATGAGCATGTGGTCTGACGTATACACGAACAACGGTTGTGTAACCCATTTGAAGGAAGTGTGGGTGGGTGTATTTAATAGAATCTCCAAAATAATATTTCATTATATTTAGGTTAATAATGATATTATATATGAATTATATATAAATAATTGATGTATGTTGAGAAAGAAATATAATAGAACACATTTTAAACAAACACTACCTATTCTGCAGGTATCCTACTTATGTTTATTCTAAAACCAAGAATGGATTTATTTCTGGAAAAAATAAGTCTTCTAGGATTAGTTTTTTGAAGATTTTAGGTTATTTTAGAAGGTTTTGGATTTGATAAAATTTGTTATAGTTTTACATAATTAAAGAGAGTAAATGGCTTTCTTGTAGATGGGAAGGTGTTCCATTCTTGAAAATACTCATAAGTATTTGCAATTTAGATGTCTCAGATACATCATGTGCCTGCTAACATAAATAATAATGTATTTTAGTGATTAATAAGTCGAGAGAGATCCCTAACACAGTAATTAAATATATTTTACTAATATTTTTTTCGTAACTCTTATGATTTAATAATTTTTTTTCATTAAAGAAACTAGATATTTAACATATGAAATTAATTCATTAAGACTATATTAATGAAAAAAACAATAGAATATACATACCCACTAATTTTTAATATTATATAAAAATTATAAAATAAAAAATCTATTTTTGTTGAAATTAATATTAACATAAGTGCATGTAATTCACAAAAACATTATTATAATCATAGTTACGCCAATAATGTTTTTAATATTCAAGGGTAAATATGTTTATTATAAAAGATAAATTGTCCTATTAATGAACTATATTTAATATTTAATAAAATTTTAGTATATTTTTACAGATTATTGTATTTTTAGTAATATTAAATCATTCATTAAAATATCATTTATTATAAAAATAACATTGCTTTTTATAGATTTTTATCATGAAATATTCCTCATAAAAATTAATGTAATAGAAAAATTCATTATATTCACCTAACTTTTCATAGTTTAGTATCATTTATTTTATTTTATTATTGAAAAAATAATTAAAGAATTTGTCTTTCATTATAATTTAATGTAATTATATCATCTCTAAATAACAAAGATAAATTATTATACCAAAAAAATTCATTTAGATTCCAAAATAATATTTATAACCCATCATATGTAGATTTTACATATCCCTAAATATTTATAGTAATTAATATGAAGAAAGGTATAAGTTTTGGTCTTTTTTATAGCTTATATTAATATATGGGTCAAATTCTTAGAAAAGTGTCCCAAAACACATACATGTTTATCCTAAGTTCATAAGGGTATAAATATGTCCATAAAATGGGTTTTTAACATGTTTTATGTCATATTTAGAGCTTATATATTATTTTTAACCACTTAGTAAACTTGTTTTTACCTTATTCACCATAATTAATAATAATATTTTTCACTAATAAAATTGTTAAAAAAATTAAGTTGTCCTTATTATAAATTATATATTATAATGATAATAAATTTGGAATCTATTTTTCATGATTCAAAAAACTAAATTGGAAATTTCTAATTTAAAATTTTTAGTGGTGACATGAAGTGAGATATGTTTTTAATGATAAATTGTTCAAAAGTTTGAAATATTTTAATATCAAAATTCAATATGAAAATTATTCCAATAAAATATTTTGGATTAATTGATTTAATATGTATGTAATATTTTATTAAAACCAATTTAAAATATAATTTAACATTTCAAGATATTTATATGAAAAATTAGTTTTCAATTAAAATTTATTATTTGTCATTATTCATCAAAAATAAGAATCTTGTAAGAAAAATACAAAAAATTCACCAAAGTAAAATTTCGAAATTTAAATTCAAACAATTTTGTTTATATTTTCAAAATTAATTTATAAAAGTCTCAAATATTTATTTTTAAAAAATTACACTATCAAAAGTTAAAAAATCTACCTTTAGAAAAATAGAGCATTTAATGAATGAAATTGGATTTATTTTTATCTCATTTCTAGAAAACAAATTTTGTGAATGATAAAAATAAGATTTAGTATATTATATTATATTCTAATAAATATCTATCAATCATTGTAATTATTTATTTTAGAATGATAATATTACTTTGGGATTATAAAAATATTTTCTTATAAAATAATTTCCCTTAAATTCGATTGGTTTTTTTATTAATTTATTATTAATTTTTAACCAAATTTTTTGTTTGATAAATATGTGTTATATATATTTTTATAATTTAGTTAATATTATGCATTTTCACAAATCCAACTACTTGGTGATTTCTATCTAGTTAAATAAAAATCTTTTTTGTATATTATTGACCGATCAGACACAACCTAATGTGTAAAACAATTTATCAAAGATAGATGTTATTAAGTGAATTGAAAGATAAAAATGGGGTTGTGTACAACACAAGATAAATAATTACATTTTTTTAACACAACTAATCAATGATTTTAAATTAATTTTAAAGATGTTATTTCATAATATCTAGGGGTGTTAAATCCTATGCTCATTAAAATTATTTTCTCCCAAAAAAATATTATTCCTTATCAATTGATTAATTTTATTCAATTCATTTATTAAAACCCATAATGTAAAAATAAAATAAATAAAACTACCCTTAAAATTTGAAATTTGGAAACATATGTGTCACCCTCTATTAAGAATATCTCGGTTTCCACATAGTTATAGCATTTGTGGGAAATAAAAAAGATAGATTTAAATAGGAAAACTAAATCACATTGACTAATAGAGTTATAGAGAATTTTGTCTAGATGAAGTCAATAAAAAAATTACAGTGGCTGAATAGGTGTGAAAAGATAACTAATGTCATCTAAAATGATATTAATATGATCAAATTTTATTTTAATATATTTTTCCTAAAGTCACATGATTATTTCGCCATCTAGACTGCCAGCATAATGAAATATACTTACCTGACAGAGAAAATTTCATCATTTCACCAATTTCACCATAATCATATCCTTTTTTCAAGATGATGTGTATTAAAGAGAAAAATTCACACCAGGAGCACTGAAATAAAATTTTTATGGCTACATGACTATAACCTAGAGAACATGGTATTCATAAAATATTTCCACAATAAACATAACAAAATTGGTAAGAACATGTCAAGGTAATTCCCAAAAATTAACAAACCATTAGATGATAAAATAATCTTCAAAATTCAATAGTAATAACAAAAGTTGAAACTATATCATAACATTATAGTTTGTCCAAAATAACCTCAATTACCACAAAATTGATGATTTTTCATCCTCAAGGTTTATCTCATACCTTCCAGGTTTCAAGCCCAAAAAGAGGGAAATGTTATTTTGACGAAATATTAATCAGTTTGTCCCAAAATCTATTATCAATCCTATAGTTTTCTATATGATAGTACTTTCACCCCATAATTACTTAAATATCCAATATTATATAAACCTAATAGTTTATCAATTCCATAAAACATATTTTCTAAAAAATTAATGGAATAAATTATATTAAATCAATGTTTTCTATATACTTAAACCCATTAAAACACATCCAAAAATTTAAGCAATAACCTCTATTTTTCTTATAAATAAAAAAACACAAATGAATTATTTAATACATTGAACATATGATCATCGATAATTTTATACACCTATCACTACGTGAATTTAATTTATTTATGTTGGGGTATTTATGATAGACTCCCATCAGAAAATTTTATTTGTTATTAAAGAAATCATAAATACACAGTCACTGATGATGGCATCGCAAATTTGTTTATTTTCAATGATTCACAGGAGAAAATATCTATTTATGACCCAGAGTAGGTTTTTCACAATAGACATCCATAAGGGTTTTAAATAAAATTTTTCTATAATCCATTATTAGTGGTTCAAATTGATTTTTGTGATTGATGGATTCATCCATCGAAAAGAATGTTTTTTTCTAAAAAAATCAAAAACAAAAAAAAATTAAAAAAAAATATTTAGAAATAATTTAAAGTAAAATTAATAAATTTATTTAAATATATATATATATTTAAAATATGTAAATGATAAATAAAATAAAATAAATTTAAATAATTAATATACTAAATAAAAGTAATAAAAGTAATTTTTTAAATTAACAAATTAAATATATTTATAAATAATAATAATATATATATAAGAATTATTAGAAAACCTCAAATTAATTAAAATATGTTCAAACCATTAAAAACTAAAAATTTAAAAAATTATTAAAAATATATATAAAACTAAAAATAATAAACCAGAATAAACGTAACACTTCAATTCAAATATAACATGCATGTCAAACAAAATTTCAAAAAAAATCATAAAAACATCCTAAATCATCAAAAAGGAGGAGGATCCCTCAATTTAATAAGGGGACGATCACTCAAAGGGAAAACGGAAGGAACCTATGTACCATCTCCATTCCCAATTCACTGTATATAATCCATTATCTACTCATTTCCCAGATACTACTACTCACACTCCTCCTCCATCTCATTTGGAATATATTTTATTATATCATCCTAAGATCTCAACCATTCCATATATGGTGGAGTCGATGATGGCATCAATCACAACACTCCTCAATATCCCTTCGTACTCACTAATCTCATCACATAAATACAATAATAATTCAACATATTTTGTATAGAACCAATACAAATCAATCGACCTATCTCGACACCCTACAATTTTCCTATATCTACTCCCCTCATTAAAACCTGAATCACCAGTGACATGTTGATCGGTCTCATCTTGACTCCCTCATGAATGAAAAATCACAGCATTATATGTTTTATCTAAATATAATGTCAAATTTTAATAATAATAAAATTATTATTATTTATATTTATAAACAAAATCACTATCTATAAAATGGTAATGTCATTCACATATAACTTCTCATGTATGAGGGTCTATATAAATCTTCTTAAACTATAAAACTCTATAATGGATGGGTTAGTATCAGCCTTTATAATGTGCAAAACATATTATATTTAATATATATATACATATATTAATAAATAATATCACTTACCATATGCCTTTGATGAATGATAAATGTACAATCACATCCCTATGGGTGACCTCTTACCTCTCTAGACTTTTACTCATAACCGATGATCACCTCCTAAAAGTGTCTCTTAGATATAAGCAGGACAACCAATACTATACTAGCGCTGATATATATTCAGGATGATGAGAGACATTGGGCTGATCAAAAATGTTAGAAAAAAAATACATTCATGGCCCCCTTTATGAGGTTTTGTATAAACTGACCAATGCACTCACACATACATTTATCCAATGCCTCTCAGATAGGACCTCTCTAGCTATCAGAAATCATGAAAACTAAATTAATCAGTACAATTTAAAAATATATATTTAAAAAAAATTAAAAAAATTAATGTTATTTTATAATAAAAAATCTTCAGGTCGAACATCTAGTAATGCACGATGATGGGTACGTGGCCTGATGACACCCATGGCAAGGAAAAACAATTTATCATAATCTCACTAACCTAATCAGTGGTTAAATATGAAAAAATTGAGAATTAAAAAATATATAATCATAAAATTATTGTTAATATTAATACAAATAGTTAATATAAGCTAAAGATCATAAAAAAATAAACAAACCTATAAAAATGTGGATCAAAACCTATAGATGGTCGTCTCTCTAGAATAAGATCAAGAATCAGTAATAAAGTATGATCATGCCCCCATAGGTCCCCAGCCATAGGAGGAGTAGTTGAATTGGGCACATCTATATAAATTATAGCATCAGTAATAGAATATAATATGCCATCATGATCATCTAAAACCATCATAAACAAATATTTCACCAGTATGATATTGTCAAAATAGATATGAAATTTTAAAAACAAATATATTTGAGAATAAATAAATTTTACCTATAATATATTGTTAATACCAATATAAAATTTAGATAAATCATAAAAATCATAATATAATTATCACTAATATAAAAATACAAGAATATAATACATCAATTGTCTATTTATTACCATTTTCATCGACTTCAATGTCTTATTCATTATCTTTAGAAGTGTCAACATTCATAAGAATTTCATTTTCATCATGAATCAGTACATAATCAATATTATCTATATCATTGACCCTTACCTAGGGGGTCTCAACATCTATATTTCTATCTGATCTAGTAGGATATGTATTTTTAGATTTTTCATGAAAATCTTTAATAAGTTTCACTTCCAAAAAACCATTTTCACATTCATTAAACTAATTTTCACATGATCTCAATTTTCTCACACTCTTACAGTCCTTAAAATCTCATGAAAGAACATTATAATCTACAAAAATAACATGATGTCTTGATGTGCCAACATAAATGGTTAATTTGATATAAGAAGACTTTTATATTTAAAGTTAATGACACCATATCATGGCTAAACTCACAACCCCTAAATTGTATCAAATCAATGACATTTAGACATTATAATATAATCTGGTCCAAAATAACATAACTCAAAAATTTCTTCTAGTATAAAATAAAATTCAAAACCACATTCCTTATGATGGTATCCTTTCAAACGATTACCCCTATTCATTGATTTCATTGGGTCATCATATATGGGTTAATGGAATCAAAATATAATAACAACATAGCCATTATAAGTTTTTACCAATTTTGATGGATGGTTTTTAACACAGAAAATCGATTTTCAAAATTTAATTTTATGATTTTTTACTTATAAGAAATAAAAATTATTAATAAAAGATATCATTGAAAAATTGATTTAATATTCAATTGAATGAAGTTTATGTCACCAGTTGTGGAAACAAATATGAATTTTTTTTCAACATTCAAAAATGTATGAGATATAATTTGTATTACTTTATTGGATATGTTCATCATATAATCTGAAAAAATTAAGGCAAATAAAGAGTTATTTATAAAAATTTCATGAACTAATAAAAAATTAGTATTTACTGCACAAATCATGTGATTTCATTACAATTTATGAAAAATATATGTATGAGCTCTGTGAAGTTATTCATTTGTAAGCATTATTTCATGATAGCCACTAAAACCAAGCTCAAAATGATTAAAAACATGCAACTGATGGTCTATGACATCATCATAATTTGTCACATTATGACCCATGAAATTATCTATTGATGGATATTCCGGCTAAAAATAACAAGAGAAGAAATTTGAAATTTCATTCTGTAAGAACACTTCCACAATCAACCCTTCCACTGATGCTTTGTTAGGTACTTTCTTCATTAATTTTTTTATACATACCCCAAATGGATACACTAGTAGAATTATACCAACTCTTAAAAATTATAATCCTATGAGAAATGAAATATTAAATGTTCTATAGAATCAAACAAGTATGCTGGTGTATTTTCTCCTATTGACATAAAATTAAACCAATATATTTTTTTCCGGAAAACTCAATGTTTAACAACATATTTTTTCTAGAAAGATATCTAAAAATATGATGTTTCACTCAATGTGTCACATATTGAATAATTTAATAGTCCTCTAAGAGAAATAGGGAATCATTTTTCAATTATTGTATTACCATCCTAAAATTTTAACCTATTAATATGTCCATTTTTTATGTAACGAGAAAAATTATAATAATAACCATCTAGTATCCTAATTTCAATAATACATTTACAGAATAACAAAGTTTCTTATTTACTGTGCTTGTAATCTGATTTTTTCTTCATTAATTTGTGCGATCTTTCATCTTCAAATAATTTATGTTTTGGATGTCTTTATATATGAAAAATATATAATTGTGCCTTTCCATTATCTTTGGTCTTACTAGGTGTGTTCAAAAATAGTATAAAACATGTCAATAAAAATATTAATCTCAATATGTATTACATCTAACATGGTAAAAAAATCAAATCATACCAATATGGAAGTCCACAAAAAATACATCTATTTATCAAATTATGATATATCCTAGAACCATTTATCTTTTTATCATTTATGGTTGTTTCAAAATTAGTATGAGGTAATTTAGAAACAATTCATTTCACCTGATTACCAAAGAGCACTACTGGTGCTGCGTCTGTTTCAATTTGATATTTTGTAAAATTATTATTTTTCATTTGAAAAGTGTGATCCACATGAATGAAAAACCAATTAAAATAAAAATAAATTACATTTCTCCCATTACAAATAATAAATGATTTGTTCTCATCCATGCAGTATGGAACTGATTTTAGATAATGTATTATCCATCTATATAACATACCATATGTTGGAATGTTACTGATTTTCCCTATTAATTAAACCATAAATATGAAACATTCATGTGCAATTATATCAAATGTAAATGATCTTTTGTTCCATAAAAGATTAACTCATCAATTAGTGTCTTAAAATATACATCAATATTCTTATTTTGATGTCTTATAATTAATAGTGTCAAATATATAAATGGTTCCTTCATCATCATCCATGGAGTGTATTTTTTAGGAGTACCGTAATCATTCCGTTAAAAATATTAACAAACATATGTACTAAATGGAAAAAAACCATCAGTAGAATATCCCAACTATATATTACAGAGTCCTAAAAAAGGGAAGGATGTTTCTAATCAAAATATTTCCATGAATCATTATCTCATGGATGATTTAATTATTTTGGGAAAGAAATATTTGTTTTATTCCAAGTCATTAATCAAGATTTTTTGTGAGATGAAAATAAATGTTACATACATGGTGTAATTGGAAACTATCTCAGATGTTTCATTGGAACTCCATACCTTCCTTATTGTGCCTCTTTATACCTTGATTCCAAAAATATTCGAAAATTAACTAACGACAAAAAATAACCATAATATAATGTGATACAATTTGAACATGTAGGAATGTTTTGATAAATTATGATAAATTGTGAACGAACCACTAATATTCATAGAAACATGTAGGTAATGTATTTCTGTCTATTAACCACAGCATAACCAAAGATAAAGTCTGATTGAAACAACTATTAGACATTACAAAATACAATTTAATGGTAATAAATTTTGTAATATATTATTTTTTACTAATATATCTTCCCGGATTAAAGGCCTCCATTGTGGATTTCAACAAATTGTAAATTTGAGAAGGTTCTAATTCAAGATTTTGAATATCATTCTAATTTTATGATTCAAGTGTAGAGATAACAAGTGCCTCTTGTATTTATTTCTGAAATGATGGGTTCCGAACCAAATAATTTTAATTTCTACTGATGTATTTTCACCATGTTGATACCAAAGAATATAATATTACCAAAAATTGAAATGCAATAGATGTAGTCCAACATTGTCAAATGTTTCAATCCTACAAAGATCACATTTCTATCAAAAAAATTTAAGTGTTCCTGCAGAAAAAAAATCCTAATTCGATGATGCCAATTATAGAGAGGGTTTAACACCATTTATGTTGAGAAGATTCAAAACAGATCCATTTGTATTTTTTTTAATCATTTATCCAATCTGAATAATGTAATATATACTAGTGTCTACATCCCGAGTCTATAGATATATGAAAAATGATAATAATTACAATAAATATACGAGATCATATTGGTTAGTTGATAATTTTTATTATATTTTATCATATTGAAATATATTATGGAATATCTGCAGAGTGAGGCACTGGATTAGCCAAAGATAATGGGGTATGTAGAGGCTTGATAAATATTTAGTGTATTGTGGTCCTAAAATGTTTTTTTTTTGAATGCGTTTATGGGTAAAACCTTATTATACTTTTGGAAATTGTTGTTTGAAAATGTTCATTTTCATGTATATATTTTGTGATATTATTCGAGGTGATTTTATAACAACTGATAGTTGCTTAATAAATGTGGGTAGGGATTTCAATTCTATTTTTTATTGGAATTAGAATGGTTTTGGCCTGGAAAGTGGGTTTTGAAATGGGTTTTGTGTGAAAACATGATTATACCACTTGGGATTGTTTTATGAAAATTTTAAATGTTTTGTGAAGTTAAACAAAGTGGGAAAAGGATGTAGATGTACCATTTTGGTGTGTTTGTTCACATAAGTTGGGTTTTTTAAAGGTAAATGTGTAATTTAAGATGTCAAACATTTTTTTAGAATTTTTTATAAGTTGATGAAATTTTTTATCAAAATTATATAATTGTGAAAAACTTATTTGTAGGACGTTTTGTGTGAGTATGATGTGGAAATTGAATTTTTCATGTGAAAGGTGTTTTATGTGACTTGTGTGATGTACATGTGATTTGTTTGCTGATTTTTTGATGCAGAACTGGTATTTTTTGTGCAAATTATTCTTCATTGCAGGTTGATCTTGTTTGAGGACAAGAGGAAATATCATGAATCTAGTTGGGTGGAAAAGTTCTAGTATGCCAGTGATCCTGTCGGGTATGGACTTAGTTTTACATATAAGGCTTGATGATGAAAACACTAACTAATCTATGATGATGATATTGACAATGATGTTTGGGAACAACTAGGTTATGGTTATTCTCGCTAGTAGTGTCTCGTGTGCAAGAGAACAGATATTGTGATGGTTACTTTCACATAGATACGAGGTACCTCGGACCCAAAATGAGCTAGTGCCTAGTGGTTATATCACATTTATTGTGCTCATTGGATACTTTTTTCTAACCATTGGCATGCAGTATGTTTGTATGTGAAATTAAGTTTCTTTGGTAATTTGTTTAAATTGTTGATTCTTTAAATTTCCCCACATAAAAACATTTTTTATTTAAATTTTCATATCTATAAAATTCTTCACAGCATCTCATATTTATGAATAATTTCATGTTTTTTAATTTTTATCACATAGAATCTCTTAGTGGTGGTATCCTTTTGTAATTTGTCTCACACCCTACTTACACGTTTTGGTACAAGTAGACTTGGTTATTTTATTGTCGCAAGATTGGGTACAACATTTTTTCCAATGGTTTGAGTTTTTAGTTGTCCTTGTTTATGATGTATTGTGGAGGTGGATTAAGGGCGGTGCCACTTTCCATGAGGAGGTTTTTGGGCTGTAATTTTTTGTATTTACCTTTTTAATGGTCTTTTAACATTTTCTTAAATTGTGTAACTCAATTATGAAATTTTTTAATGGATGGTATGGTTCTAAAAACCATGATTTGGCTTATTGGATTTGTTTATTGTTGTATGTTTGTAAACTAATGTAAATCACTCCCATATTTCGTTTTAGGATACTCGGGATCCTTTGGAAGCCTTTTGGGATCAGGAAGTCCCTTCAAGACTTGTCGCAGGACGGGTTTGGTACTGGTTTTGCTTGCGACTGGATTGTGTTCATGAAAAAATGTTATCAGTGGTGGTTCATGTTAACTCTTGGGGTCATGTTTTATGTTGAAGAGTTAGGATAGTCTGGAGATAATATTTTTAGGACATTTCATTCAAGTTATGGGTAGTGTTCTTGGCCAGCACGCCTCATGAAAGTATTCATGTTGCCAGGGTAGGTTGGGTTTTATTTAATTCCTTTTCTATTCTCGGTTTGATGATGATTTGGGGAAATGAATAAAGCATTGGGATAATGGTCTCTGTGATCTTGTAGGGCTTGGAAAGCCATGTGGAGACATTGGTATTTCCCTAGACCAATCTCCATGATAGTTAATTGATTTTCGTATGGCTGACAACCCTATGTCCATGTCACCCACCGGGTCTAGTTTCCTATATCGTTGTCTTTTGTCCTTTAGTTTCAAAATTTTTGATGTTTGGTATTGAGTAAAAAATTAAATGGTTTTATGAAGCATAATGTATTTGTGAAATTTTTTTCCAATAAATATGGAGTGGATTGGTTTTTGAAATGGTGGAACTGAATTTTTAGAATTTTTTTGAAATGGAAAATGGTGTGTTTAAACCAATTTTTAAATTAAAAATTACGTTAAATTGCTTTTGAAAATGTGTTTCCAATATAGTTATCGAAAAAATTGCAATGTGTTTTAATAGGATGAAATTTTTTTTAGGAATTTGTGGAGGTTGGAAATTGATTTTTATTTGGTAACTAGAAGACATATGAAATGTTTTATGAAATTATGGAATCTTATTTTAAAATGATAATAGTTGAGTTCCAATTTAATATGGATTTATGACCGAGAGTTTGTCCTGAAATTAGATGTATTTTGAATTAGTATGAAATGTATTTAAATTGATGTACAAGAATTGAAAGTTATTTTTTATTATAATGACTGGGATTTTTATTACTTGGTTAGCAGACTTGAGAAAAAAGAAGTCTTTGTTGATTAATTTGGTTTTGAAAAATAGAATGAATTTTTGTTTTGACCAATGGAATTTCTATGATCAACCACATACATGGGGTTATAGTGTATTATGTATTGTTAATGAGATGAATGGATTCCTGCTGGGAAGTATATGAGGATAATACCCAGTGTGGTACAGGAACATGCATGTGTGAGGCACATGGGGTACCGTTGTTGGATACACTAATCGCTGAATCATTTATTTTCAATAAGATGATTTTAATGGAAATATTTTTGTATTTATAACATGATTGTTGTGGTGTGTCTTATTTTTTTTTTTTTGAAATTTTTCTGTTGTGGAATGTTTTGATTCCAAGAACACCTCTTGGTTGAGTGGTGTTTTGGGTTTATGTTTGGTCGGTATATTGGGTTAAAGGGTCGGTTAGTGATCTCTTCTGAGAATTGTTTGGAAATCTTTTATGGTGGATCCCATCATGTATTCGGTTTTGATTATTGGAATTATTAAACAAATGGAACATCTTGGATAGGTACTTGGGTATTCTCATTGGAAAAGTTACGCCCCCATTAAGAGTAAATTCACGACTAAAGTGAAGCCTAAATTTCATTGACATTGAAATATCTTCCAGTTGATCAATATAAGGAATATTTTTCTCGAGAAATGGAGATTGAGTCTATACCATTTCCTTTCTGGGTTTTTTAGATCCTATTATAGTGAGAGAGTTCTCATGGAAGGATAAAAGAGACCTTAGTTTCTTATGTTACCTAAATCGTTGACGGTGAATGTAGTCTGGGTTTGATATTTTGGATGGTGTCTGTGATGGCCTATGGTACCTTCATTGTATCTTCAATTTAAGGGTTATTTTTAATCCCCTAGAGTAGGAAATATGGTTATGAGAGGAAGTTATGTCCACTTTCTAGAATTTTGTGATGTTTGGGAATAATTCATAAGGTCCCTCTCCATGTATTGTTTCTATCAGTCATAATGGTCATATTTGGGGTCAACATTTTATGTCATTTGATTGTTGGACTATAAATGTGAGGTTTCATAATATTTTGTAAGTCTTGGTTTTGTCAGAAGTATGTCTCCATTCAGGATTCCCCATCATCATTTGTTTATGATGAAAGTGTTTCTATATATCCTTTTCTATATATTATTCTCATCCTAAGAAACAAGGGGTGATGTTTGTGCTTCATCCAAACAATTGTTTCAGTGAAATTTTTGGCGATGGTAAAGTGAAGTTGGAGTGTATTATGTATCGTTTAACCTATCTGGGATCTCGGTGTAGTTGATTGTGGAACTAGAAGAATAAATTCCATTCGAGTTTTTCAAAAGACTAACTGTGAGGCCAAATATGATTCAATCATTTGAGATCTATCCATTGCTTCTGGAGTGAAGATAGCACATAGTAAGGGAGATTCCAGAGTCATTAAAACCATTGGTTTAATTATTGTCCCCATTTTGAATGATTTGAATCATTTAATCCTCTGGTGACATTATCTTGTTCCCATTATTCCCATTTGGTGGTAAAGGTAGGAGTACCTCATTTCCATGTTATTTCCTAAGTCCATACTTTTTCCCTATGTATTCCTTTTAGTTTTTGTAGAAGTGTTTTAAAATTGGTCTAGGAAGATTAATGTGAATTGTTTGTGCACAGTTAGTAGTTACTATATTCCAACCTAGGGAACCATTAAATAAGAGACTATCGCTCTCGCACGGTCTCTAAATGGATGTCCATATAGGCTCATGTATCTGTAAGAAGTTTACCCTTTGTACAAAATTATAATCATAGTTAGTGCATGGTATCCTAAACCATGCAGACTATCCATTCAACCATTCCAACTCTTTAAATTTTGGGACTTATTGTGTCATACTGTGATAGTCAGTTTAGATGTTTGGTTATTATTGTGGGGAGACCCACTGTGGATATAATGTAATTTTATTTCATCAAAATCTAATGGGATTATAACCCTTATGTCTGGGAGTCCATTCGGGCCTCCCACATTTAGTGTCCTGATTTCATCTCAGGAATATTGATGTTGTCTTTTATGGTGGGAGCCTATTTGTGTCTCCTTGTTTCAGAAACATGGATTTATCTATGGTCTTGGCTTGGATGTTAGTAGTATCATTCAGAAATATCTAACTATTAACATATTCTTTGGGTAAATCATGAAATTGTCGAGTGCCCAATGGTTTAGTTGAAATATGGTCAATGTAAAGTAGTTCAATGTTGTAGTTTGTTTGGGAAAACTGCTTGACCCATGTTCTGATAGTGTTTGAGTAGTTTTTATCTGGGATGTAGTTTGAATTTAATTTATCATTTCTATAAGTCATGTATTATTTGGTTTTTGAGAGTATCACATCTTTTATTGATCAATTAGAGATGTTTTGGCCATTTGGGAGCCGAAAAACGTGGTAAAGGAGTCCATTTGGGCCCTTCGGTTGGGTTTGGATTATTCCTTTAGACATGTTGTTGCATTCCTATGGTATAAAGATTTATGGTGGGTAGAATCACTCTATCCATTAATTATTTTAATGGTATTTTACATTTACATTAAATTCTTTCTTTGTTAAAGGGGTTTCCCATTCAATTTGGTTGAAATGGCGAGTTTTTAAAATTTGGGCCAAAGCATGAGAACATTCCTAGATTTAAAAAGATGTTTTTTTTCCTATTAAAACAACTTCATGTTTAAAATTTTACACCCATCCCACATCCCAATTGGCGTCCCCTAATATATTAAAGCCACCATATAAATTTGGACCCCATAAGAATCCAGACTATTGATGG
Organism: Viscum album; assembly: GCA_963277665.1. Taxonomy (NCBI): domain Eukaryota; kingdom Viridiplantae; phylum Streptophyta; class Magnoliopsida; order Santalales; family Viscaceae; genus Viscum; species Viscum album. The sequence continues at coordinate 1,331,654,680 of OY728148.1, read as the reverse complement.
ATTTATGTTTTTATTAAGGTGTTGGGCCATCCCGGAATCCCATTTCCTACATTAAAATTATTTTATAATTCCTCAATATATGATTAAATTTTTATGTGTTTTAGTTATTTTAACACTCACCCTAGCCCAATTACCCAAAGGGCGCTCACATGCTCTCCTCCCCCACAATAGAGTTCATCTCCCTCGTGTCTTAGGGTGATCTTTATTAATCATTCTCAAATCACCCACATTTGAAGACATAAAATGTATTTATCGTAACTCCTTCAAGTTTCCCTATTTTTCCCAATTTCATTCCCAAATTTACCAAATTTGCCTCCATAAAGACTACCTCCCTATTTTTTTAACATCTGGATTCAACTATTGGTGGATTTGCACAAATTTCGTCAAGATTTCTTCATGTAAGTGTTTCTCTCTTCATTACCTTGCTTATCCTTATAGTTTTCTCACACTTTCATGAAGTTATAAAATTTACATAAGATAATATTTGTACCTAGGGTTTGGTTTGGTGTTTTTTGGTAAAATATTTGGTTTTTATGTTGGATTTCACATCCTTATAGTGCGGTTGTGGTGCAGTTGTTGTTCTGCACTATGATTTACGTGTTTAGACACTTTTAGTAGTTGATTCCAAGTGTAAGAAATTATAGATGAATTATATTGATTTATTTATTAATTTATCATGTTCATACTATGTTCTCTATTTTGTGAAATCCATTTCTTGTATTATTAGAAATGATTTTAGTATTAAAGCTGAATTATTTTCGGAGTAGTGTACTTTTCCTTTGTAACTCATGTGATATATTTTTTTATGGTTTTATAAAATATGTATGTGATTTATTAATTATTGAAAGGTGCTTAAAAATATTATTTGGTAATTCTTTAGTGTCATGTGGGCCTAAATATTTGGGTTGTTAATGGTTTTTATATGTAAAACATTGTTATAATTTTGATTTTTTATGAAAATGTTTGTTTTCTTGTGCATATTTTGAGGTATTCTTTAAGGAAATTTTATATAACTTGGGATTTGTTTAGTAAATGTTTATAGGGATTAAAATTAATTTTTGGATTGGAATTGGAATGATTTTGGAATGAAAGTGTTTTTTGAAATGGGTTTTCTGTGCAAAACATTTTTATACTCCTTGAGATTTTTTATAAATATTGTAAATGATTTGTTGAGTTAAATAACATAGGAAAAGGATGTTCATGTACTTTTTTTGTGAGTTTGATAACCAAATATGGCTTTTTGAATGGTAATGTTGTAATTTTACATTTCTAAAAAAATTTAGAATGTTTTATTAATTACTGAAATGTTTTATAAAATTTCAAGAAAGGTGAAAAGGAATTTTGTGGGCTGTTTTGTGTGAGTATGATATGAAAAAATGAGTTTTTCTTATTGAATAAGTTTTATGTGACCTTTGTGATATACATATAGGATTATTGGTGAATTTGTGATGTGTAATTGGTATTTTAATGTTCAATTTTTTTCATGTCATGTTGTAGTTGTTTGATCACAAGAGAAAATCAAGGGTATCTAAGTGAATGGACATGTACTCCTATTCTAATGATACCGTGGGGTTTGGCCTTAGTTTCATGTATCAAGTTAGACACTAAAAACACTGTATAAAATGCCCATTTCTTAGGATTATTAGATAATTTATGATTACCATCGGCATATGGTATGATTGGATGGAAAAATAAGTAGCCTCGCCTTTTTTTTAAATTGATGATTCTTTAAATTAGCCAACATGAAAACTATTTTTATTTAAAGTCAGACCTCTTTAAAATTCTTAATCGAATCTCATGTTTATGAAAACATTCAATAATTTCATCATTGAATGTTTATCACATGGAATATCATAGTGGTGGTATACAATTGGACTTTTTCCAACACCATACTTACACATTTGGGTCTGAGTAGACATGGTTATTTTTTTGTCGTAGGTTTGAGTATAACTTTTTTTCCAATGGTTCAGGTTTTTTTGTGGCCCTTCTTAACTAAGTGTTGTGGAGGTGGGTTGAGGCCAGTAATTATTACCATGAGGAGGTTATTGGTCTATAATATTTGGTTTTTTACATTGTTAATGGTCTTTGAACAATGTATTAAATTGTGTAACTCAATTCTGAAATTTTGTAAAATATTGTTTGGTTTGAAAAATCCAGATTTGGGTTATTGGATATGGTTATTGTTGTATGTTTAGAAACTCTAGTAAATTGTACCCAAATTTGATTTTATGTTACCTGGAAAGTGGTTCCAACCCATGGGGATTGGTAATGCCCTTCGGGCCTTATCGTGGGCTGGGTTTGCTGTCAGTTTTTATGGAGACCCGATTCGGTTCGTGGCATTCCCAACAAGGGCTCTATATAGAGTGATCACATCATATGGAGGGGATTTCACTATGTAGAGGGGTCAAAAAGGCCACACATGGGGATTCCCAATCTATTGAGAATTAAAATGATGTAAAATCAATGTATAATAAATTTAGGACATAGTTCATATGATATAAATATAATAAACTACTCACTAACTTAGCTTACAGTCCATTGGAAAACGATAAGGTCACTATTGTGTACATGTGTAACACAACATCCAGGAAGTGGTATGATTCATTTTTCATCTAGAACATATAATTATATTTATAGGGTTGAAAAAAATCTAAATGTTTATAATATTTATTGTACTTTAAAATTATAAAATTATCCAATTTATTTCTTCAAAACAAAATAAAAAAATGAGATTTTTTTGATGGGTACGTACATACTATCATCACCACGAAACACTGTTTCCCATTTCATATGAATACATAGCACAAGTTTTTATTAAATATTATTTAATAATTAAATTTAAAAATTATAATTTTTTAATATTCATGAGTTTCTAGAATAATAAATTCCACGACCACAGTCAACACATTGATGTTATTTTGAGGTTATGAAAACAGTGTATTCAAAATATCCAACATGAACATTAAAATTTTATTAATTAAATAAAACTTGGTTAAAACTTGAATTTAAGGAATAATTTCAACTGAATTACATGAAAATTATATATTTTTTAATTTAAATATATAATATAATTTTATTACATTGGAGGATGGATAGATGAATGAAATGATTTGGGACTAGTTGTAAGGGGTTTTCCTTTAAAATGTTTTTTGGAATGTTTTTAAATTGATATCGATGTTATTTCTAAATATATTGAAAATAATATTTTCTATGAATTAAATCTTTAGGAAAACATATTTATTGTATACATGGTTATCATTACAAAATATTATGAATGAATCATTTAAACATTTTCTATGTAGAATAATTTCACTATTTTATAAAATTACAACAGTATATATATCTACATATATGTCTTGAACACCATTTACTATAATCTTATCCAGTGTTTATTTTCAAGATACCACTATAACTCAAAATATTTTTTCAAATAAAATGTTATATTCATTGTACAATGAATTTTCTATTTGTAATATCTGTAAGAAAAAATGATATATCGCATTAGTTTTATATGAAAAATGAACCATTTATTCTTATGGGACCGAATGGGTATTTCAGGGGTTTCATGATTGAAAATATATGTATTTTAATAGTTTTTATTCTTATATGGTACTTAAAATATATATATGATGATGGCTGAGAATGGTATAGCTCAAGATGGTAGGTGAAGATGAGGGAGATAATAAGGTATGTCAATCCTATTAAATTAACATGTCTTGTATTATTATGATTATGTTTAAAATATTCTGTACATAGTAAATGAATATATTTATCCATTATAAATTAATTATAATTTAAAAAATTGTTTTTATGTAAAATATTTGATTTATGTGGAAAGGTAAGTTAAATGTTCAACAAGTTTTTTTCAAATTAATTTTAATGTGTTCCCACATATATCATGTTTCCATTAGTGTTTTTTATATTCGATATAGTGGGATACAATTATTTTATTTTTTAAAGTAATGATTTTATCTTTTTGAAATTATATATTTATGAAATAAAATTTCCCTAGTGAAACTGTTAAATATACACATGTGTTTTCATGTTATCTAATGGATTAAGGGGGTTCTATTATCCATATATTCCAAACTGAGCTTTTTAATTCTCATCTAAAATATTAAATTGATTTTCACAGGATCCATGGATGATTAGTAATTTTATTAATGTTAATATTTCATATATAGTGACATTTATTAATTGAATAATAGGAGTTATATATGAAATAATGATGTAAAAATAAAGAAATTTTCATTTCAAAAGAAAATGTATAGTTTGTTTAAATATTGAGCTTCTTCAATAATATATTACTTAATTATCTAAGAATCAAATTAATATAGATAATATAATTGTGATACATATAAAACCATTTTATAAATCATGTAATTATACATTGATTATGTTTCAGGTTTTTATACATAGTTATATCAATCATTTATCATTTTCTAGTGTTCTAAAACTCCTCCTTTATCATGAATTCCATCATAGTATTTCAAGAACCCATTATTTTTTATCACTTACCTTCTACATGATTTAAATACTCTAATATTACGTCATGGTTCAGATGAATTTAGAAGAAACCCTTCGATGTAAAAATCCACTCTTATCCCTTCCTGTCGAGTACATTACAAGATACCTATCAACTTATCATGTTTCTCACTTTGATGATGTGTAGGATTACACATATATGGATGATTCTAAATTATCTTTATGGATTTATCTAATGGTTGGGTCATCATGAGATAATCATTCAAATGTGACTCATTATACATTGATGTGACCTATTTTATCTCTCTTGGATTTTGATTTTATCCATCACCATTACATTTTTAAATTAAATGAAATATTTGGAATGAAATAATTAACTCATAAAATGATTTCCACCTAAAAAATCATTTAAATTTGAATGTGATTAAATATTTTTGTAGAAAATATTCATATATGGTTAAATAATTTGGGAATAGTAAATTTGAACATATATAGTCACAATGTGTGATTTTTTTTAATTTTATGTCATATAGTCTTTCATATAAATCATGTCTCTATTGAAAACCATTATTAGTAAGCTAAAATCGATGTTTTAGTAACATGGCTATAGAGGATGTTTTATCCCCTAAAGAGGATTATTCAAATTAAAGAGTTTAGGACCATCCAACCAATGATGAAATATATATAGATATTCAGTATGAACATTTTATCATGATCTATATTAATGAGTACATAATTCACAATAATTTACGATACATTATATTATTTAAATACATATACATTAATTATAAATATGTTTTTAATCCTTATCAATAAATAAAATTTATCATCACTGTATATAATCTCAATTTTGTCATATCCCATGAAAAATTCAAATTAATTTTGACAGTTCTCATTACTCGTTGATATTATTTCAAAAAAAATCTGAAAAAAGATTTTATACATCTGAACTAAAACTTATTCCAATTTTTCATTCATTTTAGACATATTAAACTCATCTTCCATAAAATTAATAGACATCACTGGTTTTAAATACACATTATTATTATTCCTTTATACTAATTAATGTGTTGTTTTATGGGTTGAACATCATAAACTCGTGTATTTTTAGACTATCCAACGAATTCATTAAAAAATCCACTTCATTTATATTTTTACGACATATTTAAAACATTTAACAACCTTTATCTAGGGATACCATATATCTATAAACCATTGAATAAACATTGAAATTTTTTAAATATATTGAACAAATTGATATAGAACCATTATGATAACCTCTATTTCGTTGTGTGTACTCAATATTATAATTAATAAAAAATGTAGTTTATAACATGTTACTCTATTGTAATTAAATCCAAAGATTCACTACACTCTTTTATTTCCATTCTATCACTAGTACAATTTTCCAACTAATGTATATAATAAAAATGATACATTCCTGAACTAAATCATTAAATACATTCATGAATCATCCACTAATCATTATATAATTTGTAAAACTAAAAAAAACTATTGAATTCAGGTTTTGATCCCTTAAAAAAATTTATTCTAACGTGTTCCTGAATAATTTGTTCAATGTATACAATAATTGATATTTTAAATTTTCATTTTGGTATTTATTTCAAATGAATTTTCATGTTATATTATAAAATAACATAGTTTTCCCCTTGAAAATGAGGTTATAATATCTCTACTAAGATAAAAAAATTCTAAAATTTATGTAGATATATATTCATGTTTTATTATATAATTTTAAAATATAGTTAAAATGTTTAATTTTTGTTGTATGTTCTATTTTCATAGTTAATTATTTTGGGAAAATATCAAACATTATTTCTAACAATTACTTATAAACACCAATACATCTCTGTATCAAGTGATGTACCAACCAAAAAATAGACATATTTCATTAACATATAACTATATATAAATATAATGAGGTAATAATATATGATCATTTAATTTGGACTCATTATAAAAAAAACAGATGGAGAAATGATTTTAAATTACCTATTACGATAGAATAATAAAAATTTTATATCTTTGTTACTATTTTACATGTATAAAAATCATAATAAATCATAATTATTTCATGTTTAGATCATTATTATTATTGAAACTCTCAATTAGAAAAAGTAAATATGTATTCCATGTTAAAACTAATTTACATATTTTACACTGAAAATAATGAAATATCGTACATTAAAAATCTAAAATAGAATAAAATATTTTCATATCATATTAAAACTAGTTATTCCATACATTAACCTCCTAATGAAACTCCCAATATTAAAAAAAAATCTAATGCCTACTATTACAAGGATGAGAAAAAATTGAGAGGGTATTTATAAATATGAAATATTTATGTTCAGAAATTATAATCATATTATCTAAAATATATGTAATTTTAATAAATATATATTTTAATGAACTATCATCCACAAAAGTTTTTAAAATGTATGTCATTTTGGTGAAAATAATTTTACTTTTTTCTTTCTTTTATTAATGTTTTATAAGAATCCATTACCCAATATCAAATATTTTACTCCTTTTTATCATTACAGTAAACCAAAAACACCATATCATGATATTGATAACTTCAAATCTTATTATATATTCAGTTTTATTTATTATATATAATATTAAGAAATAACTTGCGGCACATCTCAGTGGGTTTTCATAGTTGATCGCAGATAAAACAAGTTTCATTATGATCAAGAATAATATAACCAATATTAAACATCAATTTTATATAAAATATTGTTTATACCAATATATTTTAAAATTGTATCTATATTGAGTCAAAAAATTACTATGATTGAGATACTAATACATTTTTCTAGTAATAATATTTCATATAGGCTATATAACAAACATTATCTAATAACTGTTAAACATTCCCTCATTTAGAATGACATTGATCTTGCAATTTACCATAATTGCATGTTTATTATATAAAGAATCTATACATTAACATTATCTATTTGTTTTTTAGAAATATTATTCCAGTTTATTTATCTTTAGGATTAATGTAATCATCATTTTTATTAAAAATATCATTGTTATATCAATTTTATTCCAAATAATATCTTACGATATTAGGCAATTCAATTAATCACTGGGAAATAAAAAAACATTTCATCATTTTCTCTTCTTTCAGAATAACTTTTCATCTAAAAATTGATATATTCATTATTCCTTCTATATTAATAATGTTTTTAAATTAAAGTATGGTATTTAATTAATTTATAAATAATTATCCAATCCTTTAATATATTTTTTACTACAACTAATATTGTACAAATTAATTACTAGTTTAATGTACAAATTTTGTGAAGATTTTTACCATTTAATTACAAAAATATTTTTTTCTATTATGAGAAAGTGTTATATTTTATCAAAAAATATTTTCAAATTATAAATTATAAATTATAAATCTAGTTTTATATTCCGTAGAAACCCAAATATTTTTGATTATCATATAACTTAATTAAAGATTCATTCTTATTATATCAGAATGAATTTCCTCCTTTTTGTCTATTATCATTGAGGAACACCATAAAAACATGATCTATTTTAATTCATTTAGAATTTCACAATCTCAACTATCCAATAAATTATTTTTTCTATATATGAAGATTCTATTGGATATAATTTTAATTCTTTACTGAAATATTCTTATATTTCATCCTAATTTTAAAAAAATCAACTATGGTGCACCAAAGATATGATTTTAAATAGTAAATTGTAATAATATACTATATATCAAATCCTAGAGTAATGACTAGGTTATTAATCAAGATATAATTGAACAAAAAATAATATTGAAGATAAATTGAAAACTAAGAATATGGCTTTACAAATTATGGTAAAATTTTGTATTTTTCATTGAACACATTAAATTATGTATTCCCTATATCCTATATATAAGGAAAAAACTTTTCTGGGGTATCCTATATTATCAATAAGTGTTTGTGTAAAGTTGAGTTTATCATGAAAAAAATGCATAAAAAATAAAATGAGGATTATGATTTTTATTTTTTATTTTTCCAGTTACATGAAATAATAATTTATCAATAAATGTTGTTAATGGAGGAGTGAGGTGGCTAATAATAATTTATTTACTAGGTATAGAATATTTAACTCCCGAAATTTAAATATTAACATTGAGTCCTCACCTATGAATCATTCAATAATTTTTTAAAATGTTTCCTAAATAGTAAAATAATAAATATGGAATTCTAAATATATTTTCTCTTGAGAGATATTGATATATCTATAAAATAAACAATTATAGTCCCCATTAATCAATTAAAAATGTCCAGTTTATTCTTCATATATTGATATATCTATACAAAACATAAATTAAATACATAAACAAACAATAATTATTCATATTGAATCTGGTATATAGTATTCCATGGTATCCCAAACCAATTAAATAACATGTTATTTAATTTATGTTACATAATACTATATAAAGTATCGGTAAAAGGTAAATAGATGTTAGCATGATAAATATATACTTGATACTAATGTAGATGGATAAGAATTCAAAAATTCATGTCATATGGGGAAGAAGAGTGTTATAGAATTGATATTTAAATAATTCATTATACATCACACATGGTAATCTGAAATGTAGAACTGAAATTCCCCAATAGTGTTAAATAATGTTTTGTAGTTAAGACCAATTGTTGTTTACAAATTGAAGAATGATTTAATACTTAACCATTAATTTTAAGGTTTATTACCATTTGTGGAGTGGGGAACAGATCCGTCATCTGCTTATTTGTATCAATATTAAGATGAAATTTCATTCAAACAACAATACATAACATGACCTAATGTTTTTTTTATATTTATATATATGAAAAAATCATCATAGAAATATTAATATGTATCTTTGAAAATAATATGAAATATCAATTGTTTTTTGATTTTTTTAGATAAATTATAATTTTCAAGAATAAAACTAATATAAATTTTTTTTAAAATAAATATTAAATTATAAACAAATATTAATAAAAAATATTTTTGCTGAATATAGGAATATATGGTAGAGTGGAATTCATTAAATTAAATATTCTCTTTTAAATATTATAATGAGAGTCATAACTGACCAATATGGGAATGGGTGTTATGAATTCTTTTTTAAACCCTTGAAAATGGAAAAAAAATAACAAAAATTGACCATATATAATAATTAAAATATAGATAATATTAGTTTCATATGAAATTATTAATATGGATATGGAATAAAATGATACTCAACAAAATGAATAGAAATGTGGTTTCTTCTATGGAAAACATTTAATATGAACTTTTCTACACAAAAGTGATATAAAATGGATAAAATACGTGGAGTCTAAAAAAGGATCAATTGATAATAAAATATATGGGCTTATTATATTGATGGAATATATTTAACCTAAATGAAATTTAAATATAATCGATCTCAAATAAAATTGACATAGTAAAATAAAATCATACCCATATATTACAGCTTAGTAGTCTGAATTCCAAACACATTTAAGGGAATGTTTCACTTTATATTCATTTATACCAGATAAAAAATTATATAATTCATATAAATTATAATTTATGCAAAAAATATAACAGAATTTCCCACAATTATTTTGTAAAAAAATTATTTTAGGATGAACTCTTTTGTTTAGAAAGATTTTTTTGATTATGTGGCTTCGGGGCATGACAATTATTCATGTTTTCATCAAAATAATAATGTTAATAATATATATATATATATATATCATATTTATGTTATAAAAACAATCATAGTTCCATACATTTATAGTGGTTATAAAATATCAATTGTATTTCTTTGCGGAGGTTGTACTATGTATGTACACATGAGTGATGTATCTCTTTTCAAATGTATGACATAGAATGAAATTTAAATATAGATTAACATTAATAAATAATAATTATGTTTTAAATATATAATAAATTATTTAAGTCTACCTTTATAACCATGACTTAGAGGAAGTGATAATAAATCCTCACATCATTGAGATAGTAGTGCAAACAAAAACTTGTGTGAAACATTATTCTTTTAGTAGATAAAAATTATATTTAAAATTGTTGAAAAAATTAAGAAAACATTTTAGTATATTAGATATTTTTTATATTTTTTCAATATATATATTTAATATTGTGAATGGGGTTAAAATTAAAAAAAATGACATATATTGGTATGAACACATTCATTATCCTTTGGTAATATCATTTGAAAAACATGTTAATGTTTCATAGATGGATCATTATGAAAAACAAGAACATCTGAATCTTATATCATGGAATTGGGGTGTATTTTGATTTATAATTTTCAATATAATGGTTTTTAGGGTTCATGGATATGTGAGTATTTTAGGATCCCATTAATATATGAGGGAAGCTGAACCCTTTTAAATACAGTATACTATAAAAAACTATAATGAAAATTTCAAGGGAATGTGGAATTCTTTATAATTTTTTTTAATTAAATAATATTTGTCATTTAAAATACAGTGAACCAATAAAATTGATATTGGAGTTAGTGATATTTTAAGGCCTTTCCCTTAGATTATCACCCTAGCTACTTATTCAATTCATTATCATGGAGAAACATAATTACTATGTTATCTATTATTTATTACTATAAATGAGATTGATCATATTAAATAATTAAAAAAGGATGATTAGAATTTTTCTTCCATATAATAAAATTCAATTTAAAGTCAAGGTAAAATTTAATTTTAATTTAAATAATAAAAATTAAATGAGAATAGTTCATTTGAATAATTTCATTTAACAAATAAAAATTTATTTATTAACAATCATATATATTACTTGTTCTCAATATAATAATTTATTTAAAAAAATTAAATTTCTATTATTTTAAATTAATACTTAGTCAAGACTAATATCAAATTTTATATTATTTGTCAAATAAATTGATAATATATAGATATTTTACTAAAATAAAACAATACTTAGGTTTTAAAAAGATAGCCAGAGATTATAAATGCCAAAAAATATTTGTAAATGTGTCATTATACTTATAAAATATATATTTATCATAAAAATATGTATATAAAAAATATAAAATAATAGTGTTACAAATGTTCTAGTATTTTAAAAACATTAATTTTTACTATTAACATAAAACTCAACTATTTTAGTAAAATATCATCAAATTCACTTAAGTAAATTTTGATATTATCAATAAAACATTAAAAGTTTTTATATATAATTTTATTTCTAAATTTTATATTTTGAATAATATTATTATATTTTTTATTTTTTGTGAGTTTTTTACTTTTATAAGATCAAATCATAAGTCCTACATTCATATTTTCTTCAAGAATTTGATCCTCAAACCTCCATTCTATCACCTATTAAAAAAATGTTGGTAGTTATTCATCACTATATCCTTGGGTAACCATGCTTCATTCTCTATCAATTTACTAATAAAAATTTACTTTTACAGATAACTCATTAGATTCTGCAACACATTTTCCTCACTATCATAAATCTTGATTCACTATTCATAATAAGATAAATCTAGTTCAAACTTCACTTCCTGAATGGTTAGTATGTGTGTTAGGTCCTGAATTTAATTATGAGAAAAATGATATTTGGAACAAATCCTTCAATTTATAATGATTGTTTTTTATTTCTAAATTGTTGTCTAACACTCTAATTCCATACAAATAATCAAAACGCATGATGTACATAATGTCCAAACATCATTTATTTCCAGCACATTTTACTCCCCTGAATGGAGATAAATTTAAATAAATAATGATCCCAAAATTGAAATACAAATTTTTTTCTCTTGTTATTTATATAGTTCTTTTCTCTAGTCCACACTCTCTTAATATTATTTTTAATTAATTACTCTTATGTTGTTGTATCATCAATGAATTAATGACATATATTCTCCTTCTCTACAACATCATCACAACAAGATGAAGTATGAATATCTTCCCATTAAATTCATTATACAGTTAAATTTTAATACATCAATTAAAGCTATAAATGTATGAAAATTCAACCAAAGATATATAATCATCCCACATACCATGAGTGAAGAGTTATAACAAACATAACATGTCATCTAATTATTGAATAGTTTATTAATATTTTCCCTTAGATTGAGAAATATTTTTAATTCAAAAAAAGTATCTCAATGTTGATGGAATACTAAAGGAATTTCTATAATTTTAATTGGAATCAAGGGTTATAATTAGATACATTCTAAATAGTTCCTAATGAAATCTCACAACATCATTAAAACAATTTCATGCAACGTCATCTAGGGATATGTATTTTTTATATGATTAAAATGAGATTAATTGGTTAATCGTTATAGAATCATAAATATATCATCATTAATCCAATGTGTATTTAACATACCAATGAAAAATCATATCACAACATCATCCCACACCCACACAACTATAGTGAAATTTTGTGAGATTCATTCAGAATTTTTTCACCCATCATTCACAAGTTGACAAAAGAAATATTGTAGTACTTAGTCATCACTTTCTCACAAAATATTGTCTAAGCCATTAATAATGTCATAATTACATATAAAAACATATTTATATTTGTGTAATAGAAAAAATATATCAATGAAATGTGTCATAACATTCATTAATTATATATAGTATTTATTGAAAATATAATATAATTGAAAACTTTAACATACCACATTTACAAGTGATGTATTCAAACATTCCATAATCCAAATATTTAGTATTATTTCATAAAATATCTTTATCAAGAAATCTTCATTTTAATTTCTCGATTAATGGGGATTTAGAAATTTTTTGGGAAGGAATTGGTGTTTTCCTTTCCAAAATTGTCCAACTTCTTGGCATGTCCTTGAATATAGGATACTTGTATATCCTCATTTTCATCTGTACTTCATGACCCTTGTTAATAAATGTATCAATCACATTATTTTATTATCAATATTTTTTGTTTGTTAATAAATCCTAATATGTATGTACTTCTATCTATTTACATTTTATTATGATCTGATCATTTTGATAATATATTTAAAAATAATATTATAAATAATATATTTTTTCATAACTCTTACCATAGGGAATGTTTTACTATATAAAAATGAAAAATATATATGTATATAAACAATGATAATGGTATTTATCATTATATTAATAGATAAGTAAGAATCTTGATACTTATGAAACTACAATATCATTATACATAAGGAATCATTCAAGTCTTTTCATTGATATTTCGCTATATATTGAAAATAAATTTTTTCTAGTTTGTAACGACACTATTGATGCATTAGAGAACCACTTCTTAAAATCATTAAAAATTGATACTTTTCCTCCATTAATATGTACTTAACCCATTTATGCCCCAAATAAGATAAATTGTATGAAAATAATGAAACATTTTAATATAAATCACATAAACCACCCCTATTCAATGTAAAAAACAAATATTAGTTGTATTAAATTTCATAAGATATTCTTTTATTTCCAATTTCATTAAAGGATAGTATGATATCCTGTACTTATAGATAATATTTCCTAGAAATGAAACATCATGGTGAAATTTTTTTACTGAATGTATATTGAATTTAACTATTTCTCTATGATATACTCAAGAAAAATTTAGAAATTATCCACCTACCCCATGTAAATTATATAAAATAAAAATATATCATCAATAAATAAAATAAATTTAATTATTGATTAAATACATGAATACATTATTGATCATTAATATAAACACAATTTTTTAAATAGTTAATCCTATGAGAATTTCTATAAATATTAATTTTTGTATGGAAATTAATCTCCCTCCTATATAAATAAGCTCATAGAATCATATTTCATATTAATAAAAAAGCATGGGATTATTATGTTCTTAAATTTGGTATAAAAAATAAATTATTATAAATCTCTTAAATTTTTGTGCCAGATGACTATATGTGACTAGAAAATCATTTTTTAATAATATTCCCATAGGCTATATTGATTGAAAACCCATTTTTCATTGTACTATCGGTTTTTATAATTTTCATAGTTCATAATAAATATATAAATAAATGTTAAGAAAAAAATGTAATATATAATTAGATACCTTTAATGTTATGATCAATTTACCTATGATCACATGTCTAAGAAGAAAAACACCAGCCATTGTAATCATATATTATTTTCCTAAATCCCTTTGATTATTTTGGGGTTGATAACTAGGATTCCATGATAGTTTATTCAAATAATGACCCATCTTCTTACATTTGACATACAATATATTAGCTACATATTTTTTTCCATTTCATTCATTATTGGTGTGTCTTATATCATTAATCCTATACTAAATTCACATTTATTTTTTAGAAAATTAATTGATGATTCATTCAGTAGTTCACATATATAAAATGACACATCCTTCCATTCTTCTTCTTTATTCCATTTGTTTTCTCAATTCCCATCTATCAGCCTATTTTACTTATTTTCTCCAAAAATGTATGATCTCACGATTCCTTTCTCTATATTAATGTTTATTGATAAAATATTAAAACATGATGAAAAAATTAGAAGGTCCAATTCCCATTAAACAGTTTTCTTAATCCCATTAAATGAAGATAAAATATTACTATTAAGATTGCATATATATCCAAAAACAACATTGTTTATTCTTGGAATACAAGAATCATTATAAATAACACATTCCTATTGTATATTCTTTTAATTAACAAATTTCCATTACATATCAACTCATTTCCCTATAGGAATCTATTTCATAATTAATATCACCTTATAATTATTTCATTCATCACTCTATATATGATCATCTTCCAATGTATTTTTAATTAATGTATACAACTGGTCATCATTTTCCAATATATTATATACTTCTAGTATATGAATCCAACTCTAATCTGAAACCAAAACATGGAGAAAATTTTATCTGAAATGATCTATTTCTCATCTACTAATGGATAATTAAATCTATTAATGGATAAATGATTCTACTGCATAAAATGTTCGATCATTAATGTTATATGTTATGATGAAATGGGTTTCTATATACATGGATGGTTATTAAACATATTAGAATATTGCATCGATAATATAGTAGCTTATAACATCTTTTTCATGTTTTCTATATTAAAAGTGATATTCCATAATTGATTATGTCCATTGATACATTTTATAATATTTATTCTATAAGTTATCTCTAAAAATTTTTATACACTGAATTTTTTTAATATATTTACAAAATATAACTATTTCAAATGTATAATAATTATCATTAATATTTTAAATTTTTTAATAATTTTTAATGAAGTGTTAATATAAAATTTATTACACAATGTTCATACTAAAATATCTCTCAAACCGATTATAAAAACATCTAAAAAGTATCATAAAGGCACTGTTCAAAATATTAAATTTATATAAAATAAATTATATCTAATACGATGAGATTTAATTTTTTAAATGTTTTGGGAGACATGATACATATATAATATTCATATTATACTGGATTCTTAAAAAATGTTAAAAATTATATCAAATAATCATATTTAACATTAAATTAATTCAATGATACATTCATGAAACAATAGGGAAGGGAAAAAGAATATGTGGTTATTTGAAATCACAGTATGGGGTGGTTCATATCAGAGGCTATCATGAGTACATAAGTAATTAATTATAACATCACAAGCTGAACCATTGAGATTTGGATGCTCTACAACCTCATGTGCTCCTCTGCATATAGAAGAGGTGGTTGAATTGCAGTGAGGGACTAAATCCATCCATGGGGAGGATACACCCTTAGAATCATTTCAAATGATTGTTGATAATAAATATAAAAATAAAAAACATTTAGTTAATATGATGAATATGAATAAATGAGATATATATAAGAATATAAACCAAAGTGATATGGATTTTTATAGTATAAGAAGCAGGTAAATACAAGGTAATTGAATAAAAAACATCAGTGGGGTATTCTGGTGTCTATGTTGTTCCACAATAGTTCTATGCTCCACCATAAAACTATTTACCATATGCATCATTCCATTAACTAGATATATGGTCATGATATCTACAAGTTCACTAATGTTCCCATGTATGGTTTGAGTAGAAGACTCATCCAGACATCACGAATATATACTAAACCTGGTATGCCCATGTATAACATTGTATTCTATAATAATGGTCATTGTGTATGAATAATTAACAAAAAAACCCAAACTGAGAAACTGTGGACTAACCAAGCCTAAAAAACCCCGACCCTACATTCATTGGATTTATAACAGATGAATAATCATGGTTTAAGAATCATGAATTGTTATCCATGATGGAAATGACACATTCTACTTTTCAGCATCTGAATGTGAATCTTAGAATCAATGTTGATCAATGATATTTTATTATTGTCTTATAATTTTCATAAAGAGCTACTAAACATACCATAGTCATCAAGAAACATGCCCCTTTGCATCCATTTGTCATCAAATTCATATAATCAATAATCATAAACATGTTTATGTCCTTGGAAACCCTAGGCATAAATAGCTAGTCAACATCTTCTAGTTATCGAGTAACATACCCCTTTTCATTATCTACTCACCGAATACATCACACAGTATCTACGAGTCATTATCTTATCCTTAAATTGTCTATAGGTCCCTTGTCAGAATTGTTGAATATCATGTACACTAACCCTCTCTGGTATAACCTATCACGATGGTCCACCATCCATGGTCTCCAATAACAATATGCAAAAATAATACATAGAATGTTAGGATACATGATTACGAAAAAAATGCCATCATAAGTAATAAAGTATCCACAATAATATAATCTACATCGTCCAAGAATTTAAATCTACATAGTTCACATAGAAACAAGTGTAACATCAGGTTCATCAGGATAAACACACCAAAATGAAATCCTAATCTATAAAGGTAATAAAAATACACTTATATAATAATAATATTAAGAATACATGTGTAAGAAATCCCAAAAAGTTTAGGATATTCATACCTCAAAGTAGGAATTATCAAGGGCATGTATAAACCACCCTATGTGGTTTGATACA
The DNA here is from genome assembly GCA_963277665.1 of Viscum album. Taxonomy (NCBI): domain Eukaryota; kingdom Viridiplantae; phylum Streptophyta; class Magnoliopsida; order Santalales; family Viscaceae; genus Viscum; species Viscum album. The sequence continues at coordinate 1,331,637,082 of OY728148.1, read as the reverse complement.
ACCCATAATAGATTTATCATGGAACTATTTGACACATTAATTATCAAAATTCATAAAGGAATACTATTTGCATAAAAAATTAGCATGTCGCTACGTCTTATTGAGATGAATCTAATGAAAATGATAGTGCGTAATTATGATCAATATTAAAGAAGATATTGATGGGAAAAAATTTGATGAAAAATAATAATAATAATAATAACAAGAAAAATACAAGGAATCTGTTAATAGTAGCCCCATGCATAGTCCGTAGGAGTGTAATATGTTCTTCTCTGCATGCCTGTAAACCACATAATACATTCCCCTTGATTTGGGTGATTTCATTGATTATGCACAGTGAGTCTCGTATCACCAAGAATCAGTAAAAAATAAAACCGTCATAACCTATTGGTTTTTCTATTTTGAAAATCCCAAATCCACGTGTTCACTAATTTGGACTCAGTAATAAAATATTAAACCATTATTCCACCTAGAAATCAATGATGAAACACTTATTTTAACTTATTTGGGTGTTTTGATTTTTTCTGTCAACATGGTTGACTAATTGATATTTCATGAAGTCTAGTCCATTTAAAATACAGGTTATAACATATGGATGAGGAAGATGAACTGTAAAAAAAATTAATTAAATTAATAAATTTAACAATTTAAAAATATTAAATTAAATTAATATAAATATTGTTCTTTCTAATGGATCATTACATTAAACAATTATACCTATCCTTGGGTTAAACATGAATTCCAAACCAACCGTTTTTATCATATTTATCATACAATGCATCTCTTAAGAGATATAATATATTTATTATTTAAAAATTATAATAAATATAATATTACATATAAAAAAATTTTAACACGTGTTATAATTTCAATTACCAGACACACATATAAATTATTTCCCACATAAGGTAAACACTATTTTTCAAAACGAAATGTAGTCTCATATTTCACATATTATATATATTTTAATAAATATTAGTAAATTTATGAATAAAATAACATAAAATAGATATTTAATAATTTATTCTCTCAAGGGACTAGAAAAACTTCTAATGCATTCAAATTATATAATCTTCCAAGGTTAGACAACATATCCTGAACCTAACGGCAGTCTCTGAATTCTCATACAATGAACCATTTTGGGTATATTCAATTATTTTTTGTAAATCACATTCAAATAATATAAGGTATTTTATATCTTTATTCCATCAGCATTGAGGCATTACAAGTCTCTGAATCTTACATTAAATCATCACCATTCAAGGAAATTCATCCATATAATAGTCATGGTTTCTAACTGGGATATTAAACTTATTAAAATCCCTAACAACATTTATTTTGTTTTTTCATTGAAATTTTATATTTTCACGTAATAATATTAAAACAAATTATTAACAAATCTGTATTTTTTATATTTAGTTATTCAATATATTAAAATTTTTCACCCTTATATACTTATCATCCTCGAGAAGTATCTATTGAGGTCTTTCTTGAATTACTCAAGGCACTGAGTTCGAACATCAGACTTGCCTTCTTGAGTTTCCCATGGGATCATTCTATACTTCCCCAAAATTTGGACTAGTGGTGCCTTCTTACATCGAAACACCTTCTCAAATTGATATGTGTTCCACATCGCCTTCTCCTCATAATATGCATCAGTTTCTAACTCAACATCATCAGAATCAATAAATGGCATAGATTCATATATGTACCAATAAAGCTATGACACTAGGAACACATCATATAACATCCCAGATAAATAAAGAATAATAAATTTTCATATTTATTAATATTTTTGAATTAAATATTAATTTTACGTTAAACGTGATGCTATGTTCAATGGTGTACCCGGTACGCAACAACGAGTTTCTTTGACATCTTATGATGCACACAACATTGAGTTGTAAAGAAAAATAATATAATATAATTATTATTTTAAATGGTAGTTAATGCATAGTAATTGTAATAGAAGGAATGAACAAAACTAACTAAAAAATGATTATACATGTTTGTTAAATGTTTTTACATTTATCCTATAAATTTTAGAGTCTTAAAATAAGAAAGAGTCTGATTTTAAGCATAAATAATCTAATATTACATAATGGGTAGATTTAGTGCCTTTTAATGGTGAACCCTAATTAAAACTAGTTTTGGTCTCTTATATATGCATTATTTGACCAAACAAAATTCTTCTTTAAAATTAGGACATCAAAACTTACTTGGGGTAAATTTTTCGTATTTTTCTGATAAAATTCAATTTTTAATAAAAAGTGAAAAATGTTGTATTTAAATTCCAAACATAATTTTAATATAATTTATTTATATTCATATATTAACTTTATATTGGTTTTAATGTGTAATTAGATCATAATTTTTCCATTAAATAAAATGTTGGTTATTATAAAAAATTTCACTTTGAAATTGCACATAAATAAGTGTTTATCTTTTGATAATTAATATTTCTTAAAAAACACGCTTTTTGTTTTCAAGTCGGGAATTAATTTTAAATTAATTAATCCAAATTCTATTTATTTAATTTTGTGAAATAGAAATAATTTTTTAATTCTAAATATCAAATTTAGAAATGGTTGAATTTTTGGTATTTCTCTGAAAAATATCATTTTTAATGAATAGTGAAACCACTATGTAGTTAAAAACTGATTTTTTCATTTTAATGAAAATTTACCTCTAAAGTGAATTAAATTTACAAAATCTGACATACAAGGTTTCTATTAGTAAGTTAAATGTGGTTCAATAAGATGAAAATATTTTTTGGTTAATATTAACTTTTGACTTTTATTTACTGCGGTTAAAGGTAAATAGGGTAATTCATGGTAAAAAGACTATCATAATGATACAAAATTACCTTAACACATGTCCATACCATATTGGATGAGTCACGAACGACCATGGTCATCTTTAGATCGATTTTTGGATAGTATGAGCCACTTGGGATTGATAATGACACTTTATTTTAATTACCGTTATGTAAAGACAAAATTGACAAAAACAAATATATTTTTGTAAATTAATTTTTACATAGTGTTATATAATTTATCACATCGACTATAAATATTATATGTAAAGCTAAAAACATTACCTACATCATTGTATTTTTTATAATATTTATACATCAAATAAATAATATTATTTATGACACAACAATGATGTTGTGTTTTACCTCATTAATAAACGATTTAAATAAATAAGATCATAAATTTTAAAATAATTTCCAAAACCTATCAAATTCTTATAGGATGATTTTATTTTGACCATTAATAATCTTATCTTCGACTTTAATATGTTATGGAAATTTTGAAACTGAAAATAATAAAATAATAAAATAATATTTTCACACTTTCATAAAGAGCCTGTCCTCCCCCTTATAAAAAGCCATCACTTATATCTCATTCCTCACACTTATCATGCCTCTTGGATCATCCAAAATCTTCCCAATTATTCACCCTAAATCCATATAGACCTCATAGAATCCTAAACACAGGCATAAGAATATTTGAGAAACCCTTTTTGTTCAATCTAATGGGAGTTACCTAATTTAAAGGTAATGTGTTCTCTTAAGTTTGTTTGATTTATTTTACTTCTCCAACATCATAAACACTTTCTATTCTTTTCTTTTATAACAAAACCAGTATAATCAATATTCTATGATGTTTTTATGAGTATTATTCGAACTAAACTTACTCACACTTCCACCAAATGAGTAGAGAACACACTGTTTCTGTGGATGACCAACTAACGCCTCACGAAACGATGATTGTTCAATTATTTCCTACCGCCTCTTTTGGTGTCCATTATAATGGCACTGTATTTATATATTACATATAATATGTTTATGTTTTATTTATTATTGTTTATTTTTAATTCATACCATACCTTTATGCTTCCCATTATGAGTAAATGCGATAATTTCATTTGAGGAAGTGCGGACTACTGCCACCTCTAAGTGATATGACTCGTTCATACCATATGAGGGAAGTATAAAGGATGAGTTTTTTGAAATATTATATGATATTATAATGTAATTGTAATATAACTATGTAATGTTATGTTTTCAATCAATTAAAATACGAAATAGAAATGAAAGTAGCGTTCATGCATACGTACGACTTACCGTCTACATGAACGGTGCATTTCATTTCTTATTTCCAAATGGTATTTATTGTTATAAATAAATATATATACTGGATATATATAATATATATGATATAAAAATCATTAATATCATTCTGGAGATAATGGACTCCTGACCACATGTACAACTTGTAATTATAAGGTGTTCATTTTTTACCAAGGTCCCAAATATTGAAAAAACAACCATTAATAACATAAATGATTACATAATGTTTATAGAATTTTAATGTGTGATATAAAAGGAATAATAATCAAGAAAAAGGGTTCTTAGTAAAGTATAAATTAACTTATGTTTATTATTCAGGAAAAACAGGGAACAAACAATTCATGTCACACTCGAGGTAAGAGGTTTCTTATCTCACATTTAATTCTGTGAGATTTCCATTATTCATCACTAATCTATTGCATTTGGTGTATTGTGTACTGCCATTTGATATATATTAGCATTATTATCTTTACATTCATGTAATTATATGAATCATTTGGTGTTTTTTATCTTTTGGGACATACGACTCGATTGATTACAATGTGGTAAGGGATTTTCATCTCACTTTTCATTCCAATGAGGTTCATGATATATTTGCCACTATTTCATTTTGTTTAGTGTATGTACTACACATGATTTCATTCTTTGTGTAAAACCAGTCACGACCCGTCCTCAGGGCCCTTGTCGTGACTACCCGAAGCCTGCCTTCCATAGGCCGAGGGCTGGCGACTAGCACCAAAGGCGTAAATCCAGATAAAAAAGGGTAGGCATTTCCTTTAAGAAACGAAAACACAAACACACAACCAGAGAACAAGTGGAAGCATACACTATGTAAAGCAGTGTAACAAAAGTTCTAAAGTACAAAGGGGCTAGAAATACAAGCCCAACAGAATGGTACCACTACAAATGAGAGAAAAATACAACTGAAAAGATAACAGCTGAAAGGTGAAGCAGCTCATGGATCATCCTCCGGGTTCCTATGTGAAGGGTAGGTAAAGATGTCCTCCTCAGTAATCCGCTTCTATCAGTCTGCATTGTGTGCCGTCACGCCGAGTATCCATCTTTGGATACCATCCAGCTCTCATACACTCTGCCTCGATCAGTGTTGTCCATCTTCTGCATCCAACACAACAAGGTGCGGGCATAGCCCGTGCAGGGGTGACTATAACGATACTCATTAGGGACCCTGAGACCCTAAAGGTCTCACAAAATCCAAAAAGGATAAACCACAAAGAAAGATCTCAACAGATAACCTTTACTTAGGTATATTCCCATACATATACCTAAGTTAACAAGTAACCCATCTCAATCATAATGAAAACACAAATGTCATTGACTAAGCCCAGCCCAAGATTTTTATTCACGATAACGAAAACATGGCTGTGGGATTACTCCTCCTCTTTCGAGCACAGTAGTCATGTCACAACTCCGAGGTGCCACTCATTAACCCTAGACTGCAACGGTAATCCTCCTGTCGAGTATCGCGGGTCTTCCACCTCACAAAGTATTACTCCCCACCATGGGTCTGCCACCTCACACAGTAGTGATCCCCCTCATAGCCTATAGAGGTACTCCTCCGGTCGAGTACCACGGGTCTGCCAACTCACAATGTAGTGATCCTCCGCTATGGGTCTGCCACCTCACAAAGTAGTGCTCCCCACTAGTCTATACAAGTCACTCTGAATCGAATCAGACAAACAGTCATCAGGTCTCAGCCAGCTACAATGTCACCGTACTCTGTATGCTCGTCTCTGGGAGGATCCTCTCCACAAGCTACTGGTTGATACTTCAAGTATCACAAAGTCCCATAAGGAAGTATCTCAAAGTATCGCCTTGTCAAAGTGGTCTCAACGTTACTGACGACGTGTCAGTTAGACGCCCGGCCTATGAGTTATTAGCCTTTTAGTCCCGGGGGCCCGGTTGGGTTCATGTAAAAACCAACCCGACCATATCTCAATTGTACCCCGAACTCTCTTAGGGTATACTCAAAGGAACCATCTCTCAACGAGATTACCGACGCCGCTAACGGGTTGTCAAACAGACGTCTGGTCTGAGAGTTATTGGCAATTTCGTTCCAGGGGCCCGGTTGGTTTATAATTTAAACCAACATGAACATACTCCAACTGCATTGAAACATCATGTGGAGTAGGCCAAAAGAACCGTCTCATCAAGATCAATCCATCGTAGTCGACGACACATCAATCGGACGTCTTGTCCTCAAGTTATAAGAGATTCCGCTCCGAGGTCCCGGTTGGTTCCGAGTTCAAACCAACCCGGCCATACCCAAACATCGCGAAACCTTGTGTGTAATTTACCTAACTGACCGTCTCGATCCAAGTAATCATACTCAACTGATGGTACATCGATCGGAGGTCCACAACGGAATTTATGGGTGTTTAACTGAAGAAGGTCTGAAGGTAGAGGGTCTGGGCCCAGTCCGGCCCGGACCAACACCCCCTGGGTCAGCCCAAACCAGGTCAACCTGAACCGGGTCCGGATATGACATGTCTGGCGCGGTCCGGCCTGACCGGCGCGGCCCGACCTGTGTGGCCTGCCCCAGCCCGGCCAGGGGAGCTGGTCGGCCGGTTGGTCGAGCGTGTTGCGCCGGGGGGGGGGGGGGGGACGTGGCCCCCGGTATGTAACTGGCGGCGCCAGCCGGTGCCGCCCCACCTCCCGGATCCCATGCGGCCACAGGGTTTGGCAATTCGCCGCCACTGCTGTTTTCCACGGCGGATTTCTTCCGGCTGCACACTGAGGCGCCGATGAACCACGCAGCCACGATCTTTTGTGGGCCACAGAAGTTACTCTGGTGGTCCATTTTAGATTTAGTCTACGCCGAAAGCCTTCTCAGGTCATGATCATTTCTGCGAAGGCTTCCAAACGTTGTTGTGGTTCTGTTTCATCGCCACCCATCAATATGCATATAGACAAACAATCTACGGAGAGTCTGGGCATGTTCGTTAACACGTGCCCTCCGCATTAGATGCTCAATCCATAATTCATCAACGACAAGGGTATAATTTATTCACAATAAATTATAAAACACCCTGTAAATAAATACCCATGCACGAGGGAATAAATCACATATACACTAAATAAAAAAACCCCCTACCTCGTAAAACGACGTTAAATGATGGTGAGTCGCAGAAGACGGGCATCGTGGAAGACATGCGTTGTTCCGTTAACATTGGGAGGTAAGGGGTCGAGGGTGGCGTCAACGTTCTTCTTTCTTCGTTCTTTGTTGGAGGAAGAGGAAAACTCTCCAAGTGTTGGGAGTCGTGCTTCTCTGCTATCATTCCGCTGCATGAAGAAGCCGTCTAGAACTCCTTCCAAAATCCTCCTTTATATAGGAGTGGGAGGGTTCTTCGTTGGCACGCAAGTCATATATAGAGGATTTATGACAGAGGGATCCACTAAATTAATCTTCTGTGGTGGCACATTAAAATGGGGATGATGTCAAAAATGGGTTTATTGGCCCGGGTGGTCCCCACAAGAGAATATCCTCCAAAGGGAGGATATTTCCTGGTGGGCCCCACCATTAATTAACCACAAAAATGAAAGGGGGTGTTTAATGCTTGGGTGGTCCCCTCATTAAAAAGGGAGGTCTCATCCTCCTCAATTAAGAGGGGGATTTTAACCTAGAGGCTCTCCCTCATAAATGAGGAGGATTCAAGGAACTATAATTACCCTCCCATTAATGGGAGGCCTCGTGTGGTTTCCACCACAATCAACCTCACAAGGGAGGTTGGATCTCGGTGGTCCCCACCACCATAACCTCTCATGGGAGGTTAGGGTGTGGCGGTCCCACCACCTACTCCCAAGTGGAACTTCTAACCACTATATCCACATGACATGTGTTTAAATAAATAAAATAAATTGATCACTTATTTTATTTTATCAACCCACGTAAAACCCCAAAAACTAACTTTCATACCTGATCATCAGCCGTCGAGGTGAAAGTATTCTTAAGAGAAAACTCGGTCAGCTAGTTCAACGGTGCCCTCAAATTTCAATTCCGAACACCGGTTCAAAAGATAGAAAAACCCGTTCGTTCTTTTAGTGAACGTACCCGATCTAAATATCAGAAATTGATTTCGGGCACATCGGGCCTCGGAATCAAGTGCCGTCAGAAGGCACAGAATCGTAAAATTACATAGAAATTATGAAAAAAATTACATTGAAATTTCCATGTCTTTACATTACTCCCACCTCAGGGCTTTACATCCCCGTAAAGCTTCAACACACACTATGGAAAACAAAAGTGGTATTGAGAACACATCTAAGCCTTCCTCTCCCATGTTCTCTCCTAGGGTTCTTGTTCTTCCAGTGGAAGCACACCTAATGAATCGGCCGTTCACGTAGGAACCTCTCCTGTAGATCCTCAATCTCTACTGGAACCTCCATCAAATTTTCCATGTCATCGATGTCCAGATCCCTACGATCGATGATGTTTGAAGGGTCATGTACACATCTCCTCTGCTAAGATAAGTGGATGAAGTCGTGCACCCAGTGCATCTAAGGTGGAATGGCCAGATGAAATGCAGAGATAACTTTCCGCTCCGGAAAAAACTCCGTAGACCCCGTCAAGGTGAGACATGTAAGAAGACGTGGTTTCCATCCTCAAACTCCAGTGGTCTCGTCTCCTATCAGTAAAAGACTTATGTCTACTCTGTGTAGTCTTCATCTGAAACTAAATGATCTACCCTTCCTCCGTCGTAGCCTGAAACATCTATGTTATTATAAGAGCTGCTAGGATTTCCCCTTTGCTGGGATGAGAAAATCTGGTCTCATCCCCTGGATGAACCGCGCTCTTTTCCAACACAGTCAATCCTAACATGAACGGTACTATATCATACCATAGACGACATCGTAATTCCTCGAAGCTACTACCAAGAGATCCAACCATTACTCTCGCCTCCAAGGGTTGAGTCACACTGTCGATATCAGTGTGTGGTTGCTGGGTCTCCTCTAGTAGGAATATCATATGTAAGGCTCAAGTCAACAGTTTTAACTGGAACCTCTCCGTATCAACCACAAAAAAGTACAGGAGAGTAAACGTCACAAAGATAAGTGTCTTTTATTACTACAGATCGAAGTATAAAAACACAAAGCAAACACAAAAACGACAGTATGGATACTAGAAGCACCAAATACAAAGGCCACCATGCCTGGAACTAGTCTCGCTCTTGTCCACCTTCTTTCAGAGCTCCATAGTTGTATGAAACAACTGCCTGAAGTTGTGCTCTCCCATATCCACTCGTTCCCTGCGGTCGTGGTGGACCTCCTGGTGGTGGTGGTGGAAACACCTCGAATCCTCTCCCACCTCTAGCTACATGGCCAACTCCCCTTCCTCTGTCTCTTGCTCCTTGCGGTCTGCCTCGATCGAACCTCTACCTCTTCCTGGGAGGTCCTTCTTTTATCTGCTGATCATTAGAGTGGTGGGTCGGACATTCACGAGCCATGTGACACTGTATGCCTCATGTGTAACACAGCATGGAAGGTCTGGCTCTGTCTCTACCTTTGGTGCTTTATACTACCAATCCAGAGTCATGCGGTCGACTACCTGTAGGTCTGGTCCTCTTGGACCTCTGCGTCAATTGACTGCTGTCAGCTGCAGCAGACTCCACTGCATGTCGACTAGTAGTGGGTTCTACTGCTAGAGATTGCTCAGCAAGGAATCTCTCCACTGGGAGGGCTCGCTCCAACACCCCTGTCTGCGTCATGATGCTGTGAGAAACAACTAAAGCTCAAATATCTCGCCTGATCCCCTGATCGACGGTCCGGGACCTGAAGAACGGGTCCACGTACCATGTCTGTAGAGTAGCGCAAGAGGTCTATGATCCTCACCGAGTACTGTGCTACTGTCATGTTGCCTTACTGGAGATGCAGTAGCTCCTGAATCCACACCGCTCGAAGGGTGGCTGGTACAAACTCAGCCTAGAACAGGCTCTCGAAGTCTGCCCATAGAAGTGTCGCCTCATCGTGCATCTAGAGCATCATGCTCGACCATATGACTGGTGATGCATGAAGGAGGATAGAAGCAAGGATCACCATGAACTTGGCTAGTGTCCCTACCAGTCTTAAGACTCTCACCATAGCCTCCAGCCAATCCTCATCCGCCTGCGGGTCCATCTCTCCGCTGAACCTGGGTGGCCTCTGGGGCTAGAACTCGTGCAGCACGCTCAAGCGGCGTGCACTCTCTACTGCTGGGGATGGTGTCATCGGTGGCCCAATAGGTGGAATTACCGTTGGTTCCTCCCCTAGCACCTCATCCAGAAGAGGGCCCTGTAATGAGACCTCATCTCTCAGCGGGCTGTCAATACATACAATTCACAGGGCCCTAGCTGGTTGTCCATGGGGAGGCATCCTGAAATAAACAGATGCGACACGGTCAAAGACTATACCTGGTGATGTGACCTAGTTTGAGATGACTTTAAAGAAACTTTTGAGAACACACATGCAATCAGTGTTTTCATGCACTGAGTCGGAAGTCAGATGTCAGGGTCCTAGTGTATGGATACGTCGGCCGCCCGCACCAACACTAGACTCCATGAACTAAAGACTACACTTAGTATCCTTAACTCTATTGCTTCAGAGAAAAGAAAATATCAGAGTCCAAAGTTATGAGGTATAACAGACGTCCTCTGATACCAATTTGTCACGAACCATCCTCGGGGCCCGTGCCATGACTACCCAGGCCCACCTTCCATAGGCCAGGGGCTAGCGACTAGCACCAAAGGCGTAAATCCTGTTACAAAGGGGTAGGCATTACCGTTACGAAACGAAAAAACACACACACAACCAAATCACAAGAGGAAGCATATACTGAGTAAAGTAGTATAACAATAGTGCTAAAGTACAAAGGGGCCATAAATACAATCCCAACATAAAAGTATAGCTACAACTGAAAGAAAAGTACAACTGAAAAGACAACAGCTGAAAGGTGAAGCAGCTCCTCGATTGTCCTCCAGATTTCTTCCTGAAGGGTATGTACATATGTCCTCCTCAACACTCCACATCTATCGATTTGCACTGTGTGCCGTAACGCCGAGTTTCCACCTCTGGGTAGCGTCTAGCTTTCGTACACTCTCCCTCGGTCAGTGTTGTCCATCGCCTGCATCCAACACAACGAGGTGCGGGCATAGCCCGTGTAGGGGTGAGTATAACAGTAATCAGTAGGGACCTCGAGACCCTAATGGTATCACAAAATATAACAAGGACAAACCACAAATAAAGATCTAAACAGAAAACCATTACTTAGGTATATTCCCATACATATACCTAAGTTACCAAGTATCCCATCTCAATCATGAGGGAAACACAAAGGTCATTGACTCAGCTCAAACCATAATTTTTATTCACGATGACGAAAACACGTCTGCTATAGAACCACTCCCTTGTTGAGCACATTAGTCCTGTCACAACTCCGAGTTTCAACTCACTAACCCTAGACTGCTGAGGTACTCCTCCTGATGAGTACCGCGTGTCTGCCACCTCACAAAGTAGTACTCCCCACAATGGGTCTTCCACCTCACACAATAGTTCTACCCCTCATAGCCTACAGAGTTACTCCTCCTATCGAGTACCGCGGGTCTGCCACCTCACAATGTAGTGCTCCCCACTGGGCTATACATGTCACTCTGAATCGAATCGGACAAGCAGTCGTCATGTCTCAGCCAGCTAAATGGTCATCGTACTCCGTATGCTCATCTCCAGGAAAATCCTATTAACAAGATACTTGTCGATACTCCAGGTATCACAAAGTCCCACAAATAAGTATCTCAAGGACCACCTCATCAAAGGGGTCTCAATGCAATAGACGTCATTTCAATCGGACACCCAGCGTGTGTGTTATTAGCCTTTTAGTCCCTAGGTCCCGGTTGGTTTCGTTTATGAACCAACCCGACCGTATATCAACTGTACCCCAAATACCCTTAGGGTATACTCAAAGTAACTATTCTTAACGACATTACCGTCGCCGCTGACGGTTCATCAAACAGACATCCGGCCTGAGAGTTATTGGCCTTTCCGTTCCAGGGGCGCAGTTGGTTTATTAGCTAAACCAACCCGATCGTACTCCAAATGCATACAAAACTCATGTGAAGTATTCCAAATGAACCATCTCATCATGAGTAATCCAACGTAGTCTACGTAACGTCAATCGGATGTACGGTCCTCAAGTTATAAGTGTTTCAGCTCCGAGGGCCTGATTGGTTTCGAGTTCGAACCAACCGGGCCATTACCCAAAAATCACTAAAACCACGAGTTTAATATACTGAAACGACTATCTCAATCCAAGGAATCCTATGCAACCATCTGTGCGTCGATCGGAGGTCCAAAACTCATAGTATGGGCGTTTAACTGAAGAAGGTCCGAAAATAGAGGGTCCGGGCCCGGTCCAACCCGGCCCAACACCCCCTGGGTCGGCCGGAACCGGGTCGACCCAACTCGGGTCCAGGTCTGGCCCGGTTGGGTGCGCCCCAGACCGGCTGGCGTAGCCCGGCCCAGTCCGCGTGGCCTAACCCAGCCCGACCGGGGGAGCTGGCTCAGCCAGTTCGCCGAGCGTGTTGCGCCGAGGGGGGGGGAGGGGATGCGGCCCCCCGTTTGTTACCAGCGGCAACAGCTGGGGCCGACCAGCCTCCCAGATCCCGTGCGTCCGCGGGGTTCGGTGCTTCGCCACTGTGGCTGTTTTCCTCGGTGGATTTCTTCCGGTGGTCCGCCGGGTCACCGCCGTCTTCGTTCGCCGGCGACGCGCTCCTCCACGAGCTTCTGCGGGCCACCAGAGTTTCTCCAGTGGTCCGTTTTAGATTCTGACTGCTCCGGCATTCTTCTCGGGTCCCTAACGTTACTACGAAGTCTTCCAAACACTATTTCAGTTCCGTTTCATCATCGCTCGTCAATCCGTGCATATAAAAACAATCTACGAAGAGTATGGGCTTGTTTGTTAGCTCGTGCCCTCTGCATTACAGGCTAAATCCATTATTCATCAACGATAAGGGTATGATTTATTCAAAATAAATCATACAAACACCCTGCAATTAAATATCCATGCACGAGGGTATAAATCACATATAAACTAAATACGAAAAATCCCATCCTCATAAAACGTCGTTAAATGATGGCGAGTCGCGGAAGACGAGTGTCATGGATGATAGGCGTTGTTCCATCAACGTCGGGAAGGAATGAGCCGAGGGTGGTGTTGACGTTATTCTTTCTTCATTCTTCATTGGAGGAAGAGGAAAACTCTCCAAGTGTAGGGCGTCGTGCTTCGCTGCTAGCGTTCCACCGCTTGAAGAAGCCGTCCAGAATTCCTTCCGCTAGCCTCCTTTATATATGAGTGGGAGGTTTCCCCATTGGCACACAAGTCATAAATGGAGGATTTAATACAGAGGGATCCACCCAATTAATCCGATGTGGTGGAGAATTAAAATGGGGAGGAAGTCAAAAAGGTAGTTATTGGCCTGGGTGGTCCCCACATAAGATTATCCTCCAAATTGAGGATATTTCCTGGCAGGCCCCACCATTAATTTACATCAAAAAGGAAATGGGGTGGTTAATGATCGGGTGGTGCCCTCATTAAAAAGGGATGTTTCATCCTCCTCAATTAAAAGGGGTATTTTAACCTAGAGGCTCTCCCTCTTAAATGAGGGGGAGTTAAGAGTTATGATTCCCCTCTCATTAATGGGAGGCCTCGTGTGGTTTCCACCACAATCAACCTCACACGGGAGGTTTGATCCCGGTGGGCCCCACCACCATATCCTCTCATGGGAGTTCAAGGTGTGGGGGTCCCACCCCCAACTCCCAAGTGGAGCTTCTAACCACTATATATGCATGGAACGTGTTTAACAAAATAAAATAAATTGGGAACTTATTTTTTTTATTAACCCACGTAAAATCCCAAAAACAAACTTTCATACGTGATCATCTGTTGTCGATGTGAATGTATTCTTAAGAGAAAACCCGGGCTGTGAGTTCAATGGTGCCTTCGGATTTCAATTCAGAGCATCGGTTCAAAATATAGAGAAACCTGTTCGTTCATTTATTGAACGTAACCGAGATAATCTTCGGAAATTTATTTCGGGCACACCAGGCCTTGGAATCAAGTGCCGTCAGAAGCCACAGGCACGTAAAATTTAAAAAAAAATTAAGAAAAAAAAATTCTTCGAAATTTCATGGTCTTTACAATACCCTTAAATTTACTGGTATTTATATCTCTATTTTATGATCCTTATTTCATGGGGTGTATGTTTTGAATTTTACTAAATCGCTAAGGGAACCTTTCACCCTCTTCTTTTTAAATGACTTCTTTTTTTCTTATGAAATTTAATTTACATCTTATTATGTTGGTATATGTTCATTTATATCATTATTGTTGTAAATTTTATGTCCATGTGATGAGATACCCTTTTCTCTATCATCAATTCATTTTTTGAATTTTAATGTGACACCAGTTGGCTATCATATTTCTGTAAGGGAACAACTTTACCCAATTTCAATAATTTGTGTTAAACTAATACATATTTATTAAGTAATTCTATAAATAAGTGTGAATAAGATATGATTTTTTTACACTTAATATCCACTTATATTGGGTGTATTTATATTTTTCACACAAAATTATGTCATTTATTTATCTTTAATCTAAGGATACCATCTTTTTAAGGGATTTCATCTCAATTTACATTTCATTGAGACTTCCTTTTTTTTAATCACCAATTCACTTTTATATGAGGTATATACTGTCTTTTGGCCTATTATATCGTGATTACATTTATTATCATGATATAATTTTTTTTTATTAAATGTTATTCCTCAATTATTTGTATTCAACCATATCTCATTTTGTTATAAACTCTTTAACTAAAATATCATTTAAAATATTTTAAAGATTTCTTATTATAAATATTTTTCATTAATGTCCATGTTTTCAAAATGGTTTTTAGGATTTATTTATATTGACATTAATGTTTACAAATGATAATTCATTTAAAAGCTTCAAAGTTGTATGGGGAACATTGAGTCAAAAAATATCTTTACTAAGTGTTTTAAATAATATTGAAAATGGTTTGATAAAGCATTGTTTATTTGAATAACTTGATTTGATATATTGTGATTAGAATGTGGAAATTTTATCTTTACATTATGCTTGTGTTATGTGTTATGATTATGTTATGGTTATTTGACATTGTTTACATATACGGGTGGTTCCATGATAAAACTTGGGCGGGTGAGACCGAGATAGCTCTTCAATGCATTGGGTAATGTGATGAAGGTAAACGTTAATGTTTCTCCTAATAGATTTAGTGAATATACTATGATGGGTATTCCAAATGTGACTCCCTATAAAGCTGTTATAGCTACAATGTATTTATGTTATGAATTCCATAAGTTACCTCTATGATTTATGATTTGTGTGTGTTATTCATAAATATTATGATTTCTCAAGGTATGTTATTATTGAAAGTTATGGTTTCATTGATCTGTATTTATTGATGGGAAAATATTTTCCATCCTTATTCTAAAACCCTTACAGAGCTATTTATTGTCCCCCTATGTTTTGAAATGTTTTTTCACAGGACTTAAAGATGAATAGGGTCAAGGATGGGATCATAGAAAAGTCATGCTGCCTAAAACATGAAACTAGACATGTTTTTAAGGATTTTATTTTATGGAAATATGGATACTCAGAAAAAGTGTCTACTTTGAATTTTTTTTTGAAATGTAATGTAATATATATGGCCCAATTCTCAAAAACTCTAAACTTGATAAAATCCTCAATGTGAATTATACATTTAATTCAAGATTATGTAATTTTTAAGGAAGAGTCCTAATAATTTGTATCATAGGATGTTTTAGATAACATTTGAGGTTATGGTGTGCTTTAAGCATAAGTGACATTACCTTAATTGTTATGATTTTAGAAAGAGTCATTGTAATTTTAAATAAATTGAATGAGTTTAAGATAACATAAATGAGTATATCTTAGTATTTACCCTCCTCATAAGATATTATATGATGATTTTACAAATATACTAATACTGAATTTTTTGGTTGTAGTAAATGGATGGGTCTAGAAGGAACCAATGTAATAGAGGATATGAATAAAACTGGGACGGTTTTGTGAATGAGCAATTGATTGAAATGGGAACATCAATGAGAACTCCAATGGTTATTCTCAACCAACTATCTGGAGTTACGATTGCCCACATGAACCATTGTTATTTTTTTAAGGTGTCATATATGCGAGAGAAAAGTACATACGTATAATTAGGTAATAATCATAAAGGTATGTATGTTCAAAAACCTATGTGTCAAGGATGTGGAAAAAACACCTAGGAAAATTATTCAAATGGACAGAAAGATGCTATAGGTATGGTAATGAAGGTCATAAATCAAGAACCAGTAATGGAAAAAGGAAGTGTCTAGTTGACTCCAGGAAAGGGAAAGAAGTTATTTTCGAAGGATCAATTGAATATTTCAAATGTGGTTCTCATGGTTATTATACAAATAGATTTCATACAAAGATAGTTCGAGAATGGGATCAACATGATCATACAAATATATGTTTACCAATTCCTATTAACATTCCAACTGAAGATGAGGAAACTGAAGATGACCAATGAAATGTATGAATTATTTAATAGCTAATGTTTTAACATAATTTAATATTAGGATATGATTAATGATTTTGTTTTTAGGAATGAAGTATTATGGAATATGTTGGAAAAGAATGGATAATGCATCATAAAGAATGTTAAATGAGTAAAAAGAATACATATAAGGGACTCCAAATTTATGGTACATTTAAGGATGATGAAATTATTCAATGTACTAATGATCTATTATTGATGGGATTATATTGGAAGACATTTTATAGTATGTATAACCATGAAGTTTTATATGTGGAAATGTTATTCAAGAAATAATGATCTTTTCTTTTATTGAGTAATGGTTGAAATATTATTTTGGAAGAATCTATGTTTTTGTTGTGAAAAAACGTTGATTAGGGTTATTTATAGAAATGATTAACCTTTCTTAGAGAATATGTGATTAGGTTAATTACACTTTTGTATGAGACTTTAAGAGAAGTCGATGTTTTTGGAGATAAAATTTATGATATACTATGGAAGGCTATGGGATTAAATCCTTTTACGTTTTGGGTTTCAATATTAGGTTGGATTATTTTTAAGATATTTAATGATAATTGTATATTGAATGGTATTTCTAGAACCTAGCGTTCTTTTTGTTGAATTTTGGAGATTTAGAATAGTATTTCTTTTAATAAAGGATTGTCCTTTTGGGGATTATCTGATCTTGTACTAACCAATTTTGGTTTTGGTTGATGTCTAAAGATAGTGAAATATATACATCATCTTTTCTAGATTATGTTTCACTCTAGAATATTATTCTAACACTTCAGGTGTGTTCAAGTCTTCATGATTACTTACTGTTTGGAGAAAAGATGATTGTGTGATAATATTCTTTTAAAGAATGACACACTACATAAAAAGTAAGCATATTTCCATACGATCATAGTCTAGTAAAAAATAAAATTATTCGACTATATGAAAAGGATCTTGAAATAAAAAATCTACAATCTATCTTTATTTAGCATAAATATACCCAACCACAAATTTATGATATTTCGGTGGTTATCATTCTGTGATCAAGTTCTCTACCACTCTCTATTAACCTATGAGAGTTATATTCCCATTCCTATCCATGTTTTCATTAAATCCTAGTATCTATTATCTTGGGTGACCATTGTATATATCTCTCATTATTTTAAATTGATATTTTTATTGACTCTTTTTCCGATCTGAGACTTCCAATTATTTTTTGAGCCCAATTTCAAAATTTTGAGGATGCAATTCAAAAAATGGGGAAAGATGTAATACCCCAGGTAAATAATGAATATGAAATTTTCATATTTATTAATATTTTTGATTTAAATATTAATTTTACTTTAAAGGTGATTCTATGTTCGATGGTGTACCCGATATGAAACAACGGGTTTCTTTGAGATCTTATTTTGCACACAACATTGAGTTGTACTGAATAATAATATAATATTATTATTATTTTAAATGGAAGATAAATCCTAGCCGTTGTAATGGCGGGAAAAACATAACTAACTAAAAAAATATTATACATGTTTTCTAAATGTTTTTAGATTTATCCAATAAACATTAGAGGCTTAAAATGTGAATGAATCTGATTTTAAGCTTAAATACTTTAATATTCTTTATGATGTCGATTTAATGATTTTTAATGGAATAACCTCATTAAATCATGTTTGGGTCAATTTTATATTTTCTATATAACCAAATAAAATTCTTATTTATAATCGGGACATCAAAATTTACTTTGGGTAAATTTTTTGTATTTATCAGACAAAATTTAATTTTTTAGGAACAGTAAAAAATGCAGAATTTTAATTCAAAAATACCTTTTAATATAATTCATTTACATGGTAATGTTATCTTATTAATTGGTTTTATAGTTTAGTTATATTATATTTATATCATTTAATCTAATTATAGTTATTTCAATTAAGTTCACTTTGAAATTGTACATAAACAACTGTCAATCTTTTGATATTTATTATTTCGTAAAAAACACGCTTTTTGTTTTGAAAATTGGAATTAATTTTAAATTAATTAATCCAAATTCTATGTTTTTATTTTGTAAAAATAGAAATCATTTTTGAATTTAGAATATCAAATATATCTTTGGCTAATTTTTTAGTATTTTATTTCAAAAACATCATTTTTTGATGAATATTGAAACCACTACGTAGTAGTAAAAAAATTATTTTTTCATTTAAATGAAATTTTACCACTTATATGAATTAAATATCAAGAATCTGACATAAATGGTTGTTATTACTAAGTAAAATTTGGTTCAATAAGAATAAAACAATTTTCTGGTGAATAATATTTTTTGACTTTTATTTACTGCAGTTAAAATTAAATAGGGTAACTTTAGGTAAAAGAAACTACCATAATACTACAAAATTACATTTACACATGTTCTAATGGTATTGGATGTGTCTTATCCGTCCATGGTAATCCATGGGTTGATTTTGGGTCCCCATGGGGCCACATGAGAGTGATAATGACACTTTATTTTAATAAAATTAAATAAAGATAGAAATGACATAAACAAAAATCTTTTTCTAAATTAACTTTTACATTGTGTTATATAAGCTATAATTTTGACTATGAATATTCTTTGGAAGGAAAAAAATATTTCCTAAATAATGATAATGTATTTATAATCTCTAGACATCAAATAAATATGATTTTTTATGTCATAATAATGATGCAGTGTTTACCTCATTAAAGAATGATTTAAATAAATAAGATTATAAACATTGAAATAATATCCAGAACCAGTCCAATTATTATTGGATGATTTTATTTAGACCATGCGTTATCTTTTATTCTACTTTAATAATTTTTGGAATTTTAGAAACCAAAAATAATTATATAATAAAATAATATTTTTACATTTTCCTAAGGAGACCATCCTCCCACTTATTAAAATCCATAAATTCTAACCAATTCATCACACTTCTCAAGCCCATTGGATTGTCAATCCTCTTCCCAATTAATCTTACAACATCCCTCTCTGCCTCATAAAAGCCTTATCTTAGGCATAAGGAACTTCAAGAAACCCTTTTGGTTCATACTAAATGGTGTTACCCGATTTAAAGGTAATGTTTTCTCTTAACTTTTTTTTTATTTTACTTCTCCATCCCCCTAAAATATTTTTATCACTTTCTATTATAACAAAAATATTATCCTAAATATACTAGGATGTTTTTATATGGAGAATTAAAACTGCACATACAGACACTTCCATCTAATTGGATAATAACATATAGTTTCTGTAGATGGAAAACTAACGCCTCACGAAAAGATGATTGTTCAATTATCTTATACCGCCTCTTATGGTGGCCATTATGATGGAGATGTATTTATATATTATATAATTTATTTTTATTTTTTATTTATTCTTGTGTATTTTTAATTTATATCATACCTTTATGGTTTCCATTATGAGTAAACGTGATTATTTCATTTGAGGAAGTGCAGACTACCACCTTTTCAAAGTGAAATGACTCATTCATACCATACGTGGGAAGAATAAAGGATAGAGTTATTGAAATAATATATGATATTATACTGGATTTATAATATAACTATGTTTCATTATGTTTTCATTCCATTAAAATATAAAATAGAAATGAAAGTAGCGTACCTTCGTACATACGACTTACCAGCTCCTTGAACAGTGCATTTCATTTCAAATATTCAAATGTTATGTACTATTATAAATACATATATATACTAGATATATATGATATATATGATATCTAAATCATGAATATAATATGGAGATAATGTAATCTTGACCACATGGAAAACTTGTAATTATAATGTGTTCATTTTTTTACTCAAGTACCAAATATCGACAAAATGACCATTATTAACATAAATGATTACATAATGTTTATAACATGTTAATAAGTGATATAAAATGAATAATGAACATTAAAAAGGGTTATTAATAAATTATAAATTAACTTAATTTTATTATTCCGGAAGAACAAGGATCAAACAAGTCAAGTCGGACACGAGGTAAGGGGTTTTTTATCTCACTTTTAATTCCATGAGATTTCCATTATTCGCCACTAAATTATTGCATGTGGTGTATTGTATAATTAAATTTGATATATATTATCATGATTTTAATTATATTCTGGTTATTCAGTGAATCATTTGGTGGTTATTATCATTTGTTCATACAAATTGATTGATTTCAACGTGGTAAGGGATTTTCATCTCACTTTTTATTCCCGTTAGATTCATGCTATATTTGAAACTATTTAATTTTGTGTACAGTATATACTGCTCATGATTGTATTCTTTGTGTAATATCCTTTAATTTATGGGTATTTACATCTCTATTTTATGATCCTTTTTTAATGGTGTGTATCATTCCTATGTTACCAAATCGGTAAGGGAACCATTCACCCTCTTCTTTTTGAAAGACTTCTTCTTGTTACGTCTTTTAATTTACATCTTCTTATGTTGGGATATGTTAAATTATATACTTATTGTTGTAAATTGTATGTACTAGTGTTGAAATACCCTTTTATTTCTCATTAATTAATTTTATGAATTTCATGTGATGCTAGTTGGCTGTCGAATTCCTGTAAGGGAACTTCTTCTTCAAATTTCAATTCTTTGGGTTGAACTTCTACATCTTGATTATGTCATGCTATAAATATATGTGAATAAAATTTGATTTTTTTACAGATATATCCACTTATATTGTGTTTATTTATATTTTTCTCACATAATTATTTCATTGATTTATCCTTAATCTAAGGATACCATCATTATAAGGGATTTTGTCTCATTTTATATTTCATTGAGTATTCATTATTGTTATGAACCAATTCACTTTTATATGGTGTCTATAATATCATTTGGAATTTTATATCATGAATAAATTTATTCTATTGATATAATAAAGTTTTTATATAATGTTATTCCTCAATTATTTGTATTCAAGCGTATCTCATTTTGTTAAAAAAATCATTAACTACAATATCATTTTAAATGTTTTAAAGATTTATTATTCTAAATATTTCTCATTAATGTCCATGTTATCAAAAGGGTTTGTAGGATTTATTTATATGGAATCCTTTTTCAAATGATAATTAATTTAAAATCTACAAAGTGGTATGGGACACTTTGATTCATAAATCTCCTTAGTAAATGTATTAAATTGTTTTGAAAATGGTTTAAAAAATCATTATTTATTTCCTTATCCGGATTTGATATATTGTGATTAGAATGTGTAAATTTTATCTCTCTTTTTTGCTTGTGTTAAGTGTTATGATTATGTTATGGTTATTGGGAATTGTTTACGTATAAGGGTTGTTCCATGATAAACATATGGCGGGGGAGCCCAAGATAGCTCTTCAATGCATGGGGTAACAAGACATAGGTAAATGATAATGTTTCTCCTAAGTGATTTAGGGAACATATTGTGATGGGTATTCCAAATGTGACTCCATGTGTATATGTGATAGTTACAATTTATGTATGTTATTAATTCCATAAGATACCTTTATGATTTATGATTTTCGTGTATTATTCATAAATCTTATGATTTTGTAATGTATGTTATGATTGAAAAGTATGGTTTCATTGATTTGTATTTATTGATGGGATAATGTTTTCCTTCCTTATTTTATAACCCTTATTGTGTTTTTCATGCTCACCCCATGTTTTGAAATGTTTTTTCACAGGACTAAAAAATCAATAGTGTGAAAGATGGGATCAAAGAAAAGTCACGTTATCTAAAACATGGAAGTAGACATGTTCTTTTAGAGTTTTTATTTTATTAGAAAAATAAATACTATGTAAAAGTGTCTACTTTGTATTTTTTTGAAATTTAATGTAATAGATATAGCCTAATTCGCGAAAAGTCTAAACCTGAAAAGATCCTCAATGCAAATTATTTATTTAATTAATGATTATGTAATGTTTATGGTTGGGTATTTATACATCATACATTCCTCAATACTGAGAAGGGAGGCCTATATGATACACCAGCTCTCATATCTAATTAGTGATATCAAATGTTTCAACAAAAAAGGTGATTATTACAATTCTTTCATAACCTCTCCACCCAAACGGAGGAGTTACTAAAAAAATAGATCACTATTGATGTGGCTCTATTTTTTACATATTTTTTCCACATCTTTTTAATTTTTTTAATGATTTAATTAATTACATAAGAAATTTTTACTAAATAATTTTTCTTTTGTATTATTATCATTATTTTTGTTAATTAAACTATTTTTATAATTAATTTTGTATTTTTATTATTTAATATAATAATTTTAATCTTACATTACTTTGAAAATTTAATTATTTCTTAATTAGTTTGGTAAATTAAAATCTTCTTGACTTTTTAGTAAATTAACATTTTTATATACAATTATTTAATCATTGTATTTCTATTTGGAAATTATTTTAATATTTTATTCCTGAATATTGATTAATTTAAAAATATAAACTTCATTAAATAATATTTAAAACTATCCTACTTACTCATTAAGTTACGAATTTTAGTTTAAATTAAACAAATAGTTCAATTTTTATTTTATGTATTCAAATAGTTGATTAAATAATTAATTAAGAGTTTTAAAACATTAATTATTTAATCATAAGTATGCAGTTAGATTATTTATTCATTAATATTTGTTTTCAGTCTACTAGTGAGGTATACTAGAGCTATCGGTAACCTATTGGCCACCCATGCTACCCTTTTTCATTTACCGCCTACCATGTAATTAATTAATGTGGTAATTTTAATTCAAGTATTGTATTATTTTAGTTTATCAATTATTAAATTCCTAATTTAAGTGTTATCAATTAATAATTTTTATTGGAATTTTAAAAAGTATAATGTTTAATAAAAACCATGTTTTAAATATATGGTGTTTATCATTCTTTTAATTAATTATTTTAAATATTTTAAATTTTATTAACTTAAGTTCAAATTTAAAGTTTAAAGTATTCATTTTTAATTATTTTTTCCATCTGATAGTTTTTAATGTTACTAATGTGGATTATTCATCTATCGGTGACCTTATTTACACCGTTGACCCTGTTTATTTAATCCATCCTTGACCCTTTTTTCTATTGGTGATTTTTATTTTTGTTGAGTTACGTTTAGCTTTTGAGGTTTAAGACACTAGGGACCCTTATTTTTGTCTATCGGTAGCATTAGATTTTTGAAGCTACCAGTGAATCATTTACTCTTCAATTTCGGTACGGGTAAACTCAATTTTTATCATTCTTGGTAACCTCATGTTTTCAATTAGTGACCTTTCAAAAAATGGTGAGCTAATATTTTATACCCATTGGTGACCCTCTAATTTAATCCTAACGGTGACCCTTCCTTCTCCACGCACAGCCTGACACCGTTCTTCCCTGCTTTCCATCCATCGCTGCATCATCTCATTCATCCTTCTCACAGTTCTTCAATTAAAATCATCATTTATTTCAACCAGATTCAAACCGCAATACACCTATTTTCCAACAAGAAATCAAAAAAAAAAAAAGATTTTAACTCAAAATACAGTTTCAGCATAATTTGTACATTGATTCATAGTTTTCAGTATCAAAACCTAAATAATTAAATCTGAATCAAATCACCCCTCACCATTGAGAGTTATTAGAGTCGCCACTGGTTTCTTCATGAGATAGTGTTCCACGTAGAGGATGATCCAGAGTGTTTTTAAGGGATGAAATTTTTAACCACCGCTCTGCCGTAGTTGAGAACCCTTGTCTTCGCAACTGTTGTGGGAATCTGAGGAGGAAGCCGGTGTCGAGCCGACAGGATGAGCGGATGTCAATGGAGGTGTTGTCATCTTTTCTGCCTCTTTGAAGCCGAGCTGGAGCTGAAGGAGCCACCGTCGAGGGTTCCTTTGACCTACAGTTGAAGCCGGTGCAAAAGCTGTCACATCTGCAGGAGATTGATCTGTTGCAGGTTTTTGCTGGAGAAGATGACCTCCCCCCCAGTAGCGCCGATTTGTAGTGCAGGATACGGTTTAATTAATGAAAAAATTGTAAAAAAAGAAAAAAACATAGATAAAATAATAATATTTTTAATAACAAGGAAGTAATTATGATATTAAATAAATAATAGATAATAACAATACAAATTATAAGACTATTTTACTAAATTAAATATTTTAAACCTAAAATAATAATCTAAAAATAAAACTAATCCACACATGAATTATTTTATAACTGTTTTAATAGATTAAGCAAAATAAATTAGTTAATAAAATAATATAATTACTATTAATCTAATTTAATAATTTAATAAATGTTATACTAACCAGTTTTTAATAATACATACACTAATTAAATAAATTAACTTAATATATATTAAATAACTTAACAAACTAAAAATTATAATAATTAAATTAAATAATTTAATAAATTTTTAATAGATTTAAGATCTAACATAATAATATGAAGTGAATAATTTTATTAAATTAAATAAATATTTTCGATTTAGATATTTATCGATTAACATTAATTAAATTTTTAATAGGTAATATAACATTAAAAATTATTTTTTATGTTGATCCATTTATTTATTTTTTTGTTCTAACTGTGTTGGTTCACACAGGAGCTGAAAATACGTCAAGGTTAACTCAACTAACTCATCTGGTGTTAGTTACGTGAGAAAAACAAGTGCGATGTATCAGTCACGAAAAAACGCACATGTGTGGTGCAACATAAAAAGACGAATTCAAGCAGGAGAAGAGAGTCAGTGACAACTAGGAGAAAGCAATGGGTACTTAAAGTAGAGAAAGTATCAGATTAGGGGGGACTCTCATTGGGATTCTATGGCACACAATTCGAGATAATAACTACTGGGAGACACCAAGAGAGGTACTGCTGACTTGGAGTGCATGAGTATGGTAGAAAATCATGAACATCATTCACAGATGGAAGATTCTTCTTCCAATGCTATATTTTATTTCCAATGTATTTGCTGCTTTTGAATTGAAAATGATCTTTACCTAATTTCTTGTTCAGAAAATTGGAATTTATTTCGGAACATATTATCTTTTTCTTCATTAAATATCATCAAATGTTATTCGGACACATTCAGAACGATTGATTCTGGTTCACAATTTTAATTTATTTCGCACATGAATGCATATTATTTCAAAATTAATGTTTTTTTGGTGATATTTGTTATTGATGTTATTGTGTTAAGACTGGAAATTCGAAATATAGAAACTATCGATGAGATAAATTTGTGTTGACATCTTAGAATCAAATTGTTTTATGTGGTTTTTGAAGTGGAGAGCATCGAAAAAAATAATACAGACTGTTAAATCTTCAGATTAGGAATGATTGAAAACTCATTTTTGAGGGTTGAAATTAATCTTTTGAAGATTCGTTCATTTAACAATATGATTTCAAATCGTCCGAGCTCATTCTGTGATCAATTATCAGAACACCAGATGATATTTCTTATTATATTTAGTCATTACTGTAACATTTAGCTTCTTCATTTTCTAGTTCAATAAATATGAGGTTTATAGAATTAGTGTCTTTTTTTCACATCATAACCATAATATAAAAATATAAAAAGTTGAGAAGTAAAAAAAAATTTCCCACTACTGACAATAGTGGGGGTTTTAAATTTAAAAAACCTTAGAATACACTCACCCTCCTTCTCTGTGGATCGACCCTACAACATTGTGCTAGTTTACAAGAAATAAATGTAATTTTGTGGGTCATGATGGCCTTTGGTCACAACAAAAATTTGGCACCGTTGTCAGGGAAGGAATGCACCGAGAGTATAGGGTTATAATAAAAAGTAAAACAAATCAATAAAAATAGAAAAAAACCGTAAAAACATTTTAAGAAAAAAACAAAAAAACTATGAGCCTCATTGATGATTCTATTGAACATAAAAAATATACTTCACAGTGAACTATTGTGTGTTTAATCCCAACTGGTTTTAGTTTAAAAATTGATGTTAATGAAAACTGGGATCAACTGGGGCCTCACTATGAATGTTGTGGTTGTTATAGGAAAACTTCTTGGATTTGTGTTTATAACCCAACACAAAATATTGTTTACATTGAAGAAGATGAAAACATTGAATCTAATCCTGAATTTGAAGCTAAACATAAATTGATTGAAACCAAATTGGATAATATAGAGGATTATTGGAATTCTTGGTTTAATAAAGACCATGAAATTCAACTTAGAAATTCTCAAGATCAAGATAAAAGAATGAAAATATTATAAAAAATGTATTGGAATTACAACAAAGGTTTATAGAACAAGATGAATTTGATGAAAATGAAAAAGGAAATGTTTATAAATGATTTTAAAATCCAGTGTAAGAGGAAAGTGATAGTGAAACTTGGCAAGAAACCATTATCTATGAAAAATCTGATTTTGATGAACTAAATCTGGAAATAACCAACTCATAGGGTCAAGTGAATAACATTGAAAATCCCAAAAAGAGTTTTTATGATGTTAAGTCTGAAAATTTTGAAGCTAAAATGAAACAGATAAAAAAATAAAGCCGAGTTCTCTTCATAATTCATATATTTAAGAAAAATTACTATTTTAGGAGTTTTGAAAAGGAAGTCACTATGGTAGAAGAGATATTTGAGAATGAAAAATTGAATGTTAAAAACTCTTAACCCAAATTTTATGAATTTGTGAACAATGAGTTTGAATTTGAATTGGGGAATATGTTGGATGAGAACCGTAATTTGGACATTCTCTAATCTAATGTTTTTGAAACTCAAGTGAACACTTCTCTTCCCTGTTTGGAACTTTTAAACCCAATAATTTAATAAATGTTGATGGATGGTTAGGATGAGGGAATGATATTTTATGAAAGGATATCTGATGAGTTTTCATTTCCCTATACCCATAACAATCACTTTTCTGAAATGAGAGTTGAACTGGAAAATAGTATTGTCACACATGGGGATAAATGGTTAAATTTTTACAATCTGAAAATTGAGTTTATTTAGGCTGAATTAAACATTACTCCCCCTGACTTGAACATCTTGCATCACAATACTAACTTTCATTTGGAACGTCAACTTTATAAACATGAACAAAAATTATAGGTTGGACACACAATTGAATTAAGAATAATTGATTTGTTATAAACTATGGATGTTCAATGTGAGTTAACATATGAGAATATTTTGGAAGAGATTTACAACATTGTTAGACCTGAACCTGTTTGTGATCAAATAAATTCTCTTCCATTTTTTCCACTTTCATCATCAATTGTGTTGGGTCATGAGTCTTCTCATGATAAAGAAATTAGTCTAGATAGGGAATCAGACTTGAGTTTCATAGCATATGATTATGTTCATCACTTCAATGAATTCCCTTTTGAACCTACTAATCAAAACATAACCATTTTCAGCCTTAAATTTGAATCTGTTAATGTTGATGTTGAGAGAGATTGCAGTGAGGATAATCTATCCTCCTTTAAAGTACCCAATCCATCGCTATGTCTACCCAAAAATGATAATTTTGTCAAATCTGAATTAATTCTGGAAGTTGGCAGCACCATGTCCATAATTTCTAAAGGTTTATTTTTAGGAATTTTTGCTGCTTATGAGAATTTGTTTTTGGTTTATCTATTCTCAGGTGCCCACATATTAAATTCATCCATTAAGAACAAATGGGCCAAACATATGTGGTGTTTCATATTAAATAAAACCACACCCACCTATTGACTACAATTATTATCTAAGTTAGTCTGGTTGGGGACTATAAATCTAGCACTTCATGGGAGGCAACCCATTTTTTTTTGTGTTTATAAATAATTTTTTTTAACTAAGTAAAGTCCAACTTTACACTTTAAAGTAAGTTCATCATGGGAGTTAACTCACGTTCTTTCTTTTGCGCTTTCTTTTATTTCTGTTCTTGTTTTACTTTGAATAATGTGACATTTTTCTACCTTATGTTGGATATGTCTTTGCTATAAATTTTTGTCTCTTTCTGTTTTCCTTCTGATTTTTCAGATATTGTTGTTGATGCCATATAGAGATTGGAATTCCCATGCTGATGGAGTAATGATAAACTTATTCAGGGATGTGTTCTATTATTTATATTGTATTCATATTTTTCAATACTCCATATTCACTATAATATAATTCACTGCTATGTCACAGTAACATCCATCGATGATACTATGATTGTTAACTTTAAAAATATTCTTGTTTTATAAAATCTTCTACATATTTGTTGGAAATTCTTCTGAATTTCTTGCTTTACTGGGAATTTCCATTATTATTGTAATATAATATGCATGTACATCGTTATTGAAAACTAAATTTCATTGTTATTAAGATCACTCACTTCTTGGAAAAAAGTGGGGGGGGGGGGGTACATGCTTTTGGTCTTTTGAATCTACTTGTATCTTTAGGGTGTTTTGCCGGAACTTTGTCTACTGTATTGAACATCGAACTGAATTATAGTTTTTGAACAATCTTACATCCAACCATTTTTTCACCCTAATGTTACATGCTATTCATAAATTGAAATGAAAATCCTTGATGTTTGACAAAATTGACAATGTGTCTACTTGTTTATGAACCTGCTAATAAGTTATTCTTTGTGGAAAGAAATATTCTTGAACTTCATGGAGACCCTTTATACACATCATCTATCTATTTAATTTAAAATCATTTTCGAACATTAAATGATTTTATTTTATTCTCTACTATGTAAGTAAACATTGGGGAAACTGTTGTATTTAAAGTGTGGGGGAGGGGGTCAATTCTTGACTGAGCTAAACCATGCTTAATAAAAGCCAATAAATTCCCACTTTATATCAATGTTTTTGAAAAAAATTGGTAGAAATTTTCAAAATTATTTTATAATTTTATGTTTTTTATTGTCTATCTTTTGGGTCTTACCTTAGAATGATACTTATTTGGTAGTTATGTTGGGCATTGAGTCTATAATTAATGACAATGGATGATTGCTGAGTGATATCCACTTAGTGGTTTAATGGATATCATAGTTTAGGTACATTCTTTTAGAGTGATATGGGTAACCTGTTTGTGGAATTATGATCATAGCCCTTGGAACTGTATGTTTGGTCTTTCTCCTAGGGGACTCATTTCTTTTTAATTATAAAAGTAATTACTTTAATGAGACAATTTAAATAGTTTTTATAACAATCTTTTGAAACTAGAGTAGTCTGGGCATCTTGGATCCTATGGTGTGTCTCTGAATCCCAAGAAGATGGGCGCATTAATATTTACTAAAATCCCTCTCTTCACCTTGAATAAGTGCATATGAACAGTACTTAGCTCATGAAACATGGCTTGGTAGAAATAAATAAATTTTCTAGAGTAAAAAATGAGTAAATTAAGGTGAGGGGAATGATAAACACCATATGAAGAAGGGGAAAATTGGTATATATGATATTCATTTAGGTTTTATTAATAAGGTGATTTGAAAGAAATATTTATTTTTAGAACCTAGGTGAAAAATTAAATTACCAAGTTCCTCGGTTAAGGTCATAATTCCATTGATATTTTACCTCATGTCATTTTTGAAATTTTAATATAATACAGGTTTCAAATAAATCATTAAGTAGGTTCACATATGTGGCATGAAATCTTCTTTTATGGATGGTCTTCGCTTTCTTAATTACCCTTGAGTATTTTTTTTGGGAAAGATTTGATCTGACAATTTATTTTCTATAGCCTAAATCAACTATAATGAAATCCCATAGTCACTTATTATCGTATGCATAAAATCTATTTCTTCTTTGAGAAGTGATTAACCTTTTCACAATCATATACACTCTTAAAAATCCCACATAATCAAATTTGGGTGCCCGACTACTACCACACCTTCCACATACAAACAACTATTGATCAAGATGGTCTCATAATGATCTTTGTATTGTTCAATCTAAATATAATCATGGAAAATATAATTTAATGATAACATAATAATGGTTTAGTGATCATCACATTCTCCACAAATTTCTAAAACACATGCTCAACTCATATCCCCTAATATGGGTATAGTTGTCTTGTATTGTCCATTGGTATGTGGATGTTACACCATTATCAATCTCAACTGAATCTTTATGGATTTATCCAAGCCTTTTCCAAATGTGTTATATGAGACACACATCTCTGTATAACTCAATTCTCAATAGAACTACATGTTGGTGTATGATCTCTCAGAGATAAATCATTCTCAACTCCTATACTAATTGAGTCTATCAGATCGGTATAATATTAGAATATTTTATTAACCAATTTAGATTCATCAAGAATATGTCATTAATCCTTGGGGTCCTAGATAACCCCATAAAAAAGTCTAAGGTGAAGTCATCCCACTCCTTCATAGGTATTAGGAGTGGTTTCAGTAACCCACCATGAAAATTGTGCTCTCTCATCACCCACTAATAGGTAACACATCATGAGACAAAAAATGAAATGCCTCCCTTCATCCCTGATCACCAGAATGGTTTTCTAAAGTCACGCTACATATTGGTCTCACCATGATGTAATTCCCAACTAAAGGTATGAAAATAAATCATATCTTCTTATCTAATGGATACTAGTACTACATCAATCATATGTACCATGATGAAATTTTTATCACCCAATGAACATATCATTATTGGGCCACCCCCAAAAAGCATCTACCTTACCAAAAAAACATTCTTGGTCCAACTCCTGACCTGTATTCACTCTGACCAAAAGATAAGGCTTAATCAGAAAAAGTGGAAATTCATCCATCATTGACATCTAAATAATTGAACCTACAGTAAGAAAATAATATAATCATGTGACACTACTTCTCTAAAGGAATCTCATAGATATCCTACACATCATATGACTTATTCTAAGAGAATCAACAACGATGTAACCTTCTCTTAGTACAGATTCCATATAAATTTCAAAGATATACGAATACATAAAAATTAAATTATATCTCAATTTTAGGGCCTTTTATTTGATAATATAGAAAAGGATCCTATGGTCCATATAGATAACAACTATCATTCTTAAGAGGTAATGTATCCAACACCATAGATAATGAACCACACTTAACAAATACAACTCATCCAAATGTACCTTGAGATCCATTAGCGCAGTTAGTGACAATCGATACTTGGGGTAACAAATAGGTAGTGCACCAGACAAGAATTATATCATTTTCACATGCCGATCCTTCAGAAACTATACATTTTCAAATATTACGAAACAAAATTCAAACCATTATTCAAAATCCAGAGGGACTATTGTGCCCTGGACGGATGAAGAATACTAGAGATGAAGTAATGGAATATTTGAAAATAGGTATGACTCCAATGACTATGATAGGAACTAATAAAAATAATTCTGGATGATCTTTCTCATCTTCCCATATCATTGAGATGATACATGAGAATAATCATCCAGATTGTCTTAAATGTACAGGGGTAATGCTGAATCCTCATCCATTTTGGAAGAATATTAGCATGCTTCCTAGGTAGTCCCTTGATACTAACTCGAGGTGACATATTCTAAAAGAAAAGGAAGTCACATAAAAAATAAATAGGGCCATTGGGAAAAACCCAAATCATTACACGGGATCACACAATGATTATATATGGGATCAAGAAAAGTTCTATTACTATACTGCCCTTAACCCTTGGTTTTCCCTTCCTAACAAAAACCCCTGTTTCCATCAGTGTACATTAGTCAATGACATAATAAATATAATAACACAACAACATGATCATTTTACCTAATTATTTCCAATAATTATATATCACACTACATGGAAAGATAAAAATATAAAATATAGAAAATATCCCAAATAGGTAATAAAAATTAAGGACTTCAATTAAAAACTATTATGAAGAACAACAATTGGTATATATGTGGCATGTGAACCACTGTTCCTATCCATGATGCATGAACCTACCTAAAATAAAACAATTCACAAATCAACATCATGTGAATATCCCATGGAGGGATTAATCATTAGTAATATACAAACATAAATTACCCATTTTATAGAGTCTGATAATTCCACAATATAGTGATGTCTTAGAACTCACATAGTACATTTTCCTAAATACAAAATTTCTCATCTCCTATCTAAAATATCCAAACCCAATGAAATAGAATAATGATTAAATTAGTCCTAGCCCTCTAATATCATTTTATAAAATTCAACATGAACCCCTGAGTATGATTCATATTCTATATAACCTCATACCCACGTCTCTAAAGTAAAGAGGCTACCAAATACAACAATTATCTTTTCCCATATGTTCAGAGAATATACAATATTTATTTTTTACATGGATTGATAGTAATCATTAAAAATTAATACACAATTAGTGTAAATGAAAAATATGAATAAATTAATTCCATATATCAACAAATTCAAAATGGTTAATATTTTCTAGATTATAAGTGGTAGGTATATAGAAGGCATGTAAATGAACAAACATAAGGGGGTATTATGGTGTCTTCCTTTGTCACATCTATCTCCATTCTCTTTAACTCAACTATCCACCATAGGGTCGTTTCCCATATTCGGATCTATTGTCTTGAAATATACAAGCACAAAGAAACGTTTGAATATGGTTTGAGTTCAAGACTCAGTAGGATTCCGCTAATGAATCCATAACATTTTGTTCACAATAATAATTGTGTATTCCATAATTATGATCACATATTGATAAGAAAAAATATAAAATCCATATTCATGTAGTCATATGATAACCAAGCTACAAAACCCAGCATTGTACCGACTTCAACTCAATTCCAATTGAATAATCATAGTTTTCCTAGAATCAATTATTCCCAATGACAGTAATGAATTAAGATACTCATCCTTTGTGGATAATTATACTCAACAATATTTCTCATTTAGAATGATATGTTCTTTGTATCCCCTAAGAATCGAGAGATACTCTATATCCCTAAGCCATCAAGAAACATACCACTTTCCAAACGATATTCATTTATTTCATAAACCCATTTTACTAGTAGAATCAAGGATTGGTCATGAGGAAAATGAATATTTCTACTCGACATCATGAATTTATGCAACTATGAATCACTTCTCTTCAGGAATGATATTTTTTCATCATCCACTAGCCCCTGAGATCTACTCTACATCCCTAATCATAGAGTATCATTCCCATTGGAATTATCTAATAATTGAGTGCATCACATGGAGTTACATAGGAATTATCGTATCCCTTCCCAATGCATTGGTCCCTCATTGTCAATATCACCTGTCATACAAACTCCCCATTAAAGGGTTAACATGTCACGATTGTACACATGTATTGGGATCTAAGAACAATACCTAAAAAATATACATAACATGGTCAGATACATGAGAAAGAATATCATATCATCATACCTAATGTCTCACACAAAATACATGTAATCGTAATCGATCATGAAAAATAAGATACAATGTAATCCATGAAAAAGTTCAAAATAAGGTTATGAGGAATACCTATGTAATGACCAAAACATTTATTAATGAAAATTTTTGTTGAGGTAATTAAATATATTATTATGTAAAATGGATATATAACATATGAACATCCTTGGTTTTATATTTTTGGTCTTTAAAATAACATTAATAATTGTAACCAATGCTAATATAGCCATTGAATATTGAGCCCATGATTAGTATATATATTGGGATTTAACAAATACAATTTACATAGAAAAACGAATTAGTGGCTTCATCTAGTAGAATTTCTCCACACAAAGCCCATTTTTCAGATATTAGAAAAAGGTAGCATCATTGGGCTTCGATCATGACTAATCCCATGTCGAGCTTCAATATTTTATGTAGGAATGGAATCACCTATGGTAGAAGTGTAAGTTCATAGAGATTACCACCCGAGTGATGTTATCTAAGCCACCCCAAAAGTTTTTCATCGTCGCTCACCGTACCATTAGGATTTATGTGGGTGATATAAGGGGTTATGTAATAAGACCCCAACACTATGAGGATGTTCATTATTTTTTTATAGAATAATGAATATACATTCTAATTATTATTGTTTCATTGTAAATATTTTTAATGTAGAAATAGTATTTTTAAGTTAGTACTCCATTAAGAAATATATTTTTATGAATTTTTGAATTTTTGAATTAAATAATATTTTAATAAAATATTATTACAGAATAATTTTTTTATATATAAATTATCGTATAATTTTTTATAAATACAATTATAATTTTTATTATAGTTTTAAAGTTGTTTTCTCAAAACCCATGAATATAAAAAATTTCATGTTTTTATTTTAAAAGAAAAAATTCTACTATTTAAAAAATTATTCATATTAAATGAGTATTATTTTTGGAAATAGGTTGTAAAAATTTTCCAACAGTGATATTTTCATTAATTTTTGAGATGGTATAATGTTGGGTAAAAATTAAATACACTTTAAATATATAATGTGGTTTGTGACAAAATAATGAACCAATAGTGATGTAATAATATAATATTAAAATAATTTTTTCCCACTATATGTTTTATCTTTAAAATAATATTATTTTAGATGTTTTTTTATTTTATGGTTTCTTAGTGGACACCCCAATAATTATAATACATTTTGATTTCTAAAAAGATTTCCTTGAGAGTGTGACTCATATACACATAAGAAAGCCTAATATTTTAAGAATTTCAGAAATTGGCCTTATCAAATAATGTTTGCAACTCCATTAAGGATAAAACCTTTGGAAGAAACCATGGTTTGGATTGTGGTATGGATTAATTTAATATGTTGTACCTAAAACCTAAATAATAACATATTCTATCACTTTTCCTATATAAACCCACCCAATGTCCAACTTCCCTTCACTAAAAACACTTGGAGAACGTAACTAATATTATCTTATCTCTCTAGTATCATCCAAATGCAACCTAATATCCCATGAAGCCTCTCAATTGTTTTTGGATAACACTTTCACATAAGGGATTTGTTCATTTATCGTTTTTTTCTAATCTTTATTATGTTGTTATAAAATATTTTCAATTAAAAATGTTGGGGTATGTTTTTTCCCCTCCCCCATAATGACCTACTTATATTTTAATAATGATAGTTCAATTTCTCTCGCATTAATTCCTCCCATGTAAACCTTTTACAATGCTAAAATTATTTATGGAATTTATCTCTTCTCTTTTATATTCAAGCAATTATTTTTAATTATGAATCTAAATTCCATTAAATATCTTGAGAAATTAATCTATATGACTCCATTACTGTACATATTATGAGACACCCCTTTCTATCTCATCAACCATTATTATGAATTCTTACATCATGCTGTTATACAGCAAAACTTTCACCATGATATTTCAAGACAAAGTTTTTGGGTAGTGAATACAATGCCCATTTCTATATCAGGGGTATTCGCCTTTATTCACATATACTTATGGATTGATGATTTTAATATATAAATTTCAAATTTTTATATTGTGTAATAAATTATGATGTTTAATGAATCCATGTTATATGATCCATGTGTGACACTTATGCATGAAAGGAAATGATTAAGAATGGTGTGCCCTAATAGTGCTCAAATGTATTGGGTAAAGATTAGTATCATGATACGTCAAGTGCAATGAGGATTTACACTTTATTATTCAATTTCAAATAGGTTTTACTCATTATCCATGTCCAATAATCCTTGTCTCATGCAAATTTCATGTAAATATTTTTTTTGCCACATCCATGTTATGATTATCATTCTATATCATGCCTTTATGTTCATGCTTCTCTTGTGCTCCACTAATATTCCTTTTTCCGAAAATCTATTGTAATATTTATGTTATGTTTTGTATACTCCCCTACTAGGTTTTATAGCTCAACCTTTTCTTATATTGGTCCTCAGGTTATCCCATGCAATACTACGTTGAATGAAATGTTGTGGTCATATAAATGAAGGTTACAATAAATATGTTTAATTTTATACTACAAGTTGTTATGTAATGTTTCAAATTTACCATGAAATTAGACCCCTATATCATCGATGATGTATTTAGCAAATTTTTATGTAATAAATCATAATTAAGTGTATAATAAAGTGGAGGCTTTTATAGATGGTATCAGAGGGTAGGATTAGTAATTTATGGGATTAGGAATAGAAAACCCCGGGAAAACCTTAGGGATAAGACTAAGTATAAAAATAACATCTCTAAATTTCGGTCAGTACATAATAAGTGGTTTATTAAGAAAATAAATACCTATCTATATACGAACAAGTAGAGGTGGCTTTGGCACAGATGTATATAGGGTTAAACTCGAAAACACTACTTTGAGATAGAATCGAATGGGAACTAGTGCATGACAACAATCCTTGATCCACTCTTGGTTATGACACTCGTATGGGATATGAATTGTTAAATTCATGAGCTTATTGTGTTCCATTATTAAGGGGGAAAATCACTTAAGAATTCATAATGGGATGTAGATCATAGATAACAAATATTGAAGCCTATAAATTCATTTTTTAAGGAAATAAAATTAATTTATAAGATATACCATTTTGTTATTATATTCCCCTTAATGTGTTACCCCAACAATTCTTTTTATTCCATCCAATGGCTGATAATTGGAATACTTTTGCTGACAACTGATATGAAGATGAATGTGATTACTGTTCTAATTATATGAAAAAACCAATGGGTGTGGGAATCACCATCATTGTCACAATACTCTAACAGTTAACTCATGATTCGAATAGAAACATGGGTCAAGAGGAATGGTCAACCTCCCCCTCCCCTATGAATGAATAAGTTGTAATCGAGAGCTTCATGGGAAAATGGCCTCTTACTTTAAATTGATCATCTGATCCATCAATAATCGAACAATGGATCAACTACATTGAAAATATCTTATCTATCTCACAATGTTATGAACAAGAGATTTTTTTTAACTTCTTATTGTATTGAGGGTGAAGCTAACAAATGGTGGAAATTGATAAAAAAAAATAAGAAGCTTGAGGAAGATATCAAGGTGTTGGAATGGAAGGATATTCAAAAACAAAATCGATAATTTTTTTCTGAGCACCCTCCAATATTAGATTGAAATGGAATTCCTTACCCTAAAAAAACATGACGAATCCATCATAGATTATGAAGAAAACATCACAAGGCATGCATGATAAACCTATTTGTTTTTTTTTTATCCTGAATGCATGGTGAACCACTTCTTTGGTTGGATAAAACCCATCCTATAGAAATCCTTAGAGATCCGTGTCATTGATATATATGAGTAAATTGTTCAATGTGCCCCCAAAGTAGAAATAGAGATCAATGAATCTCAAGGGTATCATGGGGATATGAAGAGGAAGGTGTACAATAATTCTGGTGGTCTAATAGATAAATCCAATGGTTCCTAAAAATTTCATCAACTCACTTTCTAATGG
Source organism: Viscum album (assembly GCA_963277665.1). Taxonomy (NCBI): domain Eukaryota; kingdom Viridiplantae; phylum Streptophyta; class Magnoliopsida; order Santalales; family Viscaceae; genus Viscum; species Viscum album. The sequence continues at coordinate 1,331,598,905 of OY728148.1, read as the reverse complement.
AGCCAAAAGAAGCAACCCATAAATTTCTTGAAGGGGCGAGGAAATGCTATAGGTGTAGAAGAAAAGGGAACCTAGCTATAAGTGGTCGACAAGAAAAATCCACAGCTACGAAAGAGGAGAGGAACACTCTGTTCGACCCTATACACGTTTTTCATTGATTCAACTACAAAATAAAAAGAGAACTTTTCAAACCAGTCCCCGAAGATAAGTGTTTTTTAGGGAACAAAAAACCTCCAAGGCAGAAAGGAAGAGCTTTTTCCATCACTACCACTAAAGTGAACCTCAGAAATAATGTGGTGATAGGTAAGATGGTTATTTATTCTAGAATAGAAAACATATTTTTTTATTATTTTTCTATGAATTATTTTATATCCTTTATGTTTAGTATAACAATCCCAACACCACAAAAAATCATGGTAGTAAAGATGTCATTGACAATAGTAAATGGGGAAATCATTGCATCCCATGAATATATCTCATCTCCATTAATAATTTGTGGATTGAACTTCCCGAATAACCTTTTCATACTCCATCAGGTGTAATTTTATTCAATTCTTGGAATGGATTGGAAATCTCTATATAAATCCAATAGAGATTTCCCAGAGAGGTAAATCACTCTCCATATGGAAAATCTACCCCCAATTCTATACAAGTTCATGGATGAGGAATAAATATAAATTAGAACCATAATATCAAGCAATGATACTACTGCCCTATGAGAATGTGTATCTTGCTCAGATGATTGAGTCTAAAGAAGCAACAATCCTTGAATACATTCATATACATATGGAATTCGTTGAACTGTTTCCTGATGAATTTCCTTATCTTCCTCCAAGAAGATATTTTGAATTTTAAATTGATCATATACATGTGGCATTGCCAATATCAATAATTCCATATATAATGGATGTTTTGGAGTATGAAGAGATGAAGAAAAAACTATAGGAGAATCTGGATAAACGGTTTATATGCCCAAGTGCTTCACCTGGGGTTGCTCTAGTCCTATTCATTATGAAGAACTATGGGTCAACGCACCATTGAATTGATTATTGTGAGCACAAAAAACCATGATAAATAACATGTATCCTCTAACATGAATTTATGACTTGTTCGATCAGTTATGTGGACCACAATTCTTCTACAAGGTGGATCTGTGGTTAGAATATTTCCAAGTAATGGTGAAAAAGAAGTATATCCCCAAGACTGCTTTTCGTACAAGGTGTTGGAACTATGATAAATAGTAATGCCATCCAGACTCACTAATTCTCTAGAAATGTACGTGGACATGATGAATAGAGTCTTTTGAGATTACCATGACATATTTGTGGTAGTCTTTATAGATGATATTAAAATATGCCAAAAATCCAAAGAAGCATGAGGAGCACTATATCATTGTATAAGAGACCTTGAGAAAGGAGAAGATCTAAGAAAACTATAACAAGTGTGAGTTTTGAGTGAAGGAAGTATCATTCATGGGTCATATCGTCACATGAAATAGGTTATATATGGATCCATCTAAGATGAATGAAATTGAGGGATGACCGAGGACAACATCTATGATAAATATTCATAGTATCCTTCTGTTACGTAGATATTATCACTAATTTTTGAGAAAATTGTTATGATTTTAAAACCCTCTTACCAAGATATCCCGGATGGGAGTCAAGTTTAATTGGACTGATGATTTTAAAGAGAGCCTCAAGGAGTTGAAGTGGAGGATTATCACTGTGCCCGTTCTCATATTAGCCACAGGTGGAGAACTTTTGGTGGTATTCAGTGATGCTTCAAAGAAGAGAATGTTCTATGTGTAGATGAAAAATGAAAAATTCATTTTCTATTCTTCATGAAAATATAATGTTCATTTGAAAAACTATCCAACACATGATCTGGAGTTGGTTGTAGTAATCTTCTAATTATTTTTTTTGAAATATTACATATTTTAGGGATTACTGTGAAATATGTATGGATCACAAAACCCTCTAGTATATATTCACACAGAAAGCGTTGAACTTGTGACAACAATGATGGTTAGAGATGATCTAAGACAAGGATTTCATAATCCATTACATCCCTTGGAAAGAGAACATGATGGTAGGTGTTTTTTATAGAAAGGAATCAGTGATTCAATAATTTATTAAAATTTAAAAGGATTCAATATTTTTAGATACGATGAAGATGAACATGGATATCAAAAACTCGGGAAAATCATAATCTTTTCACTACTTATTTCTGAACCACATCTTTTGGGAAGTTAATAGGATTCTCAATAGGATGATGTGGGAATTTATAAGAAAGTGGAAACTATCATAAAATGGAAATCATTATATTTTAATGATAATGTACAAGGAATTATGTGATTTGGGACAAGACTATGTGTGTCTTCAAATCCAAAGTTGAAGAATGATCTTCTAGATGATGCACATAGATCTAATTTCCTCATTTACTCAAGAAACAAAAAGATGTATTAAGATCTCTTAGAGCATTATTAGTGGGATAACATGAAGAAGGATGTCGTTGAGTGTACGTAAAAGTTTCTGGTATGTCAGAATATAAAGGCCCAGGGGTAGGAGTATAAGGAGATGAAACAACCATTACCCATACTAGCATGGAAATGGGGGAACATCACACTGGACATTGTCACCAGAAATCAAAAGACATCCAAAGGAAATAATTCTATCTTGGTTGTTGTGGATAGTCTTACAATGACTACACTCCTCATTGAAATTCGAGAGGATTTCTCATTGGATCAACTGAAATATATATATATCATAGAAGTGGTAAAGATTCATGCAGTACTACTATCTATTGTATCCGATCAATATATGAGATTCACCTATACATTCTAGAAGATTATTCAACATGACTAGAATACTAAATTGAACTTCAGTATGACTTTTCATCCTCAAACTGAGGGCCAGTCTGATTGAACTATCCAAACACATGAGGAAATGTTGATAAAATTCTCATTGGAATTCAATGAAGGATGAGATCAACATATTTCTATGGTTGATTTCACATAAGAAAATAGTTTCCACTGATGAATCCAAATGGAAACTTATGAAGCCATTTATGGGAATAGGTGAAAAACACCCGCATGAAGGCATGAAGTTAGGTTCTGAAAAATCAAAGGTCCTGAAATGGTCGATGAAATGGTGGAGAATGTTAAGATACTCCAGCATCACATTAATCATTATTATGTCATCAAAATATCTATGCGAATAATCATTGACAAGACCTAGAGTTTGATTATAGATACATGGTATTCCTCCACATATCATCATTTAAGAGATTTAAGAGAGTTGGGAAGAAGGGAATGATTATTCTGATTTACATGGGCCCTTTTGAGATCCTTGATCGTATTGGTGAAATGTCTTATCTACTAGAACTTTCACGGAACCTATCTCATGTACATGATGTATTTTATGAATTATTCTTGAGGATGTACATAACTAAACCATCTCATGTACTCAATACTGATGTGGTACCATTGGATATTGATCTCTCCTATGAAGAGAAGCCAATTAATATCTTAGAACAAATGGAAAAAATTCAATGAAATAAGAAAAAACCACCTGTCAAGGTGTTTTAGAGAAACAAAAAGTTTGAAGAAGAGATGTGGGAATCAGAGGAAGTGATGAAGAAGAGTTATACTCATTTGTTTTAGTGTGGGAAAAGGAAAATTTGAGGGTAAAATTTCTTAAGGGGGAGGGGGAATCGTAACAACCAAAAAATTTATTAATGATAATTCATCTGGATCTAATTAAATTTATTATAATTTAATTGGTTATATTACATATGAACATACTTGGATTTATATTTCTAGATTTCAAAATACAGTTACAAATTGTTACCATAGATAATATATTCATTGAACAGTTACCACTTGATTATTAGAAATATAGTGATTTACAAAATCCAGTTATCTCAGAAAAATGACGTGATTGCCTCATCGTGTAGAAATTCTCTATATGAATCCCATCTGTTAATGTTAGGAAAGGCTATAACATCACAGTTCATTTCTCTTGACCAAGCCGAAGCCAAGCTTCAATATATTATGCTCATACGAAATCACCTATATGAGAATTAGAAGTTGATAGAGAGTAGAACCAGAGCGATGTTATCAGAGCCACCCCAAGAGTTTGTCACCATCTCACACGTTACATTTAGGTCTTATGTGGGTGTCATAATGGGTTATATAAAAAGTCCATATAACTATGATTATGTGAATTATTTTTTAATAGAATAAAGGATATACCTTGAATTTATTATTTTTAATTGTAAATTTTTTAAAAGAACATATACTATTATTAAGTTATTATATAATTAAGAAATCTATTTTGATTAATTTATGGATTTTTGAATTAAATAATATTTTAATAAAATATTATTACTAAATTTATTTTCATTAAATTTAAATTATAGTGTAATTTTTATGAAAACAATTATAAATTTTATTAAGGGTTCAAACTAATTTTTTTTAAACCAATGAATTATCTATTAATTTTGGTTTTTGTAATAGCAAAAAATCAAATATTTATAAAATTATTTATATAAGTTGAATATTATTTTTTGAATCATGGTGTCGAAATTATCCAAAAGTGAATGTTTCTGAATTTGATGTGACAATAAATTTTTTTGGTAATAATTAAATACCGTTTAAATATATAATGTGTTTTTTGAAATAGTAATGACCCAATAGTGATGTAATATAACACTATAAAACGTTTTTTTTTCTAATATATGTTTTACCTTTAAAATAATGTTATTTTAGATCTGTTTGATTAATTTTCTGGTGCCTTAGTGGACACTCAAAGATATGTAAAACATTTTAACTTTTTAAATCATTTCCTTGATAGTGTGACTCACCACCATATAAGCAAGACTAATATTATAAGAATTTCAGCCATTTTACTTATAAATTAATGTTTTCCACTCCCCTTTGGAAAAACCCATGGAAAAAAATTGTGGGTCCATTTGAGGTTTTGATTAGATTAATGTGTTGTCCAAAAACCTAAATAATAACAAATTACCTCTCGTTTCCTATATAAAACCTCCAAAGATCCCACATACCTTCACTTAAAACCACTAGAAAACATCCTAAATCTACCCTCATTTCTGTTGTATGGAAAAGGCTCCCTAATCTCCAAGGACGCCTCCCCCATGCCTTTGGATCACACATTAATGTAAGGGATTTATTCCTTTCTCAATTTTGTCAAATTTTTATTATGTAAGTATACCATTTTGTTTTCAATTACCAATGTATGGGTATTACTTCATAATTTCACCATGAATACCTATATATGTTTTAATGATGATTGATCTCTTTATATCTTATTAATTTTTCCCATGTACACCTGTTACCATGCCGAAATTCTATAAGGAATTACATTCTTCTCATTTTAATTCAAAAAATTCTTTTTTATTATGAATCAATGATCCATTACAAATATTGGTTCATGTATCTATATGGCCCTCCTTATTATCCATTTCATTTACATGTTATTAGATAACCCTTTCTCTCTCATCAACCATTTTTATTAATTCTTATGTCATGCTGTTATACTACCAAAAGTGCACTGCTATTTTCTTATCCAATGTCATTGTGTAGTGAATTCCAAGAAAATTTCTCTATCAATGGTATTTAACTTTATGCACATTTACATATTGATTATATAGTTTCATTTATGAACTCCACATTCCTTTTTCGTGGAATAAATGATTATGTTTAATTAATCCATGTTATATATTCCATGTGGCTCACTTATGCATGAAATAAATGATTAATAAGGGTGTGCCTTGATAGCACTCTAATACATTGGGTATATATTAGTATCATGATACATCAAGAGAAATGATGGTCTACACATGATAAATCAAGTGAAATTAGGGTTTAATCATATTCCATGGGAAATGATCCTTATCTGTAGAGACCTGAAGCTTGACGTACATGGAAAATACATTACTTTTGTAGATTACTTAATACATAACAAAAACAGACACACAAGGATCGTAATAGTTTAGTGTCTTTGGAAACTCAGAATATAAAAATCTAATCATGTTGAATGATCTTCAACCTCTCCCATAACGATATTCCCCTTTATGTTTCCTTACCTAAAACATTTCTTTATTTCTTGGGGGAAATAAAACATAAAAAGGGTGAGATCAAATTCTCAGTAAAGGAAAACATAGAGAACATTAAACAATCCATAAACATTTGAAAGAAAAAACTTGAACATGAAATCTAAACATTAAAACCTTGAGCAAAGACATAAATCATGGAAGTACGTAGGGCATATATAATAATAGAACATCAATCATGAAAAAATATAATGAGAATAAAACATGAAATTGTGGCAACCATTCAGCATGTTTCATGATTTCCATAGTAGCCAAGGCATTACTGCCAAGACCATCTTAGTGGACAAAGTCCCTTTCTGAATTGAGTTCACTCTTCATTTCTGTACTGTAACACTGAATCGGATTAACTTACCGTTCCAGCCATGTCTATCTCATGAGATATAAATCTTTACCAAATGCATTGGAGGTAGATATAGGTCCCACCCATCTCATAATGAAATCATTCTTACTTGTGCCACAAAATAAACATACATCATTCATAATAACCCAGCTAATAAAATGGGTTTCATAAACATAATCCCATCATCACATAATCCATATAAAAAAAATGGATACCATTTAATAATAAGAAAAGTGAAACCATGTAGATCATGGAGACATTATACTTGAAACATAAACATATGAAATAATTTCATATGAGATGGAAAATGGTTTTTATAAAACACTTGAAATGAATTCTTGTGGAAAATATCATTTCTTCTTCAAAATCATTTTCTTTTCACAAAATGTCATGCAATTAAAAAAAGTAATTTGTTGAAAATAGTAATGAAATATTTTTGAGGAAGCATCATGAAAATAAGGCTTTATAAAACTGTAAAAATCCTTCCATGCCGTATAAGTTAAAAAAACATTCTTCTCATACTTTTTCCGGAAAAGTAAAAGGTACCTTGTAGTGTAAATAAAAGAAATATTCCTTCCATACCATGGGGTAAAAGTCAAAATGGGTAAAAAGGACTTTAAACATACATGAATACACTTTTATAAAACAAGGACATTTATGATAGCAATAACCCCAGTAAATACTTATGAATAAGCAATCTCGGATAAAAATGAGATTTGAAAAATTATCCCTTACCTTAGGTCTAATATGCTTCGTACGTATCCGAACCTCCTGTATAATGGTTTAAATAATGTCATTGACTTATTAAAGAATCATATTCATTGTTATTATATCATATATAGTTCACTTATGACTTTATATTACCTATTCTTTTGTAAATTCGATGTAAAATTAGCGTTTTAGGTAAAATCGTTTCATTTATTGTACGTGTTTCGACTTGTTATTCTTAATATTATTACTTATATCCTGATTTAATTAATTCCAGAATGTAAAACATGATTTATATGTAATATATATTCCTCATATACATATATATATGATAGATTGATAAATGGAATGAAATACACCGTTCATGGAGAGGGTAGGTCGTACGCACGCATAAACGATGTTTTCGTTTCCATATTGAATTGAATGGAATTAAGTAGATGACATACATATAAATATAAATAAATCCAGTATCATTATTATGTCATATATTTCATGATTACTTATTATATATACATTATAATCATTCATTAATGGTTAACATGGAGAATGAATCTCATCGCGTCGTGGAGACGGTAGTCCGTTCGTACGCACAAGCGATGATATCATTCCCATGATCGTGGAATTGTATTGAAGTGTATGTATACTATTTTAGAATAAATATCACTTTACAATAATCATATATATTTATTTATTTACACCATTATACCCATCCATGTATGGTGGTGGTGGAAAATAGATTACACCACGGCGTGGAGACGGTATTCCGTACATACGCACGCGCGGTGATTTCGTTTTCCATAGGATGGATAGATGGTGAATAGGGTTGTTTCATAATTATAATAAAATATCAGAAAATGAGTGATACTTATGTTATTACTTCATATTGAAACAACTAAATAAGAATAAGTGGAAGAAGAAATAATGTTGAAAGAATCGGTAACAGACATTACCTCTTCTTTGAAGCGCCTCCTTGAGACCTCCTCTTAGGGCACTAAAATTGGTCTTTTAAGAAGACCAGGACCTCTAGGGTATTTATAGGGAAGTGGAGAAGATAATTTTTCAGGGTTTGGATGAGCTTGATAGCTGAAAGTGGTGTGAGGAAGAGAGGGAGGAGGTGCCCTTTTATAAGGGAGGAGAGGGTCACCTTTGGAAAAACTAAACATATTATCTTATTATAAAGTCATATTCGATTTTTAATAGATCAAAATTGATTTATTTATAATATAAGGTGGGGATGGGTAGAAATAATCTCATCCAATAGAATTTAGACAAGTTTAGTTTTCTGTTTTAACCTTATCCTTTAGATTTTACTTTAAGTTAAATAATTTTTCTTTTACCGTGTCTTCTTGTTTTCTTACACTATAAGGTTAATAAACTTACTATAACAAGCCAAACGAACCCCAAGTGGTTTATTATTAATATATATAACCTTATCTAATACATTTGACAGAACCGTATATTTTTAGGAATAAAATAACAATTAATAATATAATATATGTTTTAAAAACTGTTTTATGTCAATTTTGACACTATTTGGTACTTGATTTTTGTGAAAATAATAACAGCCTGATATGTTCGGAATAAGTTACATAAATAAATAATAACATGTCATATTAACCTAGAAAATTAGTTTAATTCATAAAAAGTCTCAAATTACATTTATTTGGGTATTTAAAATATCAATTATTTTAATATTTCATTATTTAGGTCATTATTGCATCACCATTGTGTCATAAATAAATTAAATTATTTAATATCTAAAAATTATAAATAAAATACCATTATTTAGGAAATCTATATATATTTCTAATGAATATTTATAGTCGAATTTATCTTATGTGTATCCTTATATTAAAAATGATTTAGTTATTAAACATTGATTTTAACTATTTTCACCCTTCTTTAAAGAAATTAATAATAAATGTCCTAATCTAATCCATGTGGGCCTAAATGGTCATATTTTAATCCTAAGGTTGTTTTTGGTCGAACTAAACTTATCCAATAGAATTAGGAAATGTGTTGGGGTAATAATAATATCATTTTTACCCTTAATTACCCTATTTACTTTTAACCGTGGTAAAAAAGGTAAAAAGTTACTATTCACCAAAAAACTATTTTCATCTCATTGAACCACATTTTAGTCCTTGATATTAACCTTTTCTCTTAGATTTTTGATATTCCACTCACAGAAGCGGTAAAATTGTGTTTTATGTGAATTTCCAAATTCTCCTAGGAGGTGGGTAAAAGACGGTGAAAAGTTCGATAAAATTTTTATATATCTAAAATTATTATAAAATGACTCCAATGAATTGCATTGAAAATATATTGGTATTATGTATCAATTTTTACCTAAAATAAATTTAAATAAAATAAATAATTATTTAAATAAAATGTCGGTTTTTAAATAGTAACCCAGTGTTTTCACTATTCATCAAAAATTGAATGTTTTCAGAAAAATACAAAAATTTCACCCTAGGCTAATATCGATATTCCAAATCCAAAAATGAGGTCCATTTTGAAAGATCAAATTTATAAAATTTCAAAAAGTGGGTATTACTATTCATAAAAACTAGTTTTAATAATATTATGACCATATATCATTGTTTAGTGAAACCTGATATTGTGTACAACACACGCTATCGAGGAAAGTCATGATCGTGTGTAATGAAAGCCAAGCCAAGGTTACGTGAAGTGAAATCTCCCTTTGGTGTAGCGTACAACACAAGACATCAATGACATTAAAAACAATATTCTTCATAAAATCTCAGGGTGTTATATTCTTCCCCCCTTAAAATGAATTTCACCCTCGAAATTCATCGGTGTTATAAATCATTTACTATTCATAGAAACCCACATCTTAAGAATGAATACTAAAACTTAATTTGAAAAACTAAGGTATGAAATTTAACGATTATCTAAAGTAACTCATCACTGGGTTTCCATATAGGAGAACATAGGTGAAAATATGGATATGGAAGAAAAATATAACCATCAAGTTCTGATGGAGAGTAGTAGAGAACATGACTATGAAAAAGCCATCAATCACAAAGCCATAGATTTGTGATGATATAAGGTACCATCTGATTCATCGGATATAAGGGCACTAGGACAACATTTTTGGTTTTCAGGATCATTTCGCTAAAGTTGAAGAATTTGAATTAGAATAAATTATTACTTTATTTTTGTACAATCTCACTATTGTTCGTGCCTTGAACAATTTCCACTTCATATATTAAAGAAATGGAGTTGAATTTGTTATTCGTGAAGTGTTAGTAGATCATTTGATAGAATGACGGGTCATTCCATCTATCTCAAACAAAAGGTTAGCAAAATTTATTAAATATACATAAGTCGATCTATAGTGAGATTAATCATATATGGTTTCTTAAATGGACGTATACTTCATATATCATACTGCTTAATATAATAAAACTAGTTTCTACTAAACATGGACTTCCTGTAGGCCAGTGGTAGGCGATAAAGGCATGTCGCACTTCGGTTGTGGGTTCGATTCCAATAGCTTTGTCCGACGCGATGGGTTGTCGCTCATCATGCAGGTTGTCCTTTTTCTAAAACTACATTATAAAAAAAATTCTATCCTTAAACAATACTAACTTATGTCCAACATAATTCATTCCAATCTTTAGGCTTATCCAAAATACATATGTCCAATCTCCTAGTATAAAGAAAACAATTACTAGAAATTTCATCGACCAAGCATGTGAATACCTTCATTTATCCCCCATATATCTTACTGGTCACATTCCAATCATGTGAATACCTTAATCATGTATTCTCTTGAAAAATGAATACCCATTAAACCTTAGTGAAAACATGAATGCTGTCAAAAGTTAACTCTTTCCACTTACCAAAATCCAAAAATTCTATATACTCAAACCATAAAAATACCTTGTCCTTATATTAGTCATGAGCTCATGAATACTATCAAACATTTAATTTTCTCCTTATCCCTTCATTATGCGCATATCATCTACTTTCCGAAAATATCTAAATAACGTTTCATGGTTACTGGTTCCATTTATCATACACTTTAAAATCTCAAGGAAAGACAACAGTGTAATGATCCTTAGATGTCTCTTTATTCCATAGTACCATGAGATTACTTATACAACATTACACTTGATAAATATATAATCATTCCACTACCTTCTTAAACTATTGACCGAGCTTCAACAATTCTTTCATCTCACATACCATTTGTAGTCTCTTCATCGTCATCAACATAAATACTACCCATACGACCATATTGATTCTCTTCAGGAGACTTTCCCTAAGGGAATTGGTTTGCATAATGCATGTACATTCCACTTTTAAAACATTTAACCATTCTTGATGTCGTAGCAATACCTTTATCCTCATCCATGCTGTTAACTGAACCTTTTACTTTGCACTTACTAGCTTTGTGTCCTTCTTTTCCACACCCAAATCATCTTCCAGTTCCATTGAAACTTTCTCCTTGATGCCTCTTCCCACATGATTTACATATGGGAAATTGAACTTTCTTTCCTTTATGATCATCATGAAACTCCATCTTTCTCTTATTAGCCGAGTCAGGAAACTTACCAAATTTGAGTTTATTGATCATATTATGAGATTGATAATTCAGCATAATAATGATGTTTGGACTTCCAAATCCCATTTCATTTGGTTGCTAATGAATAATATCATTCCATTGTCCATCATATCCTCCATTATCATGAATCATCATGTTTCCAGCCATTTTCTAAAACCCAAAAACAATAGTGTGAGAGGGAAAAATCATAATAAAGGGGGAGTAACTTTAATATCTAACATACTAGGTTAAATTATAAGATCGTTACCATATTTTTAGGACTATATCCTATACGTATACTTATCCTTAGAGACATCCCTAGACATACCATAGAAATATCTCTAGGGATCTCACTAACGTTTCCGCATCCTAGTTTCCAAAGGTTAACAAAACCTTTCCTCTGATACCAACTATGGAGACCCGAATCATGATGTACATGGACAATACATTACTTTTTCGGAATACTTAATACATAACAAAAACAGACACACAAGGATCGTAATATTATAGTGTCTTTGGAAACTCGGAATATAAAAATCTAATCATGTTGAAAGATCTTCAACATCTCCCATAACGATCATCCCCTTTTCGTTTCCTTACCTAAAACCTTTCTTTATTTACTGGGGAAAATAAAACATAAAAAGGGTGAGCTAAAATTCTCAGTAAGGGCAATCATAGAGAACATTAAACAATCCATAAACATTTGAAAGCAAAAACTTGAACATGAAATCTAAACATTAAAACCTTGAGCAAAGACATAAATCGTTGAAGTACGTAAGGGGTATATCATAATGGAACATCAATCATGATAATATATAATGGGAATAAAACATGTAATTGTGGTAACCATTCAACACATGTCATGATTTCCATAGTATCCAAGGCATTACTGCCAAGACCATCTTTGTGGACAAAGTCCCTTTCTGAATCGAGTTCACTCCTCATTTCAGTCCTGTAACACTGAACTAGATTAACTTACCGTTCCAGCCATGTCTATATCATGAGATATAAATCTTTACCCAATGAATTGGAGGGAGATATAGGTCCCACCCATTTCATAATGAAATCATTCTTACTTGTGCCACAAAATAAACATACATCATTCATAATAACCCAACGAATATAATGGGTTTCATAAACATAATCCCATCATCACATAATCCATTTAAAAGAAATGGATACCATTTCATAATAAGAAAAGTGAAACCATGTAGATCATAGAGACATTATACTTGAGACATACATATATGAAATAATGTCATCTTAGATAGAAAATGGTTTTGATAAAACACTTGAAATGAATTCTTGTGGAAAATATCCTTTCTTCTTCAAAATCATTTTCATTTCACAAAATGTCATGCAATTAAAATAAAGGATTTAGTTGAAAATAGTTATGAAATATTTTGGAGGAAGCTTCATGAAAATAAGGCTTTATAAAACCGTAAAAATACTTTCATGCAGTATATGTTAAAAAAACATTCTTCTCGTACTTTTGCTGGAAAAGTCAAAAGTACCTTGTAGGGTAAATAAAAGAAATATTCCATCCATACCATGGGGTAAAAGTCAAAATGGGTAAAAAGGAATTTAAACATACATGAATAAACTTTTATAAAACATGGACATTGATGATAGAAATAACCCCAGTAAATACTTACGAATAAGCAATCTCGGATAAAAATGAGATTTTCAAAATTATCCCTTATCATAGGTCCGATATACTTCATACATATCCAAAACTCTTGTATAATGATTTAAATAATGTCATTGACTTATTAAAGAATCATATTTATTGTTATGATATCATATATAGTTCACTTATGACTTTATATTACCCGTTCTTTTGTAAATTCGACGTAAAAGCAGCGTTTTGGGTAAAATCGTTTCATTTATCGTACGTGTTTCGACTTGTTGTTCTTAATATTATTACTTATATCATGATTTACTCAATTCCAGAATGTAAAACATGATTTATATGAAATATATATTCATAATGTACATATATATATGATAGATTGATAAATGGAATGAAATACACTGTTCATGGAGATGGTAGGTCGTACATACGCATGAACGACGTTTTCTTTTCCATATTGAATTGAATGGAATTAAGTAGATGACATACATATAAATATATATAAATCAAGTATCATTATTATGTCATATATTTCATGATTACTTATTATATATAAATTATAATCATTCATTAATGGTTAACATGGAGAATGAATCTCATCGCGTCGTGGAGACGGTAGTCCGTACATATGCACGAGCGATGATATCATTCCCATGATCGTGGATTTGTATTGAAGTGTATGTATACTTTTTTAGACTCAATATAACATTAAAATAATCTTATATAATTATTTATTTACACCATTATACCCATCTAAGTAAGGTGGTGGTGGAAAATAGATTATACCACGACGTGGAGACGGTATTCTGTACGTACGCACGCGCGGTGATTTCATTTTCCGTAGGATGGATAGATGGTGAAATAGGGTTGTTTCATAATTATAATAACATATATCTATATGAGTGATACTGATGCTATTACTTCATAATGAAACAACTAAAGAAGAATAAGTGGAGGAAGAAATAAAGTTGAAAGAATCGGCAACAGACATTACCTCTTCTTTGAAGCGCCTCCTTGAGACCTTCTCTTAGGGAACTAAAATTGGTCTTTGAAGAAGACCAGGACCTCTTGGATGTTTCTATAGAAGTGTAGAAGATAATTTGGCAGGGTTTGGCAGATCTTGAAGGCTCAAAGTGGTGTGACGAGGAGAGGGAGGAGGTGCCCTTTTATAAGGGAGGAAAGGGGCACCTTTGGAAAAACTAAACATATTATTTTATTATAAAGTCATATTCGGTTTTTAATATCTCCAAATTGATTTATTTAGAATCTAAGGTTGGGATCGGTAGCAATACTTTCATCCAATAGAATTTAGACAAGTTTAGGTTTCTATTTTAACATTATCGTTTAGATTTTACTTTAATTTAAATAATTTTTCTTTTACCGTGTCTTATTGTTTTCTTACACTATAAGGTTAATAAACATACTATAACAATCCAAAAGAACCCAAAGTGGTTTATTAGTAATATATATGACCTTATCTAAGTAATTTGGCCGAACCATAGAATTTTAGAAATAAAATAACAATTAATAATATAATATTTGTCTTAAAAACTATTTTATGTCAAGTTTGACACTATTTGGTACTTTATTTTTGTGAAAATCATAACAACCTGATTAGTTCAAAAAAAGTTACTTAAATAAATAATAACATGTCATATTAACCTATAAAATTTGTGGAATTCATAAAAAGTATCAAATTACATTTATTTGGGTATTTATAATATCAATTATTTTAATATTTCATTATTTAGGTCAATACTACATCACCATTGTGTCATAAATAACTTAAATTATATAATTTCTAAAAATTATAAATAAAATTACAATATGTAGGAAATATTTATATATTTCTAATGAATATTTATAGTAGAATCTATCTTATGTATAACCCTATATTAAAAATTATTTAGTTATTAAACATTGATTTTAACTATTTTAACCCTTCATTAAATAAATTAATAATAAATGTCCTCATCTAATCCATGTGGGCCTAGATGGTCATATTTTATTCCTAAGGTTTTTTTGGTCGAATTACACTTATCCAATAGAATTATGAAATGTGTTAGGGTAATAATAATATCATTTTTACCCTTTATTACCCTATTTACTTTTAACCGTAGTAAAAAAGGTAAAAAGGTACTATTAACCAAAAAATATTTTCATCTCATTGAACCACATTTTAGTCCTTGATATTAACCATGTCTCTCGGATTTCTGAAATTCCACTCATAAAAGAGGTAAAATTATGTTTTATGTGAATTTCCAAATTCTCCTAGGAGGTGGGTAAAAGACGGTGAAAAGTTCGATAAAATTTTTATATATCTAAAATTATTATTAAACGACTCTAATGAATTTCATTGAACTTATATAGGTATTATGTATCTATTTTGACATAAAATAAATTTAAATAAAATAAATAATTATTTAAATAAGAAGTCGGTTTTTAAATAGTAACCCAGTGTTTTCACTATTCATCAAAAATGGAAAGTTTTCAGAAAAATACCAAAATTTCACCCTAGGCTAATATTGATATTCTGAATCCAAAATCGAATTCCATTTTGAAAGAAAAAAATTATAAAATTTCAAAAAGTGGGTATTACTATTCATAACGTCTAGTTTTAATAATATTATAACCATATATCATTGTTTAGTGAAACCTGATATTGCGTACAACACACACTATCGAGGAAAGTCGATATTGCGTGTAATGCAAGCCAAGTCAGGGTTTCATGTAGTGCAATCTCCCTTTGGTGTAGCGTACAACACAAGACATCAATGAAATTAAAAAGAATATTCTTCATAAAATCTCGGGGTCTTACATTATTTCATTCTAATATCATGATTAATGTTTTTGCAACATTTCTTTTTTATGATAATCATGCTATATTATACCTTTAAGTTCATGTTTCTCTTTCACTCAATTGATATGCCTACTTCCTTAAATGTATTGTACTGTTCAATTTATAAATTGTATACTCCCTTACTAGGATTTATAGATCTCTTTTTTCTTATGTATGTCCTCATGTTATCCCATGTAATTATAATTACGAATTAATGTTATGGTCATGTAAATATTGTTTACAATAATGATGTTTTAGTTTTTATTCTATGTTGTTATGTAAAATTTTAATTTCCAAATATACTATACCACTTGATCATTGGATTTTTATTAAGAGAATATAAATGTAATAAATCATGTGTAATTCTGAGAAGGGTTGTTATAACACACATAGACCCACATGTGATTATTATATTGCAAGGTATTGATAATATGTCTATGCATAATTATATAATGGAAAAATGTGTAAAAGGGACCAAAAGGCCTGGTAACTTCCCACGTCAATGTAATCATCATTATCAGCATAGATGAACCATGATATATTATTATATTCTTCACTTCATGGCTTTATTCTCATAATTATTGAATCCAAAATTCATAGCACTCATAATGGGTTCCATAATGCCTTAAAAACAAAACAATGATGTAGATTCTTCTGGATGTGATGAATTCAACAACACTGCCAATAGGTAATTCATAACAATTTCGATGAAGATAATGATGATAATATATTATATGAATAATAATAATAATAGAACTAAACCCATTTGTCCTCCTAAAACCACGAACATGAAATATGAGGGGAATTGGAGCTTTTTCATCTACATGGATACTAAGGAAAATACAAACCAACAATAGGCTGATTTCAATGACTATACACATGGATTATGGGTTCACTCAGACTCAACAAAACATCCAATTATGAAAAAATATTGGATTTTCTATATTTAAAAACACCAAAAAACATGTCCCTAAAAACAAAACAAGTACACAAATTATATTACTTTATTAAACCTAGAAATAAATACGAAGTAGTTTATTTAAAATTATTAGGGTGTTGGTGATAAATTTAGGTTTTTAGAAGATGTTTCTATTGCAAATAAAAGTTTTCCCCTATAGTGGAGGAAAGAGAACAATAAAATGATTTTTAATTAAATTCCAAAAATAAAACATTTAAAACAAAAGAAAATAAATTAATTTAATGGGTCACATGAACAAAAAATCATTGAGTATAAAAATTATACCAAACCTATGTTAAAACCCACATTACAGATGTAATATTAGTCTCATATTTCCCAAAATATGCACCATTGTAGAGATATTTGTTATTTATTATTATTGAATTGAAATAAATATATAATTACACATATAATCAATATCACCTACTATGATTATTCCAAATAGAAGACGTTCAAAAAATTAATACACTGCATTATATTCCTAACATTGGTCTATGGTATCACATTTCATTTATCATTTAAGATATATTATTTAATTTCTGAAAAAAAAATTAAAAAAAATTAAATAACTTTTCCTTTAAATAGTCCTATCCAAAGATCAAATGATTACATATTTTAAACCCCACATAGGGAAAACATCTAATTTTAGACAGAGTGATTGTCACACATTTCTTATATGATAAAAATTTTTGGGAGATATTCAATTAGTTTTGATAACTCGCATGTGTGTAATATAATATATTTAGTATTTTAGTTCTATATGAGTTGAAGATTTAGAAGACTCTAAATCAATCACTATCTCAACAACGTTCTAAAAAAATATTCCATAGAATATTAAAGGATGATAATTGGGATTTAATCATTAGTAAAATACATTAATTAATTAATTTACTAATTTTTTATGAAAATTTTCCATTAAAAATAAATACTTTTTTTTAAAAAAAATAGAATTTTTATTATCTTTAAAAATTTACCTAATTATATAAATATTATAAAATGATTAAATTTAAATAAATATTTCATTTAATTAATTATTGTTTTGTGAAATTTATCCATGGATGATATCAATAATCAAATGCTATTGAATGTGTCAAATTATTTATTAATGATGAAATACATAATTCATGAAATTTAAATCAACAAATACAAGCCTCAACAAAGAATCCTTTAATAATTGGTTATGGAATACACCAAATATCCTATAAAAACCTATTTAATGGAAAATAAACATATATAATTAGACATACTACTATTTCAAGTGGCTATATAATTAAAGGCCTTACCCATTACATTCACATGTCTAACGAATTCCTTATATATTGAATCATCAATATTAAATAAATATTCGTTATTATTTAAGAAATAAATGTATTTTATCTTGTATATGGAATGTAAATGTTTACATATTCAATATATTAACATTCATAGTAATCACCCTATATGTAATATGAAATGAAATAGTTTAATATTTAATAAAATATATACATGATCAATATGTGTTTGAAAGAAAAGAACATTGACATTATGGGAAATATTATTGTGAATTAAGGGATAAATTTTTATAGATATTATATTTTTATATCCTATATTTTGGGTTGTAATCTATAATATAAAATATTCAAAGAATATTCTATATATAAGTGTGAAACATTTTCAGAAATTAGGCACCCGATTTTCCCACCGACTAATAAATGGATTATTAAGCTATGTGCATATTTCATTTTTATAAAATCTAGGAGAATCAATGCCAAATCATGAGACTAGTTTTTGTATCTACCAAATAAATTCATTTATAGACTAAAAAATATTTATTTACCAAATTTTTAAATTTTTAAAAAAATTATAAAAAACATTTATAAATATATTACAATGTATATTTGAAAAATTATTGAAATATTTTTTATAATTTTTTATATAATTAAAAGTTCATAAAAAAATTGAAATAGTGTAATCATAAAAACAACATGAAATCATATAAAATGTGCTATAAAAAATTTATGGTCATGATTGTAGTGAAATGTAAATAATAAATAAGAAATTTAAAAAAATATTTTCTTTCCTTTATAATTAGAACGAAAATTTACTTGTATAGAAAAAATATCAAAAGGATTCAATTTCAATCCACTGAAATAAGTAATATCGAATTCAAAATTAATTTTTTTAATTTAAAAGTTAATTATTAAATAAGTATTTAGAATATATAAGTGGAAGAAAAATATTCATAATCTAATGTATTAATTAAGGACAATTATGCTTAAAAATTCTATCAATTTGAGTACGGAAAAGAGAGAAAACTTATAGAGTACATAAAAACAGAGAAATATAACCATGGTATATGATAATATATACGATTTTTTATGTAATAGATATATATTTCATCCAATGGACATTTTAGAATAAAGAATCAAAAAAAATTTGACTATAAATTAAATCCAAACCTCACATACATATATGGTCAGATGTGCTCCATACACATGTATAATAAATTTATAATTATAGTAATTCAATTTAAAATTAATATTTATATCTTTATTGTTTTAATTATCTTCATTAATATTATTTTTACCCATTTAATAACAATTAGTCTTTAAAATAAATTATTTAGGTGTTGAATATTTTATTTGTTAAGGATGATTTGATTTAGTGATTACTATTCCCTGTCCATTGTAATTGTTTCATCACATGAAGAATTTAAATAATGTATTATATATGATATTTATATATTAAATACAATTTTAAAAATATCCATGTAAGCATGTTTCGAAAAATTATTTGTGTCGCTTCATAGAGGTTGTATTTCACACCAACCCATGCGGGATGTTTCTATTTTTCAATGGATTAGAGGGAAGAAAATTTTTATATATTTTATAATTAAAATTAATTGTTATCCACTAAATCTGACAAAAAATCATCAAATCAATATATATAACCATCTATGACAGGAGGAGTTGAAAATTCAAACAGATCACTTCTAGGATGTAGTATTCGACATATATGAATGACCAAGATTTTTATTTGTGGTTTTATGGACTGGGGATAGAAAATATATTTTTTATTAATATAAAAAAATCATATATTAATGTTAGTGATTATATTATCTCAATTACGTTATAAATGGTTTTATGAGGTATATGATGAATTATTTTTGGATTTTTCATTATATGAACATAACCTTGTTCCATGTATAATCTATTTTAACAATTATGGGTTAATAGATGTTTGTTTTAAAAATCCATTCCATATTAGAGATGCATAATTGTGCATTGAGTTTATTTGGGTTGATTTAGGATGAGATAATGGGGATATATTTCACTATAGAATTGAGGATAAGAGTGTCCCAGTTTTTATTGTTGGGTGTGGAAACCATATAATTAAAAAAAGATAAAAAATTATTATAATGTCATTGTCATTAGAAATTGGGGCCAAATAGAAATTTCAAAAAAAAATTAATGATTAAATACAATCATCCAATCAAAATGAAATAGTAATTGGTGACATTTTTTGTATTATTACATAGCTTATCCCCATCATTATCCATATGAACCATTATTTTTGTGACAAAATTTGACAATGATAATTATTATTTATTTTCAAAATTGTAATGATACTAATTTAATATTTTCATTATTTATAATCTAAATATAAGATGAAATTTTTATGATTTAATTCAATGATTTGGTGAAAATAAATTTAATACTAATACAAAAAAACCTAATGATGAAACATTTATTCATAAATATCTGTTTTTGTGGACTAAAATGAATTTATAACAAAATTAATCATCGAATATGATCTAAAAATATTTATTTATAAATTAATAAAAAATTCTTATTGTGACATTGAAAATATTTGAAAACTAAAAACAACCTTTTAATTTTTTAATTAATGAAAATGATAAAAATACAAGTTTATTATAGTGAATCTTCAAAATTCATTTTTTTAAGGACAAACATAGGATTCTAAGTTCAAAAATAGTTTTTAAAAAAATTCCTTATTTACATATTAATAATATATTTGTTATATAATAGTGGGTTTGAAAGAAATAAAATCAATATAACACTATAATGATTCCATACAATTGATAAAATTTATAAAAATATGTCATTTCAATATTCATTGAAAAACCATTTTCAGGATAATCCAAAAAATAAATAATAAGACGATTTTGCAATGAAAAATAAAAAAATGAATATATTTTTATCAAATAAGAATTCTATCATTAATTTATTAGAACAATATAATTTTTTTATTTAATTATGATGTTTTTTTACTATAATTAATGATCTATTTATATACCATATCATTCATGTTATTCCGGAGATGATGTATCATTAATTACAGTGAAATTTATTTTCATTTTTGAGTTTTATGTTATATTTTCTATAAATAATTAATCTATAAGGATATCATTCCACGATTTTTTAAAATGAAATTTTTTTGGTTTATCACTTTCATTATCATCATTCTTCATTATTAGAATGATTTTTTAAAAGTTATTGATTATTAAAAACTATGTCAAATTATTATATTTTTTATTAACCCTTACAATTTATTCATTGAATGATATAGAAAAATAATAAGGTAATGTCATTATATTATATTATACAATAATAATCATCTGATTCTTGTCTTTATCATTTCAAGGTATTTATATTTTTTAATGATTTGGGGGAATTAAATGTTATATACTCATAATATTTTCCCTTATTGATTATTTTTTGACAAAATCAGTTACCATGTACAATCATGATGATATTTATTTTCTTAATTTAAACCTTATTCATGTATTTATCTTATTAATAAAAAATTTCATTAGACATATGTAAAAAAATTAATAAAAAATTTCTCAATATGGTAAAATACTGAATTAAATCTTTGAAACATAAGATATAAATAATAATTTTTTGTACATGATTAAATAATGTATTTAGGGAATCATATTCAATCATCCAAAAATCCAAAAAAAAATAATGAATTTTTTTTCATTGCTCTCTAACTTATAAACTAAATTCATGAATTTATAAATATTTTCTTCTTATCAAGGTTTCTATATTGTACCCAAAATCTATTTTGATTATTTTTTAGAGGTTTATGTGTGTAACGTATGATTTTTTGTATATTTAATTTCAATATTATTCTTACACTATAATATAAATTTATATAAATATTTTGTTTGATTAACACCACATTCATTGGTTTCAAGAATATCTAAATTGAAAGACATAATATATTGAACCACCCATTCTATTAATAATATTATTCATTCTCCAAAACACATGTTTATATCCATGTTATTGATGGATTTTATAATCTCTATTAGAAATATTAAATAATAATATATATTTAATTTAACAACTATCCTAGATATTTTAGAATTAATGCATGCATAGTTCAATAGAAACAAACTGTTGAATGGTTAATAATGACACCCCTCAAACTAAAAAAGAATTTTGATCCCTATAATTGTATTATGACAATCATCGAGAGTGAGAGAAGTGGTAAATCATTCCAATAGGGAAAAATTAAAATACACATATATTTTCTTATACTAGTAAAGGAATAGGTTCTCTAATGAATCAATACATCAATATTATGAGATTTGGTGAAAAATTACGAACTATAATGAACTAAACTTTTTATAATTAGAATTCCATTTTGAATGAAAAAATGCATTATTGGGAAAAGAAATTATTTAAAACACATAATGTATTTTGGTTATTTTGTAATTTTCTAAAGTATTTATGGTTTAAAATATCTATACTATTCTAAACCATTTATAATAAAATTATTTTAATGATTCTATTAAAATTAGTATAATATGGGTCATGATAAAGTCCATATGACACAGAGAAAGGAAGTGATGGAATCTACCAGAAGGATCAAAACTTATGAATCCCATTAATCAGAACATCGAATGGGGATAACATCACCTGGATTTCACCTAGAATATTTCCAAGAAATGATTAAATATCATAACAATGAGAGAATGAACATATATGATAGGTTAAATCTTGTCCTAATCACTTCCTAAACCATTTTCAACAAAACACCATGTGAAAATATAACCATTGCACACTCTACCCTTTAGGAATTCTTTTGTTAAATAAAGTGTAATGTATCTAGACCCTAAAAGTATGATTTTTTATATATTTATTTAGAACTAATATTGTATATTATCATTTATAGTATAAATTAAAAAAATAATTAACAAGATAAAATATATATTTTAATATAAAAAAGTAAAATGTTATTTTTTTAAAATATGAAGTTTCTATCAAGACACTATTTTTTTACAATTTCACAAATTTTTTATGTAAATTATAATTTATTTGAATATTATAATTATACAATAGTTATTAAATGTCAATGATAATTTATTTTCATGAATTTGAATGAAATTTTAATATGTGTTAGATAACTATTATTGTCAAAAAAACATGAATTATTCAATAAAAATGGAATTTTTAACAGAATAAGGTCATCTATTTATATAATTATATATATAATTTAAATAATATTTTATAAATCATTACCTAAAATTTAACCAGTGGTTAATTTTTCATCATTTTAAGAGTTAGATGATTTTTTGGGATAAATATAAATATGGAATAAATATATGATATTTATTATGACATCACAATGACCCAAAAGTTACATAATATATTCTCTAAATGGTAAATTGGTGGGAATATATATTTTCCCTTTATAATAATATATATTTTTTATTTTATATACATTAGAATTTCTAAATTAATCCCCCAATACCAATGTTATATTTTATGTATGAAAATAAATAATATATAAACATGTCTCACTTACACACATCCAATGAAATTATTGTAATTGTATTGGTTTTTAATAGTAAAAAATGATTTAGAACACAAATATTTGGTAGAAAATTAGGGGAAACTAATTGATGATTTTTTGTTTCTATTATTGTATTATACAGGTCCCAAAAACAATGTTTCGATGTTGATAAAATATTCCCCTCTATTCTTCATTATAATCCAACCCAACCTCCAATTCCTCTTCTTTAAAAACACTTTTTCAATTAACTAACTATTTCCTTCCATATCTAGTTCCCTCTAATGGTTACCTATTATCATAAGAATATGCTCCCTATAATTATGAATCACCCTCTCAATATAATAAATCCACTCAGTCTCATTATCCATGAAGAATGTTTATATTTGGTCATTTTGTAATTATTAATTTTTAGAAATGGGTTTTCACATAATAGTTACAATATTAAAATTATATATTTGGTATGAGGCCCATTTATATCACATTTAAACCATCCATGAATCCTTATGTATCGTCATTATGATGTTGAAGTTATTCTATGATTTTCCATACAAAATCATAGAGTATTGAATACTAATCACAATTTTCACATAAGGATAACCTCTTAGTTACACATATACTTCATTTATTTGTGATTTATATGTATTTATCAATGTGTCTTTAATCAGGGGATTAAATTATTTGAAATTCGTCCTAATGTTTTATGATTTATGTGGAACACTTATGCTCGTAAATGATTTGAAAGTGATGAGTGGTCCAACAATTACATAAATCTATAATACATTAGGTAATGTTTCTATCAATACAAATTTCATTAATTGTTCACTGGATGATATCATAACACACTATGTAATTTTTTCATGGCAGTTAGCCTTGAATTATATTTATGTTGTAATGTATTATGTTTTTTAGATATTACTATTTTTGAAATTATGCAATCTTGTTATATCAAGCATCATTATTAAATATTAAGATCGTAGACCCTCTTATATTACATTGATATTACAATTGTCTCACATGTAACACATTACCTTGATCAATTTTTTATTCATATTCTATTCTATACAACCCATCTATTTATAATGTATATCCCCAGGCCATCGCATGTAGTATTAGATGATAAAAGGAATATATGGGAATTTTTTAACAGTTTTGAAATATTCTTATTTTAAAATTGTATAATATTAACTTTTTATGAACATAATTTCACAATGACTTCCCACAATATGTATTAATGTAGTGAGTGTATCTTTATGCATAAATCATCTATTAAGCTGTAATAAAATTTGTGTTTCCATAATTTGTATTAGAAATCGTTTTTTTAATCTTTTGGATTTGGATTAGATATCAATAGTGAAAGTCATAGGGATAAAAAACATATGAAGACATCCATAAATATTGGTAATATAAATATTTTTTTGGATTTTGAAAAAAAAACAACATTTAAATTATAATTGGATTTAGATCTACTATAGATATACCTAGGGGTAAAAACAACTACAAGGATGCATTGAGATGGAATTTATTATCAATAGGCTCATAAGAATGGTTCTTGCTTCAAACTTGGTCTGACACTACCATGGGATATGTTTATATTAATTCCCAAGCACATAAAAATTATTACAAGTAGATCAAAATTGCTCATAATATTTTCTGTTAGGAAATATATCATGGTTATGTATGATTATAAACTATAAATTTATACGATAAAGAATAAATTTCATTTATTATTTATCACATTAATGATCTAGGATTCCTTCTTATGTGTGTATTACCATAATGATACCCATCCCATGGTTTCCTTTTATTTTTTGTCAATTACTAGAAATATAAGAAACAGATCCAACAACCAATGTGCAGGGAAATGTTTTGATCACAGAAATGTGTTGAAAAATTTAATGAAAGTAGTAATCGCAAACATTGTGAAAATAAATTCTCATTTAGATAATGTTTTGAACTGGAACATTAATCCAAATGAATTCCCAAATCCTCAAAAGAAATTAAATGTTTCAATTGAGACCATTATTTAAAAATGAACTCTGAATTATAGAGGATATTCTAAAACCTTAGTCATAGATCAATGGATCAAATCCATTAAATATAACTTTTACATTTATCAGTGCTCTTATCAATAGAGGGTCTCTTTAGATTATTTCCACATAGAGGGAAAATGATTAATAGAGTAATTTGGTAAAAAAATATGAATCCCTATGAGGAGATTAATGTTAGGTAGTGGATGGAATTTTGGAAAAACTTCTTGAGAAAACATTTTCATTACACTCTCCAATAAAAGATGACTTTAATTTAATTATCCTCAAGTTAACTGATGATGAATCCACTGAGGCTTATTAGGAAACATCAATATACATGCATGATTTTAATATGTGTATTTCATTACCACAGAATTTAATATTATGTATTATTTATTGGTATAAATATAAAATAGAGTATTTATGGATATTCAAGAAATTTAGTTAAAAATTACCTAATTGTATGATATTCCCCCAAATTCAACTGAGATATTAGAGAATACCAATGATATTTTGGGATTGGATACAAGAAACATATAATTTATATTAAATCTAGTAGTGTGATGGAATATATCATGGACTATGAAATTTAATTCTCCCACTTTTCAAAATTACTGGAAGGATAAACCTATAAAAATCATAGAAGGTATAACGAAATACTTTTATTTATGGAATTAAATGAACCAAGATAGTGAATTATGGAAAAAAAAATGTTGTGGATCAATATAATTTTTCATTTAATCCATATACGGTAATCCAATGTTTCAATTGTAAGGAATAAAAAAAAAATTTTAATCAATTCCTAAATCTATGGGGTTTTTTATAAATAATGAAAACATCCTCCAAGGTCTATAGAGATTGGGTGTGGACATTCAATCACAGTTACTAAGGGGGATCCCAGTAACAATGTGAATACAGGTATAATAAATATTAATTTTTTCATCATTAATATAACATTTGACATTGGTTCTACACATTTTATTAGTTCACCCATGTTTTGTAGACATATTCCAAAACTACATTAGAACAAGGAATTTATGGTTAGGGTGTACCCAATAAATGGAACAATTGTTTTATTCTAAGAATCTAACTCATACCCTATCCAAATTTTTGCGATGAATTTCCCAAAAAAACTTTTGATACACCCCTTGGAAGAATTTGATATTATTCTATTTATGTGTTGGATTTCCTTTTATAGATACAATATAAATAATGAGAGATGAAAAAAAATCTAAATATCATAAATCTCCCTCCGATTCCATAAATGTTTATGAATCAAGATAATTCATATTTTCTACCATGATCTCTCAAAGGGGAATTATTAAAATGAGAGATAAAGTATATATCCCAAATGTTTTATAATAATGAAACGATTACCCATTTTTAAATTTCCATTTTCAGGGAATTCACTGACGTGTTATGTAATGAATTTTCTCATAATCCACTAGTCTATGAGGATGAGTTCCCATTTTATCTCACAGCAAGAGATTTTAAATCATTAAAGACTATATATATAATAGCCTATATTTAACATTAGGATTTGAAGAATAAATTAATGCAGGATATAGATAATGGTTTTTTAATCACAATTGATTCACAATGGGGTGCAGTAGTCTGATTTATCTTAAAAAATTATGGGTCATCACACATCTTCATTGATTAATGTGATATAAAAAATGAGATAAATAAAATGTATCTTATTCCAAATTTTGATGAATTATTTTATCCAATACATCTATCCATTTTCTTCTATATGGTGGACCATGGTTTATGATATTATCAAGCTATCTTAATGAAGAAGAATTTCCCCGTGAAATATCTTCATACATGACATGAGCACTACAAGTTCATCGTGATGCCTATTGTAATCACAAATGATATTTCAATCTTCAAGAACATAATGAATATTGTATATGGGGATTACATCAATAAATTTATCATCACCTATATAAATGATATTATTTTAAACTCTAAAACTAATGAGGAACATGATCAGAATTTAAATGTATTATCAAAAACCATTCATAAGGAATGGTTTTATGAAATGTATATTAAATTTGAGTTCTAGTTAGATCATGTAACTTTCTTGGAATATATTAAAACAAAAAATGGAAATTAATCCATTTATCAAAAAATGATTCAATCTGATGATGATCTAGGGAAAAATGTCAAAATGATACATAGTTTCCACTGCTTATATGGGTACTATAATTAATTTTTGAGAATGTTATCATCTTTCATGTTCCCAATAACTAAGAATACTCAGAAGGGACCCACGATTTTATATATTTAACTATTTGAAGAAAAAATAAAGGGAAGATATAATTATTGTCATAGAAACTATTATAATTTTAAATATATATGGGGAAGGATTTGTGATCTTTACTGATGTGATGAAAAATGGTTTAGTTTGGGAGATCATGTGAGATGACAATTTTATTGCCTATAATTCCCATATATTAATGATATATGAGATGAAATACCCACTACATGATCAAGAATTTTTATCATTTGTCTTAACAACGAAATTTGGTGAGATTATCACTATATATAGATGATTTTCACATATATAGATACTAAAATACTCAAGTATATATTCATGCAAATGGATCATAATATGATCCTGTGAAAAAAGATAATGATGTGACAACCCCTGACACAATTTCCTTGAGTCAGGGGTTATTTTATTAAAAAACAAGAGATATAAGATATAAAATCATCAAGGATCAACCAAATTAGTAGTATCTAAGAACTGAAAACATATATGTTTCCATTATTTCATATGAAATTATACATTAAACATAACAAAGGAAAATAATCTGCTTCATTGATATTTATTCAAAGAATTCTTCTTAATAAACTAGGTAATGAAAACAACTAAAAGAGGAAGATAAAATGATTTGTAAGGGCTACATAATGTAGAAAAATGAAAGAATAATAAGTGAAAAAAATAAATAATTCATAATCAATATTTCATATATATAACTGATAACACCTCCTATTTAATTAATAAATAGAAATTGAAAATGAATCCATTGTTTCCTTAGTTAAAATCCTAGGTATATTAATAACATTATACTGAATGAAAGAATTTATAAATTATAATACATAATTAATATAGAGCATGAATGACTATTGTTAATACCTTTCACAATATTTTAAATTCTATGGGTTAAAAACCATCTCATTTTTTGTTGAAACAAACAAGAAGGGTTTCTCGCCAACTATATTGACTCATAAGGCTTGTCGATTCATTGAGGGGATATATAATTCCAGGCCC
Source organism: Viscum album (assembly GCA_963277665.1). NCBI lineage: Eukaryota > Viridiplantae > Streptophyta > Magnoliopsida > Santalales > Viscaceae > Viscum > Viscum album. The sequence goes on along the minus strand of OY728148.1, from coordinate 1,331,569,602 downwards.
CACCCTTCATCAAAAGTACAAATCATTAATCATTGATATATTCAAATCACCAAAAATATTCATTATCAGTATATATGTATTGATTAGAAGATACATACATATTGATATTTACCCAGTTAATTAAATAATATTCAAAGCAATCATCGTATGTAAAAATTGTATATGATATAGTAAATACACATATTCCTGATATAAATAATATTTATGTATAAGAGAAATATAAATAAAATGAAAAATTATTTTTAAATGGTAGTAGTTACACCACATAAAAATGATTTGGGGCATAATAACTAGTAACGCTCAATGAAGTGAAAATTGAGGTGAAGTCCATTAATAATTTGAAATCAGTCGAACCATATTTTCCATAAAATTAATGGTTATCCAATGAAATCCTGAATACCATGAATAAAAATATATTAATGATATGATATATTAAAGGATAGTATGTACACCATAGAAAATAAATAAGGTTTGAATGTGGAATATATCTCACATATGTAAAAGTCATATGAGAAACCCCATAACAATAATAATCAATCAAATAATATTTCCTAAAAATTAATGATTATCAAATGAAATAATGAATACTATGAATATTAATAGATCCATGAAAATCTGTATTAAAGGGAAATATGTACACACCACACAATAAATTGGTGTTCAATAGGTAATATAACTTATAGAAGTAAAATTTAGATGATTAATCCATTACCACACATAATCAATCGAATTGTATTCCCTATAAAATCAATAATTATAAAATGAATGTTTAAATACCATCAATAGAAATAGGTTAATTATTTTATATATTTGATGTCATAATGTACACCACACACGTGAAATAAATCTTAAAAAATAATATATCTCACTTGAATAAAATTAATATGAGAAACCCATTACCAATTATAATCAATCGAATCATATGCCAAATAAAATTAATGATTGTAAAATGAAACATTTAATAAAATAAATATAAATATATTAATATTATTATATATTATAGATAATTAATTTCACAAAACTCCCGAAATAACTGTCGAATATGGAAAATATCTCTTAGATGTAGATGTGAGATGAGAAACCCCTTACCTTATATGAAAAAAAAATCATTGCATGTACTAAATATCTAAGATTTTCACATAAATGACTTATTTTAAATATATTTTTCTTTTAATTTACATTATTTCTTTTTTTGGAAGCTTCCAATAAATTTTTTTGGAAAATAGTGGGTTTTCAAAAATTGGGCAAAACTGTGAGCCTAATTCCAGATTTAAAAATAAATTTTGTTTCTTTAATAACTTTTTTATTTTTAATTTTTTTAACCATTAAAATTACTAATTATCCTCCCTTGATCTATTAACACCACCACTTCAATTTGGACCTTTTAAGAATTCATAATCATAGTGTATTTGTGTTTTTATTTAATGTATTGGGCCAGCCCGAAAGCCCATTTCCAGTTTTTAAAAAACAGTTTATTTAATATATTATTCAATTATTATGTTTTTTCTATGATTCAATATCTCTAATGAGTCCACTGAACTTAGGGATGCCACCATTATCTTCTCCCCTTATTTGGAGCTCATTTTCTTCATGGATTAGGTCAAAACATTTAAAGCATTCAAAATTTGTTCAGATTGAAATATATATTTTGATTCCTTCTTAACTCCTTCAATTTTTACTATTTTCCTACCATTTCATTTCTAAATTAACCTTATCCTCCTTATTCAAATATAAATTTCATTTTTGGATGTTTTTAAATTTAACTACTGGTGTATTTGGGTCGATTTCTTCCAGATACCTCAAGTAAGTGGGTCTCCTTCATTGTACTTTCAATTTGATTAGGGTTTCATTAAATTATCATAGGGTTTTCCCCCTTATCATTGAGTTTTATATTTTCATAAAAAATTGTGTTTTTATCCTAGGGTTTAACCTTGGGTTTTCTTTTGTGAAATATTCAGTTTTTATGATTGATTTACCTTCCTTGAGGTGTGGCAGTGGTGCTATTCAATTTTCAAATAAAGGATTCAAGGGTTTTCATTACTTTGGTAGGTGATTCCATTGTGTATGAAATCCTTGTGACCCATTGGATGTTTTTATGATATTTGAAAGTTTATTTTATTTGATTATTGGTGAAATAATTTGTTGTTGTGGTTTTCTTAAAGCAAATGAATTTTCAGTGCCATCTTTATGTGAAATTGTGGTTTTCTCATAGAAATATCTTGTTGGTTCATTTGAGGTTACCATAAATTTAGATAGTTGATTTTATTGAAGTGTATTAATTCATAAAATAATTTTTTTAATATTTATTACATTTGGTTGCTGTTGCGAAAACTTGTCTTAATGGACTGTGCGAAACACATGAATTTTTTAGTTCCATGTTTGTGTGAAAATAGATGTTTTAAACATATATCACTTCATGGTTCATTTGGGGCTACCCAAAAACGGATTTTTTGGTTTAATTGAATGTTATTGGGATTCCATTTATGTTTTTATGACTTGTATGTATGCACATGGTGTTGAATGTGGGGATTTAAATGTGTTTTGGATGCCACACATTTTGAGATTTTGAGAACCAGTTGTATTGAAAATTAAAATGTGTTGTCGTGTGTTTAAAGTGGTATAAATTGTGTATAGCTATTGTGTTTTTTGTTTGTAAACATTAGTGGGTTTTTATATTCAATAGGACATGTGTTTCATGCTGAAATTTTTTAATCACATATGGGGAAGCTGGTATACCTAGGGAGTAGATATGTACTAGTACGACAAGCAATCCAAATGGGTTTTGTCCCAGTTTAATTTAGCATTTTGGTTAAAGACAAATATAACTAACTTATATGGATGATTATTGTAGACCAATAGTTTATGTTTATATTCCCTAATAGTTGCTCATGCTTGAGAATGGATTTTTATATGGTTACATTACACTGAGGTACGAGGAACATAGGGCTCGAGACTATCTAGTGCCTAGGGGTGTTCCCAGTTTTGGTTATCATTGCATTTGTGGTATTTACCCTTGTATTAGGGTGTGTTGGGATATAAGTTATTGTAGATAAAATGTATTATTAAAATGTGTTAATGTTCGGAAAACATTATTGTGAAAATATTTTACAATTGAATTTTGCATTTCTTGGAATTTATCACCACTTTTCTTTACATATATAAACTGCTTTATTTTTTAAAATGTATTTCATACACATTAGAAACTTTGGGTAGTATCCTATTGGTATTAGTATCACACCCTTATTACACCCCTTGGGTGTAGGTAGAAATGAATATGTTTTAAATAAGTAAAGGTAAAGCCTTAAGTGAGGGTGATTCGGGTTATTAGTCCCCTCATATGGCGCGGTGTTGTAGAGACGGTTTGGGGATGATGACACATTGTTGTATTGAGTTTTTGTGGCTGATTTTCTACTGATTTTATTTATGTTTGTACCTATTGTAATTTATTTGAAACTATTTATTAATTTTTGGATTTTTCATATTTGTTGTTTGGAATGAAATCATCATATTCATATTATTAATTGTTTTTAATTTTTAATTCTTACATACATGAGTCAATCAATCCCAAACAAATTTCATTCATACCCGGGAACTTTTGCTAGCCTGTGGGGATAGGGAATGCCCTTAGGGAATTTTCTTAGGCTAGATTTGGGGCTGGAATTAGTGGTGAACAGATTCAGTTCATGACAAAATGGTATCAAAGGAGGTTTATGTTTTTCAGTTCCATTATTTTTTTGGGATGATTCAGGATAGAAAGGAGCTACGATTTTTTAGACTTAGATTTTTTGTCGTGAGTTGGGTGCTTGGCATGCACCTCTCTTGGCAGACCTCGAGTCACAAGGGGACATTTTAATTGACTGATTTACTACACTTCAAGGTGATATGTGTGGGCTGTAGTCCACATTTACATCGGGCATGGGTGCAGTTGTTGTTTATTTTATTATCATAATGTGTTTAGATTATTTATATTAGATGAATTGGATTAAAAGTTTCTGAATTTTTTTGTGGACTATTACTATTGTAACTGTTTCATTTTGTAGCAACATGCAACCCTGTAATGCTCCCATGGGCCCATGGGAGGATTCCAGGGAGGCTTCTCCCCCACAAATTGATCGGAGGCTAGTTGAGGCCATGGTCTGTGCTATCCAGGATATAGTAAAAGGACCATATCCGATTCTGTAACCTATTAGAGAGGATGATATTTGTCCTAGAAAAGAAAAGTCCCATGAGTTCCTACACAATAATCCTTCTACCATCTGATGCATCATAGAACCCCATGAAGTAGAGTAATTGATCAAAAAGAAGAAGCACATGTTCATGTTCCAGGATATACCTTTGGAGATCATGGAAATGTGTGTATATTTTCTATTGTAGGGTCCCAGCTACAGGTGGTGGGAATCGTTACTTCAAACTAGGAAGAATGAGCAGATGCATTGGGGAGATCTCAAGGCTATCTTTAATGAATAGTACATCCTTGAGGACTCGGCATATGCCAAGTCTAGAGAGTTTGTGGACCTTGTTCAGTGGAATCTATATATCATGAAGTATTCCAACCATTTCACAAATATGGCTCGGTATGATCCTAAAATCATCTTCAATTAACAATCTAAGACCTAGAGGTTTGAGAAATGCTTGCGACCAGATATATACTCCCAGGACATCATGTTTAAGCTGATGACCTATGATGATGTAATTAACTGGGTGTGTTTGGTGGAGATTTTTCATAAAGGAATGGTTAGTGTTTCTAGGTCATTAATATTTGTGGGTAGTGGCATCTATTTATAGATTAAAAGGAAGCATGAGGAATATGTGATGAAAAAAGGTGGTAGTTCCAGCCACTCTTCTTGGGAAATTTTAACTGTGTATTTTGATGTGATATTGCTCACGTGTCACTAGTATGGGAGGTCGGCTCACATTCTACCACCATTACCTCTTATATCTAAGCCTTATTACTGGTGTTGAGGAATGGGGAATTTTCATCACTTTTACGGGGTTGCATGTCCACTTTCAAGTGGGGTAGGGTCAGTGGATTCAAAATGAGTAATAGCATTGTCAAAGTCGTTGAGGACAATAAGATCTAGATTTGGTGGCCATGGTGGTTGGTCTGATTCATCTTCTGGGAAGATTTGGTTCGAGGCACAACCACAGACAAGCTGTTGTCCTCAGGTAGAGACCGAACATCTCATTCTGGAAGATATGAATCATGTAGGATCAGAGGTTGGACCATTGATAGTTTGAGGTACCATTTTGATCACATCTTCTATATATGATGATATATTTGATACTGGTGCCTCTGTTTCATTCATTTCATCTCATTTTTGAACATGCTAAATTTACCAACCTAGTTCTTGTCTTTCGCGATGGAGTTGGTGACACTGTTGGGAAATAAGGAGCAGGGTCTCATGTGTCTGTCATGTGCGCTTTCTATGTAAGGTGTTTAGATGGAGTGGGACCTATTACTCCTAAAGATGGATTTTTTTCAAAAAATACTTTTCATGGATTGGGAGTACACTTACAGGAACAAATAGATTGCAATAGGTGGTGTGTGAGTTGCACAGAACCTGATGGGAGTTGTTAGGCTTTTATTCGAGAATGGGATCTTTAGTCGGGTCATGCAGGACCTCCATTCCAAGTGTTGGGAGTTCTTATCTACCAATAATAATTTCTCAATCAATAGGATGATGGTATTTCCCATTAAGGTTCACTAAATCATGTAGCGTATGCGTTTGTAGAGGTATTCTAGGATAAATTTTCAGGTTCTCCCCCAGAGCGGGATGTGGAGTTTTTATTTGATATGGTGTCTAGAACCCAACTAATATCTCTTCCTCATAGTGCAAGGCCCCTAGATAGATGAGGAAATTAATGATACATATAAACGTCTTCGAATCCTATGGATTCATTCTCCCGATCGTCTCCCCTTGGGCTCATCCAATGTTGTTTGCAAAAAAGGTTAATGGATCCATGTGGTTGTTTATTGACTATCAGAAGCTTAATATGGTAACAGTTAAGAAAAAATACCATTTTCCTAGAATCTATGATTTTTTCAATCAATTGAAGGGTAAAATTGGTTTTGAAAATAAAACATTCTTTCGGGATACCATCAACTATTGGTGAGGGAGGAAGATATCCTGAGGATAGCCTTCCGAAGTAGGTACGACCAATTCGAGTATATGGTCATGCCCTTTAGATTAACCAATGCTCCAATGGTCATTATGAAACATATAAATAGGGTGTTCTATAATTATCTTTATTCCATCATTGTGGGGTTCATGGATGACAATCAAGTATACTCTGGCTCTTAGGAGGAACACAAAGGTCACTTTAGGAACGTTTTGGGCACCTTGCGTGATCATCACCTCTATGAAAAGTTGTCAAAGTGAAATTTCAGGATCAGGGAAGTGATATTTCTGGGGCATGTGATCTCTTAGTGGTGGGATTTAGTGGACCCTGAGAAGATCGATGCGGTCATATCATGTGAGAAACTAAATATTGGGTTCGAGATTTGTAGTTTTTGTTTCCTGCTGGTTATTACATGCGATTCATTAAAGATTTATCATGGCTTGAATCACTGATGACTGTGCTCACACAGAAGGGGGTGGCGTTTCTATAGGCCCTAGAATTTCAGGTGTCAATCGAGGAGCTGAATAAGCGGTTGACTACCACCCAATTCTGATTTTTCCTTAGGCAGTGAAGTGGTATGTGGTCTACTTTGATGCTTCAGGTAAGGGTCATGGGTGCATACCTATACAGTATGATCATGTGGGGGCGTATGTCTCTTAGTAACTCCGACCACATGAAAAAAATTACCCAACCCATGACATAGAGTTGGCAGCGGTGACGCAAGACATGAAGACCTAGTGTCACTATCTCATTGGAGAGAAGTTTGTGGTCTACTCTGATAACAAAACCATGGCCTATATCTTCTTGAAAAAGGAACTCAACTTGATGATGCATCACATGATTGAGTTCTTTTAGGGGTTCAACATTGACATTGTCTCTACCCGATGAAAGGGTAATGTGGTGGCTAATGCCTTGAGTAGAATAATCCCAGTGTAGGCATTGAGGAAGTCCAGTGATGAGTGGACATTTATTGGGCTCTTTTCTAAGATGCATGTGGAGACGAAAGATTAAAATGAAGGTGCATTCATTTAGAGCGTTCAGTTTACTCCTTCCCTCTTATAGTCGATTCAATGGGAAAATGCTAGTGATGAGATTTTTCAGTGATCAATGAAGTTTCATCATGGGTGGGATATGTCCATTGATTGGTCATCGACTCCCGATGGTATTTTATGCGTCATGGGCCATTCAGTAGTGTCGTTTTGTTTTTGCGGGCAATGGTAATGTAGGATAGCCACCAATCATAGTGGGTTGTCCATACGTTTGCCACCAAGATGAATTATTATATCTGTCGACAATTATGGTGGCCTGGTGTGAGATGAGACATCGCGGACAATATGTCGAGATGCTACACGTGTAAGCACGCGATGGAGGTGCACCAAAGACCATTTGGTTTTCTACAACCACTACCCATTTATACCTGTATGTTGGAATAGGTTTCCATACACTTCATTTTTATATTACCTCATACAGATCGGTGTAATAATTTCATTTGTGTGGTGATTTATCATCTGAAAAAAATCATCCCACATCATTACAATTGAAGATAAATCTATATTAAATGAGTTGGGTCATGTGTATCTTCAGGTGGTGGGGAGACTCCATGGTGTGCCAACAAAAGTTTTCTTAGATAGAGACCATAGTTTCCATTATTGATTTTGAGAAGGCCATCAGTAGGCCCTGGGGTCTCAATTCAAGATAATATTGGAATACCATCCAGAAAATGATTGTCAGACAGAGTGGGCGAATCATATTTTGGAGGACCTGCTCTATGCATGTGTTCTGGCTATTGGAGGTTCTTAGGATATACATTTTGGATTGGTTTAATTTTCAAATAATAATAGTTACCAATCCTCGATTATAATGACTCCTTTTGAGGTTCCCTATGGTCGGCCCTATCGGTCCACCCAGTGTAGGGCTGAGGTTGGTGAGACCTCACTACTGGGGATGAGTCTGCTGCAGGAGAGGGCTTAGAAGGTCCTGTTGATAAGGTAAAATTTATTGACATATCAGATTAGCCATAAATCTTATGTTGACTAGTGGAGTCAAGACCAAGAGATTTCTGTGGGTGACATGGTGTTCATGAATATGGCCCATCGTCTGGGCCATCATCGATTGGGAAAGCAAGGGAAGCAGACACGACGGTATGTTGAACATTTTTAGATCACTGATCATTTTTTCAAGGTGGAATATAGGGTTATCTTACCATCACAGTTGACATCCATCTATGCAGCCTTCCATGTCTCCTAGTTAAATAAATACAACCCGGATCCAATCCTTGTATTAAATTGGGAGCTGTCGGATATTAAACCAGATTTATCTATTTTTGAGTCGTTGGATCGAATAGTGGACTTACAATAAATGATACTTTGGAGTAAGTATATTACATTGGTATGGATACATTTCCAGCATGGAAATTATACACACGAGTCATGGGAGTGGATGTCATGGGTTTAGGAAGTGTATCTCTTATAGTTTTCCGATAAAGATTCTAGTTATCATTATCGGATGAAACGTTTTCATAGTGGGGAGAGTTTTCACACCCATGATTTATTTTAGAGTTATTTTTCATTTAATTTTCATCTAGCATTGTTTTGGTTGTTTCCCATGAATTTTGGTGGAAATGGTAGTTTTTCAAAATTTGGGCCAAACCGTGAGCACAATTCCTGATTTAAAAACAATTTTTTTTCTTTTATACCTCCTATATTTTAATTTTTTTTATCCCTTCGAATTAAAAATTATCCTCTCATGACCTATTAACACTACCTTGTAAATTTTCACCCTTATTAAATCTATAATCCATGTGTTTAAGGGTTTTTATTTACTGAATTGGGCTAGCTCGGAATCCCATTACACGTTTTAGAAAAAATAATTTAATATCATATTCTATTTTAATGATATTTCAGTGATTACAACTCTCACTCGAGCCCACCAAACCTAGGTATGCCCCAATTATCTTATCCCCCTCTTTAGAGCTCATTTGTTTCATAGATTAGGTCGAATCATCTGATGTATTCACAATTCATCTAGATTTAAAATGGTAATTTGATTCCTTCATAACTCTTTCATTTTTCACTCTTTTGCCCCCATTTCAATTCTCAATTAAACATAACATCCTTATTTGAACCCGTATTTTATTCTGGATATTTTTATATTAATCTAATTAGGTATTTGGGGATATTTCTTCAACATCCCTCAAGTAAGTGGATCTCATACATCCATCTTTCAATTTTCTTAGGGATTCATTCAATTTTAATAGGGTTCCTCCCATTATACATGAGGTTAATAATGTATAGAAACTAGGGTTTCGAACCTAGGGTTGAAACATGGGTTTTCATGGTCCAATAATTTGATTTTAGGCTTCATCTACCTTTCTTGAGGTGTGGTGGTGGTGCGATTGAATTTTGGCACAAAGGATTCAAGGTATTTCATTACATCAGTAGGTGATTCCATTGTGTATGCAATCATTGTAACCTAGATGATATTTTTATGATAATTTCATGTTTATTTCATTATATTATTTCTACAAATATTAGTTTTAGTGGTGTTTGTAATGAAAATTAATTTTTATTGCTATTTTATGTAAAATAGGTGGGTTTTCGTAGAAATCTCTTGTTGGTTCATTTAGGGTTACCATAACATTAATTAGCTGATTTTATTGAAGTTTATTAGGGATGAAAATAATGTTTTAAAAATTTATCTCATTTGGTTGCTACTATGAAAACTTGTTTTAATGGTGTTTGAGAAACACCTAAATTTTTAAGTGCCGTGTTTGTGTGAAAATTGTGGTTTTATTAAGATATAATGTATTGGTTCATATGGGGATGTACAAAAACTGATTTTTTTGGTTAATTGAAGTTTATTGGGATTCTATATATGTATTTTTGACTTGAAATTATGACCATGGTGTGAAATGTGGGGATTTCAAATAATTTTGGGTGCAAAACAATGTGAGATTTTTAGAAGTTGTTTTATTGAAAATAATTTTTTTTATGTTTTAAGTAGTATAATATGTGTATAGATACTGGATTGACTGTTTGTCACTATTAGTGGTGATTTATAAGAAAACTGAAGCATTTTTAATTCTCCAATTTTTTGAGCACAAAGGGGGAAGCCCAGGTACCTAGGTGGGCAGATATGTACTTGTATGACTAGAAATTCAAATAGGTTTTGTCCATGTTTCACTTAGCATTTTGGATAATGACTACTCTAACTAAACTATATGTATGATTCTTGGGGACAACTAGGTTATGGGTATCTTCCTAGCTAGTGGCTCGTACATGAGAACTTTTTTTACAGTGACTTTACACCGAGGTACGAGGTACTTATGGCTTGAGACTGTCTAGTTCCTAGGGGTGTTCCTGGTTTTGGGGATCATTGAATTTGTGGTATTTACCCTTTTATTAGGGTGTTTTTGGATATTAATTATAGTAGATAATATGTCTTATTATAATGTGTTAATTTTTTGAATGGTTTATTGTGAAACCATTTACAATTGAAATTTTCATTTCATGTAATTTGTCATCACTTTTCTTTACATATTAAAATTGCTTGCTTTTTCACATTTTATTGAATAATATTTGAAATATTTGGGTGGTATACTATTTTGATTAGTATAACCCCATAATTAGACCCATTTGGTGTAAGTAGACTAGATTATGTTTGACACGGTTAAAGGTAAATCATTGGGTGATGGTGGTTCAGGTTCTTAGTCCCCTCATATAGTACAGTGTTGTGGAGACGGTTCGGCGGTGTTGACCCCTTGTAATGTGGACTCATTGTGAATTAATTTCTACTATGTTTATTTATGTTTGGACCTCTTGTACTTTATTTAAGACCATGTATTGTGTTCTGGATTTTTCTTATGTCTTGTTTAGCTTGAAAATTTTAGATTCATAGTAATTTTTTTTATTGTTTTATACTTTAATTCTCAGGTAATACATTCCCAAACCAAATTAATTTATTCTTTGGAACTTGTGGCATCCCATGGGGTTCATGAACACCTTTAGGGCCTTGACATGGGCTAGATTTGGTGCTAGTATTATGGGAGAATAGATTCTATTCATGATAATGGTAATCAAATTAGAATTATTATTTACTTAATCAAGAGCCTATTCAATACACATTTTAATTATTATAATTTTTTTAGGTTCATTTATTGCCTTTATAATGATTTTTAATGTTTAATTTCATAGTTCTTATAGCCTTTGTTTCTTGGTTTTATAGTCGGTTCCCTTGGGTATAATTATTGGAGTTCTGGTCAAATGTATGGAAAGTCCTAAAATTGAATTATTTTGTAATAATGAACTTAATTAAGTTTAAATGGTACCATATATAATTATTATATATGTTTTTATGATGAAACATTAAAACAAATTGATTAAAATGTTTTAATATATTTTGGAAGATTTTGTGACCATCGTGAACTTATGTCATTAATTTTATAATATGTATATATGTTGGATTAAGAATAAGATAAAACTAATAATATTGATATGAAAATATGATTTATCTATAATAATTGTATTATGACTTGAATTAAAGGTGGTAATGGTATATGAATACTCTTTATCCACAAAGGCAGTGAATCGACATGTCATAATCGTTGTTTTCATTTTTGAAATAAAAGGAAGAGATAATAGATTTAATGATGGATATTACATTCAAACTATAACATTAATTTATATACAAATATATATATTTTATAGTGGATTAATCTTTCCACATTGAATAAGATCTTAAAAGTATTATAAATCGCGTTCATCTTCTATTTCATTATAGGTGAATACATGTGTTTGTTCAATCATGTACTTCTTTTACAATGATATGTGAACCCCATAATGATAATTGGAGAAACATGGTAGAGTTAATAATTGCTTATAAACATCTGAAATTCTTCATTAAATTTCCAATTGTAAATTGTACATAAGACTTAGTTTTCCTTTTTTACAAACCATTATGAAAACCTTCATTATAGATACTTCCAGAAAGACATGATCTGTCACTTGAAATTATAGCTATAGTGTATGGTTGTCATCGTAACTTTTTTTCCTAATTTTATATTATTTAATATGATCATGAATAGGGATTAGCTTTTTCCCTTTCCCTTTAATTATTTCTGGGCCAATAAATTCCCTCTCACCAACATCAACCCAACAAGCATGATTATGTCATATTGTTTTATATAATACTTCCAATGGTTCCATTCTAAAAACTATAATGGAAACTATTATTGTAGTAATGATCTACAAAAGGTAAATATTGATCCCAAAAAATATGAAAGTCATGTGATCTGGATTTCTACTTGTGATCCTATGTTTTAATAATTCATTTATATTATCAGTCGATTTGACAAGGATATGTAGTACTCAAAAAGAGGATTAGTATCTACATCCTTCTAAATAAAATTCCAAATTATTGAAGTAAAATAGAGATATTGATCAGAAAAATTTGATATAGGTGAAGCATTATGTCTTCAAACATCATTTATATGTAGTCTTTATAGGATTTTAAAAGGTATATCATCAAAAATAGTAGGAAACTATGCTAATTCTATAAGGTGATCAACAATAACCCATATCATATCATTATTTCTCTGGGTATAAGGAATTATAATGATGAATTTCATAGTAATTTAATTCGACTAACATAAAAGAATAGGTATAGGTTTCATTAATCCTTTATGATAATGGATTTATACCTTCACCTATTGAAAAAATATGCATATTTACACATTATAAGAAATTTACAACTTCAAATTAACCCACCAAAAGTGTTATTTTAGATATCTATAAATCATATTACTACAATGGTGTATCGATAAATTTGAGTTGTGAGGATCATATAATAGTTCCCTTTTTAGCTCATGTGTAGATGGAACACATAATCTATTTCACAGTTTTATAATTCCATCCTCGAATATTATGTCTATAAATCTACCTTGCTTAACAACTTTATCATTCTGTTGAAAAATCTCATCCGTTGATGAAGAGTTTTTAATTTTTTCTAATAATTATGATTTCACAACTTTTTTAAAAACATTATGATTTTTAATCCATAATAATTCCCATACCCATCAATACTAAATCTAGGAACATTAGATATTTCACAATCGTCATTCCTGGTGTAATTCCATGATCTCTACTGCTCAATGCATCTACTTCCCCATTTTATTTTCTATAGTGGTAGTGTATCGAGAAATCATAATCCTTATGTTGAGCACTTTCTATGTAGTTATATATTCCAAAATATTTTTATTACTATATATCTCACATAATTCAAAAAATACATAGTGTATCCATATCATTTGAGAAAATATTACTACTACCCCAATATCTTGAGTTAGATAATTTTATTCATGATTCTTCAACTGACATTCTTCATATGAAATATCCTTTCCATTTTTCATAAGGAAACAACCCAGACCTTTGTTTGATGCATCACTATATATCACAAACCTCTCATTTCCCGAGAGTAGATTCAAAATTAAATCATTTAATATTCTTCTCTTAAATTATCCAAAATAGTAATGACATTATTATGTGAATATAAACACAACCCAATTACATGTGAGCTTGGATAATGGGTATCCAATTTAGAAAAATTTTAAACAAATCCCACAGAGTATCATGCTAAAAAAATTAATCTACATACCTTGGTGATGTTTTTTGGTATAATAAATTCTCATATTGATAGGGTATTCACCAAATCAACAATGATTCCAACCATAGAGATGATATAACAACGAAAATAAATTTTTTGAATATAAATTTCACACCTGTAAAATTTACCAAAAACACTTTCCTTATGGGAGTATAATAAATAAATTGTATATTATTGTCATGGTCTTCATAGAATGTTTAATACTCCATAATATCATCAATTAATAATATAAAAAACATCAATTTATTCCTAAAATACACATTTCTTTAGATCTATGAATATCAAGGGTTAATTAGTCAATTCAATATGTGTTACTATAGACTATTAATGTCCATACCTCATCTGAAAGGATTTTTTTTTGTAATTTTATCCATTATTACACACAATTGATGATTCACATAAATATATCAATCCCTAAAAAATATAAGGCTTTATAAGGTTAATCAAATTAATATTTCATGAAATGTAAACGATAAATTTTCTATATGTAATAACATTGATTTATCTATAGTCAATGCATTGGATCATGGGTCTATCTGTCTTATTAATAAATATAATATGGTCACCCAATGAAAATAACACTATATTAAATAAATAGCTTATTACTCTAATCCATTTTATGATTCTTCAGATCCTATTATTACATAGTGTTAATAAGATGATGACTACTTGATAATGGTATTTAATTAGGGATTAAATCAATTGTAAACTCAAATCAACATTTTTTTCCATGTAATACCTTAGGAAATAAATTAATTGATTTTTATAAAAGGGGTATATACACTATTTTAATATTACTTTACTCTTCACTAGATGTCGTTTTCTTTTAATCCCAATAATTTTCATTTATTACAGCTACTGGGGATGTATCTAAATAATAATTAGATGATGAATCTTATACTATAAAGATAAATAATTCAGAATCATCCATAAAAAATTATTTTCATTCTTCTATAAATATATATTTTCATCCTATTTTATAATTTCTTTATATATTGAAGATTATAATAAATTAAACCATATGTATGATGATAAGTTCATCACATTAATGTTTCCTAATGGGTAATTCTCAAAACATTTTTCTTGCAATGAGACTTGCCTTATGAGTTTTTATTGATAAATCAATTATTTAATTAAAATTAATATGTATAATTTTAATGGAATACTTGGTAGATATAAAATAAATTGATGATATTTAATAGAATAACAACTTTGATAAATTTTATGATAGTATTAAGGTACTAAAACTACAACATTATGTACTTATAATTTAAGTATAGTGATCTTATATGCTTTTCAAACTACCTTTGGTATCTTCTATGGTAGATTCACTTGATACTTGGGACATTAATTTCAATAATTCCCCATTTCATTACTGTTTAATAAATGAACATTATAAATTTTATATTCTACTTTAATTCATTATATTGATGATCCTTTTATCTACACTTATAAAACACTCCCTTGCATTTCACGAATTTCTCATGATGATTATTTTTCCTAATTTCACTTAATAAGAAAATTTTTGGTCCTCTATTTTTCATTGATATTTTTCCTTTTTCATGGTTACTAGATGAACTCATCTTCTCTCTATAAACATTAAACGAATAAGATATAGATAATTATGTCTCCATTTTGATGAAATTTTTCACTATTTCAACATATGATGAAAATATTGTAGAAATGTATTCCCTTTATATACTCACATAAGTCCTTTAATGAAATGATCAATATTGTTTTATAAATAAATTATGTAATATATAGCATAACTAGGTATAATTTTGAAGGCATCATCAAACTCTATAAAAATATCTTATTCCTTTTCCATTAAGTTAATAAAACTTCTCTTCAATTCAGTTTGTTTCTAAGGAGGTAAATATTTTTTTCATATAATGAGTCTTTTAAAATTCTAAATTCCTTTTATTTTATTTCATCTACCTTCTTCATATTCTAGATCAAAGAAAACTGTTAATAAACATCTACCTTGAAGAAATATACCCATAATATTACCTTTTACCATTCATCACATCTTAATTCATGTAATATCTTTTCGGGTGATTGCAAAATCTCCATGCTACCATAATATTAGTAGTCCCAAAAAAATATGGGCTCTTATGCTACATGATATTATATAACATAGGCGTGGTGTGGTTATTTTTCATAACATGAGTATGTTTTCCAAACATGGTCATGATCTATTTATATACGACACAAAATATGTTGTCTTTGTTAATATGGAAAACCCTATATTGTTTATATGTATTGATTAATTATAATACATTAGGCTCCATCAATAAAATATAGAACATACTCATTTAGAAAATAATCACAATTCCTATTGAGCTATAAAATTAATATAAAAAATTATGATAATTATCATGTTAATATAACATCAAGTTTCGTAGGATTCTTTTAAACCTTCTCTAATACAGACTTTAACAAACCCCAAAATAGTAGTCAGGAGTTGGTGGTTATTTAATTATAATGGAATAGATACAAGAGATCGCATCACTAAGGAATGACTAGTTTAGTAGTCTTGATGAACAATGATACATATATGGTTCCCTTATTACATGGTAATTGATCATATAATATAATAGAAGGAAAAAATATTCTTTAATGGCATGTATTCAATGATTTCATGTTAATAACATGGGAAAGGAAAATAAATAAATGGTTTTCTAAAATTATCGTTATGGGTTACATACAGTTTACACAAGAATATTTACAATGTTAATCATAATCAGTAAGACATAATCAATATGTAAAGGTAAATAAATAAAAATTCATTCTAATAAGTAAATAAATTATGAATAGACGCATCCGCAGACTGTGTCATAGTAAATATATCATGGATACAAGAAATTCCATAATGAATGAAGGAAAACCTTAATTATTGGATATCATGAATATGTAACATGAATCACTTCCATAGAAACCATTCACAATATGTTTTATTTCCTTGGGTAGAGACACATCTAATTCTATGTGGAAAAAACGTGATAGAATATTTCACCAACAGGTTTGTTTCCTGAAACATATCGATATATAGAGGGTATCTATAATGTAGGGACCAAACCATAAAAACAAGTCCAAATAATTCTCTATATATAGATCTAATTCAATAATAATATTTGCATCATAATGTCTGTAATGAGTAGATGATGCATATTTATCAATTTTTTCCTGGATAATGAAATAACATTCAAAGTAAACACTATATATAAAAATTGTATAAAATTTAGAAGTACTCATATAAGTAATATAAATAATATGGAAATTTAATATAAATATAATTGAAATAAAATGGTCTTATAGGGGTAGTATATATACTACATAAAAATGATTTGGTGCACAATACCAGGTAAGTCTCAATAAATATTAAGTTAAGATGGAGTCCCCTACAACTTCGTAATTAGTCTAACTTGGTGCCCAATAAAATAAATGATTATAAAATGAAACATTAAGTACAATGAATAAAAATATATTCAAGACAAGATATTTTAATGGGATGTTTGTATACCACACCCAAGAAATATGGGTTTAAAAGGGAATATATCTAAAATATGTGAATGTAAGACGAGAAAGCCCTTACAACCTGTAAGAAATCGAATCAAGTTCCATATAAAATTAAGTTTAATAATGTTAAATATTGAATTAAAAAATGATAAATAGAATCATGATATGGTGTATTAAATAATAGTATATACACTAAAAATAATGAATAAGGTGATAATAAGGAATATACCTCTTAAAACTAAAAGTGACACAAGAAACCTCTTTCCACTTATCATCAATTGAATCGGATGCCCTATTAAATTAATGATTATAAAATGGAAAATTGATTAAAATAAAGATAATGGGATTCAAGATATTATATATGAATGGGAAATATGTACACCACACAAAATAAATCACAATTGAATAATTGATATATCTCACAAAAGTAAAAGTATGATGAGAAACCTTTTACCACTTATAGACAATCAAATTGTATGACCATTAAAATTAATGCTTATAAAATGAAACATTAAATCCAATAATGATAAAGATATTTTATATTATATATATAAAAGGGTGTGTGTGTAGACCACACACATGAAAAAAAAAGGTTCAATGAGAAATATATATCATTGAAGTAAATATGATATGAGAAACCCCTTATTTTATTGTTGAAGGTGTTCGACTGTTGTAATTAATGTCTTTGATAATAATATAAGGATAATTAATTGATTAATTAATAACCTAATGAAAATATATTTGATTTATTATAAATTTATTTTTTTTTTCATTTATATCTGGTTTTATTAGTTATAATTTTCAAATTCATTTTTCTTAGAGAATTATATCATGGTTTTATACTTGGTTCCCTTGTGTATAATTTTAGAATTTATATTAAAATGGGATAAAACCCTATAAGTGAACTTATTTACTCTAAATTAACTTCCATATTATTAAATGGACTCATATGTCCTTTGGTTTTATGTTATGAGGATTAATTATTAGATAATATTTTGTTGAATATGTTTTAATTTAATTTTGTGATATTTATGACCATCACACTCTTCAATAATTTTATATAATTATAGTTTTATATGTCAATTACAGAACACGAAATAACCTAATATATGTATGTTATAATATTATTTAAAGATAATATTTTTTTGACCATTTATGATGGTGTTAATGGATAAAAATGTTACATCCATGAAGGTGGCGAATCAACATGTCACAGACGATGTTTTAATTTATAAAATAAGAGGAGAGAAAAGATTTGATGATGGATATTACATTAATGAAATAAAATTACAATATATATGTGTGATATTTTATTTATCATTACACTTTGGATAGGTGTAAGTGAGGATTGAAAAACAAATTAATATAAAATAAAAGGGAAACGAGGAGGATTTTAACTCTTGGATATTGTCTCCTTGGGAACCTCTATTAAACATTTGGATCCTATATTTTTGTAAAACGGGAAATTCTTGTACAAGTAGAAGAGTATTGGTAAGGTAAATTTAAATTCTTTCAACAATATCACAGGCTTATAATGTTTAATTAGAAGGAGTGGTGATGAGAGATATTTATTAGGGAGGATATTAGAGTTTTTAATTATTTTATTTATTATTTTTTTATTTGGGGACATGACTATAAATATTAATGATTTTTGTTAAACCATAAAGTAAATATTGTATGTGAGTTCTAACTAATGGGAACATACCTCATCCATACATCTTCTATGACACAATAATTAAATAATTTAAAATTAATTCTTAATAATTAAATTACTATATTTTACTACTCACTGAAAAATTAACTATTTTAGAAAAATCCCAAAATTCACCCTAACAATTTTTTGAAGTGTATATTCAAAAAATGAAATCCATTTTTTTAAAATAATTTAATAAATATGTGAAATTTAATTCTTAACTAAAATCATCATTTATATTAAAAATTTGTAATATTAATCTTATTACATATTTTAGTACGCTATGATAAATTAATTATGGTATCATAAAATTATCTTATAATTATATTAGGACAAAATATTTACAAATTAATATATTTAAGGAAAATAATTTTTCTATCAAATAATTAATTTAATTATAAAAATTTAAATAAACATTTATGTATCAAAAAACACGAACACATAATATATGATTTTTTTAAAAAAATATACTTATTCTTTGATATAAATATATCGGATTTTACATTATGAGATACATAAATTATATTTATACATTAATATATGAGGATATAATTATTATTTCCACATTATTATTTCTAGTGTCCACACTACTATTCCAATGGTCTGTTTAATATTTAACAGTATATAACAGTTCAATTAAACATGATGAGGCATGAAACACAATATATAGAATAAATTACATTTATTTATGAATATAAATATTTTAAAATCATGGGGTGTTATAAGAGACGATCATGGAATATGTTTTTTTAAATCCATGTCCAAAGTGTTAATGTAAAAAATGAAAAAGATTATTTTGGTATAATGGATATTTGAACCATATCCATGATGATGAATACAAGGGTCTAATATTCTTTATCATGTAATGGATTTACAGAGGAATAATAAAATTATATTCATCCAACATCACTCAATTAAATTTTTAAAAATATATTTTTTATATTATCATGTTGGCCTAGAAATATGACCGCTTACAAAAAATAAGTTATATAATATTCCATATTTCAACATTGACAGAGATTGAGATATATCTTTTGCAACATAGATATGTCTCCCATCAAAACCATAAATGAATAAGATATATTTAATTAGGTTCACAACTCATCCCTCTCTATCCGCTGCTAAATCTCTATGTTTTTATTTTTTTGGAAGAAACTTTTATGTGGGATAACATGAAGATGGAGATTTTGAGTTTTTATCTAAATTTTTGATATGCCAACATGTAAAATAGGAATAATATAATTCTATGTTTTTGTTGTAACCATTTCCTATACTAAATTGTAAATTATAAAAACCAACCATGGAATATTTATTTGGAATCCATAGGATAACTACCTATAAAAAATCCATATGGGTGGTATTCATTAAAATTAAAAAATCTTTTATTTCATTTTTAAAAAGGAATATTTCGTTATTGAATAAAATTTCATGATATATAAAAGGGATGTTGTAAGGATTCATGGAGTTACGCTCTCTATTTTATCTAATTTATATGTGATGATTTCCTCTAGGTTTTGGAGAATCCACTAAAAATAATTGTACATATAACTATGAGGGGACACTTACATTAACACTCACATATATGTTAATCATGATAGGACCATTTAACTTATATAGTATATGTTGGTATAATGATCAATGAATTTCAATGGATAACGGGATCAACACCTTCCCCTTGGGTGTTATTATATAATAGAATTGTTTACTATAGAATCAAAATGTAACCTTATGAGGAACATTATGGGAATAGGTTTCATAATCAAACATTTTGGGATACTATTAGATATTTGGAGATGATGGGACCTATTATTATCAAAAATCTGAAAGTGATGGTTCAAACCATTCAAAATTATTTTAAATCCTCAAAAAGTTGTTAGAAAAGCATTATAGAAAATCATTGTAAAGACTAATAGTTTGTGTTCAAAGATAATGTGTTTATTTGTAAAACACCATGTATGAAATTAAATAGGTTTAGGAAGGAAGGAAATATTATTTCTAGATAAATAACCCCATGTGATATCCCTGATTTCATCAAAATGTTGGCCTATTGAATAGTACACCCACATAACCTATCTAAAGAATATGATGATTTATATGTATCATTATAGAGGAGGTATATACTATAAACACAACATATACTAAATCCATAGGTGGTTCCATTGGAGAATTAAGTTTCATTTGAGGAGAATTCGATGACGGAATTAAATCACAGGGACTAACTTCTATGACACAAGATTACTCATGTAGTCAATGTGTTTTGGATGAACCAAAACATTGAGAATGTGGAATGGGAAAAGGATGAGGTCTAAAAATAGATCTAACACCATAAATTTTAGTGTTTTAAATGAAATTTTCTAAGGTGAAATTTTGTTATGGTTTAGGTTTAATTTAATGAACCAAACATTTATCTTTGAAATACCCTTTGGGAATAAATAAATTCTTTAATAAAAAATGAAATAATAGAAAAATATACTAAATTGATTATTTTGAATATTTTATAGACATTAAATTTTAAAATATTGTTAATAATATTAATTTATAATAATATAACCATTTTATATTAATTATTGTGATTAGAATATTAAGGGTTATGATAAAGTTTATTTGGCACTGACCAAGGAAGAGATGTCCTCTTCTAGTGAGATCGTACTCTATGAATAACATTAAACAGATATTCTAAAAGAGATAAAATCACTATGATTTACACCTAGACAATACCAATATATGATTGAACCACTAAGTCATGAACAATCATATTCATTTGAGATTTCAAAGCTCATAGGGAACACAACTCAAACTATGTTCATCAAACCACCCCAAAAAAATATCACAATCTCAAGCCTTTCAATTTTAGTATTTTCTATTTTAATAAGTAATTATTTATAAATAATATAATAGTATGGAATTTAATATTTTTATTTTAATTAGTTATTATATTTATTCCATAACAATATACATGATTTTAGAACAAAATAAAAATAAATATCATTTAAATATGATGAAAAAAACATTTAATTAAGGGAAATATAAAATTTATATCACAAAACTCTTTTTAATTGATTCATGTATTTTTTGAACTAAATATATTTTAACAAAATAATATTATTATATAATATTTATTAAATTTAAATGATAATATAATGTTACAATGACAAATGTAATTTTAATATGGGCTAGAAAAGTGTTATTTTCAAAAACCAATATTTTTTAATAAATTGGATTTTAGATTTTTATGTTTTGATTTCAAAACATATAGAATTATTTGTTAAAATTAATATTTTTTAATTGGCATATTAATGTCACGACCCGTCCTCGGGGCCCGTGCCGTGACTACCCCAAGCCCGCCTTCCATAGGCCAGGGGCTGGCGACTAGCACCAAAGGCGTAAAATCCCGATAACTGGGAAGGCATTGCCTTTATAAAGAAAACAAGCACCACAGAGTACAAGCGGAAGTAAAACACTATGAACAAAAAGAAGAACTGAAAAGTAAAAAGGGGCCGGAAATACAAGCCCAACTGTAAAGTACAACTCGAAAGGGAAAACAGCGACTGAAAAGTAAAGCTGCTACGCTGAGATGTCCACTGGAAATCCCTCCTGAAGGGTGGGTGCAGATAGCTCCTCTGCTCCTCGGGTCCCGCCATCCGCTCCAAGTATGTCCCGCCCTGTGGTCCACCTCCGGGTACCGCCTCGTCGTATAGTCCACCTCCAGGTACCGTCCAGTCCTCGAACACTCGGCCTCTGCCAGTACTGGCCGTCGTCTGCAACCAACACAACGAGGTGCGGGCATAGCCCGTGCAGGGGTGAGTATAACGATACTCAGTAGGGACCCCGAGACCCTCAAGGTCTCACAAAAACCAACAAGGATAAACACAAGAAGATCTCAACAGATAAACTCTACTTAGGTATATGCCCATACATATACCTAAGTTATCAAGTAACCCATCTCAATCATGAGGAAACACAAGAATTGTGAAATCGACGGATAACCACTACCCGGGTATATGCCCATACATATACCAAAGTTAGCAAGTGACCCATCTCAATCATAAAGTAACACAGGGTCAAAAGTCTCAGCTCAAACCAGGATTTTCATTATCGAAACCGTAACTGCTGAAGAGCCCCGTCTCTGAAGTGTGCAGTAGTCCTGTCACGACTCCGAGGTACTGCTCACTAACCTAAGACTGCTGAAGTACTCCTCCTGTCGAGTACTGCGGGTCTGCTGCCAACTACCAGGCGCTCCGTCCGCTGAGGGTCTGCTGCCAAATACCGGGCGTCACCCAGATAGCCTACTGAGGTACTCCTCCTGTCGAGTACCGCGGGTCTGCTGCCAACTACCAGGCGCTCCGTCCGCCGTGGGTCTGCCACCAAATACCGGGCGCTCCGTCCACTGGGCTAGTCGACTCACTCCAAGTCGAGTCGGTCAAGCAGTCGTCAGGTCTCAGCCGGCTACACGGTCTCCGTACTCTGCACGCTCGTCTCCGGGAGGGTCCGCTCCACGAGCCACTGTTCGATACTCCAAGTATCACAAAATCCCACGAAGAAGTATCTCAAAAGTCCGTCTCGTCACAGGGGTCTCAACGCAGCAGACGGCGCGTCGATCGGACGCCCGGTCTGTGAGTTATTAGCCTTTTCGTCCCAGGGGCCCGGTTGGTTTCGTGTGCGAACCAAACCCGGCCGTATCTCAACTGTACCCCGAACTCTCATAGGGTATACTCATAGGGACCGTTTCTCATCGTGATCATCAACGTCGCTGACGGTTCGTCAGACGGACGTCCTGTCTGAAAGATAACAGCTTTTCCCGTTCCAGGGGCCCGGTT
This sequence comes from Viscum album, assembly GCA_963277665.1. Taxonomy (NCBI): domain Eukaryota; kingdom Viridiplantae; phylum Streptophyta; class Magnoliopsida; order Santalales; family Viscaceae; genus Viscum; species Viscum album. The sequence continues at coordinate 1,331,545,794 of OY728148.1, read as the reverse complement.
GGATTTCGGTGCGATCCAACCCGGCCACTAACCAACTGCACCCAAAACTCGGGCGGAGGGTGCCAAAAGTTTCGTCTCATCAAGAGGAAGTCAACGAAACAGACGGCGCGTCAATCGGACGCCCGGCCTGTGAGTTATTGGCATTTTCGTCTCCGGGGCCCGGTTGGTTTTTAAAGCAAAACCAACCCGACCGTACTCCACCTGCGTCCAAACCTCGGGCGGAGTATGCCAAAAGATCCGTCTCATTAAGAGGAACGCAACGCGACTGACGGCGCGTCAATCGGACGTTCGTGGCTCAAGATATGAGCGTTTCCGCTCCGAAGGCCCGGTTGGTTTCGTGAACGAACCAACCCGGCCGAACTCAAAGTAAACCGAAACCTTGAGTGCGATATATCAAAACGACCGTCTCGATCCAAGGATCGCGTTGCCGCTGACGGTTCGTCATTCGGAGGTCCGAGGCTCAAGTTATGAGCCAAAAACCAAAACAGGTTCGAAACGGGGGGGTCCGGGTCCGGGCCGACCCGGCCCGACCCCCCCCCCCCCTGGGCGGCGCGGTGGCCGGCGGCGGCGGCCGGCGGCGGCGGCGCGGTGGGCGGCGGCGGCGCGCGGCGGCGGCGGGCGGTGGCACGGCGGGCCGCGGCGGCGGCGGCGGCGGCGGCGGGCCGCGCTGCCGGCGGCAGCGGGCCGCGCTGGCGGCGGGGTGCGCCGCACGGGCTGCGCACGCGGGGCTCAGCCCCGCGGTTCCTTCACAAAAACGGCGCGGCCTTTGTGCCGCGCCGGTTTCTTCAAACCGCCCCCCCCCCCCCCTCACGTGGGGGGGCCTGCTGGCGGCTGGACCAAAGGGGGCGCTGCCCCCTTTCCTCAAGAACCGCCCCCCTCATTAAGAGGGGGGTTTTAAAGGAAGGCCGGGGGATTAATTCCCCCGGTTTTTAAGACATCCGGCCGGCCCGCTGGCCGGCCGGTTTTTACCAACGGGACCGGAAATTCCGGTCCCGCCCTCGTCTTCCGACGCCGGCGGCCACGCCGCCGGTCTCCTCTTCCGCCGCGGCCCGGAACCGGCCGCGGTCTTCTCATCCTGCCGCGGCCCGGAACCGGCCGCGGTCTTCTCGTCCCGCCGCGGCCCGGAACCGGCCGCGGTGTTCGTCGTCCGGCGCGGTGCGACGACACCGCGCCTCTTTCGCCGTGCCATGAATCCTTCCAACGCGGCGCGACGGCGTCGCGTTCTTGAAGACTCTCCTCGGCGAAGCGCGACGGCGATGCGTAAAATTAAACGCACAATCATCCGCGTGGTGCGACGGCACCACGCCACTTGCTTCCACCCGCAAGAACAACAAGAACGTTGGAGGGGGGGTTCGGCCGTGTTCGTGCGGTCCGGCCCCCCTCGCGTTAAATTAATAACGCAACTTAAACAATCAAACATCAAGTTAGACATGCGAGATCCACGTTCAAGGAAAAAGAATAAAGAAATAATGAACCAACAACCCCTACCTCGGTTTTCAGATTCGAAGAATCGTCTACGATCCGCGGAAGACGGCGTCGCGGAAGTCGGGCGTCGCGGTCGTCGTTCGTCAAATCCGTTGACGAAGTGCTATGCCCGAAGAGACACGACGTTGGCGGATCTTCGTTTGCCGACGAAGGTTGTCCGAAGATGAGATGGCGTCCCCTTCGTTGTCACGGTGAACGAAGAAAGGAGTTGCGGCGTTCTTCGTCGGAAAAGAGAGCGTTCCTCGTCAAGTCTCGAGGAAAGTCAAATTATAAAGAGAACAACGAACTCAAGGACCCCTACCTCGATAGTCGCACGTGACGGAGTCGTGGAATATCGGTGTCGATCCCCTTGACGTCGGAGGAAGAGTCGTTGTCGAAGGCGTTCGTCGCGGAAAACCGTCGCGGAAGGGATGACGCGGAAGAAGAACGTCGCGTCGCGGATACGGCGTCGCGGATGGATCGTGTTCTTCGGCGGAGAAGTTCTTCGTTGAAGAACGACGTTCTTCGCGTTCTTCGTTGAGGTTGAAGAAGAAGAAGAGGAGCTCTCCACCTCTCAAGAAGACAAACGAAACAACCCAAAATAAAATAAGACCACTTCTTATTTTATTATTACAAAACACATTTGAAGAAATTCAAAAGTTTGAATTTCAAAAGAGATAACTCCACATTTAACTCACTTATTTAATATACATGAATTGTATAATTAAATATAAGTTAACTTGTCAAGCCATTAAGAGGGAGAGTGGGGAGTTGAAAAGGTGGGGGGTTCGTGTGGGCCCCACCACACTTAATCCTCCCAAGGGAGGTTAAGTGGGTGTGGGTCCCACTTCCAACCTCCTTTGAGAGGTTTTAAGAAGTTAAAATAAAATTTGTTCTACACAAATTTTATTTAACTCAACCTAAACCCTCAAAAATTAACTTTCAACCCGCAACAAACGCAACTCCCGAAAAGGTCTCTTTAAGCGAATATCGGCGCTGCGAGTTCATCGGTGCCCTCGGATTTCAATTCCGAGCACCGGATCAAAAGTTAGGAATTCCCGCTCGTTCGTTCACTGAACGTACCCGAGCCAAACTTCGGAAATTAATTCCGGGCACTCCGGGCCTCGGAATCAGGTGCCGTCTGAAACCGCGCTCTTGTAAAATTCTAAAGAAAATTAAGAAAAAATTTTCCTTGAATTTTACGGGTCTTTACATTACTCCCACCTCAGGGCTTTACGTCCCCGTAAAGCTACATCAAAAACTAGGGAAACAAAAAGAGGACACTGAGCACGCATTTGAGCCTCCCGCTCCCATGTGCTCTCCTGGAGATTCCCGTGCCGCCATCTGTTGCGCACAAGAGGAATCGATCGTCCATGTAGGACCCGCTCCTGGATGACATGGACCTCTTTTGACGTGGCCCGGACCATCTCTGGTCCCACAAGAGCTGCAAGATTTCTTCTTTGCCGAAAAGAGAAACCTGGTCTCATCCCCTGGATGAACCACATTCTTTGCCTAAAACAGTCAATCCTAACATGGATGATATTAATCCATACCAAGGATGACGTCGTAAGGCCTCGACGCTACTACTAAGAGATCCAACCGTTACTCTCGCCTCCAAGGGTTGAGTCACACTGTCGGCATCAGTGTGTGGTAACTGGTCTCCTCCAGTAGATGTCTCACAAGTGAGGGTCAAGTCAACAGTCAACTGGAACCTCTTAGTAACATCACAAAAGAGGACAGGAAAGAAAACATCACAAAAGAATGCGTCTTTTTATTATTGCAGCTCATAATACAAGACGCTACATAAAAGCAACAACAACATGGAACTAGAAGTACAAAAGACGTATCCACTAGTTCCTCCCCTGTCCACCTGCTTTACTGTTGCTCAAGCATTTGTCGCTGCCTCTATCTCGGTGGCTCTCCCAGAGCCTGCGGATCGGGAGTCGGACAGTCACGTGCCAGATGTCCCTTTTCGCGGCATGAGTAACACAACCTGCTCCTTGCACGGCTAGCTCTGTTCCCACCTCGGGTGCCCTGCACCACTGGTCCTAAAACCCGAGATCGCCCAACTGCTCATCTGGTCCTCCTGGACCTCTGCATCATCTGTCTACTGCCCACAGATGACTCGGCTTCTGATCGAAAAACACGCGGCAAAGGCAGAATCTCCTGTACACGCTCGGGGTGTAGAGATACTGGCACAAACTCCACCCTGAAGAAGGTCTCGAAGTCTTCCCATGCGAAGTCCATCTCATCGCAAAACTGAAACAAGTGGCTCCACCACCTACCTGCTGCTGCCTGAAGGAGGCTGGTAGCAAAGATCACCATGAAATCTGCCGGCGTCCCCACTAGCCTGAAGACTCTCACCACAGCCTCCAGCCAAAACTCAGCCGCCTGCGGGTCCGTCTCTCCCCGGAACCTGGGTGGCCTCTGGCGCTGGAACTCGTGCAGCGCGCTCAAGCGTCGTGCATCGCCTACTGCTGGGGCTGGTGGCATCGGTGGCCCAACTGCAAGAGGGCCCTGTACCGAAGCCTCGTCGCTCGACAGACTGTCAGTACGCTCATCCCTCCGGGCTCTAGCTGGTCGTCTGAGAAAAGACATCCTGAAAGAAACAACGTAACACGATCAAACGATTATACCTGGCGAGCTGACCTGGTTTGAGCCGTTTTAAGGGAAAAACTATTGAAAACACACGCAATCAGTGTTTTCGTGCACAAAGTCGGAAATCAGTTGTCAGGGTCCTGGTGTATGGATACGTCGGCCGCCCGCACCAACACTGGACTCCCTGAACTGAAAACCACACTCGGTACTCTTAACACTATTGCTTCACAGAAAGAAACATCAGAGTTATAAGTTCTGCGGTAGAACCGAACTCCTCTGATACCAATTTGTCACGACCCGTCCTCGGGGCCCGTGCCGTGACTACCCCAAGCCCGCCTTCCATAGGCCAGGGGCTGGCGACTAGCACCAAAGGCGTAAAATCCCGATAACTGGGAAGGCATTGCCTTTATAAAGAAAACAAGCACCACAGAGTACAAGCGGAAGTAAAACACTATGAACAAAAAGAAGAACTGAAAAGTAAAAAGGGGCCGGAAATACAAGCCCAACTGTAAAGTACAACTCGAAAGGGAAAACAGCGACTGAAAAGTAAAGCTGCTACGCTGAGATGTCCACTGGAAATCCCTCCTGAAGGGTGGGTGCAGATAGCTCCTCTGCTCCTCGGGTCCCGCCATCCGCTCCAAGTATGTCCCGCCCTGTGGTCCACCTCCGGGTACCGCCTCGTCGTATAGTCCACCTCCAGGTACCGTCCAGTCCTCGAACACTCGGCCTCTGCCAGTACTGGCCGTCGTCTGCAACCAACACAACGAGGTGCGGGCATAGCCCGTGCAGGGGTGAGTATAACGATACTCAGTAGGGACCCCGAGACCCTCAAGGTCTCACAAAAACCAACAAGGATAAACACAAGAAGATCTCAACAGATAAACTCTACTTAGGTATATGCCCATACATATACCTAAGTTATCAAGTAACCCATCTCAATCATGAGGAAACACAAGAATTGTGAAATCGACGGATAACCACTACCCGGGTATATGCCCATACATATACCAAAGTTAGCAAGTGACCCATCTCAATCATAAAGTAACACAGGGTCAAAAGTCTCAGCTCAAACCAGGATTTTCATTATCGAAACCGTAACTGCTGAAGAGCCCCGTCTCTGAAGTGTGCAGTAGTCCTGTCACGACTCCGAGGTACTGCTCACTAACCTAAGACTGCTGAAGTACTCCTCCTGTCGAGTACTGCGGGTCTGCTGCCAACTACCAGGCGCTCCGTCCGCTGAGGGTCTGCTGCCAAATACCGGGCGCCACCCAGATAGCCTACTGAGGTACTCCTCCTGTCGAGTACCGCGGGTCTGCTGCCAACTACCAGGCGCTCCGTCCGCCGTGGGTCTGCCGCCAAATACCGGGCGCTCCGTCCACTGGGCTAGTCGACTCACTCCAAGTCGAGTCGGTCAAGCAGTCGTCAGGTCTCAGCCGGCTACACGGTCTCCGTACTCTGCACGCTCGTCTCCGGGAGGGTCCGCTCCACGAGCCACTGGTCGATACTCCAAGTATCACAAAATCCCACGAAGAAGTATCTCAAAAGTCCGTCTCGTCACAGGGGTCTCAACGCAGCAGACGGCGCGTCGATCGGACGCCCGGTCTGTGAGTTATTAGCCTTTTCGTCCCAGGGGCCCGGTTGGTTTCGTGTGCGAACCAAACCCGGCCGTATCTCAACTGTACCCCGAACTCTCATAGGGTATACTCATAGGGACCGTTTCTCATCGTGATCATCAACGTCGCTGACGGTTCGTCAGACGGACGTCCTGTCTGAAAGATAACAGCTTTTCCCGTTCCAGGGGCCCGGTTGGATTTCGGTGCGATCCAACCCGGCCACTAACCAACTGCACCCAAAACTCGGGCGGAGGGTGCCAAAAGTTTCGTCTCATCAAGAGGAAGTCAACGAAACAGACGGCGCGTCAATCGGACGCCCGGCCTGTGAGTTATTGGCATTTTCGTCTCCGGGGCCCGGTTGGTTTTTAAAGCAAAACCAACCCGACCGTACTCCACCTGCGTCCAAACCTCGGGCGGAGTATGCCAAAAGATCTGTCTCATTAAGAGGAACGCAACGCGACTGACGGCGCGTCAATCGGACGTTCGTGGCTCAAGATATGAGCGTTTCCGCTCCGAAGGCCCGGTTGGTTTCGTGAACGAACCAACCCGGCCGAACTCAAAGTAAACCGAAACCTTGAGTGCGATATATCAAAACGACCGTCTCGATCCAAGGATCGCGTTGCCGCTGACGGTTCGTCATTCGGAGGTCCGAGGCTCAAGTTATGAGCCAAAAACCAAAACAGGTTCGAAACGGGGGGGTCCGGGTCCGGGCCGACCCGGCCCGACCCCCCCCTGGGCGGCGCGGTGGCCGGCGGCGGCGGCGGGCCGCGCTGGCGGCGGCAGCGGGCCGCGCTGGCGGCGGGGTGCGCCGCACGGGCTGCGCACGCGGGGCTCAGCCCCGCGGTTCCTTCACAAAAACGGCGCGGCCTTTGTGCCGCGCCGGTTTCTTCAAACCGCCCCCCCCCCCCCCCTCACGTGGGGGGGCCTGCTGGCGGCTGGACCAAAGGGGGCGCTGCCCCCTTTCCTCAAGAACCGCCCCCCTCATTAAGAGGGGGGTTTTAAAGGAAGGCCGGGGGATTAATTCCCCCGGTTTTTAAGACATCCGGCCGGCCCGCTGGCCGGCCGGTTTTTACCAACGGGACCGGAAATTCCGGTCCCGCCCTCGTCTTCCGACGCCGGCGGCCACGCCGCCGGTCTCCTCTTCCGCCGCGGCCCGGAACCGGCCGCGGTCTTCTCATCCTGCCGCGGCCCGGAACCGGCCGCGGTCTTCTCGTCCCGCCGCGGCCCGGAACCGGCCGCGGTGTTCGTCGTCCGGCGCGGTGCGACGACACCGCGCCTCTTTCGCCGTGCCATGAATCCTTCCAACGCGGCGCGACGGCGTCGCGTTCTTGAAGACTCTCCTCGGCGAAGCGCGACGGCGATGCGTAAAATTAAACGCACAATCATCCGCGTGGTGCGACGGCACCACGCCACTTGCTTCCACCCGCAAGAACAACAAGAACGTTGGAGGGGGGGGTTCGGCCGTGTTCGTGCGGTCCGGCCCCCCTCGCGTTAAATTAATAACGCAACTTAAACAATCAAACATCAAGTTAGACATGCGAGATCCACGTTCAAGGAAAAAGAATAAAGAAATAATGAACCAACAACCCCTACCTCGGTTTTCAGATTCGAAGAATCGTCTACGATCCGCGGAAGACGGTGTCGCGGAAGTCGGGCGTCGCGGTCGTCGTTCGTCAAATCCGTTGACGAAGTGCTATGCCCGAAGAGACACGACGTTGGCGGATCTTCGTTTGCCGACGAAGGTTGTCCGAAGATGAGATGGCGTCCCCTTCGTTGTCACGGTGAACGAAGAAAGGAGTTGCGGCGTTCTTCGTCGGAAAAGAGAGCGTTCCTCGTCAAGTCTCGAGGAAAGTCAAATTATAAAGAGAACAACGAACTCAAGGACCCCTACCTCGATAGTCGCACGTGACGGAGTCGTGGAATATCGGTGTCGATCCCCTTGACGTCGGAGGAAGAGTCGTTGTCGAAGGCGTTCGTCGCGGAAAACCGTCGCGGAAGGGATGACGCGGAAGAAGAACGTCGCGTCGCGGATACGGCGTCGCGGATGGATCGTGTTCTTCGGCGGAGAAGTTCTTCGTTGAAGAACGACGTTCTTCGCGTTCTTCGTTGAGGTTGAAGAAGAAGAAGAGGAGCTCTCCACCTCTCAAGAAGACAAACGAAACAACCCAAAATAAAATAAGACCACTTCTTATTTTATTATTACAAAACACATTTGAAGAAATTCAAAAGTTTGAATTTCAAAAGAGATAACTCCACATTTAACTCACTTATTTAATATACATGAATTGTATAATTAAATATAAGTTAACTTGTCAAGCCATTAAGAGGGAGAGTGGGGAGTTGAAAAGGTGGGGGGTTCGTGTGGGCCCCACCACACTTAATCCTCCCAAGGGAGGTTAAGTGGGTGTGGGTCCCACTTCCAACCTCCTTTGAGAGGTTTTAAGAAGTTAAAATAAAATTTGTTCTACACAAATTTTATTTAACTCAACCTAAACCCTCAAAAATTAACTTTCAACCCGCAACAAACGCAACTCCCGAAAAGGTCTCTTTAAGCGAATATCGGCGCTGCGAGTTCATCGGTGCCCTCGGATTTCAATTCCGAGCACCGGATCAAAAGTTAGGAATTCCCGCTCGTTCGTTCACTGAACGTACCCGAGCCAAACTTCGGAAATTAATTCCGGGCACTCCGGGCCTCGGAATCAGGTGCCGTCTGAAACCGCGCTCTTGTAAAATTCTAAAGAAAATTAAGAAAAAATTTTCCTTGAATTTTACGGGTCTTTACAATTAAAGTTATCCAATGGTGATTTTTTCGGACTTAATTAAGAAAATGATATTTTGGGTAAATATTATATAAGGTATTAATATACATTATATATTATGACATCATAATGTCTCCAATGTGGTGTTATATATTCAACGAAATCTATACTCAACCAAATATATATTTCCCCTTAAAAATAATTTTTTCTTTATATTTCTTGATTAATTTTATAAATCATTAATGATTACTCCAAGACCTATATTTTAATTTTTGGTTTTAAAATAAACTATTTATAAATATTATTCAGTTACACATCACCATGGGAATTATTTTAATGTTTTTAGTTATTAGACATAGTAAATATTTAGAAAACACTATTATTTAGTATAAAACATTGTAAAATCCAAGGTATTTTTTTTACATTATCATATGGAGTCCAAAACATACATTTATAAATATATTAATAATTCCCCTCCGATTCACACTGTAAACCCACCAAACTAACCATTCATCTACACTAAAACCTATTTTATATTGAATTTACTCTTACCTTCCCTCTCTTGAGTGATTCTACATGATATTAATATTATTCTACAAGGATTTAATAAAAAAACTCTCAAAGTAAAGGATATTCTCTTTTTCCTCATTATTCAAGAAACATCAATATATTATGCATTTTATTTTAAAATATGTGATATAGGGAAATTAATATAAAAATACATCATTCTATCCTAGTGAATTTTTTGTGATTAAATATCCCTTTAAATCTCTTTTTCCATCCATGAATCTTTATGAACCCACAAAAACCTATTGATATTTTCGTGTGATTTTCTATGGAAAATATTTTTGTAGTGAATACCTATATCCAGTTCCTCTAAAATTTATTATCCTAGTAGAAAATATAGTTAATTTATTAGGTATTTACATGTATTTAACCCCCAATACATATCCATTACGATAAAATTTAGTAATGACATCCATTCATTGTTTGATATATGTGACAAACTTATTCATGTATATGATATGAAAGTGATATGTGGGAATGAAATTATATTTTCCTTTCATGCATTATGTAATGTTATAATCTCATTGTATGATATTTATGGTGTTCATGAGGATATCATATGAACATTGTGTCATGTTTCCTAAGATTTGATCTTTGACATATGTTTATGATATCATATTTTATGTTGTTTCAAAATTCCTATATTACCTTCTCGTTATTATGTTATATCATGCCTAATTTTGAATATTATGATCGTCACCCCTACCATGATACCATGATTTGAATCTTGGATAACTTGTACCAATTTTACCTATTATATGATTATTTATTCTTTTATTATGATTTATATCTCACGATTTTCTTATGTATTTCCCCAGGTTATCCGACGGTGTTTTAGAATATCCTTGGAATATAAGGCTACATTTATGATTTTTTAAATAATGATATTGTGACCACGATTCATGTTAATATTATATATACCGTATCTATAAAATAAAATATGCCTCATTTTAATATGTGGTTTTATTAAGTGTATCATTATGTAATCACTCTTTAATGATGGTGTACTAATGTTTGTGTTTTTATATAAATAACAGATAAACTGTAATATTTATAAGTATCATCTCGTATATTTATGGACTGATCATGTCTATAATGGTGTTTGGTTTAAATTTTAACCAAAATGACTTAATATTATTACTACTAATTAGTATATTATTATGAGTAGTATTATTTTCTAGTATTCATCCACTCTTATAGTCAGAAACAAAATAAAGTATCACCACCAATTTTTTGAAATGAATATGAATGATCACTTTAGATCCTATTATTGTTCCTTTAAAGATGGATCAACTGTAAATTTCATTTCATAACCTCATCATAAAAAAAATATCAATATAACATCACGAAATTATATCCAAATATTATAAAATATTATTATTTTTATCTTTATGAAATAATTATCTAAAAATATTACATTCTAATACATTGAATGATAAAATGAATAATTACGTGGTTTTATATAATAAATTCAAAAAAGTTGTTCCACATATAGAAATATCAAATATCCCAACATATAATATGTAATATTCTCCTATAATAAATATATTTTATTGAATGAATGGTGATATTTTTCTGGCCATGATGTGATTTTCCCAAAATGATTTTGGTAATGCCCCCGACCTGGGAGCCACTAAACCAATGCTTCGAGCCAGGTAGTTACATGACCTTATGCACTCCTCCCCATATCCTAATAGTTGTTGACTTGAAGTGAGGGTCTAATTGGTTATGTGGGGAGACTATACCATCAATAATAGAGTAATCCACCAACAGATAATAATTGAAATAGTGGAATCAATAGAGAAAAATCCATTACATGCATAAATGACCAAATCCAAAAATTGGGTAGAATCATAAGCAACAATAAATATGCCATGCTAGGATAAAATGTCATGTGGAAAAAAACCCCATTGAAATAAAATAGTATAATCCCCAAAATTTTATACTCTCCATGTCAGGAACCCCACCTAATCAATTCCCATGTCCAACTCGTCTCCCTATCATAGGGACGAGGCCCTTGTCTTGACTTGCAAGCATGAAATCTGCTCGAGTACCTAATGATATCCCGATCATGGTGTGAGTATAACATCACAGGCCACCACCAATGTTGTCTAAAAAATATATAGAATGAAATATTGTTCAATAAAATGATAAATAATGGAAATTAGATGTAATCCTTTCAATTTTATCCCTTTATTTGTGTTATTTTAAGATAGACTATCAATTAACCAATGTTTATTACAAAGAAATTTCATTTATCATGTCACCCTTTCATGTGTTCAATGGATTATTCATGATAAAAGTTTTCAAAATGTTGTAATTGATCAATTCATATCTCACTAGGCATGATTTCAAAACCATTCCAAATATCCTCACCTTGAAGCATAAGTCCGTGTGGAATAAAACCATTAGGGGAATCGAACTACATCCCCTTCCCTAACCCGTGCATTTAAGGGAGGAGATTTAATCTCTATCCAACTCAACCTGTGGGTGTTGAACATCAAGTAATTAGCCCACTCTACCAAGTCATGTGAAAATTCTTATTTATCATTCACCACAAAACAATTCATCACAACAACCTAGACAAAGTCATTTACAAAATCACAAAAATCTAAATAAATGGTAAATTACAGTTTCCCTCAATCCATTAAAACAATCATTTTTCATGTTACTTAACCCCTTTATCCCCATTCCAATTTTCCTGGCCTATCTCACAGAGAATATTCTATTATAAAGATAAACTCTCAAATTTTCCCATTTATCCATTTAACCCTTTTTATGCTAACCAAACAACCTACTATGTAATTACCCAAATAAAGTGTTTTACTAAACACTAATTTCACATCACTTAATCATATTAACATATTCTTCATAGTCTCTCTGTTCTATCACAACGGCCTGCACATAGCTAGATCTAAGTTCTGTAAATATCGGAACTCCCCCCCGGGTGGCCCTAATTTGGTTTAGTCATCCTCCTCGAATCCCATGGGTATAAAGAGGGTTTCAATTTACTATTTAGACACAACTACATCACATCATGTTAATGGCACCAAGAAATATTCAAATAAAGGGCATGAAGAAATACCCTACATGATAAAATATAAAAAAACATAAATGGATATAACTTAAGGCAACCTACCGTGAATCCATTGATGAAGTCACTCTCAAACAAGGCCTCAGATCCTCCTACAACACACCATTGAAGACTCATCCATGATCTCACAGAAAAATAAATGATTGAGAGCTTCGAATGGAGATCCCACAAAATGAATGACCTAAACCATAAAAGAGAGAGGTGATGAATATTAGACTCACTTGGATAATATATTCTCATCCAACGACACACAAAACTACCAAAAATCAATGCATATTGATTAATGGGGGATTTTGGCCCCTTTGGATCATTCATAGGTTTGTAAGGGAGGAGGAAGAAGAAAATCATAAGTGATATATAAAATCCTGGAGTGGAAATTTTGTAAATTATTTTAAATGTTTCTATGCGGAAGGGTATACCTGCATGGTTTTCCAAACTGTACAGACATCAATGTCCAAAGATCCACCTCCTGAATGGCATACCTGGGATGCCCGCACGGTCAGCACTAACCGTGCATAGACCGTATGACTAGCCCTGAAAACTTCTTTTTACTGCTTTTTCATATCCCGAACCACCAGAACACCCATGGAGATGCATTAATGACCTTGTAATGAACATAATTAACTAAAATATAAATTACATAAACTGAAACGTAAGTTAAACAAACATTACCGAGAAATCCGGGATCTTACAACCTCACCACCTTATAACATCTCATCCCTGAGCTACTCTTCTCGAGCATCATTGAGTTTTTAGAGAAAAGAGATCCAACCACTGGATCTACATATCAGACTCTTGCACAAGTGGTCCCTCCTAAAAGTTTCCATGATTCCATAGAACACGAACCATGGGTACATCCTTACCCCGAAAAACATTCTCTCTATGACCTCCAATATGAACTGGGTGCTCCCTAGAGGATGCATCAACCTACTTCTTGAAATCCTCGACATTTATCACATGAGATGGGTAAATTTGATACTATCCGAGTTTTTAAACAAGGAAGAAATCATGCTTCCCACAATATCTCTATGGAAAGGCCAATTGGTATGCCACTGGTATGATCTTTTCCATAATCTCAAACAGCCCCACATATCTTGTTACCCACTTTCCCTATTTCTGAATTCAGTAGTTAACCAACCATAGAGACACCCAAAGAAACACACTATCACCCACCACCAATTAATAGGTCTATAATGTTGATCTGCATAAGAATTCTTCCTACTCTGAGATGTTTCCATACACTTTTTAATCAAACGAACCTTTTCTGACATCTCATGCACAAGAATATTCTCTAAGAGCTCATACTCTATGGCCTCTATCCAATTCAACAGTGATCTACATTGTCTCCCATAAAGTACCTCAAAAGGTTTCATCTGAACTATTTCCAAAAAACTATTTTTATAAGAAATCCCAATAAGTTACAAGTGCTTTTCCCATAAACCACCGAAATATAGAACACAATCTCTCAACTTGTCATCGAATAATTAAATTGTATGGTCTAACTACCCATCAGTCTTTTGGTGATAATCCATAGTAAGAAACACTTGGGTTTCATGTTCCTTGTGCAGTACCTTCCAGAAGAGCGAGGTGAAACATGAATCAAAATCTGAAAGAAGTTTTCTAGGAATGCTAGGGAATTGTATTATTTCTCAAACATACAACTCCCCCAACTAGTCTAATGTATAGTATTCCTGAATTTTCAAGAAAGAGGCCACTTTGGTCAGCTCATCTACTACCAAAAAATGGAAACATTCATCCAAGGGATCCCCGGGATACCCACTATGATGTCTATAATGACATCATTCCACTTCCACTCAGGAATATGCAATGACTGCAACCCCCCTCATGGATGTTGAGGTTCTGCCTTCGCTTTCTAATAGGTAAGGCATCGTGCCACAAAACTCTCAACTTCTCTCTTCATTCTTGAACATCAAAACTACCTACAAAGATCACAATACATCTTAGTCAATCCCGGATGCACCTCCCACATTGACACATGGAACTCACAAATAAAATAGTCCTGAAAATATACTAGAACCACAAAATGACCATGAATCTATGAAAATCCATTAGTAATGAAGGTCCAAATAGAAGGATACTCAACACCTTTAAGAGTATCCTTCATAGTCAAACACTTAAGATCCACCAACTGAATCTTTTTAACCCGGCTCAGAAGGGTGTATTAAATTTCCGTAGATGCAAGGATCATCTTCTCATGACCCTCGTGTACCTGTAAATTCATCTCAGAAAACAAGGTCATCATCACCCACTCAAATCTAGATTCATGATCTACCTGATTCCGAGTCATTCAGCTCAGAGAATTAGAGACACTATTACCTTTCCCTATTGTGTAGACCAACTCAAAATCCAATGACTACAGGTACTCGACCCACCGTCACTAGTGAAGATTCAAATACAACTAAGAGAAATGTATTTGAGACTTTTATGGTTAGTAAACACCATAAAGGGTTCTCCCAACTGATAACTCCTCAAACACTTTAACCTGTGATCCACAACAGCTAACACTAGGGTATGTGTTTGATAATTTATTTCATGTGCATTCAACTACCTTGACCCATAAGCTATAACCAAATCTTCCTCTATAAACACTACCCAATGTCAAACACCATAAACATCAGAGAACAAGGTATACATCTTACATGGTTCAGGTAAGATCAAAATTAGTGCGGTGGTCAACTGCTTCTTCAGCTCTTGGAAATAATTCTTACAAAACTATAACCAATCGAACATAATACCCTTCTTGGTTAGGCCCATGAGTGATGCTTTAAAATTATTAAAATCTCTAAAAAACGTTCAGTAATAAACAGCCAAGCATAGAAAAATCTGAATATCATAGAAATTTTTGGGATGGTCCCATGAAACGACATCATACACCTTTTCTGGATCCACTGATATGCCTTCCTATGATATGATATGTCCCAAAAGTGCCCCTCATCAATCCAAAATTGACTTTTTGATAGTACAGAATTAATATTTTACTCTCTCAGTGTACTCAATATGATGTCAAAATGATTTGAATGACCGTCCTAAGTTCTAGAGTACACAAATATTTCATTAGCTAAAACAACTACAATCTAATCCAGATAAAGATGGAATAATTTTTTCACCAAGGCCACAAACATAGCTATAGAATTAGTCAAACCAAACGTCATTACCATGTATTCAAATAACTTGTACCTACTTTGAATATCTATCTAGGGTATGTTAGAAGATCTCACCCTCAATTGATGATATTTCGATCTCAAGTAAATTTAAGAAAACACATAGGCACCTCTGCGCAGATCAAATAGGACATCAATTCTAGGAAGAGGGTATCTATTATTAACTATAATCTGGTTTAACTTCCTATAATTGACACATAACCACAGTGATCCATCAACCTTATTATCAAACAACAGAGAAGATCCCTAAGGTGATGTACTAGTACGTATAAACTCCTTACACTCGAATTCCTCTAACTGAACCTTCAGTTCTGGGAGCTCTGATGTGGCCATTCAGAAAGGTGGAATGGAAACCGGATCCTCTCTAGGAAACAATTTAAATTTCAACTAAACATCTCTCTTGGGTGGTAAACCTAAGAAGTCCTTAGGGAACACGTCCTGAAACTGGTCCACAACAAAACGGAAGGATGGATGTCTTTCCTCCCCATAATCTATCGTAAGGCTTGCCACTTGGGTTGTGAGCTCCCCCATCTAAAGGAATAACGGCCCTTTTTAGCTATCTCGAGTATCCCACCCACCAAAAATTACATGAGCGCTCCCATTGAGCGATGTGAATGTTATAAGAAATTGGTTATAGTTGATTTGGGATTGATATAACACCCATTAGTCCATTCATAGATTAGGTCAAAACCTGACATATCTAGGACAAACAGATCCCACAAAAAACGACACCTACCAACCTCCAGAGCCCAAACCTTACATTTCCCAATGTCCCCAACTCACACCCCTAGCGGAGTATCAGGAGACATTACCCCACATGCAGTCTCTACCATTAAGCCCAATACAACTACGAACTGAGCAGAAATAATGAATTGTGTAGCACCTGTATCAATTAAATAACTTGAAAACAAGGAGGCTATGAGAATCATACCTTGCACAGTAGATGACCATGCCTTATCACATTCATGTGTAGCCTAAAATTCATGGAGATGACCTGCCCCTTTACCATGGGCCACAACCTGAGTACCCTACACCGCATTGCTATGTTGTTAAGGGGGATCTCACCCCAGAGTTCCACCTCCACTGCCCCTACTATTTCCGAATGTGGAACTACCAATACCTTCATGTTATTAGGTAACTAACCCCTTACTACACTAAGCATCTGCCT
Organism: Viscum album; assembly: GCA_963277665.1. NCBI lineage: Eukaryota > Viridiplantae > Streptophyta > Magnoliopsida > Santalales > Viscaceae > Viscum > Viscum album. Next base: position 1,331,529,349 of record OY728148.1, on the reverse strand, counting down.
CAAACCTCTATCAATACATGAGTGTCATGGGTTCTTACAGAACCTCTGCACATGGACTAACCTTCCGCACACTCAGAACTCGACTGGTGGCTGGAGAAACTGGTCATGCTTGTACCCTATCCTACCACACTGATAATAGATGACCTGGCTACCACCCTGAGTTGTTGGCCCCCTCTTCTGACTACTATGTGCCCTTCCACAATGCTGAAAGGTTCCAATGTGGTAATTCCTACTATCAAAAGCCACACCACATACTCTCCCAACTGGATCCATATGTTAACAACCATAAGCTCCCTTCAGATTCCCCTCTGAGATAAGGGCTTTATCCACCACATCAGAAAACCTTTTAAGATTATTTATATTCACTTGAATTCTGATCTTGTGTCTTAGTCCATCCTAAAAGCATTCCTCCGCATCTGCCTTGTCTCCCATCAATGTATGAATAATGCACCTTAAGTCGGTGAAATGACTATCATAGTCCCTCATCAACATTGTCCCCTGATTCATCCTCATAACATATAAACCCTTCACCTACCTCATGGATTCTAGGTAGAAATTCTTGAGAAATTCTCCTATAAATACTTACACATCACCCCTCAACCTACTCTGTTGGAACCACAATGTCCCACCAATGTTTTTCTTCCCCCACAAAATATAAGACAGTGACACGAATTGCTTCTCATGAAGAGTATCTAGATGGTCAAGAATAGTTTAGATAAACTCTATCCCAAAATCTGATGCTTCTAGCCCATCCTCACAGATAAGGGTTGGAGGGTTCTATAATTGAAACTCCTTGGTCTGCTAAAACATGTTCAACGCAACACACAGTGGCTCACATTCTATAATCTTCAAAAAATGTGGATAGTTCTCTGAGAACTACTTTTCCATATCTCCTTATATCACCATGTTCTCTAGCTCCACTACTAGAGGAGCATTGTTTGAAACATCCCCATGTATCCCAAATAGTGCACAACTTCGAGGTATCATTTCACTACAATTACAAACATGTAGTTTAGTAGCCGACTATAACACTTTTAGAAAAGGAAAAATGGAAACATAGGTAGACTAATCACTATTCATAACAACACCAGTTCAAATACACAAACCAAGAGATCCCAGTCACAACCAGTTAAATACATTCATCCTTATCCCTAAGTCCATGGCCAACACGGTTTCTAATTCACACAGTTACGAGCCTTATCTTTTACTCCCATTCAAACCAGTTTCATATTCCAATTTACTATTACATCAAATTATTCCACTTTTACTTCTTTATCAATCACCATTTTTTTTATAACTAGAGGACACTTTCACTTCCCTTTTTACCCACTCGTAGCATCTTATTAAGAATAATTTATTACTTTTAAGGGAACATATGCATCATAACCTTTATATCCCTCACACACATCCCATGTGTGTACCTATCAAGATTCATGTCACTTTATTAAATAGGTTTATAGAATGATACATGAATTCACAACCACATACCTTTCCAACCATGAGAGGAATGTCAAAAAACCATTAAATCACATAACAAGTGCATCACCCAATGGTGAAAATATCATCAAATGTAACTACAGACAACATGGACAACAATCCCCTCCTAAGGTAACATGGTGTTTCTCCCAAATATGGGTTAAATAATAACATGAACAAGCTCATTGACAAGGCCCTAGACATTCATATTATCATGTTTTCCATCCTTAAATTGTATGAAAGGGAAAATAACTCCTCTTATATCACATTGTAGAAACCCCGACGTGTGAGCCACTAAACTGGTGCTCCGAGCTGGGTAGTTACATGACCTCAAGCGCACCTACTCGTATGCTAGAGGTTTACAATGAGAAGAGACTATCAAATAGGTCACATGGGGAGACTATACCCTAAATACCAAAGTAAAAAAACATATAATAATTGAAACAATGGAAAAAATGTGAAAAATCAGTAACACTCATAATTAACAAAATCCCAAAACATGGTACAATCACAAATAATAGTAAATATGCCATGACACGCTACAATGTCAAGTGAACAATCCCCCAAAGAATAAAAAATTTAGAATCCCCAAAATAGACTAGACTCCATGTTTGGAACCTCACCCAAACATGTCCAATGTCTATCTCAACTCCCTTTTATAGGGCCCTTAACCTTTTTCTGACCTACAAGCATGACATCTACTCTGGTACCCAATGGAGGCCTGAGAAGGGTGTGAGTATAAGTCATTAGTCCACCACCAATGGTATCTACAAAATATCCATAAAGGTAGATAGTACATTCAAATGATAAATAAAGGAGTGTTAAGGTAAACATTTTAACAGGTTACCATTATTTATGTTCCTTTAAGCTATTCTAAAAATTAACCCATGTTTATTACTAATACAATTCATGTATCATGTCACCATTATCATGTGAAAAATTTATTAGGCCTGTTCAACATTTTCAACATGTTGGAATTTAACAAGTCTTATCTCACTATGAATCATTTCGCAACAATTCCCAATATCATCAACTTGATGCCTCAGTCCGGGTAAAATTCAATCGTTAGGGGAATAGAACTATGTACCCTTCCCTAACCCATCCATTTTGGGGAGGATCTAGAACCTCGGTCCAACTAAACCCATGGGCATAGAACCCCATGTCAATTCCCCACTCTACCAAGCCTTGTGCACATGCTTATTTATCATTCACCAAAAAACACCATATCATAAAAACATAGACAACATCATTTACTACATCACTACAATCACAATTAATGAGATATTACAATTTTCTTCAATCCATTAATAGGTTCATTATTCATGTCACTTAACCACTTTAATCCCATTCTAATTTTCCATCCCTATATCACTAAACATATTCCAGAATAATGCTAATATATAGCATTTTCCCATTTATCATTTTAACCCTTTTCATGCCACCATAAAACCTCTTAGGAAATTACCCAAAATTAGTGTTTTACTAAACAAAAAATTGCACATAACTAATGCATATTAACATATTCTCCATATGCTCTAGGTTCTCACACAATGGCCTATACATACTTAGTTAGCTCTATATTTAGGAAATATTGGCATGCCCCTCGGGTGGCCCTGATTTGATGAGGTCATCCTCCTTCAATCCCATGGGGATCAAGAGGGGTTTAATTAACCATATTGACTCCACTAAATCAGATCATGTTAAAGGAACCAGGAACTCATCAAAACAGTGAATTAATAGAATCCCTACATGCACAAATCTAAACAAAACCCAAGGGATAAAACATTTAGACTACCTACCTTGAATCTGTTAATGAATGCCCTCTCAAATAAGGCCGTAGACCCCAATAAGAAAGATCATTGAATCCTCAACCAATATATCACCAAAATAGAATGGTTTGAGATATTTTAGTGGAGATCACCCAAAATAAAATATGTATACATTAAAGGGTAGATAGGAAGAAGATTATACTCATTCAGATCTTCAATTTTCTTCCAATGACACTCCAAATATCCATGAATCGAATGAGATTGATCATTGGGATATCGTGGTTCCTTTCATTTGTTTCTAGGTTTGTAAGGGAGGATGAGGATTATCCAGTGTGAGATATAAATTATCATAGTGTAAATTTTGTAATTTTTTAATGGTTTCTAGGTGGCACGGTTTTCCAAACCATGTGAAAACTGTGCAGACGAAACTACCCAAAAATTCTCCTCCTACATGGTTTTCCTAGGCTACCCTCATGGTTAGCACTAACCATGAACAAACCGTGTGGCTAGCGCATATGACTCATTTTCTCCCCTTTTGCATGTCTCGATCCCCCATAACACCCCTGAGCCACCTTAAGTACTTTGGAAAGCAATAAATTCACTAAAATAAAGGGCCTAAACTGAAACGTAAGTAAAAAATACCTTATGGAGAATTAATTATCTTACAATTTTGTACATAATATAACTCTATGTATAAAATTTACCATTATTATTTTTCCTTCTAACAAATATATAGCATTCTAGTTGGAAAAAACACTATTTTAAAAAAAATATTTGTATGGTGATATTAATTTAATATATACTTTTTCTTGTAATTTTCCTATAACTGATACCTACATTCTCTTTAATAAATATTATTTACAATAGAAATTTCGCAGTAAAACAAGGAAATAATTTATTACAATTTTAAATGGATTCATCACCTATAGAGTATCGAAATTCCTAAAATATTTTTCTAAAAATAATAAATAAAAAAACATGTGTTATTTATCATGGACTATTGGTGAAAATTTTAAAAATACTAACCTCTATAAGTTTTCATAAACACAAAAAATGGCAGGTTCACATTTCATATCAATCTTTTTATCTTAAAAAATATTAACCTCGAGGGGTTTTCTTAAATGACCACAAAATGGTATGTTCACATTTGAAATCAATTATTTTGTTTTATTAACATTATGTTTAATGAAAGAGAATTCATCCTTGAACATGTTGATAATAAATATAATATTAAATGATAATCAAATATCATCAATGAAAATTTCATAGGATTGGTCATATATATCTCCCAATGCAAGAGTTATCCATTCAATACATTTATTAATATTTTATTGTCATTGCTGGTTCTCAAAAAATCTATATAAATATCAATACTATGTTAATCAAGTTTCACAAAGAAGAGGAATAAAAATTCTTATTTATTCTCATTTGAAAACGAGTATTTGAAACATTTTATGGTTTATTTGTATCTGTTGTGTTTTATAATGTGAAAATTTCCATTTCATGTCTAATGGTAATGAGTTGATAGAAAATTATTCAATTGAAGAGCTGGTGGATCTAGATCTATTTAAACTATTATTGTATAAATATATATTAGTAAAAATCTTTAAAATGAGTTTCACAGTGACGATTCATTAGATAATGATATATCAAAATGATGATAATACCCATATTTGTTATGGTGCGATAGTGTAAAATTCCACATTTGATGATCTATTGGATCCTGAATGATACACACGAGTAATATAATTTCACATACATCTATTGGTCTTGTTTCTATAGATGATTTGTTTATAGATCAGAAAGGTTGGGGTCAAGCCCCTTTATTAAAAAAAAATAGGAGTCCCTTTTGATGGGTAAGAGAGGACCCAGTACAAGTCTATAGGACCAAAGAAACATGGTTGTAGACCATGCGTTTAGAGGAACAAAACCCAATTAAAGACACACAATCATAGTCAAGCGGCTAAAAAGCCTAGTGGAATGAGTGAAAAAAATACCCCCAAAAAACCAAATACAACCCAAGTTCTAGAAGACCGTGTCCAAAATCCCAAAACCCGCTAAACAGCGCGACCCGCACGGTCAAGAAGACTCTAGAACTGCAGGTGCCATTCCGATGACCGGGGAGCCCACCGGATCACCATGGTGCCACCGGCCGTCCAACGAATCCACACCGCCGCCATCGGAGTGCAACACCATCACCGCCCTCTGCATCCTTGCGAGGATCCGTCGGCACGAAAACCCATTCCATCCAGATCTGGTCTGAAACCAGATCTGGAACAGATCTCTGTCGCAGTTTGAAGACCGTCGTCCGTAGCCCCGCTGACCGAATCAAGCCCACTCCTCCGTCACAGCTCGATGACCACCGTCCACAGCCCTACCAGCCAAATCAATCCCATGCCTCTGTCGCAGCTCGAAGACCCGCCTCAATAGCTCACCGAAAGCATATGAACCACGAGACTCCACCGAAGAAGCCCAGGAGGAATCACCGCCAAGAAGCCGCAAGGGAACTGAACCCTACGGAGAGCCCTCGGCCAAAGCCGATAGCTGATGGTAGCGACCTCACGGCGGCGGGATCCAGGAGGGAGGTCTTCACGATCAGCGCCACTCAGGGAGAAGTCGCAGACAGTGCTGGGGATGTCGCAGGGTCGTCATCGGTGAAAGGAACCAAGAGGCGGCTGCTGGGTTGGGAGCCAGATGAACCCACCAGCGGGCGGAATGAAGGCGGAACAAACCATAGGAATCGAAACACTAGGTCGCCACGGGAAGAGCTCTCATGCGACGCCCCTTACGGGCCCATCAAAGGTCTTTCACCAAAAAATTTGTTTATAGATGTTCTAGAAGATCATTAACGATATTATCAATGACTAAAGAAGATAATATTAAGAATCCCAATGAATGATATATCATCACACTCTATGATATCCTAAAACATCGTCATAACCAACATGTAATATCTCATTACCATCATTAAGGTAATTCAATTCTCTTTAATGTTCATCCTCTTCAATGTGGTGCATATTGGGACCTTCGAGGATAGGGGGATGTTTTTTGGGAAAATGATCAAATTTTTTTGTTATATGATTTTTTGGATTAATGGACTCCATGTTTAAATGTGTTATTGGATTTTCATGTTTCTCGCATGTTTTGGAGAATGAAGGAGTTCATTTTTGGTTTTTTGTAATAATCTATATGTTTTTCTAGTTTATCGATGAAATACATGATATGAGACGGGAGTAAATGAGGTGTTTGTTTTTCAGGGATAATTTCATGGACATGGTACACTTTTTAAAGGGGGTATATGTTGTGTATAAATTAGATAAAATTTAATGTTAAATGGTCAATTATTAATAAAAAGGTGACATTTTTTTCATATTTGGAAATGATGGATTACACAACATTTAATTGATTAACACTCTATGTAAATGCCACAATCATGGAATTTGGGTCATTTTAGGAGTGATGTGCTATTTCATTCACATGAAACACCTTTTTCTCTCGACCTATATCACTCATCTATTGACTTTGGGAATCATCGTTCAATCTTGATTCATTCCCATGAAGATTAGTCTCCATTGTGGTCAGATTTCATATCTCTGAGTGATTAATCCATTCGACATCATTTTTTATTCTATTTTTGTAGTTATATTAATATGTACTGATATTAGGGGATTATTATACTTGTTTCTCTCTTTATATGTTGTAAGATCTCATTTAGGTGTTCATTCCATTGTTGTAAATTGTGGAAATAGTTTTTTTTCTTGATGTATATATCAATTCGACTTCTCATATAACCCATTTAGTAAACTATATTTATTATATGATGAGTATAATGGTTATATGCCCTATATTTACATTGTTGTGTTCTTAACATATGTGGATCCCTTTTGGGTGTGACCAACCTGAGTTCTCAGGTAGGTGTTTTTGTCTCTATCATGTGTTAGTGGACAACATTTCTATTTGTTTTGATAAATTTTTATTCTATAATATATTATGAAATTCGTAATTTGTGTGTGTATGTGCGTGGAACTAGGTTTTTATAAAATATGGGATTCCCAAGGTTTTGGAAAATGTAATGGGTTTTCATAGAATTGTGAAAATGGATTTGTGAAATGATTTTCAAAGAATGGGTTGATAAGAATGGATTGATGAGCTGGTTTTGGAAATAGAGGACATGTGAATCATTGGGTACATAGGTAAAAAGAGTAATAAAAGGTCTCATCCACTAATAGGGGTTATCTTATAGGGATTTATTTTTCTCCATATGCCCATTGTTCTTGGGAATTGTTAGATCTGTTGGGGGTTCACTTACTATTCTACTCCACATCTCTATGGATAAGATTCATATGTCTCAAGGATTTATTATAATAGTTTTTTGTATGTTTTTTATGAATGTACAAGATATCATGATCTAGTGTGATCATTGCAATAATGTTACCTGTCCTTATACTTTTGGATTTTATTACTTTGTTATACTAATACAAATTTGATATGAGACATGATACATTTTTATATTTCTCTTTAATTGATATATATTATTTTATATATGGATATGAAATGATTTTCTAATTAATATAATATTTGAATTGAAATGTAAATAAATGTGAAATTAAACTATTTATCCATGTCTTTGATATAGAAACTACTAAAATATAATCATGCCTTAATTTCATTAATATTTAGAATTTTTTAAATTATTGTTCAGATACTAGATATGGAAGACTAATGTGAGACCCTACCAAACCTGTTAGTTCTCACCCAAAAAAAGGCTTTGATTTTTCATAGACTTCACTATGTCGTTTGATACAGGGGAAGAAATGTCTCCACTGTGATACAGTATCGTTTACTATCGGCCTAGTTGAGTTGTTGGCGGTGAGATGATAAGAGTCTTGTCAATCTATATTATTGAGTGGATAGGTTTTTTCTATTTTTAGGGTTCATTTGGGTTGTACATGTACCTAGAGATTGTTTCTACTCTTGAGATATTTAGTTTATGATTTTTTTAGTAATTCCATATATTTATCTATTTATGTATTTTATGTATTGTATATATGATAAATTTTTTTCATTAGGTTGTGTATAACCATTAGCAATAATGTTTTTAATGGTTGAGTGTTATTATCCATCCTTGGGGGATCATAAAATACCTTTAGGTATGTGACATGTTGGATTAGGTACTATTTTGAGAGGGTATTTAGGTTGGCTCATTGCCATTTTGTATAAAAGGTGGATTTCATCTAGTTTCCTTATCATGGGATGATTGGTAGATTAGAGATAATATTATAAGTAGTTGATAGCTATAAAGGTGTGAGTGCATGCCTATTTCATTCTGTTATGTGACACAAGTTACCATGGATGTTAGGATACATGTCTACTATTTTTTCATGATGATAATCATTGGGTTTTATTATGGATTTTCTAGTTTGATTTGAAATTTTCCTATTGTATGATTGTTTTCTTTTTCCATGGTGGGCTGTAATATTCCGCTGAGACCTATTTTTTTGAGTTCCTTAATATGGTGAATCAGATTCACCTCAATAGAATCCTCTAATGTATTATAACATTGTCGATACTATTTAGTGATTATTTAGTTACAATGTTAAGAATGTGTCATAACCTCATAACCTGGTCATTGTGGTATATCCAGGATCTATTAGAGAGAGAGATTGATTGTGGAGTTATTTTGGGATAAAACATTTTCCATTAATGGTTCCAAAGAACCTAGGGAAGTAGAGGGTTGGCTAGACAAGATTCTTCAATTCTATGACCTCTTGGATACATATGATAGTGTTAAGGTAATGTTCATAATTTTTATACATAAAAGTAATAGAAAGTGTTTGTGGGAATTTGTGGTACAAGATGATAAGAAAATATACAAATAATGCAATGGTTTTAAGCAAATAATTTCCCATTATTTTATTCCTAGTCATTGATGGTTGTAATGTCACTGGATTTCCCCTATTTTCAGTAGGGTAATCAGATGGTTTTGATGTTTACTAATCAGTTTTCTATGATGGTTTATTCTCCACTATATGTTGTGAATAATGACCAAATGAAAGATTAGAAGTACCTCTATGGTTGAAAATAGGATATAATATTTCATGTATTTGTGCTGATGCTTCCAATCATTATGACGATATGGGATATAGCTACAATAGAAGAAATAAATGTTATTGGAAGAGATGGATATTCTATCCCTTATCATCCACCATGTGGATGGTTCAGTGGTTCAAAAGGTAAATGTTTAATTGGTTGGATCAAAATAGTTTTGGTGTAGGTGTTTCTCAATAAAAATAATATTCGATCACTTTGGTTATAGATAATAGTATTCCTTAGTATTTCTATCAATGTGGAAATTATGGATTTTCCATGTGTTCATTTTCTTCACATAGAAATATTTATAACATTTTTGGATGTTATTTTCGTCTACATTGTTTATTTCATTCCATGTTTACTCCTCGATATGGTTAGTTATTATTGGCTCCAAATCCTACTATAGTGTTTTTAGATGCTTTAATGACTATAGGGTACCATCAACTGGCCTAATGAGTGATTTCGTGTAACACACCGATATTATAAGAAACTTTTTTAGAATATATTAAAATTTTATTTTATCTATCAATGAGTTAATTCAAACATTCTTTTCACATATCACGATCATGGCATACATTACATAGAACATCCACTTGATGTATGATTCCCGCAACAACAAGGTTTCTACAAAACATCATTTTATTGTTATATTTACACAGACAAGTTAGTTATAACATGGCTGTTAAAATTAGTAATATTTCAGATAATAAATATCGTTCATATTTTTTTATAGTTTTTTATATAAATAAAATATAATTATAATGAATAATAAGATTTTTTGTAATGTATTTTTATGTAAAAATAGTTTTCTCAAATGAATTCCTTTTAAAATCCTTTTGTGAAAAATAAGAAAAGTAATTTTCGAAAAAATTTTGAAAATGGAAATGATAAAATAAAATTAATTTTTGTATTTATAATGTTTAAATTATATTTGTGTTAATTTTTAAGATATTTCTGAGAAACATCAGTTTTTTTAAGAATAGTGAAAAATACAACTTTTTAGTAATGAACTACTTTTTCATTTAAATAATTATTAATGTTAAGTTATAAATTAATTTTTTTAAGGCCATATTAGAAAAATTATACATCTATAAATATAATTTAGGTAATTATAGTCAATTTCACATTGAAATTAAATATAAAAACAAATTTGTCCCATATGTAGGATTAATATTATTCTTAATTTTGTTGTTTCATTGAATTAAACTTCGAAAAACCAATAGATACAACTCTAAGAATTATAATATTTAGATTTATATTATATCATGTTGAATTGTGACCAAAATTATTTTTAATAGTGATTGAAATTAATCACAACGATTATGGTCAAATTAAAATTAATTAGGGATTGATATATAATATTAGGGGCCCAAATGACTTACCCAGTTTCCAAAAACCCCTTGGATGGCCACATTTCAGCCATAATCGTTAAATTATTGATTTAGGTTGGTTTGGAAGGAATCTATTAGGTAGTAACATGTGTAATCCTAACTTGATTTAAAAAATTCCATGTCATTCCACTTACATCCATATAAAAGGAAACCACCTCTCCCACATCCACACACCTCTCAAACCTCTTAAAATTTTAAACTATCTTCCAAATACAATTCCCAAAAATCCTCATTTCCTCCTATAATCCATACCTTTTGTAGAAGAATATCCATCGAATCCATTTGGAAAAATCCTAAATTATTTACTCGATTAGTAGTTAATTCCATCTTTCAATTCCTTTCTATATCCACCCCTCAACTCTATTTCTACCATGCCAGTATAAACAATAGTATAATCAATATAATATGATGTTTTTATTCTATTTTTTCATCCTACACTTACACAAAACTCCATCTAATGGATAAAAAAGATATTATTTATTGGTACTGTGAACCTCAACCTCCCTAAACGATGATTGTTCAATTTTTGAAACTGGTCTCATAGTGGAAATTATGATGGATGATCTATTTATATATTTTATACATTATATTTATTATTTGATTAAGATTTTTTATTCTTTTTTCAAAATATTCCTTTTTTATCTTTGGATTTGGAGTTAATATGATGATTTCATTTGAGGAAGTGTGGACTACCGCCCACTCAAATCAATTTGATTCATTCATACACTACATGGTTTTTATTAAGGATTGATTTGGAAATATATAATAAAAAATATGATGTCAAGAATATAATAAAATAATGATATATGTATACATATATATATATATATATACATATATGTCTTTTTCATTATTATTTTTACATGGCAGTTAAACGGAAATAGCGTTCATGTGTACGTTAGTCCTACCATCTCCATGAACGTTGTATTCTGTTTCATACATATATATTAAATAGATTATTATTATAATGAAATAATGTATATAAATTACATTTATTTCATGTTTTACATTCTATAAATCATAATATAAATTATAAATACCAATGATTTATTAAATTAAGACACATGTGAAGAATAAATTGAATATTACCCGAAGTGAAAACATAACATAGGATTATTATCAAGAATATTATACTAGGTAATAATAAATATATATATATATATATACTAATATATTTCTGTAAAATATATATAATAAATTTATATTTATTATACATATTTTTTAACATGTATGAAGAGAGTCGATACACAACGTAGGGTGTTTAATCTCACTTTTTATTTCTGTGTGATACGTGTTATTTTCGCCACTCATTCCATTTATCTGGTGTATGTACTACCCATTATTTTATTTTATGTTTCTAATAATTATGTTTATGGTAATGAACATGTCCATTTTATTATCTATCCTTTATTGGTTTTATGTTTCAAACGTTACCCAATCAGTAAAACAATTTTGTTTCAACTTTTTTTGTTGAGTATCATGTTTTCTTATGAATGTAAATTATTTTCATAGTGTATATATGTTAATTTTAAATGTTTTATCAGGAATTTCCTTTTGTTTATGATATTTTATGCTTCATGTAATTTCTTTTTCTTACATTAAGATTATGATTCAATGTTACCAAGTTATATGATTTTATCGAGACAATCTCATCGCTTTTTATGATTGTATATGTTTATGCTTCCTATGATGAAATATTATTATAAATCTCTATAGGGTACTAATGAGTTTCATTATCCTATATTTAATCATGATATATCCATGTATTATTAAAATTTTACACTCCTTGGTAATTAAGATAAAAATTTTCAGTAAAATCGGACCGTCTCTCTCTCTGACCAGAAATATATTATAGTAAGAACCCATATTTTAAAATAGGAATTTAAAATATATTTTAATCATGTTTTCAATGAAAACGTATGTTTAAAACGTTTAATGGGTTTTAATGGTTCCATTTTAGGGTTTCAAATCCATTTTCAATGTTTTTTTTTCAAAATGGATTTATGTTTTAAAAAGATTTTCAATGCAGGAAGGATGTTTTGCTCAAGAATTTTTTTTAAATTATATTTAATAATTATTTCACATCAGATAAGACATCCATTTGTGTTAACCATTAGTTTATAAGAAATTATTCAATATATTCATTCATTATATTTATATGAATGTATTATTTTTTGATTGTATGATGTTTATGAAACATGTTTCTCTTTGCTATATTATATGATTTTGATACCTGTTTCACTTTCACAGGTTATATTATTTCGAAACCAAATTATTTTAGTGGGTTATGTTCATGAGGAAATGATTAAAAAATTTGTCTCTTTCTATAGGTTATTAAAGGATTATATGTCTCAAATACCCATTTCATTTCATGAGATATGATATGGTTATTTATTATTTTGTTGGACATGAATGTGTTATTTTACTATGAGATGGGAGGGACCAATATCTGTCTCTAGTGCATTTTATAATTATTTATATAATATTTGAAATACATGTTAGGATTGATAAATAAACTGAGATCATTATTTCAAGGCTAGAAATGTAAATGAATTCTGTTATATAATACATGTCTAGAATTACAAGAGAACTCAATTCAGTAATATAGGGATATAATTGACTGAGAACCTTATTTTGTAATATAATTTTTCCACTAAGATGGTATCATAATAATGTCCTTCACTACTATGAAAATACTTATAAATTCTTATGTTTCTGCCATAATTCCCATTTTTATTCTTATGTTATACATTCTTGTCTAATGTTGTGAACTTCCATGATTTATGACATGATTTATGTATATTATGTTTGATATGTAATGTATGATCTTATATATTCATGATCATGTTCTCATACTAGTATTCTCATTATTATTCTTATATATATCCATTGTTTACACATAATGAGCATTCTAGCTCACTCCTCTTTATGTTTCCTTCTATAGGATTGAAAGATATGTATTATTATTGATGTTTATAATAAATGTTATAGTGAATAATAATATAATGGGAGATAATGCATCTCACCAATGTCTTATGGAGTATGATTACGTGATTCCAAACTCCCTAGACTTGTATAGTGTATGGGTTTGTATTAGTATAATTTTTTATGTATTAGTCAAATGTAATGTAATGTTACTGTATGAAATAGAAGGTCACTATAGTTGGTATTAGATTAATTTTTTGGTTAATCATTGGATTCTAGCATGTGAAAATCTTATTGAGAACCCTATGGAAAAGTATATGGATAAGACGAATTGTAAGAAAAATTGTAGGAAAATGACATGGAATTTTGATAAGATATAGAGTGAGTGGTTTCTTAAAAATGAATCCATGTTTGGATTCTACAAATGGATGTGGTTCTTGCACATATGTACCTAGGGGTAAGAACACTGAAAGGGTGATCTGGGCATGACTTGGTGTAATTTCGTTCATGAAAATGAGCCTTTCTACACAATTAGTTTGACATTCTCATGGTATATGCTTTTGGAACACAAAAACACATCATGAAATATATGGTGGTAATTAAAATGAAGTTGGATACAAATGAACAAGAAGAAACCTAAGATGGCATAGATTTAGGAAGGTTTCATATCATAGACATTATATAATTAAAATTTCATTATTATGTACTTCATAATGATGATAACTATTTTTTACTCTAGGATTTTTTTTCTATTCAATGGGTGGAACCCAAAGTAACCATGTTAATAGTGATTGTGACTAACAATGAAATGATTTCCCCTATGAGAAACTGACTGCTATGGGACATGGAATGAATAACCACATTTCTATGCTCACAGATATTTCACAAGATATGAATCATGGTTGACTTCCAAATGAGGAAATAAGGGAACAACATTCTATTGAGTATTTCATGAGGCATCGTCCACCTTCTTTCAGAGGGACACCATATCCACTTGTTTCTGAACAATGTATGTGGACTAATAAGTAGATATCATCTGTTCTCAATAGTTCAAAAACATGATAAAGTCATCCTAGATGTTTATATTTTAGAAGGAGAACCAAACCAGTGGTGGAATATAATCCAGAATATCAGGTAGCAACATGATATTTAATCCATGTATTGATGGAGTTCATGAAATTAATGTTCTATAATTTTTTCCATGAGAAATTTGTACCAAGATGGAAAAATATTTCCATGAGTTGATTAAAAGGGAAGATGAAATAGTTGGTACCTAAGATGATAATTTAATGTGACTTGTGAGGTATGCTTCAAGAATATTCATCCAACCTAAAAGTAAGGTTGATAGGTTTTTCATTGACTTAATTCCAAGTCCCAGAAAGGTGTTGTACAAAAGATACTTTAGTACTTACGATGACATTGTGTGTTCTAGAATCAATGTTATAATGGATTATTGAGTCACGTATCAAACTTTTGGATTTGATAAGAAGAGGAAGATGGAGTTTAAAGTAAATCTAAAAACCCTGAAAAGATTTAGATGATCTTCCCTTTATGTTCTACATGTGGGAAGAATCAGGGAGGACATTCCCTTTAGGGTTTTAATAAATTTTCGTTATGTGGAAGAAAATGATATCTAGAATTTTATTACCAAATTAATGGGAATAAGTTAGCAAGATTTGTGAGTTGAGAAAAATCTGCACAAAATGATCCACGAAAGGTTCAGTTGAATAAGTGTATATAGAATCAGAATTATGCTAACCACTACCCAAACCCCGGGGATGTTGATGATGATCAACGTCGAAAACCTCTTAAGCCAAGGGATAAGAGGAAATTTCATGAAATTTCTATTTCTGAAGAGGGGCATGATAACGACATGATGAAATGTACACATACTATCCAATCTGGAACTTCTATTGTCAAACTTGATTTTATATCCACCAACTATTTCATATATATAATTTTTATGGGGTGTCAAGATTCCTAAAAAAATTAAATGTGAAATTAGTTTTGATACCCAATAATGGTATGATGATTGCATCTCAAGTATAATATTCCTCTCGGATTGATGTTCATTGAAATGTGTTTCCTGGAAATTATTTAATTCATCTTTTTGTGGAATTTGATATCATCATTGGCATGGTCGTCTATCTCTACAAAATTACCACATAAATTGATAAGTTAGGGATGTTATTTATGATATTTCAAACCCTCGTATGTTCATCCATCAATGTCACATCAATTATAAGCACCCAATGAGGATTAAATCAAATATATGGGCCATAATTCCTATTACAAATGGGTTTTTATCTCAAATTTTTGGGGTGAAAATTGAAATCCATCATATGCTTATTGTTCTTGATTTTTTGGATGCATTTCTAGAAGAGTTTACTATTTTTCCTCCAAATCATGAGGTTGAGTTATCAATAGAACTTATACCTAGATCCACACCAATTTAAATGACACCATATTGAATGGCTCTGATTGAGTTGTAGTAAATGAAGATGAAACTACAAGACAACCTTGATAAGTGATTCATTGAGCCTTGTGTGTTAACTTATGGTGAAGCTGTTCTTTTATGAAAAATAAATATGTATAATGTTGAATTTGAATATTTTATTAGTAGGTTAACAAGATCACAATCAAGAAAAATTATCCACTCCTCTATATTGAAGATTATTTGACAATTGTGGGTTACTAAATAATTTTACATGATTAACTTTCATTCTAGATATCATTAATTGAGAGTTATGGTGGATATACCCAAGATATCATTCCGTACAATGTATGGGAAGAATGAATATGTTGTGATACCTTTTCCCTTACTAATTCTTCTGAAATAATCAAGGATTTAATGAATATATTCATTAGAGAATACTTCGATCTGTTTGTGGTTTCCATTATAGACGATTTTATTACCTATTTGGAGATCACAGCGGAAAATGAATATCCATTGATAATTTTACTAAACACCTAATGGAAGGAGAATATATTTGAATATTTTAAAATTTGTGAATTTTTGATTAAAAGGTTCTTATTTTTGTGTCACATTATATCAAGTGACGGTATAATATTTGATCCATCAATTGATAGAGGTTAAAAAATGCTAGCCTATACCAACAAAGGTGACAAAGATCCATAAAATTATTAGTTTAGTTTGATTTATTTTATAGTTTGCTGATAATTTTTCTCAAGTATCTTATAAGAAGACTAAGTTAAATCATAATATTTTCACGTTCCTCTCAAAAATTTAATGTGAGGAGAATTTCAAGGAACTGAAGAAATGGTTAGTTAGTGAACCCACGCTTACATTTTCATATACTATAAAATGTTTTATATTCTACATGGATGCATCCATGATGGGGTTGGGATGCGTAATTATGTAGAATAACATGGATATCTCTTATGCATTTTGGAATTTGAAAATTCTTTTGAAAATTACCTGACTCATTATTGGGAGTTAGCAGTGGTAATTTTTGAAATAAATATACAGAGTCATTATCTTTAATGAGAAAAGTGTGATTTATATGGTGATCAAAATAGTTTGAAAAATACATTCACATAGAAGGATTTGAGCATTCACCATGGAATATGGTAAGATTTGATAATTTATTATGACTTCTCAATACACTACCAGCATGGGAAAAATAATAAGATGGTCAATGATTTGAGTCTAAAAGATCATTCTATATTCTCCATTATGAGGATAACAAGAAATCCAATATCTTTTTATTTTCAAATGATGGATCTAGACATCCAGATGGAAGTGGAATAATATTATCTTTCTCATAAGAATATTCAGACTTCAATCATAGTTATGTTTAAGGAGGTACAGAAGGAAGATGAAGATATTCAAAAAAAAAGACCAAAATATTTTTTATTTTAACCTTGATCACGATGGAATGATATGGTTCAAGAACTCTGTATGTATTACTTCTATAATAGATATTAATAAGGATATGTTACAGGAAACATGTAGTTGTTTGTTTTTATTTATCTAGGAAGTGTGGAGATTTATAGTGATTTTAAATAACACATATGGTGGAATGGTGCGAAGAGAGATATCATAGATTTTGTGTCTCGGTTCATGGTATTCCAACCAGTTATCTCTAAAAGAAAAAAATCAACTCTTATGTTTAATCAATTACTCATACCAAAATGGAAAGGGGAGATCATAATTATGTATATTTTCATTGGACAACTCAAAACCTTTAATGGGATTAATTCTATATGGATGGTAGTTTGATTCCGGACTATGTTAGAACACCTAATCACTATCATAAAATACTTCTCTATAGAATGATTTCTAATACATACATTAATGTTGTGATATGTTTGAATGGATTCCCACATTATATTATATCTGATTGGGATCCTAGGTTTACCGCAAAATTCTAGTGCAGTCCCAAACTAGAACTTGATATAGAATTGATTTTTAACAATACTTATCGTCCTCAGATAGATGTTCAGTCTAAAATAACAAACCTATAAATAGATTTTATAGTTAGATCTTGTTCTATGGATTTCAATGGTTTTTCGGATAAAAAAATTATTCATGTTGAGTTTTATTAAAATAATATATTTTACTAAAAAATCATATGGAACCTTATGAATCCGTTTATGGTAATAAATGTAGAGTTCCAACATTTTGGGATGAAGTTGGAGAATGAAATTTATAGGGAACTGAGATCACTAAACATGTTCTTAAGATGGTTATAACCATTCAACAACTTATCAATGTATGTAAACGGGAGCTGAAATGTTATGCAGAAAGCCATCAGTGTGATCTAAAATTTAAAGTTGGTGAAAATGTTTTTCTACAAATGTCACCCTAGAAGAATTTAATGAGACTAGAGAAGAAAGGGAAAATTATACCTAGGTATATTGGTCCCTTTCACATTATTGATCATATCATGGTGGTATGAAATCTCTTGAAACATCCTAAAAATATCTCTCAAGTGCATGAGGATTTCCACGTATCTCTCCCAAGAAAGTACATACCTAACCCTTCACAAGTACTAAACTCATAGGTCATACCACTGGAGCATTATCATTCTTATGAGGATAACATGTTGATGTTTTGGATATTAGAGACAAAGTTATAAAAATCCAGAACAATCACCTGATAAAAGTTTTTTCAAGAAATCACTAGTTAGTTGAAGATAAATGGGAACTTTATGATATAAATAATCATTTGTATCATCATTTTTTTACCAGAGTGATGAATTTTGAGGAAGAAATTCATTTTGAGGGACATAGAATGTAACACAACTAATTTTTATGCACCATTTTTCAAGTAAATTAAATTTCTAGTTTTTTATTTAAAATCACTAATTAAAATTTTCTATCTATAAGCCATGTATGTAGAATATGTTATCCAGAACATTGACTTGTAATATGTTACATGGATCATCGACATGGAATACATTACACGCAAAAACGATGTTTATACAAAACAAAATTTAATTATTAAAACTATTTAAATAGGATAATTTGAACCTAGTCATTAAACATGGTAATATGAATGTTAATAGCTAATTGTTAAATATATTTTTATTATTTATTATTTTAATAAAACACATTTTTATGTAAATATATGATTTTTTAAGGTGCTTTTAAATTTAAAAATATTGTTTTCTCAAATGAACTAATTTTATTGTCCTTCTATAGAAAATAATAACATTAATTTTAGACACATTTAGAAGTTTAATTTGAAAAAATAAATTTTATTTTTGAATTCAGAGGGTAGAAATTTTCTTATTTTTATTTTTTTAGATTTTTCTGAGAAAAATCATTTTTATGAATACTGAATTATATTATTTTTTGATAAAAATTGCATTTTATTTAAATAATACTAATTTTTAAATTATATATCAATTTATTTAGGTCAAATTCGATATGTAATAAATCAATAAATACAATTTTGGTCATTATAATCAATTTCACATTGAAATTTAATATAAAAAACTTAATAATCTTTTGAAAGTCTTTCTACGTTAAAGACATGTAATTTTGTATCATTTAGGGGATTAACATTAACATTATTTTTTTTCTTCTATGAATTAAATTTTGAAAAATCAACAGGAACAATTTTAGATAGTATAGAATTTTGATTTTAATAATAAAATGTTTATTTTTTACCAAATGATTTAAATAGTGATTAAAATTAATCATAGTGATTATTGTCAAATTATTCTTAATTAAGTACTAAACCATAGTATTAGGGACCAAAATGACCTAGATACATGTTAAAAATCCATTGTATTTCCATATTTCTTCCATAAACATTACACTATTGATTTATTATTTAATTTTTTGAGTTTTTCAGGTTATAACATATGTACACCCAACTTGTTGTAAAAAATACCATGTTAGTCCTTTTCCTTCCCTAAAAAAGGCCACAACCAATACCACATACTCAAACTTGTCAGTCCTCTCATTTTAGGCCATAATATACCCAATAAACATTGCATAAATCATTCATTACTCCAAGAGTCCTTCACTTGGGAAAATTAAAATCTATGGAATCTTTTTGGAACAAACCAAAAACCGTAACCCAATTTAGTGGTAACACCTTCTCCCATGTCCTTTCATTTATTTTACTTCTCCACCACCTCAACTCTAGTTTTTACATTATTGAATTAAAAAACAAGTATAATAAATATAATAGGTTGTTTTTTTTGATATTTTTATAAAATACATGTCTACACACCTCTATCTAATTGATAACGAACATGTGGTTTCTATGTATGTTGTACTACCACCTGACTAAATAATGATGGATCAGTTTTCCCCACTACCGATCATGCTGGATATAATGATGTACACTCTCTTTAAATAAGTTATATATTATATTTATTATTTTTTAAGCTTATGTATTACTTTTACTACACATATCTTCTTTACTTTCCATTTGGTGTTAATATGATAATTTCATTTGAGGAAGTGTAGATTACTGCCCCATCAAAATGATATGATTGGTTCCTACACTACATGTATTGTATTAAGGATGGGTTTAGTAAATATATTATACATATATGATATCTTAAATATATTTAAATAATGATATATATAAATATATTTACATGTATTTCTTTTATTGTATTCCTTTCAACACGGAAATTAAACGAAAATAGCATTCATGTGTATGTACGACCTAACTTCTCAATAAACGGTGTCTTAAATTTAATGCATAAATATAATAAATATTATTATTATACAAATATTATGCATATAAATTATATTTATATCATGTTTTATATTCTCTAAATCATTATATAATTTATAAAAACAATTGATATAATAAATTAAGACACATGCGAAGAATAAAGAGAATATTACCCGAAGTGAAACATCAACATGGGATTGTTAAAAAATGTAATATTAGTCAAGATCAAACCATAATTATAATAATATTTTTTTAAAATATTTATAATAAATTTATATTTATTATACAATTGGTTAGAATGATTATGGAGAGATTTAAGAAAAAGTTAATGGGATTTCATCTCACATTTTATTTCTGAGAGATATATTTGATGTTAGCCACTCTTTCTTTCTATAGGGTGTATATATTACATATTATTGAATTTTATATAAAATATACATAAATATATTGGTATTAATTTATAAATTTTATGACCTTTCATTCATGGGTTTTATATTTCTAATGTCACCAAAGCAGTAAAATATTTTTGTTTAAATTTCCCCCATTGAAACTCATGTTTTTTATTCAACTAAATTCACTTTTGAGGTGTATATAATTCCATTTTACATGTTATATCATGAATTTATTTTCATTCCTGATATTTTAACTTTATTTTAAATTTATATTCATACATGTATAGTATTATTGAAAGTTACCATGTTATATGAGTATATTGAAACAATCTCATCTCTTTTTGAGATTCTTTATATTTATGATTCCTATGATGAAATTGTATAATCCCCAACTCAAAATATCTATTAAGTTTCCTTATAAATTATTTATTCATGATATATCAATGTAGTATTTCTAATTTTCTAATCCTACATTATTAAGATAGTTTTTTATGTAAATTATGACTATATCTCTCAACGGTTTGAGAATCTATTATATTTAAAAAATAATTTTTCAAAAAAATCAAAATATCCTTGAAGCCCATTTCAAAGGAAAAATAATTTTAAAAACGTTTTATGATGCTAAATGAATCTACTATAAGTTATCGAGTATATATTCAAAGAAGTGTATTTTAAACAAGGTTTTATTTTTTTTCAAAATATTTCAATACCGAAAAGATTCTTTCTTCATGAAAACATGTTAAAATATATTTTGAAATTATTTCTCATCTATGATAAAATAAATTGGTGTTACTCATGACTTTATGAGGATTTCATTCAATATTTACTTTCATATTATTTATCTTAATGGATTATTTTTTGGTGGAATGATTTTTATGAACCCCATTTCTCTTTCACATGGAATATTCTTTTGAAACAAGTATCTATTTGTGGGTAATACGATTTTGAAACATGATTATTTTCACTAGCTGTGTTCATGATGGAATTATTTTGAAACCTATATATTTTCATAGGTTATGATTTGATTTCATTTTTATAATACCTATTTCATTTCTGGAGTTATGATATGGTTATTTATGAACATGTGGCACATGCATTTTTTATTTCACTATGAGATAGGTGAAAACTATATCTCTCTCAAATTCCTTTGTAAATGATTTATATCTGATGATATGGACTTGGATGGAATAAGAGATCAAATCAGTTCAATAAATCAGGGATGGAATAGTAAATGAAAACGTTTTAGTAATACAAGTCTAGAATGAGGGGTAAACTCAGTTCAGTAATATAGGGCGAGAATGGGGTGTAAACCCAATTCAGTAAATGAATTTGTCCCCTCAGATGGTCTCGAAATCAATTCCTTTACTACTATTGAAATCACTATACATGCTTATGTGTATTCCTTGTGTAGATTTTTATATTAGGTAAAGGTGGAAAATTGTTTTTCAGGATTGAACATTGGCCAGGTTATCATTAGCCCAGAGTGTAGAAGTGTAATATACCAATGATATCTTTCAAGATATGGAATTTAAACATTGAATTTATCATTATTATATTTGTTATAACTAAAAAAATTCTATTTTCAATGATTTATTGAATCAAATATTTCATCAGTATCTTGAAACTTTTGTTGTTGTTATTTTTTTATCACATTCTGGTTTAATCAAGATATGAGTGTTTTAATGTGCACCATTTGAGTTTTTTGGAAATAATAAGGATCACCATTTGTATGGAATTCATTTTAAATTAAACTTCATGATTCAATAAATGAAATTATTGGGACACATTATTTATGATCATGTATTATCAGTTTATATTAATAATAGTATAGTAGTCTTGTATTAGGAAAAGAAAATTAATTTCATCGATATTTGGATATTCATTAGACTTTCTAGATAGTATTAATAGTTCCACAAAGATATCTCAAATTTTCTACACCTTTGACATCTATTTCTAAGAAATGGTTGAAATTCATATGGAATTAAATTTTTCATTCTTATTCTTATAATCCTAAATAAATTATGACATCATCTTTTTTTTAATCTTAAATGGGGTTGGTACGTTGTATGTAGTTTTATATGAGTCATTTAGTTATGGTTTGGGTTGTATGACCATGTTGGATGAACATGTAGTGGATTGTAGAACTTTTCAATATTTAACAAATGATAAAAATTACCCTAATCTTGTTTTAGGGACTTTGACAGTTATGAATGCACTTATTTATTTACAGAAATATCTTTTTCTAAAAATGTTCACAGTATTTTTTGATCCAAATAGTTGGATATATATTGTTTCCTGGAATTACTTGAATCATAGACAAAGACGGTGTGTGTAATACCTTCATAAATTTTACATCAATATCACCTAAACCTTTATGTTGGTGAATTTAATTTCATATTCTCTTAGTATGAATGTATTATAAAAAATTTTGGAATTCAATGATGAGTGGTAACTTATGAGGAGTTTTACTGTTTTCATCTAGATTCTATGGTTGATATTTTTGGAATTGACTTGATTAGGTTTTAATTATAATCATCTCTCCTTGAGTCTATTATAAATATATAGAAATAGCATGATGAGTTTAGAAGAATTTTTAAAACCCTATATGGTGGGTAGAACGTTTTAGTTCATTTCCCCTATATGGATTGTATTATAATTATTGTGGATTAGGATGTCACCCCAACATATATGGGATATCATTTCTATTTATTATTCATTGATCATTTTTGTTCATTCATTATGGAAACATGAAGATGTATTATATCCTGATATGGTGATTCTGGTGGCTGAGTTTGAATTGTGGAATTGCCTATAATGTGTCCCACTAGTAAAACTACTAAAAGACAAATCCATAGCATTTGAAGACTTTAGGGTTTTCACTACCTCTTCCAATGCTAGTCTAAAAATAGGATGAGGTATTCAATGAAATTTTTAATGAATTACCATGGAATCCTTGAGGGTGTACGTATTTTTGTTTGGTGATTGATTTATTGGAACAATCATCCCCTTTTAATCAATCAAATACACCTAAAAATTTTAAAATCTATGCAGGTTGTATGAGCTGAAAATTTTTAGGTTCCATGGTTTTCCTTCAAGAAGTGTTTACGGTAGGGACCCTAGGTTTACATCGAAGTTTTTGATAAGTTTATATGAACTAATGGTGGATATATTCAATTTTACTATAGTGTATCATCTATAGACATATATCCAGGCGGAGCGAGCAATCCATATTTTGATCATTAATATTCATGCATGTGTCTTAGATTTTGGTGGATCATGGGATATCCACATAAAAATATATGAGTATTCTTATAATAGATATTATAATTCCCTAATAAAAATAGATCCCTTAGATTATTTATATAGTCACCCAGGAAGATCAATTATTTTTTTGAAGATGTGGGTGAAGATTATTTGGTGGTAATAAGTTTGGTTCAAGAGACATCGATGAGGATTCATAGATGAATAGGTCTTTGGAAAGATTCTTCTCATTTGGGTCACAATTGGATTGGAATATTAGTAAT
Source organism: Viscum album (assembly GCA_963277665.1). Lineage (NCBI taxonomy): Eukaryota > Viridiplantae > Streptophyta > Magnoliopsida > Santalales > Viscaceae > Viscum > Viscum album. The sequence goes on along the minus strand of OY728148.1, from coordinate 1,331,504,617 downwards.
GATAGCTTCTAGATATGTTGGAATGTTTGTGTTCATTGAGTGGTTTGAGTTTGTTTTTTATAAGTTTTAAATTCAGGAACATTTGATATGCATTCATGATGTTTTCCACAAATTTAATATTAGGAAATACCTCCCCAATCCCTTAAAAATTTAAATTCTGGATAATATTGAGTTAGAGCCTCATGGTTCTATTATTGAGAGGCCAGATGATATTGTTGACTCCTAATTGAATTTCATTAGTGGGAAGTCAATCCCTTTGGTCGTATAGTTGTGGCAACACTGATATGATTCTCAAAAGACATGGGAGATGAATTTTTGACGGAGTAATGAAATCACCTCTTTACTAGACTTCATCCATCCACATAACATCCCAATGATGGAAATTATTCTGGTTGGGAGTTTATAACATCTTGGTACCATATTTCAGGTTGTTTCTTCTCATTACTTGTTTTAATCATAAGTTTTGTGTGTATTGGGACTCATGAGGATGTATAGAATTTATTGGGGGAAATGAACAATTATTTTTGAGATATATGTTTTTCATCAATTAATTTGGTATGTGTATAAAATAAGTAAGGGATTTTTAGGGTTCTCGATGATTTGAATGGATTAAGGAGTTTTGTTATTGTTATTATCTAAAAATATTTAGTTTTTTAGATTATATGAGATATCCATGTCATGTAAAGGGAGTACATGATGTGCATGTTCAGTGAGGATATTTCCATGAACCTGGTACGCATATTAAAGGGAGAATATTATATTTAAATATTAAATACATTAAAATTTCAAATGGACACTTTTTACAAAAAAATGGTGACTATTTTTTCTTCGTATCTAGAAACCATAGATTACATGACATGCACATGTTTTTCATTTTTTGTAAATTTAGGGAGTTGAGATTTTGGGGAACAATATGAGTAAATTTTTTTCGTTCTCATCTGCACCCTTCGCACTCATCCTAGATATTTATTTTAATTATTTTGGTAGTTTCCTTCCAAAAAAATTTTATTTATTCAGTGATTTATCACCATTTATGTCATATTTAATCTCTCCATGCCTATAATCCAAATTAATTCTTCATCACATTGATCATGGTATCCTTTTTTCATTAAAATAATGGATCTATTTACCCTAGGTGATGTTTTTTCTTGTTTATCTTAAGATCTGTATTGAGATCTCTGTCAGCAGGCGATTCCATTAGTGGTTGTGGTATAGTGGATGTGTGTTCTAGAGGCACCTGTTGATTCCTATTTTTAATGGAACAATTTGGAAATTTACTCATTTCTAAGATGTGTATAATGGATTAATGCATCCATTATAATTATTTCATTCTTCCCAAGAGGGGATCCCTTTTTGGTCATGTGAAACATGAGTATAAATGTATGTGGTTCGGTATCTAGCTATGTTAGTGTAATTTAATTCTCTTTCATTTGATAAATTTTTTTATTAAATGAAATTGATTGATATGAATGATTTTATTTGTTTTTGCGGAACATGTTTCTTAATAAATGATGGATTTCTTCTAGTTTTATTAAATGACAAGGTTTTTCAATGCATTATGGGATAGTTTTTGAAATGGTTTTCAACACATAACTAATAGAAATGGTTTTACTTTCTAGTTTGGAATATATATCTCATTGGATTTCTTGGGAAATTTTGTGGAATGTAAGTTAATAGGTGATGTACAATTTACTAGGATTTACTCATTGGGATTTCCTATAATACATAGGCCCATTTCCCAAGGGACATGTTAGTATTGTTGGGGTGTTCACATGATGCGATGTTTCTCTAATCTCTATAATTTAATAATATGTGTAGTGTCTTGATATTTATGTCATTCCCAAGGTTATGTATGAGTTTTATAGCTATATTAATATAGTGTGATCCCCTATGTGATTTTATATGTCCTTCATATGTTGGTTTTTTACTACCATAGATTTGATATCAGATATTATACCTGATTTTCTATGTTTTGAGTTGATACATATGGTGTGACATATTCATATGAAATAATTTTAAAATGATTTACATTCATTATTTAAAAATTTGGAAAAAGGGGACATTAAACTATTTTTCAATGATTTTGAAATAAAATATGTTAAACTATTATCATGCCTTCAATTTTTTAATGTTTTTTATATTTGTACTAGCGTTCAAAGACATGATATTGAACACTAGGGTGAAAATTCATTGTGCCTCCAATCACACAGCCAATATATTTATTCAGAGGTGGGTTAACCTGGTAAAATCTTTTGATTCAAATAAAGGAAAATAGCTTTAGTGAGGAAAGAATGTTTTTGGTTAGCAATGTTTAGTATATAGTTGTGTGATTGTAAGATTTTTTCATTTATGTCACATGAAGTATGTGGTTTCTTCTATTTTGTTTAGAAATGTACTTGGAAAATTTTATTCTGTTTATTTGTCTCCATTCCATTATTTGGTAGTAATCGAATATATGTATCTTTTATAATGTTTTCACTAAAGTATTTGAGATTCCATGTTGTTGATTCAGGTTTGGAAATAAGATTACCTATGGTTATTTTTTGATTAATGGGATCCAGTCTCTAACCCCAGAGGATTGGAAATTACTTTTGGGTATTTTACCCTTTGTATCAGATATGATTTTGATAGGGTATTCAAGTTATTTTTTTACACCACGTCACTTTAAAAGATTTAATCAAACCCAATTATGAAATCTTCATCATACCATTAAGCACTACTCCATAGTAAACAACTCACTACCTACATTCAAATATGTAAATATATAAACCTGTCAAAATAATTAATTTCATTATAAATTAATTCACAAATTATATATAGTGAAAATTTAAAAACCATCCAATCCATATGTGAAGGCCACAATATTTCCTTCACCTTTAGTATAGAAAATAATTTATGTTATCATTACAATATTTCAAAAAAAATAACTCACTCAATAAGTAAATTTAATTCATGTTACTGATGCAGTCAATGATATAAATATCTATTTAAAAATTATGTAATTGTTAAGGAATGTAGGAATATGAATTAAATTTATTAGAGTGTCTCATACTCATAAATAAAACCAATTTTTAAATTCATCATCCCCTTAACCTATATATTTTAATATTATAACTAATAACTAAAATAGAAATATTTGTTTTTTAGAAACCATCAGAACTATTTCATTTAAAAATATAGTTATGTCATCTCTATGGTATTAAATTATATTCATTAATTTAGGTCACTAATTATGGTTTATAATATTATTCATTAAAGTAATACTATATAAAATTTAATGTATTTTATATTTTTTGGTTGATGTCTTTATAATATTTTATATTATAATAAATTATTTAAATATTAGTATTTATTTTATATGTGAATAATCATTCTATTTTTGGAGTATACTCTTTCCTAGTAATTCAGTGATCTGTGGTCTATGATAAGACATATTGAGTTGAATATGAAACATTAAATTAGAAATATGTGGGGTCCTCATAGTTTGAATCATGTCATAGTGTTTGATATCATGTCTATAATAGATATTATTTTTGGATTATGAGTTATGCACATTTTTTTATCATGAATGTTTAGAAACTATGCAAGAGGTACATAAGATGAGTATGTCACGATAGTGAATAAATCTATGGGATATGGTTTCCAAGACATTCAAATGCATGGTATTTGTATTATTTATAACTGGAATGTGTTCTTAAAATGGTATTTAGTGCACATTTATGACAATATTTTAATCCTAAATAGGTTATATTATGAATAATGTGCACGATTTCATATGAATGGGGGTTCTATTTTTAGATGTATAGTAATATAATTTTAATCATAAATTTTAAAATATTATTATTATCATATAATGTATTAATAAAATGTTGTGTGTTATTTTTTAATGGAATACATCATCATTTTCAAAAAAATATTTTTGAAATCATAAGCAATGAATAACCAGTTTTGAAACCATTTGAGTGTGGATCGGGTTTGGTTGTGATGATTATGTGTACAATGTCTGGCGAATCAAGTATATAGTAATATATCCTATATTTATTATTTTTTTCTATACCGTTATAAAGGAATATAAATATATTGTAATTATAAGACACTATATGAATGAAAATAAAATATATTAATCACGTTTCTAGGTAGGAATGATTCTATGTTGCAGAACCTTCAAATTATAACATTATAAGAATTTGTATCCATGTTTAGTATTTCATTATAAGTAGGAGTTATTTTCAAGAATGTAAAATATCATGTTTTATAGGTAGCTGTTTAAAATTCATTGATTTGGATATAAAAAAGAGTATAATAACATAAATACGGATCTTTGATTTTTTAAAATGAGTATGTTTATGAGTTTTGAGGTTGTGAATTGATTTTGAAAAATGTGGCCCAAAATTCATTTTAGGGAAGATGGATAGTGTACTCATGATTTAGGTACCAGATCAATGATTTGGATATGTTGAGCCATTGTATTTTTTTGATTATAAAATTATCGAATCACAGCATGACTAAAATTTGTGGGGACATAATAATTATTTATATTGAGGTTATATCTATGATTCATAGAAATTTTTTATCAATATAGGGTCATTGATTCTAAATATTCATTGTAAAATTTCCGAACGACAACTTAAAAAGTTATGATTAGGATGAGAACACTTAACCTACCAAAACTAAGAGGATCATAAGAAGTTTTTCATTTATTTTATGAATATGTTACCATCATTTTCAAGAAATAAACATGTTGTTTTTGTAGCGTTAAATGTAGTGACCCACTATTAACATTTTGAGGAATGTCCCTAAAGGATAATATAACTACCCAATTTTTCAATTAAATACATTAGAATTTCATAAAAATATCAATGTTAAGGGAGAAGTTTGATAATAATTCTAGTAACTATGGTGGAAAATTATTTAAATATTAATAATATTAAATATAATATATAATTTCTAAAAAAAATTTCTATAATAAATGAATAACATCCCAATAGATTCATATATTGAATAAATTGTGTTAGAATTGATCTTTGGATGTTTATGTTTTCCTTTTTATAATATAATATTTGTTAGTATTAGAAATTTCAGAAGAGTTTTGTCTCCAGAGGGTATCAGATTGAAAAGTAAAATAAAATAATGAAATTAAATTTTATAATTTATTTCAAAATGTAGTATTTAAATTATTAAATCCTTGTTATACCTATCTTCTTGGGTGATATATATGAAACTATAATAATGAAGAGATGTTATTTTAATCATGGGGGATAAATTTTATGATCATATAAAGGTGGATTGTGGATCAGTGATTAAGAAACTATATGGATTGTAATTGACGATGAGGATATTTGATCTATCCAAATATAACAACATCAAATCATTCTTAACCAATGATCAATCTAATCCAATAGTAGAGAATTTAATTTTTTTTATCTCCCAATTAATTATAATAGATGATGAATGTTAAATAATAATTTCAGTAATTAATTAGAAAACCATTCTGGTGGAATTACTATTAAAAAGGTTTATTTACAAGTAATATTTAATTATTATATTGAAATAAAAATAATTCCCCATTTTTTTCCAATGGTTAATGTTAATCCAGAAAATGGAAAATTTATTTTACTAGTTTTTTAGATAATTTTTTTTTCTATCCATTCATCATTCGTTGCTATAATTTATTTGTATAGTTAGTCAACTATATTCTGGAACATGTTTCATTGAATGACTTTATTTAAATTTTCCAAGGAAAATTGTAAAAAATAAACATCATAGATTATGAATTAAATGGGATCAATTAATATGATAGAATAATGATGGAATATCATTGGATTTCAGTTACATTATTTTTTTCATGCATAATTTTGGTGGCCTGGATGGGGATGGTTTTTCAGAAATTCAAATCTAGAATAAGACCACAATTAGTGTTAGAAGATCTATCAATTTGAGTAATAAGAGTTTTGATTTATACATGACATGAATTCAGTGGTTACAACATGAATATTATAGATTCAATGTATTTTGGTAACTTTGGGAAATTCTTATATACACGGTGCACATTCAAGATAAACACATGTCATTAATTATGAAAAGTGTAGAGGCCAAAGTTTCAAGCTTATCATAATTATCAAGTGATTATGTACATAAACTATACCCTAAGTGAATAATCTAATATAATCAGGATTTGTTCTATATAGAATACTATAACATTCAATGAATTCCCAAAGACGAAAACAATAGGGATATTTGGGTTACAGAACGTTCATCATTACTAGGACTAATATCAACACATCGTGTATAACACCAACATGAAGTACATTTGGAGAAGAACATGCCTTGTGGGATAAAATACACATGCATAAGAAGAAATTATGAGACACTTTGAGTGTCATATAGAAAATGAAATATACGTTCAGAGAATAAAGAAATGCTTTTTATGTTGTGAGTTTTACACTCCTAATTCCTATGGAGTATCTATTATCTCTACTGATGTGATATGGATCCATAAAAAGATTATAATCCATCACAAGGGAAAATGAGGGGGTTAGAGATCCTATACTAGTGGGACTCTGTCTTGACCTATCCCTCGGGGCCCGTGCCATGACTAACCCAAATATCTCCTTCCATAGGCCAGGGTCTTGAGACTAAAACCAAAGGCGTATTTCGTTAATATGTGAAGGCATTGCCTTTATAACCTGTAAACACATGCAACCAAGCACACCGCAAGTTACGAACATGACTCAACTGTATAGAGAAAATATTTCTGAAAGTAAAAAGGGGCCGGAATACAAGCCCAACTTTAAAGTACAAGAAACTAAAAGTACAAGTAAACTAGGGAAAAAAAGGAAGACAGCTGCAGTGTCGTCCTCCGAGATTCCTACCTGAAGGGTAGGTATAGACCACATCATTAGCACTCCACGTTCATCTATCTCCTTTGTGTACCAACTCAACGTAATGTCCTCCTCCGGGAACCATCCAGTCCCGATACACTCAGTCGCATTCAACTCTCTCTGTCATCTGCAACAAACACAACATGGTGCGGGCACATCCCGTGTTGGGTTGAGTATAACGATACCCAATAGGAACCTCGAAACCATCAAGGTCTTAGAAAATCAGAAAAGGATAAACCTTAAGGCATGAAGTCAACTATGAAAACTTCTAAGGTATATGCCCATACATATACCTAAGATATCATGTATTCCCATCTCAATCTTGAAAAAACATAGCATACAACCTAGATACCCAAAGATCAACTATTTCACAAAGGAAGGAAAACCACAAAGGAAAGTACCACACAGGTACGCCACACATAAGAATACCACCAAGGTATTACCTTGATAGAAAGCACCACACATGTAATAATTCATCTCACACAATGTATAACATAATTATGGTAGTAGAGATCATTATTTATAGCTACTAAATCATCTAACGCTTTTATGAGGCTCTGCTGCTGACCCACACAGAATCTCAAGGAGCTGACCCACACAGGATCACTTGGAGATGACCCATACAAAATCACAAGGAGCAAACCCACATAGGATAGGTAGTTGCTAACTCACATAGGATCACTAGGAGATGAACCAGACAGGATCTTTATGAGATGACCCAAACATGATCGGTAGGATCTGAGCCACACAGTATCACTATTTAGTTGTCTCGTCATAGATAACTACTGGGTTCCCACACTAGGATTGATTATCTCCATGAGAGTTCTCTCCCCAATCCACTAGTGGATACTACAACTTCCACGATGTCCAACAAAGATGTATTTCAAAGGTCCGTCGTGTCATAGGGGTCTCAATGCAATAGGCGATGCATCAATCAGACGCCCGGTCTGTGAGTGATTAGCCAATTAGTCTCGAGGTCCTTGTTGGATCTGTGCTCGATCCAACTCGACGGTACCCCATCCTTATCCAAATATTTGGTAGGGTATTCCAAGGGGACCGTCTCGCTCCAAATTTTCTAGCGCCACTAATGGTTCATCAAACGGACGTCTGATGCCAAATTTATCACCAAAAGAGCATAAAATGGGTCGAAGTGGATCCGGGGCCGGTCTGACCTAGTCGAACCGACCCATCTAGGGTCGACCCGGCCCAACCTGTGGGTCTGGTCCTACCTTATGTGTCCGGCCCGGCTAGCGCTGGGCGGTCGAGTAGGCCGCGAGGGGCGATTGGGGGCCGCAGGGTGGCTGGGCTGCGGAGGGTTCTGCGAGGACGGCGCGGCCATAGGGGTGTCGTGAGGCCGCGGGGTGGCTCAGCCACAGAGTGGCATGGTGTCTATGGGTGGCGGAGCTGCAGGGTGTAGAGGCCATGGGGCGGTGGGGCGGTGGTCGTCGTGGGGTGGCGTCGTTGCGCCGTCACCTTCATCACGGCCGACAGAGGTGTCATCCGTCGATCTTGTGCCACATCAGTGCCAAAAACCCACCCAGGTTGCTATCTTTCGTCATTTAAAATAACACAACATATCATCACAAGAATTTCAGAGAGGACAAGGAATGTTTGTTTATCCCACACTCTCCACATTATAGTCGTTTCAAGCTGCTCAATGTAAACATGAATCAAGAACGAGTATGAATGATACTTAAAAAAATCAATCCCCACAACCCTCATCAATCTCTATTCCCGATCTATTAAAATAATTTGAATGGGAGTACATGCGAATAGATAATCATATAGAAATAAACCCCTACCTCATTCACTTGATGACATCGATGAGGTTGCGAGGGAGAAGATGAATCGATGGGAATAGACGGATCTCAGTGTCATCGGTGTTTTCCTCGATTGTCTGTTAATGCGTCATCCTCTTGCTTGATTCCGAAGAATGTACATTGAAGGCGTACTTAATTCAGAGAAGAAGTTCCCTTTGTTGTCATTCTTCATTCTAAGAAATTAATCTTCCAACTGCACTCTCCTTTGAAAACCCCAAGTAAAAGCAGTGCCAATATAATTTAACATAAGAAGAAATTATGTTGGCACACACACACAAGTTGGAAAAATTAATTTAGAGAAGGTTCAAGAGGATCCTCCTCATTAAAGAGGGAGTTGAGAGGTTTCTCCCCCATTAAGAGGGGTCGGGTGGTCCATGACATTATAAATTCAAAGTGGGGGATTATGCTCGGGTGGTTACCACCAATATAACCCACACATCAATGGTTTCATGTATAAAAATAAAATTTTAAGTAATTTTATTTTAATTTTCCCACAAAATTCCAAAAAACTATATTTCACCCTTAACCTACTACGGTCGAGGTGAAGGACTCCATAAGCATATATTGGGGCTGTGAGTTCAACAGTTCCATCAAATTTCAATTCCGAGCACTGGTTCAAAAGATAGAAAAACCTGCTCGCATGTTTACTGAACGTACCCGAACAAAAGTTCATAAATTCATTCCGGGCACTTAGGGACTAAGAATTTCATGTCTTCAATTTTCACATACTTGTAAAATTCTCATTTAATTAAAAAAAATTACATGGAAATTTCGGGTCTTTACATTCTCCCAACCTCAGGTCAAAATTTACCCATAAGCCACAACTCAAACTAAGGGAATTATTGGGGGTAATGAGCCCACATCTAATCCTCCCGCTCCCATGTGATCTCCTAGAGGTTATTGTTCTCCCAGCAGACATGCAACAAAGGTATCGACCATCCATAAAGGACCTACTCCTTTTGATCCTCAATCTCTACTAGAACCTCTGTAAAAGTCTCCCCATCGTTGACGCAGATCTCCATGGTTGATGATGTGGGAAGGGTCATGCACTTATCTCCTCAGCTGGGATATGTGGAAGAAGTCATGCACCTGGTGCAACTAAGGTTGCAGACCTAAGTGGTATGCCACCTTTCCAACTCTGCAGAGGACCTGAAAAGGTCCAATGAATCTCGGAGATAACTTTCTACCTCGGCCAAATCTCTACAAACCTCATTGAGTTGAGACCTATAGAAGGATGTGGTCACCGTCCTCAAACTCTAGAGGAATCCGTCTCATTTTAGCATATGAATTCTGCCTACTTTGTGTAGTATTCATCCACTAAAGGATGTTATTCACCTTCTCTGTGGTAGCCCATACCGTCTCTAGTCCCACTATTGCTGACTCCATTGGGTCTGTCAAACACAATGGTGATCTGCAAGGTTTCCCACACAATTCTTCAAAATATGTCATCGCAATGGTTGAGTGATAGCTGTTGTTGTACGAAAAATCCACCAATAGAAAGTGATACTCCTAAATATGATCAATTTCATGTTCGGATGCACGTAGCATGTCTTCGAGTGTTTAAATGTTCTGCTCAGTCTGTCCATCTGTTTGAGGATGGAAGGTAGTGATCAAATGAATCATTGTCCCGAAAGCCTCCTACAACCCCTTCCATAGCTGGGAAGAAAAAAGTGCATCTCGATCGGAGAAAATCGTCGAGGGAACTCCTTGTAGCCATACAATCTCTTGCCCATAAAGGTGTTCCAAGATCTCTATTGAAACGTTCTCTCTAGTTGGTAGGAATTGGGCCGAGTTGGTGAGTCAGTCGATGATCACCCACATCGAGTCAAGATCCCTAGATGTACTTTGAATTCCTATCACAAAGAGCCATTTTTATATTTAACAACCAGATCCCATGTTCATGAAGAAAGGGATTCGCCTCTGAGTGGCAGCTTTTCCCCCCTCCCTCGCGAGCCTAGGGTTTCCCATCAATCCGTATCCTCCCCTCCTCCGGCATGGCCCGGTCTCGGCGATAGTGGTCTCCTCTTGGATCGACGTCTTGGGGTCACGGATCTGCTTGGTTCGGCTTCGCTATGCACTCTACGGCAGCTTCTCTACGGCTTCGGGTCCTTGGCTCGGCTATGGTGTGTTCGTCGTCTCTAAAGTGCGCTAAGTGTCGGCCTCGGCGTCCCTGTATTCGGGTTCTCAGCTCGGCGTTGATGCGAGACTCCGACTGGTCTGGCTTCGGGATCTCGTCGCGGCTATGGCACCGAGCGGCCCAGTGAAGGCTCCTTCCGGGACCTCGGGATCTCGTCGCGGCTATCGTCATCGACCCAGCACTCACCGTCAGCTTGCTCTACATGTTCGAGTTTCCTTTGCGGCTGCAGGGTGCTCGGCGTCAGCGTGTTCAGCAACGGAAGATCCGGCTCCAGTTGGATTTCATTCCGCCTCAACGTCAGTCCTTGCGGGATCCGGTGTGCTTGTGGTCGGTCCCAGTGGCTTGGAGGGGGGAGGAATTTCATTTTGGTGCTTCTGTTTATTGTTTCTAGGTTCTATTTTAGTGAAGCTGGGTTTATGTTTGATTGGGTGTGTTTTTGGTTGCTCTTTGGTTGAGTTGCTGGTGGTGAATTGGATGGTCGATTAGTGAATCCAGACTTTCTTTGAGGGTTTGCTTATGATGGGGACAGAGCTGGCCGTCTTTACCGTGCATGACTTGGTGGTCCGTTGAAGGTGGGTCTCCCGCTCAGGCGGTGGTGATGCTTCAGACGATGTCTGAGGATCCACCGGTCAGGATTGGTGGTGGCGATGATACTGTCGGACGGCGGCGGATCACGTCGCGGCGGTTCCGATGACTTGGTGGTCTCTCTGATTTGTGGTTTTGGACCAGGTCTGTTGGGCCTTCGGGTTGTGCTTCCTCTTTTTTGGTGATGTTTTTCACATGTAATTTGTTTTCCCATTGGGATCTTCTGTTGTCTGATGCTTTGGTTGTGTGTCTCTGAATGGGCTTTCTCCCTTTGGGCCTACGGGATTGTAATGGGTTTTACCTTACCCAACCCAAAAAGGATTACTGTCTTTTTTCTTTTTCTTTAATAAAGGGGCTTGACCCCAAACTTTTCTGGTCCTATCACGAAGACCATGGATATCTCAGACCACTTTCACTCTGGGACCTCTAAAAGTTCAACCGAACCTACTGGTACATAATGCTCAGCCTTCAGTCGATGACAAGTGAGGCACTGAGAGACAAACTCTGCAACAACTTTCTTCATTCGCAGCCACCAATGCTGTCGTAAGAGATCCTGGTACATCTTCACTACTTCTAGATGTACCGCTAGATGGGATGTGTGAATTCCCTCATCACTTCCTCCCGAAGTGACAGAGGTACAATAGTACATCCTCTGAAGAGGATGATGTGCTCCCCACCTTTAGAAAATCAATCAAGTGCATGCCCTATGGATATCTGAGCATGTCGAGTCTCGCAGTCAGTGTCCCCACACTGTGCCTCTCTTACTCGTGGAATAAGTGGGGGAGTGACTGTAAGAGACTGAATAAAAGCTGCTATATCCCAATCCAAAAATGATATCTGTAATGTGCATAGGTTCTATGTCGCCTCACCTAGGAGTTGTATACCAAATCTCATGTTGTGTGCATCTGTTACAATGTTCCCTTTACAAGGAGTATATACTATCTTAAATTCATAGTCCTGGTGGAACTCAAGCCAACATCGCTATCTCAGGTTCATGTCCTTCTTAGAGAAGATATACCTGAGACTCTTGTGATCCATGTATACTGTGAAATGATCACCCATCAAGTAATGTAACAACATTTTCAAGGCGAAGACCACTACTGCAATCTCTGGGTCATGGGTAGCATAATTCCGCTAATTCTTTCTCATCTGTTGAGAACCAAATGCCATCACTACTCGCTCCTTCAACAAGACACATCTGAGTCTGGTCCTTGCAGCGTCGTAGTAGACTATGTACCCTATTCCCTCTTCTGGAAGCCTCAATATGGGGGCACTAGTCAACCTTTTCCTCATCTCCTGAATACTCTGTTGGCATCTCTCTAACCACATGATGGGTTTCCCCTTATTTGTCAATGCTGATAGTGGTGCTTCAACTATGGAAAAAAATGTCACAAATCACCGGTAGTATCCGGTCAATCCCAGGAAAATCCGAACCTCCGTGACACTCCTAGGTGGCTCCCAAGAAAGTACCACCTCAATCATGGCCGGATCCACTACAACTCAAGCCTCCAATATGACATGTCCCAGAAAGTGAACCTCTCAGATATAGAAATGGACCTTCGAGAGCTTACCATAAAGATGGTGCTCTCAGAGTGTGTCTAGATTTATCTAAAAATGATAGGTATGCTCCTCCTCAGAAGTCAAGTGGATCAGAATGTCGTCGATGAAGACTATTACAATGTGATAGAGGTATTGCTAAAAGATCATGTCTAGGATTCCAATGAACACTTATGCAGCATTGGTCACACCGAATGGAATAACCAAGAACTCATAATGGCCATACTAACATCTGAATGACGCCTTCTGCACATCCTCATCTCGTACTTTGAGCTGCTGATAGACCGATCTGAGTTCTATCATCGAAAACCAGCGTGCTCCCTTCAAATGATAAAAGAGTTCATAAATCCTAGGAAGTGGGTACATGTTCTTCAGGGTCACCTAGTTCAGGCGCCAATAGATGATACAATGTCTCAATCTCCCATCTACCTTCCTATAGAACAAAATTGGGGCTGCCCATTGAGAAACATAGGGCCAAATGAACCCTTTCCCCTATAAGCCCTCTATCTGCACCCGCAGCTAATGATGCTCCACAGGAGCCATCTAATACACTGTTGTAGATATCAGTGTTGCCCTGGGGTAAAAGTAAATGTATAATTCCACCTCTCTATGATGAGGTAGACCCATAACATCATTTGGGAAGACATCCGCATACTGGTCCACCACTATAAGATAACATAGACTCTCCACATCATCTTCTTCGAGGGTAAGTCTAGCCAACTAATGAGTGATCAGCTGCACTATCCTCTGGGTAAGTCCATCATGTGCTGCAAAGGTTCCCTTTTCACCAGTGATGGTAAACCTGGTCACATCCATGCAGACACATCACACTTTTCACCTAATATAGTCAATACAAGCATGGACTGTATATAACCTATCTATACCAAAGGTGATGTCATAAGGCCTTGACACAACTACTTGGAGATCCCAGCCGAAGCTGTCGCCTCCTAGAGTAAGCTCGCACTGCCGTCACCAGTGTGTAATCCTTGAATCTTATCCCATAGTAGTCTCTAACCATAATTATGGATCCAAAGACTTATTTAAAATCTCCGAGATCCGAACGAGTGAAGTGGAAATAAAAGAATGACTGGCACCTATATCTATAACTATTGCAGCTAAGGTGGAGTATACACAGATCGTACCTTGTATCATTTCCGGAGATCCATGGTCATAGGCCTCAGCTGCATGGAAAAGTGTTCTCCCCAGTCATCCTACTCCATTTGCTCGGGAAGACCACCTAGTGGTGGTGACAGTAACATCTCGAATCATCACTCACCGCCAACTACAGAGCCATATCTTCTTCTACATCCACCTACTCCCTGCGGACCTCCTCGGTTGAACCTCTGTCATTTCTTGGGTGGTCCTTTGACTGTCTGTTGATTATCTGTACAACAGGTTGGACTATCACGAGCCATGTGACCCTGCCGGCCACATGCATAACATTTCCCACTCCGGGAATTAGTGGCTATGCTTCGTGTGCCCCGCATAACTGGCCCTGAATCCTACAGTCGTCCACCTATATGTCTGGTCCTCTTGGACCTATGTGTCATCTCTATGCTTCCAGCTGTAGAAGAATCTGCTACATGATGAATGGTAGTGGTTCTCACTGTTAGTGACTGCTTTGCAAGAAAATAATCCACTAAAAGGGCTCGCCCTAACTCCCCCGCCTACGTCAGGATGCAGAGTGAGATCATCATAGCCATGATCTCTCACCTGAGTCCCTTCACAAAGGTTCGGGCCTTGAAGAATTGTTCATGGACCTTATTTGTGGAGTAGTGCGACAAAGAAGTGAACCTTTCTAAGAACTGAGCCACAGTCATGATGCCCTGCTACAGATGAAGTAGCTCCTGAATGTGTACGGCGTGACGAGTTGCTGCGACAAACTCTGCCTGAAACATGATCTCAAAGTCTGCCTAGAGAAGTGTCACATCATCACGAACCTGGAGCATCAAGCTCCATAATCAGCATGTGACTGCCTGTAGAAGGCTGGCGGTATGGATCGCCATGAGATTGGATGGTGTTCCTACCAGTCGTAACACTCTCACTACAGCCTCCAACCAATCCTCTACTGCCTATGGGTCCATATCTACCCTGAACCTAGGTGGCCTCTGGCACTGGAACTCGTGAAATTCTCTTAAGAAGTGTGCACCCTCTACTTTTGGGGCTGGTGGTATCAGTGGCCCAACATGTAATGGTATTGCTGGTTCCTCCACTAGTGCCTCTACTGGAATGGGTCCCTTCACTGAGGCCTCGTTGCTCATTGGGATATCAGTGTGTACTACTCTTGGAACCCTAGTTGTTTGTGTTCATGGGGGAATACATAAAAGAAACATCTGCTATGTGGTCAATAATTTATACCTGGTGTGCTGACTCAAGAGATCACAAAGAAAACTCTTGGAAACACACACAAAATCTGTGTATTCGTGCACTGAGTCAAAAATCAGATGTCAAGGTCCTGGTGTGTGGATACTTCGGCCGCCGCACCAACACTGGATTCCTTAAACTGATAACCACACTCACTACACTTAAAACTATTGCTGTTAAAATGATCAGAGTCATATGTTCTATGGTATAAACGACTCCTCTGATACCAATTTGTCACAACCTGTCCCCCAGGGCTTGTGCCGTGACTAACCCCAATCCCACCTTCCATAGACCCGGGGCTTGTGACTAGCACCAAATGCCTATTCACTAAAACTGGGAAAGCATTTCCTTAATAACCTATAATCACATACAACCAAGAACACCACAAGATAAGAACGCATGGAAAATGTATAGAAAAAAGAGTGTTAAAAGTAAAACGGGGTAGGAATACAAGCCCAACATGAATGTACAAGAAACTTAAAGTACAAGTAAACTGGAGCAGAAAAGAAGAAAACAGTTGGGTCATCCTCCAAGGTTCCTACCTGATGGGTAAGTACATATCTCCTCCTCATCACTCCACATCCATCTGTCTCCTCCTTGTACCAACTCATCATAAGTTCCTCCTCCAGGAACAGTCTAGTCTCAGTACCCTCAGTCTCGATCAGTGATGTTTGTCGCTTGCACCAAATGCAACACTTTGCGGGAATAGCCCATGAAGGAGTGAGAGTAACGATTCTCAATAGGGACCTCGAGACCCTCAAGGTCTCACAAAATCCACAAAGCATAAACCTCAAAGCATAAAGTCAACTATCAACACTACTTAGGTATATGCCCGTACATATACCTAAGTTATCATGTATACACATCTCAATCATGAGAAAACAAGGTGTCCAACCCAAAAACCTGAAGCCCAACTTTTCCAAAATGGAAGGAAAACAACAAAGGCAAGTACCACACATTTTTTCAACATATAAGAATACCATCAACATATTACCATGATGGATAGTAACACACCAGTTCGAAATCTGCTCACAGCAAGTATAACTTAAGTACGACAGTAGAGATGGTTAGTTATAGCTACTAAATCATCTTACTCCTTTAAGAGGCTCTACTGATAACCCACAAAGAATCTTTAAGAGCTGACCTACATAGGATCACTAGGAGATGACCCACATAAGATCCCAAGGAGATGACCGAAAAAATATCTCTAGGAGCTAACCCACACAGGCTCTCTAGGAGATGACCCACATTGGATCTCTAGGAGCTATCCCACATAGGATCTCTATTCAGTCTTCTCGTCACAACCAGCTACTGGGTTCCCACACTAGACTTACTCCTCTCCGGGAGTGTCCTGTCCCCAAGCCATTGGTAGATACTCCAGGTTCCACGAAGTCCCACAAAGATGTATCTCAAAGGACCACCATGTCATTGGGGTCTCAACGCAAACGTCTATGCATCAATCGGATGCCCGGTCATTGAGTTATTAGCCTTTTAGTCACAAGGCCCTGGTTGGATTCGTTCTCGATCCAACCCGACCGTATCCCATACTTTTCCAAATCTCTATTGGGGTATACCAAAGGGACCATCTCGCTCCAAATATTCCAGTGTTGTTGAATTTTCATCAAATGAACGCACGGTGACAAAGTTATGACCAAAAGAGAGTAAAATGGGTCGATGTGGTTATGGGTCAGGTCTTACCCGGTCATAAAATCCCGGCCCGACCCGACCTGGGTCAACCCGGCATTACCTTCTAGTAATGTCCTAGCCCACAATGCATCCCATCCTTTTGGGTGGTCTCACCCCTAGGCATGGCCTGGGCCGCGATGGGCATTCCGACAAGCTATGAGGGCCGCGAGGGGCCGCAGGGGGTCGCGGGGCGGCTTCACCACGGAGGGTTCCGCAAGGGAGGCTCAACCACGGGGGGTGCCATGAAGAGGTGGGACGGATCAACCGTGGAGCAGTGTGGAGGCCATGGGTGGTGGTTCCGTGAGTCATGGAGGCCATGGGGTGGCAGTGGTCATGGGGTGGCATCGTTGCGCTGTCGCCTTTGTCACGGATGGGGGAGGTTCCAGTCGTCGTTCTCCTACCTCATCGGTGCCAAAAACCTGCTCTGGTTTCCGTTTTCCTCCATCGCAATGTACACCACATATCATCACAAAAATTTGGAGAGTATGGGCTATGTTTATTTGTCCCTCACACTCCACGTTAGAGCGGTAGCAATCGGCACACCGTAATCATGAAACAAGAATGAGTAAAGAAGTTATTTAAAAACATCAATCCGTAGAACCGTCATAAATTACTATACCCAATCCCATAAAAGAATTATAAAGGGAGTACATGGGAAGTGATAATAATATAGAAAAAAAAACCTTCCTCATTCTCTTGATGACATCGATTAGGTCCCTAGTAAAAAGACGAATCATTGGGAATAGACGGATGTCGGTGTCGTCTCAATTTTCCTCCATTGTCGGTTCGTGCATCATCATCTTTCTAGATTCCAAATAATGTTTTTTGATGGTGTTCTTCATTTAGAGAAGAAGTTCAACGTTGGAGTTCTTCATTCGATGAAATTAATCCTCCCAAAGCTCTCTCCTTGGCCAACCCAAAGGAAACGTGGTTTCAATATAATTTAACTAAAGAAGTAATTAAGGTGGCACACACATACAAGTTGGAAAAAATAATGTAGAGGAAGTTCAAGAGGTTCCTCCTCATTAAATATGGAGTTGATAGGGTTCTCTCCCATTCTGAGGTGTCAGGTGGTCCCCATCTCTAGAACTTTAAATTGGGGGTTTGTTCTTGGGTGGTTCCCACAACCATAACCCACACATGGCATGTTTCAAGAATAAACATAAAATTTTAAAGTATATTATTTTTACTTTCCCAAGAAAATACGAAAAAATATATTTCACCCTCGACCTACTACGGTCTTGGTGAAGGTGTCCTTAAGAGAATACCGACACTACGAGTTCAGAGGTGCCCTCAGATTTCAATTCCGAGCACCAGTTCAAAAGTTAGAAAAACCCGCTGCACGTTTAATAAATTTACATGAACAAAAGTCCAGTAATTCATTTCGGTCACTCTAGGCCTAGGAATTAGGTGTCGTAAATTTTCACGGACTCATAAAATTTATATTTAATTAACACAATTACAAGTAAATTCTGGGTCTTTATAGATTCATATAGAGTAATGTATTTCACCCACATTACAAGGGAAGGACTTCTTTATCTATAGTTTAATTTTTATCATATCTATATACCTCTAACGAGATAGGGAACCTCCACTTGAATATTGTATTTTTTAAACATTAATGGATAAATGATCCCCAAATTTTAATATAGGGAAGGTAGTATGATGAAGTTTTGATATAATAGAATTTAAGATAAGGAATGTAAATACATGTATGGATGTATTACTTACACTATACATTTAGGATTGGGTACCTCTGATGAGAATATCTGGGTTATAATCACTTTGATATTTCCATGTGACCCATATGTAATGTGATATGATATAAATAAATCTTTATTGATACTTTATGATTTGTTATTTCATGTATTCTAATATGGTATGTATATCTTCAACACTACTTCTCTCTTCCAAATATTGGAAATTATTTATTGACGGTAAACTCATTGATGGAGACATTGGAGGACCATAATCTATTTCAGCCAAGAAATGTTGTGTTGTGGAGATTTATGGTGTGTAGTTTATTGAGGTAACCACCCATGTCGCATGCCAGGCCATATATATAGATTATTGGCAGGTATTTTCCCCTTTTACACTTTTTTAACTTCTATTATACTCATTTGAGGGATACCATGTATTTATGCATGTAGATTTTTCCTAATAGTAGTTCACATTAATATATTTTTTGGTATTTTTCTGGATTTATTCATATGTTAAGGTAAAATAGGATAATTACACCCCTGTGAATGATATGCCTATAAAGTTATATTCAATAGAACCTAGATAACTAGATGATGGTTTTTGGGTTTCAAACTCTTCTTAATACCAGCTATCTAGGACATGTTGGGTTGAAAGGTTTAAAATTGTTATCATAATATAGACTATATTTGGATTGGAGTGTAGAGATTTTATAGCTATGTGGTTTTTTATGATAAGGGAAACAATGTTGAATTATCTATAGTCAAGGTCCCATCATAAAGAAACTATGTTCATGTGTTGGTTACATTATCCATATTTTTGGAGAATGTTAACATACCTCTCAAATAGTTACATGGGGGAAATGGTTACCATTAATTCAATGGTTTATTAATATTATAATAATGGGTTCTATTTTCCATATACTACTCGATACACATCCCAATAAATTCCCATTGATTATAGTGCATCTTGATTACTGTAGGAATATTCCAGAATGAAAACATTCATGGATACCACATATGGATTGTGATATCTACTTTTCTAGTGTTGTGGCCTCTCACTATGGGATAATAACGAGATAATTTCTATAGATGGATATAATGATGTCCCTCCACTCAATCAGAATCCTTTTGACCCACAACTAATGGATCTTTTGATGATCTTAGCAAGATTGAGACATTGTAGGTCCCTGCTATACTATCATGTGATAGATAGAGGTTATGTTAACTTCATTTAATTAATATGTAAAGACAACACAGGGTTTGGGGTGAGTAATAGTCTTTGGTGGAATATGATTTTGAAGAGTCAATGGAACTTCTATTTCTCCTGGTAAGGATGTATCTTGATGAGATGTTTTTCATAGTAGAGATCTTCGATAAGTTCTTAATCAGGTGATGGGGATGTTTTTCGACTATGTTACATAATTTAGTGACTTTATATTCGGTGGACATTGGGCTTTTGTTCATAGCAGATTACATTGTTAAAAAATTCTGGGAAGACTATATTCTAAAAAATCAGGTTATTTAGTAGGTATTCATGGTATTACCTAAGTATGCACTGATTTTCACTAAACACTAATGTTTCCCATTTTCTTTTGTTTGTGATTTATACTTCCTTGTTCAAACCATTTAGATTTGTAGTCATTGAGATGAAAATAATGTAGTATTTTACCAGTGTATTCAATCCTAATACAGGGTACTAGAGATATCCTTTATGGTTGGGATATTTTTATATAATGTTTAGTAGGTTTAATGATAGGCTATTTGTCACCATTATGTAGAGTCATATCTTGGAAGAGGATAGTGATGTGATCTTAGTTCATGAAACACGAGGCACCACTATATTCTAACATAGATAAAAGGATTAGTGGATATTGGTTACCGGAGAGGCTCCATTGAACCTAGGGATGGAAATATTACTACAATGATTGGTGATGAAATCATACATTTGATTTTATGACGCATTATTTAGGGAGATAGATCTAAGAAATGGATGATCCATTGAGTTAGTGGAAGTGGCATGATAAAAGAAATATACAAGGAAGAGGATATGATATATAATCATTAAGATCTATGTGTGGAGGATGATGATGTCATCCACTACCACCACTACTATATCAATTTATTTATCCAAAAACATAGTGATATGGTGGTTAGGGACATGAACAACATCATGCGATGAAGGATAATGATATTGAGTCTCTCAGTATGATTTACTATTTGACTTTCCCCTTGACTTATTTAGATTTGGATTTAATATAAATATTTGTGATATGGGTTTTTCTTATATAATTAATAGTTTGAAATATATATATAATTCAGTAGATCATCCATCTCTATGCTTATATCCAGAGACTCCATCAAGGGAAGATTCCAAAATTACACACTTTTACTAATAGTGAGACCTCACTCGTACTGAAGAAAACAAGATGTGGGATATAATTATAGTATAAATGTGCACATATGATTTTATTATAGGAATTATCTTCCACTTTATTATGTTTTTTTCTAATTGGATTTCACAGGAAAATGTAATGGTGTGTCATGGTAGAAGGGATGAGAATATCCTTCATTGGTGACTTTTAATTTCATGAATTTTTTTTGCACCATATTAAAAATGATACACCTGATTTCCAATATTTTGGATAGTGTGATAATTGTTTAAGTATATGTTTGGATTTTTATGTTTTCTTAATTTTTCAAGTATTATGATAACACCTTACCTAAGGATGTGGCATGCCTACCTCTCCATAGAGAGAAAATTGTAATAGACCTACACCCAAAAATTTACTTTGTATCTTCACTGGAATATTAGATAGAATCTATATATATTTGGTTGAGATATAGAGGATGGGATTCATCAAACCCAATTTATCCCACTTGTTAAATTGGGTTTTGTTTTCTGAGAATGTGGACCAAAGAATAAGGCTATACATGGATTATAATCACATGAATCGGGATACAGTCAAGAATATTTATTAAATAGTTATAATTTATGAAAAAAATATTTCAAATAAAAATGGTTAAGTGGTTCTTGAAAAAATCCCACTATTATGGTTTTAAGTAGATCTGATTTTGTGGGGATCACATACAAAAGATGAAAATATGTGGTAACTATGGTCACTATGAGTACTTGTTGATTCTCTTAGCATAAAGAATTTCCCAAAGCTTTTTTATGAGGATAATGAACCATATCATCTACCATTGATTTTTTTTGGTTTTTTGAATCTTACATCCTCAGTTTCTCAACATATTATGTGGAGCATGTCATAAATTTTAGTAAGGACCTTTATACACTCTTTGGTCACCAACTACATGGGAGTATCACAATGTGTTGGTTAAAGATTCAAAAGGTCCAAATTCTAAGAAATGTTATCTTATATGAAATAGTATCAATGGTCCAAGATATAATAAAGGTAAATCTATCTTGGTATTAACCCCTGAGTGTGATAGAGGTGTGTAGATTCCATGGGTTTCATGGATATTACAATATATTTGTTACCAAATTCACCAAAGATAAGGCACCCTTAAATTACATTAATTAAAAGTAACATCCCATATTATAGAAAGGAAACATCCATAATGATTTATATGAGTAGTTTCATAAGATGATGACACAACCCATTTTGAGACTTGAAGAGAGGGGAGTTGAATACACAGTGTTATGTAATTCCTCTCGTATTTTTCATGGTTGGGATATGGTGAAGTGGAATAATGTGATTTCTTATTGGACTTGATAGTTGAGACCACCTGAAAATAATTATTCAATCCAATATATTTAAATCAAATAATAGGTATTTTCCTCCATAACATGGAGAAAATATATTAAAAGAGAGTGAGTAATCATCTAGTATAATCATAAAAGTGGCAGGTATAACATATCCTATAAATGTCTTAGTCTATGGAAGTGATGATGACTAGAGTTTCATCAAGATTATAGCTTTGAGATATTCCATACTCCATGTAATGTTATCATATAATTAATATATATCATTGAGAAATATTTTTTCAATTTTTTAGAAGGGAATTAGAATATTTTTCATAATTTCGAAGGATGTTTGTGGATGAGGGAGGTTTAACACAAATTTAATTAAGGTTTTTTACCCCTCAACATATTAATCACCTAATAGAGGTACCACTTCTTGATATTAATTATGAGGTATTTTGATAATTGATAAACATGAAATGTTCATCAAATAGACATTAAAAATTTTCAAGGAACATTATGTTTCTTCAAGGAAGGGTGATGGAACCAGTCATTCTATGGGTGTAGGTATTGACAAAGTTTAACCCACACCACATAGTATTACATCTAGGAGTGGAGATGTTTTACTAATATATAAAATATTTTTTTTCTAGGGATGAAAATGTGTTTTTTGGGAATTCCATTAATGACCTACCTTCCAATAGTTGAAGGGTATGAACATTCTTCTAGTGGGTTTAGAAAAAAAAACATTTAGGTGTTAGAGTCAATGTAGGAGAACTTATCTAGGAGTTATATTCATAGAATTCCTAGACCACCATGGGGATAGGATTCTATGTAGGAGGATTTAGAATCACTACTAGATTTTGTGATATTTGCAAAGGGCTATATGCAAAGGGATCTCGACTCAAACAAGCTTTAGAAATGGGGTCCCGTCGCAAATAGCATATTACAGAAAATGGCATTACAAATACCTTTTTTGATGATGGGCCCATCCCAAAAAATCATTTTTTTTGATGAGGAACTTCTTCATCACAAATAAATCACCGATTATATATATTATATATAAAAAAACCTTTTTTCGATGGGTCGGTTGCAAATAGTATTTGCGATGGGGAACTTTCCCATTGCAAATAATTCTCCAATTATATACAATATATATAAATAAACCTTCTACAATGGGCCCGTCACAAATATTATTTGTGACGGGTCCTTGGTGCTGTCACAAATAGTATTTAAAAATATATATTGAAATCATTTGCGACATGATCCTGATGAAACTGGTCCCATCACAAATAATAACCAAAATAAAAAAATATTTACTAAAATTATAAATAAAAAATTAATGTTAATATTATTAAAATAATAAAAAAAATATAAAATATAAAATTTCCCAATATTGTAAAAAAACATAAAATATTAATAAAATATTATTATTTGTATTATTAGTAAAATAAACAAACATTAAACAATATAATACTAAAAAAAATATATTTAATAAAATTATTATTAATTAAAAAATAATATTAAAATTATTAAAATAATACCAAAATATTCATATTCTCAATATTCACAAAAAATATAAATCAAGTCATAAAATATTATTATTATTAGTAAAATAAACAATCATAAAAAATATAATAATATTAATAAATAATAAATACTATAAATAAAAAAATTAAATTATGCAATATTCTAACGAATATAAAAGATATAAACTAAAAGTAGTTCATATTACAACAAATCATGAATTCAAATGTTTTTAACATAAAAAAATCATTTGGGGGGTCGTCATCTAGATGAGGTGGAGGAGATGTAGGAGATGGTGGAGTAAACTCCATCCCTAAACTACGAGTCAGACGATGCATGTACTCAATCAGCTCGTGTTGGTGTTGCTACCATCGACACATCTCCTTATCAAGATGATGTTGTTGTTGTTGCCGCTACTGCTGAAACGAATCTTCATGCTGCTTCTGCAAACTCTCTATAAGCTCATCCTGAGTTTGCAACTACTCCTAATATTGTCTGGCAGAAGATGTTGCCTCTCCATGAGCTCCTCTCGAACTAAACGCTGGCATCGCAGTAGTACCATAATAAGTACCGGGAGTCACATGAGAGATGATACCTACTACTTGGCCCTTCTCAAAGCCATATTGAGTCGTCTCCAACCATGCCCCCACATCGAAATGGTGGGCACCAGTCTGATCAGTCGCCTCGTCCTGACTCCCAGCTTGAGTCTGAGAGGTCGCAGCCTCATATGAATCCATCAATTCCAATTTGAAATTAATTTTTTTTAAATATTATATTCATTTAATTGTCAAACTGAAAAATAATACTATGCACAATCTGACGCTGGTAATCACCTCTATTCTCTCTACTGGTTGGATCACTATACATCCTTCGATAAATTTCATACTCCATAATATCGACATACTCTACTGACTATAAAAATATAAAATAAACTATTTATATTTAATGTTATATAAAATAATTATAAGAGATACTTACTAGATGCTCTTTATGCATAAAGAATGTAAGTCTACCAGCTCGATGTGTCACCTACTATCTCCCCCAGTTATACCAACCCACGGAAGACCTCCTCTGAAATCCACCAACAAACCTGTGTAACCATAATCCATCCCAAACATGAGATGAAATGTACTCCAGTTGGTGGGCTCTACACAACTCATCAAAATCTATCATTCATGACTTCGTAATAGTCATCCGTCTCAAATTGTTCAAAAAACGGACAGAAACAATCACACATAGATACAACCTATGCCATGTGGATAGCGTCACACATGATATCCTCGATGGGATAACACAAACCGTACATATAATTTATAATATCAGGTTATAAATAAAATAAATTTCAAAATAAATATTATTTATTTACGTACCATCCAATGATTGAACATGTCGAACTACACATCAAAGGGAATCTGTTCCCATGTGATCCATGGCTGTGAAAAATATTTAGCCAAGATAGCGATCCCTTGTCTAACAGCTACATATGATAAACAGTGAAAAAAAAATAATCAAACATTTAGTATATATATTTATAAATTGATGAAATATAACTAAAATATATTAGTTACCAAACCTCTATGTGTGTGGATCAATGCCAAGACGTGGACGTTGCTCGGGGATAGGGTCAGGAATCACCAGTCACACAAGACCGCGCCCCCTACACGTACCCCCTGAACCACCAGTTGGTTGAGGGTTATATGATCACAAGTTTCCCTCATCCGAAGGTAGATCAGCCTCTTGTAACTCACAAAATAGATCAGGGTCCATCTAAAAGACAAAATGAGTGTTGTTAGTAGATAGAAGAAAATAACTAATATGCATAGATAAAAATTATTTAATATTATAACTAGAATTTAACTGTGTTAATGTTCACCTACATCATCATCTTCATATATGACGATGTCAATGTCTTTATATTCCTCCTTGACATCATCAGTATCTATATGTGTTTTAGTTTCATAATTTATTGTCATTTCAAATTAATTTGTATCATCGTTAACATCTCAATACCTAACGATCCTTAATTGTGGGGTGTAATCATATATATTCACATCTCTTTGTAAAATAATACGGATTTTGAGTAGGTTCTTGAAAAAAAATCAACTCCTTCCACTTCAACAGAAACACATTCAGTTTGAGTAAACTGATTTTCCTGAGATTTAAAGTTTTTTATGCTCCACCAATCACTCAGGTCATTTGATGTAGCACAATACATTGCGTAATAAATTTGATTTATCAATTGAGCCTATAAAAATGGTTCATTCACATTAATAAGACATTTATATTTAATATAGATGATTCCATGAGTCAGATGAACATGCAATACCCTCTCAGTATCCAACCACCAACATTTAAGCATTGTTATTTAATTCTGTCCTATATAAAACAACTCAATAATTTCATCTAGAATGTTGTGAAAGTCAAATTCAGTTTCTCTATGATATGATCCACTCAAACAAACTCCAATCTTCATTTATTTTTTTGATACACCATATGCATGTGTATGAAATCGAAAACCATTCAACACATATACATTATAAGATATAACCAATTTGGATGGTGGGTTACTCAAAATACACAGTCGCTTTTCAATTTTATTAGCATGATGAGACACCTAAAAATTTGTAAAAAAAATTATAAATATAATAAGTTGTAAATGAAATTGATATTAACCTATAAAAAATTTATGTTTCCATTTTTTAAAACCATTGAGAAATTTATTTTGTCTGTGTTCTTTAAGAGGAGCTGCTGTAATTTGTGGAAGTTGATTCCTGATATGATTATCATATAACCTAAAAATAACAAAAGTTTACATACTGTAACATTAATTATAGAATATTTGATAAAACCACTCACAATACAAATAATTTCATTTCTTTACAGTTGAGAAAAAATTATTTTTGAGCTCTGTGATGTTCATGTCTGAAATCCATCGTTCTTGAACTCCACTGATTCCATTATTTGGATGATTAGAAATGGAAAATTGATTTTCCATTTTGTAATTATCATTACACACATTCAATCCCATGCATTTGTGTTTTGAGGGATATTCAGATTCAAAATAGTGAGAGTAGAAAAAAGCAATTTAATCTTGCAAATAAGCTTCAGTAATTGAGCCTTCAACTGATGCTTTGTTACGTAATTTTTTCTTCGATTTCTACATGCATCTCCCTAATGGGTACATCCTTTGAAATTGTACAGGACCACCACATTTATCTTCATGTGGAAAATTTACTATCAACTGTTCCATTGAGTCAATGAAAGTCAGCGAAAATATTTTTTCCATTTTACATATAATTATAAAAATCTCTTCTTCCAGTTTTCTTAGCATGTCATAGTCAGTTGTTGCTGCAAAAATGTCTCCAAAAAAATGATAGGTCTGTTATAGAATCCCAAATCATAGAATTCAAAAATCCTCTGAATCTAATTGCAATAAGTATTTCCTTTATAAGATGACAATCATGACTTTTTAATCCAATAATATGACCATTCTTAACACATCTAACCAAATTGGATGAATAGTCATCAGGAAGTCTCAAATCTGAAATCCAATGAAAAAATAATATGTGACTCTCTTTTGACAGTTCATAAGCAGATTTTGGCTTCATTATCCTCTATGATCTGATATTTTCAAATAGTTCATGTTTTGGTCGACTACAAATTAGGGCAAGATCTACTCATGCTTTTACAGTATCTTTGCTCTTACCTATTGTATCCAAAACTGTATGAAATAAATTATCAAAATAGTTATTCTCTATATTCATGACATCCATCATTTGGTGGACCAAAAAATCAGAAAAATATGAAAGATCCCAAAAAATGATCCATTTTATCCAATTATGTTATTTCCAAAAGCCATGAATTTTCTGTTGGTTTGCTATTGGCCCAAATGTGATAGGTGATAATAAAAATACAATAGATTTTAACTCTTTACCTGAGGTTATTTTTAGAGGTTCATCCCTTTCAATTTCACCTTTCCTAAAATGAGATTTGTTCCTTTGAAAAGGATGATCAGTTGGAAGAAATCCACGATGATAGTCAAAATTGCAATGTTTTTTCTATTTATGAGCACAAATGATTTGTTCTCTTTCATACACTAAGAGCATGATTTCAGGCCATGTGTTCTCTAGCCAGATAACATGCCATATAAAAGAAATTCACTAATCATCCACATCAATGCAGTTTTTAATATGATTTTTTTTTTCGCAGCAACATCATATGTTTTTACACCATCACTCCATAATGTATTTAACTCATCAATCAATAGTTTCAAATGAACATCCATATTATTTTTCGGATGCCCTGGGATAAAAAAGGTCAAAAAGATATAGGGCTCCATCATCAACATCCATGGAGGTAAATTGTAAGGAGATATAATAATAGTCTAACATGAATACTGACTTCCATAAGAACCAAACAGACATAAACCGTTAGTACAATGACCCAATCGAACGTTTCAGGCTTCTAAAGCAAAAGATATATATGGACTATCAAAATGTTTCCATGAATCACTGTCAGATAGATGATTCATGCATTTAACTATTGATATATTGGTTTAATCCATGACATCATTGATGATGTGCTCATAGACATAAATAAACATTACAACCTGGGTGTTATGGGAAAATATCTCAACTTTTTTACAAGAATTGTTCCAAAATTCCCTGGTTGAGCTTCTTTATACCCTAATTGTCTACATGTGGGAAAACTATCCAATGACTAATTTTTACTAGAATATAAGACGGAATAATTTTCAAATGCACAAATCTTCCGATAACTAAGGCCCATATTACGAACAAATAGCTTTATTTTATAATAATTTGTATGCTACACATTTCCTATAGGTAATAGTGTTTTAATCAAAGAAAATATCTGATAAAGGAAATTGTTTGACAATGAATTATCTAATTTAATAGCCATAAATTTTGCAACTACTTCTAATTTTGTTATCTTGCAACCTGTATATAATACATCCTCAACAGACCTAAACAAATTGTAAAATTCAGATGGTGCCAACTCCAGAGTTAAATCAATATCATCTTGAGTTTCATTTTGTTGAATAGATGGACCTGCAACATCATGTACTAAATAATTAAACCATGATGGATCTGGAATCAAGTTATTAGTATCTTCTCTATAACTGAGTTCACCATGTTGTCAATGAAAAAACAAAATTTGGTGTAAAACCATACCACAAGAGATATCCCCCATCCTTTTCAGACGTGTCAGATGTTCTCAGATATTTTTTTTACAAAGACACTTAATTGTGCCTTCTGAAACATATTCTAGTTTCTATGAAGAAAATGATAAGAAAACATCAACACCCTTGATATATATGGGATTTAAAAAAATCTTGTTGAATTTCTACTCTGATTTATCCAAGCGCGGTCATCTAATAATGACTGATGTTAATTTCCTTGCTCTATTTTTTCTACAAAATATAAAATCATCACTATTTTTTAATAATTTGAAATTATAAAAACACTATCTAAAAAAAGAAGATAAATAATTACAACTAATTCTTAATAATTACCATTAATTTTGGGTGACACAATTTCTAGTGGAATTACGACTACTCTTTTGTCTGGCGACTCATTTACATCTATCTTTGTCACACTGAAATCACAATGATGAATCTTCTTGTAGGTACGCATATTCATTCTCGTGTATACCAGAATGTATACATGTACCTCCGAGCATATTCTTCATTTTCATTTGAGTGTTAGAATGATTCAGGTAAATGATCTGTCAGACAAAAGATCCCCCTTTTCGTCGATGAATCAACTTTTTTCAACTATTACCGCATGAAAACATTATGAAATATGTGGTCCTACGAATGCATATTCAAACTCAATCATACGAGATTGGATTTTAATACGTAGAAGTATACTTTTCATAATGTTTT
The DNA here is from genome assembly GCA_963277665.1 of Viscum album. Classification (NCBI taxonomy): domain Eukaryota; kingdom Viridiplantae; phylum Streptophyta; class Magnoliopsida; order Santalales; family Viscaceae; genus Viscum; species Viscum album. The sequence goes on along the minus strand of OY728148.1, from coordinate 1,331,474,752 downwards.
GAGTTGGTGAATGTTGAATGAAGAAGGTTTATCGAGAAAATTAAGTGTCATTAACCCATTAGAAATTGTTTTAAGTTATTAAAAGTTATTACAATTTATTACAATTTATTACAACAGATATTATTAAAAATTATTCATAATTATTATTAATTATTCCTAGTTATCCCTAATTATTCCGATTTATTTTTATTTATTCTTATTTATTCCAATTTATTCCAATTTATATATATTTATTACTATTTATTTCTATTTATTCATATTTATTCCTATTAATTTCTACTTATTCATAATTATTCTAATTTTTTCCAAATTATTCCAAATTATTCTTAATTATTTCTAATTATTTTTATTTATTCTGATTTATTCCTATTTATTTATATTTATTCCTATTTGTATCTATTTATTACAATTTATTCTTATTTATTCTTGATTATTTTAAATTGTTCGTAATTATTCCTTATTATTCCAAATTATTACTAATTATTTCTAATTATTACTATTTATTAATATTTATTACTATTTATTAAATTGTTCCTAATTATTCCTTATTATTCCAAAGTTTTTGAGCTACCATGTTAGAGATATCATGATGCTAAACATAACATTAATGTCACACATGTAGAGAATAATATCTCTGAATGTTTTATTAGAACATTATTAAACATTAGAGGAATGACTAAATATCGGTTGATTGCAAGGATTCATTTACTCTTAAATGGAATATATTTATAGTTGGATCCAACTCCTGATGGAATGATAAAACTTCTATCCTTGGCCTATCATACCTTATCCAAGAGGGAGAAAATTATATTTTTTGAATGTATTAGTGATATCAAAATGTGAAATACATGTTATAAAAATGTAAAAACCATTTTGTCTTTAATGTATTTGATGTTCCAAGGTATGAAATCAGATAACTGACACGTCATTATGCATCAAATCCTATCAGTTGCATTGTGTGTAATATTTCCCAGGCTTGTGAGAATGAATATCGTGAAGGTGTGTTATTTTTTAATTTAATTTTTAATAAGGTAGTTGATTCAAATTATTTGACAACTTTTGAGAACAATGTTGGTTTTATAATTTCTAAATGGAAATGTATTTTCCATAATATTTTTTTAATATCATGGTGCTTTTTATGTTTCATTTTGTGTGATAAATAATTGGTTGTGGACATATATATCTAAATTGAATTTATCCTTTGGAAATGTATACGATGATATTTAAGGGTATGTTAAGAATCCATACCGACCTAAAGCATCCATTATTTATAATTATATTAATAATATAGTGTAGAGTTTTGTAAAACATGTTTTTCATGAGTGGACAAAATTGGTTTGCATACATCTCTCCGTGAACAAGTTAATAATAATGAAAATGGGATTCATGTTAGAAAATGTAAATAGTTGATAGGTGAAATGATAAATATTTTACATTTATGAATACTAAATAACATAGGCGATGTTCAATTATATATTACATCACATATTAATCGGTTGAAATAAAGTTATTCAAAGAATTAGTTGTGTGGATTTTGGACGAGCCTAACAAAAAAAATTCTCCATGGTTTAAGTGATTATTCTTGGTACAAAAAATTCCCTAGAGACATTGAGATGGTTTTTGGGTCGTGCTTGTTTATATTTGACTACATGGTAAGGCATGAACTTAATGTATATACTAATCATATGAAATATTAGTACAATAGAAGTGCATTTTAGAATAGTAGTTTGTTTCAGTTTATATATGAAATGAGTTCTTTGAGTGCCAAATATAAAAACCCAATCTCTACATCAATTAATACTATAGATTCATTGATGAATCATGGTAGGTTTATAAACTTAAATTTCATGTTCTAGTGATTATGTGTAAATTTTTAATTCTTAGAAACACTCTCTGACATAATGAATTTTGAATGAAACTAGTTAATAATAATAAATTGGAATACAAAAATGATACTTTTATCATGGATACACATGAAAAAATACTATATATTCTTAATAATTATGTCATGAAATGATATTTTGTATTAAATTGATAAAAAATATCTTGGTGATCATTAACATGATGAATATGTACATTTATGTAAGACCTCCACTTCCATGGAATGATTAAAAAATAATATCAATGAGCACTATATATACTTGGTTTGTTCCATAAAGAATGATCATGAAAATGGAATTTGGGAAAAAAATCTTTTAGTAAATTCATAATACTATAGGCACCATATGTTTAATTAAGGTTAACATTTTAAAATTTTATAAGTTATATATTTTAATATTATTTTCCTTGTTAAAACATGTATGGTAACAAATAAGTTAATTTGTTTGTTAATGTTAGCTTATTATTGTCTAGTTTTCCACTTTTACCCTTACGTAACTTATCTATTAATTATTATTTTCAGAAAACCAAAAAATTTAAATTTAAATTTTTAAATGAAAATGATAAATATTGTATAATATTATCTTATAAAAAATATTATTTTTTATGTAAAAATGATTTACGAGGTTGTTGAATTTTAAATATTTCATCTCTTCTCTCATTAATATTTTGCTGGATTATTTTATTTATGTTATTTCGTCTTGCATTATTATAGTTAGCATTTAAGTTAACTATAAAATATATGAATAAATATTTGTTAGGTTAAGTTTACATTACTTTTTTGTTTGATAAATTTTAATTTTTTTTAAATTTGTATGTAATTGTTTTATTTGTATATTTTTATACTAAATGTTGATTTGGTTTGTAGGATGATGACATATCAATCCTCTGATCAACCACATATTTCTATAAATGATCATTATCATACATTTTGGGTTGAACGTACACAATCTCTTTCTAATGAACCTCAACATCCATCATTATATAAGACATCTACTTTTATAGTGGAAATAGTGTTGGAGAGTTGGTAAATATGGAACCCCCTGATTACCGAAATTAGAAGATTCATGTTGGCAGGAAAATATGACACCAATAGACGATGATGATAATGACATTCTATGAGGTATAAATTCAAAACAATTTCAGATTTTTTGTATCACTACAAACTAAAAGAAAAGTTATTATTTTGTTGGATGATTAGTGAAGTGTTGAAAAAGTGATATTATCACCATTGTGAGAGACTTCATTGGTAATCTTGTATTTAATTATATTACTTCTCAAGAATTGATTATAGAAATACATGTTTACCTCTTCTTTTAATATGAAATATGATATACCTGATACTGGAGGAGTCAGGAAGAAATGAATATCACTGGGTGATAGGATATGGAGGGATTTTAAATCATCCCCCACGTCAAATTTCATTTTTGGGAAAAAACAACATGAAAATCTTTGATATATATAACCATTAATAGATGAAGATACATAGAAAAAATTTATTGCAAGTAGATGAGGAGAATATTTTTCGGTAAGTTAAATGTTTCCTATTTAGATATTTTTTATGTTAATGACCATGTTAATGATTAATTTATTACTAACTCTTAATTTACATCTACGAATGACATATAATCATGATATTCATGCTTGAAATGTATACATTAAAATGTTATCTCGGGGATGGTAATAAATATTGTAAAAATATATACTATCTGAAAAACGTCAAAAGCTTAGAACAGAGTCTTTAGGGTCTACGTATGTTTCTCATCCTTTACACGTATAGTGATGGAAAATGGAATATTATTCATATGAGAAAAATGTAAAATATCTTACAGAAGAGTCAATAGTTTTAGTTGACAATATTTTTAGATGTTTCAATAATTTATTTATTAATGTTCAATAAACTATTTATATTTTTTTAATTTACTAATACTTTTTCAGATATTCCATATAATATTTTATTGAGGAGAAGAGCACACATGGGGTCTTTATTGATGAGGGTGGAATGGATATTTTAGCTACAACATTGGGAAATCCTAAACACCAGGGTCATGTATGAGGATAACTAAAAGGGGTATCAATTAGAAAAATGATTCCTAATTCAGAATCTTCTTCAGAGGATTTTGTTTATAATTATATTGAATATTCAAAATCCAAAGTTAATGATATAAAAGTATGATGATGGTTATGATCAGATCTTCAGTACAATCTATTTTTTCAAACAGCAAAGATAGTTTTTTCTTGTCAATCCAACTCCACCACCTACACCAGTATATCCCATTAATACTTTTTATCCTACTCACAAATCAATACCTCCAAACATCACTCCTTCTTATCATACCCCTAAACCCCTCTTCCCCATATTCCAATCTTCTATGGGTTATATATATATTTATTATCCTCATTGTATTATTACATATGGCGTGATATATTAAATCAGTGATACCACTCATAATCACTAATTCAGATAGAGAATCATAGGGTCACTATATAGGATATTATAGATATATCAGAAAAAATACTATGTCATACAGATGATGAGAGTAATATTGAACAATGTATCAATAATTTTTTAGTTTTTTCATATAGATTACATAGATAGATTACAATAGAGGTTTTCATATATTTTATTTTTTATATAATTTTATTATTAATTTTTTTCCTATTTTAAGGATTATATATTTATCTAATTGATTTTAAATAATAATTTAAAATTCAATATAGAGGTCCATAACATTCATGAAATCATATACATATTTATACTAGCCATGATAGGTTTTCAGCATACTCATTTTTTTATTTTGAGTATATGATATTCCAATTGATAATATTTTGTATTGGAATGCAATGAATGTGCGGATTTTGAAGAATTTCATAATGTAATTTATAACTAGAGATTAATTAGGAATCAATATGATGCACATTTTTTTAACTTAATTCGATTAACAAATTTTTTCCATTCTTATACTTTATTGAAAATTTTTAATTATGTTTTCATTGAATTAGGTATCAATTGAAAATTTCTACGAAGCATGAGAATATTGATTTATATGGATTTATTGTAGAACCCCTGTACACCCTGATAGGAGAGGGGTGAATCAGGGTGTTAACATTTTCTTTTTAAAGTTGTGGATCTTGTTCTCACGTTGGTAGGAACTTGTTAACCCTTTCAAACAATTGAAAGTAGTAATTATACCCAACACATTTACTTGGTTCACCACAGATGGCTATGTCCAAGAAGCATATGCCAATAGGTTGTCGGTCGTACCAAATTCCACTAAACTTCACTAGATGCGGAATAAAATTTTCAGGTACAGTCACTCTATCCCAGGCACACAACCTATACAATTGTTTAGGGATATCTCACTACATCCTTCAGGTCACTCCTATTGACTCCCCCTGGCTCACTACCTTTGGTGAAGTCCCAATCAGTTTATAGACCTGAATTTCTCTTCAATAGATTTTCATTGATGTCTTTTACTCTGCATAGCATGAGACTCTGATTGAATTGAAGATCGGAAATGCTGGACTTGAATGCACTGAACCACTAAACCAGATATGTAGAAACACACAAACAGGTTTCACTGAAAATTTCACACAACACCAAGTTTTATGCACAACCTCAAGTTTTTCATGAAACTTGGAATTTTTTGGACCAACAGGAATATTTCGCACAACTCTAAATTTTATCTATGCGAGCCACAATTTTTTGCGCAAGTCCAAAATTTTTCACGTAGCCCTAAATTTTTCCACTAGAGTTGGAATTTTTCGAGAAATACTAAATTTTTTGCGCACCTCCCTTTACGCGAACCTTTTATGTACATCATAATTCAGATCTTCTCTGAGACTTCAACCGTATGGAATGATGGGGGTCACCACTTATTTATATTATCCTCAGACCCCTGTGCGCAAAAACCCCTTATGGCGCGAGAAACCTCCCATTTGGCGTGTGATATTTCGCGCAGGTACCGTATTTCATGCACATCTCCAGATTTTTTGCGTAGCCCATGCATTTTCCATTTTTTGATGTTCTGATTCCAAAACACTATTTGTGAGAAAAACATCGATCCAGTATTTCGTGCAGCACATTGTTTTTCTTGGCCAACTCAAATATTTTGTGCACAGAACATCTATTCCACGCACAAATTTCTCTTTGAATGCACCTCATTTTACCAGCAATCCATGTATTCATTTTTTGATTTTGAGGTCCAAAAATTTTGCAAACACTATGAAACGACGCCACCATCAATACTACTGTCTTCTTGAACTATATGATCACTTTACAGGCACAAATTCTTATAATACACTAAGGAATGACAACAAACACAAACCATACTCTAATAAATGAATAAAATAGCCAGGGTTCCAATAATCTCCCCATTTGAGTTTGCTGGAAATCACTAAATAAATTCAATAGATCACCATCCACATGAAAAAAAAAATGCGAGGATCAACTTAGCCAACATTATAATCTATTTGAGCAATGCTCGGTGTAGAAAATAAGAGAGGAAGGTGGAATTGGGTTCCTATGTTTTTGAATCCTCAGTGATGCCCAAGTAAATATCTTATACTATCCCGGAATAATTATATGTCCAATGTATTCCTTCTCATCCTATCACCAACACTGAATTCTCATCATGTCACAGTAGAATTAAATGTACATGACATGCCTGAATTTATTCCTTTCTCCCCCCATTGACAGTAAATCCAATGATTGGGAATTGTCCATTGTTCATCTCAAAACACACTCCCCCAGGATAGTATCTCCCCCAAAAACTTTCATCACATATATAAATAGATAAAGCAGCTAACGGAACAGGGGAGAGGGGTATTTGGTAACCTCTTTATGCATTGGGAGGTGGCTAAACACCGAGGTTCGACTGATGCTTCTCAAACACTGCCGCTAACAATGGCTTTGTCAGGATATCAACCACTTTCTCATCAGTTCCCACATGATCCATTCTAATCGCACCTTGCTCAACATTTTCTTTGATAAAGTGATACTTGATTTCAATATGTTTTGTATGAGAAAGCCTAACAGGATTCCTCTTAAGATCAATTCCACTCTTGTTATCACAGTAAATTACCATTGGTTGTATCACCTCATCACCAATATCTGTCCAATGTTGTTTCATCCATATCAGTTGAGTGCATGACTTTGTAGAGGATATATACTCAGCTTCAGCAGTACTAAGATATGTACATTCTTTTTTATGGCTCAACGAGCCAACACATTTCTACCCAATATAGAAGGCTCCACCACTGGTGGACTTTCTGTCTACAACATCACCAGCCCAGTCAACATCAGAAAACGCTGATAATTCACTATCCCTGCATGTAGAAAAGTATAACCCAAAGTAATGAGTACCTTGAATGCACCACATTATTCTTTTTACTACCAACATATGATCCTCCTTTGGATTACTCTAAATGTGGGACATTAGACATATTGGAAAGACAATATCTGGCCATGTCACTGTCAGGTACAATAGGCTCCCAATTATTCTCCTGTAATGGTGTGGTCTACAGTTGTCCCATCCTCATGCTTTCCAAGTTTGGTTTTAACTTCATATCAGTGTTGACATTGGTTTGGAGTCTTGCATATTAAACTTATTCAGTAGATCTCTAGAATACATTTCCTGAGTAATGAATGTATAATCCATATTTTGAATCACCTATAGCCACAAGAAATATGTGAGATCCCCAATCATAGATATTTCAAATTCTGATTTCAAGGGATTGGAAAATTCATCCACTGATTTCTGCCTATTTCCACCAAATATAAAGTCGTCGATGTAGACTAGAAACATGAACTAATATTTTTCTGAATTCATTACATATAGATTGTGATATACTCTTCCACATTGGAATTCCAACTTCATGGGATAAGAGTCCAGCTGGGAATATCATGCTCGTGGTGCCTTCTTCAAAGCATATAGAGCCTTGTTTAGTTTGAAAACCTTTGTTTCATTAGTACCAAGAAGAAAACCCACTGGTTGTTCAATGTAGACTTTTTTTTCAAGTACACCATTCAAGAATACAATCTTGACATCCAAATGATATACTTTATATCCTCTTTAGAGTGCCATTTCAAGGAATATCCTGGTTGACTCCAGTCTTGCCACTGGAACAATGGTTTATTCAATATCAACACCTTTAATCTGGGAGTATCATTTACATACCAGTTGTGCCTTGTTTACAATAACACTTCCATGCTCATCAAACTTGTTCTTGAAGATCCATTTTTTACCAATCACATTGTGACCATTGGCTCTCTGGACAAGATCCCATGTCTGATTCCTGTCAATCCGATCTAACTCTTCATTCATGGATTTCATCCAAGATTCATCCTTTGATGCTTCTTCAAATGAGGATAGCTCCAAAACTGAAATAAATTCATATTGTCTGTTATTCCTCATCCTCTTTGTTTGTGTGGGTTCACTCCTATCCCCAATTATGTTAGATGAATCAATATCAGATCTTCGATTTCTCATGTGTGATTCAATTACATTCTATCCAGCCAGGGTTTCTTCTTCAGATTCATCTTATGAGTCAATATCATGATGTGACTGCTGAGTGTTTTTTACACCCTCTAATATTTCTATATTTTTATTTTCTCCATGTTCACTTTCTTCCTCACTTTCTATCACATCAACATATTAAATGCTTTAAGAATGTTTGGTTTTCTCTTCAATGATTTTAACATCCCTACTTTCCACAATACTTCCTAATCTCTTGTCGAAGAACATGTAGGCTTTGATGTTCATTGAGTATCCAAGGAAAACTCCTTCATCTACATTGTCATCTTACTTCCCTTGATTTCCTTCTTTGTTCCTGATGAAGAATTTACTTCCAAAAACACAAAAATATTTCAACGAGGGCTTCCTTACACGCCACAAATCATATGGTGTCTTGGTCTCACACATATAAATTCATGTTCGATTTTGAATATACACTCCATCTTGAACAGCCTCTTTCCATTAATGTTGTGGAATACGACTCTCAATCAGTATAGTTCCTGCCATGTTGTTCACCTGTCGATTCATGCATTTAACAAATCCATTTTGTTGTGGAGTTCTAACTGCTACTACCTCATGTTGTGTCCCATGTTTCTTTAGATAGTATTCAAATTCAATGGACGTGTATTCCTCTCCATTGTCAGATCGCAATACATTGATTGCTCACCCAGTATCATTATCAACAATTCGATGATATGTTTTCATGCAGTCATGTACTTTTCGTTTCCCGTGAATTACCATTACACTTTCCATTCTACTGTAATCATCTATGAAAAGAAAAATGTACATTTCTCCATGAGTTTCAGCATCATTTATCAACCCAAAAACATAGGTATGAATTAGATCAAGAGGATGAGATGCCCTTTTCTTCTTTGTCTGATAAGAACTACATGCCAGCTTCCCACTAATGCAAGCATCACAAGACTTTTCACATCCATGATTTAGGTTGAGAATGTCCATAACAATCCTCAATTTTGATATTTTCTCCATGTCTTGTTGATTGTTTTGTCACGGTCTCCGATGCCAAAAACTGTTTTCTTCTTCAAAAGTCATGTAACAAACAATTTCTTTACTATAAACCTGATACAAGTTGCATTCTATTCTGCATCCCTTCATATGTGAATTTCCTGTCTTTCCCTTGATAGTGAAGCCTTTCTGATTAACTGTAACTATAAGTCCTGAGTCACAGAGTTGACTCACACTGAGTAGATTATGACATAGGCTATATATATGAAGGACTTCATTCTTATTTAGCTTTCCATTTTCTAATTCAGTACTTCCATACCTTTGATTTTTAGTGCTCCATCATTACTAAATCGTACTATACCATCATCCTTCCTTTTGATATTCGGTAACTGGCCAGCATTACCTGTCATTTGAGATGAACACCCGCTATCCAGAATCCAGGTGCTGTTTCTTTTTTTAGTATTGATGGACACCTCTACAAGGTTGAATTTCTCAATTTTCTTCTTTTTCATTCCACGAGACATTAGATTGAGTGTAGAACACTGGTGGCCTTTCAATTATTTCTTCCATGTACAATTGTTCTTCATAGTCGAAATCTTCTTCCAGAGGAGAAAACCTTTTTGAAAGAGAAACACTAGAATGTTGACGATCATTGAATTGTCTTAGACTCTAGTATGAGGTGTCCTTGTCCCTCCTCATCCTACAATCGATGACCTTATAACCAATGTTAGAACAAAAAAACAATATCCACAGAATGTTTTCCTTCTAAAAGAATTTAGATATGAATTTGTTCTTGTTTGTTGAACTCCCATATAATCTTAATTAAAAAACCTTCTTGTCTCTTCACAAAAAGACCGGGTATGGCCCAAATATCCACAAACTAACACTTTATGAGAGGAAATGTCTTATCACTTCTGTTTATCTTCATTCCTTATTTTGTGGGATAATTGTTTTAGTGTCTCTTATTGCTGGAGGCTCGAGGATAGTCTTTTTTAATTATTTTAGATTGAATTGGAGGTTTATTTTTCATCACTTCATGTGACTTTAATACATGAACCACTTTTATCCAGAATTTATTTTTGTCCCCTTTGTTTTTTGAATTGGATTATTCTTCCTCACAACTGATTCCACTATTTCCCATACAAGCAGGTCTTTGATCATTCAAAATCATTTCAACTCCATTGGAACCACATTTTGCTCTTTCCAAAATCTCAGCATCTGAGAACCATCCAATGTGTATTTTCTTACTTGATTCTTTTGAAATTGATTCAATATCATGTTTTCTTCTAAGAGTAACCACTTTCACTTCAAGACTCTCAGTAGTGTTGGTATTTTATTCTATTCTAGTGGTGAGGTCATTAATGGCCTTCGCTTGCTCTCCAATTTTCATCATTAGATCCACTGCATCATCAATGCTTTCAAGAATCGTATATTTCACTTTCACAAATTCTTCCAGCCGTACAATTTCAGCTTTGAGATGATCAACATAATCAGATAATTCTTCAACAATTTATTTGCACTTATTGAAACTCTTACATTTCATCTAAAGCTAAGAAATATAATCATTAATTTGAAACTCATAATTGGCATTAGTTTTCAACTGATTTTCTTGAACAATATATTTTGATAGTTATGATTTATGAATCGTTGCCATCATGGAACCATGGTTTTATGTTTTAAATTCTGGTTCTTCTTCTTCACAGAATTCGCTTTCATCATCTTCCTTTTCAAAGAGAAAACTCTTCTTCAGAACATTATTTCTATATATCAAGTCACCCTTTTTGAAAAACCTTTTTCAAGGATTCTCAATGTTTTTATCTTCACTATCTTCATCAATGATCTTTCTTAAACAGTGAGAGGAAACATGCCAAAATATTCGACAATGAAAACATGCAAGACGTAACATCCCTTTGAATTTCCCTTTTCACTTATGGAACATATTTGAATTGAGAGAAAGAATTTCTTTTTCATCATCATCTTCACCACAACTATCTTTTGAAATTTTCAGTTTATCAATGGCTTTGAATTCCATTTACTTGCTCACACGAGTTGTAGCATCTTCTGGTTTTACACTCATTTTATATACTACCAAGCTGCTCTGTAGATCATCCAGGGAAAGTTTGGAAGGATATCTTTCCGCAAAGGGCCAACAACTTTTCATTGTACAGGGGTGGAAGTCTTTTAAATATTTTCTTTACAATATCAATATCTTTGATTTCTTCACCTAGACTTTGAATTTCTCCAACCACTTTAGTAATTCTATTGAAGAATTTTTCTGTATTATCATATGGATGCATCTTCAGATCATCAAACTGATTGTGTAGGACTTGTAATTTTTACTCCTTCACTTTGATATCTCCTTCATTAATATTTTCAAGTTTATCCCACATGGATTTTGCTGAGGTGAAACTCATCACGTTTAGATTGATTTGATCAGAAAGGGTTGTGGTGAGTGCATTTTGTGCTTTAGCATATGCATCAGGAATTTTCATGTCTATGTTAGTCATACCTAGGCCTGTTGGATCAGTGACTTGTATTCCTTGCACAGTAGAGGAAAGAACTTCCATTACAAGAGATCTTAGATGAGATCTCATTCTGTTCTTCCAGATCTAAAAATAACTTCCATAAAAGAGAGGGACTCCTCTGAAATTGGATGAATTGTCCATAAAGGTAAAGGAAAGATCAAAACCTCGTGAAAATCCCTCTGATACCACATTAAAGACCCTGGAACACCATGAGAGGGGAGGGGTGAATCAAGGTGTTAACTTTTTCTTTTTAAAGTTGTGGATCTTGTTCCCACATTGGTAGGAACTTGTTAAACTGGTCAAAAAATGAATGTAGGAAGTTTACACAACACATTTACTTGGTTCACCACAAAGGGCTATGTCCAAGGAGCATACTCCAAAAGGTTGTCGGTCGTACCAAATTCCACTAAACTTCACTAGCTGCAGATTACAATGTTCAGGTACAATACCTCTATCTGAGGCACACAACCTTTACAAAAGTTTAGGGATAGCTCACTACGTCCATCGGGTCACTCCTTTTCACTCCCCCTAGATCATTACCTTTGATGAAGTCCCATTCAGTTTATAAACGTGAAGAACTCTTCAATAGATTTGCATTGAAGTCTTTGCCTCTGCATAACACAAGACTCTTCTTGCATCGAAGTCCAAAAATGATGCACTTGAATGCACTGAACCACTGAACCGGATAGTCAGAAACGCGCAAATAGGTTTCACTGACAATTTCTAGCAACACCATGTTTTATGCACAACCTCATGTTTTTCACCCGACATCACCTTTTTTGCGCAAGAAAGAATTTTTCACGCAACTTGGAATTTTTCGCGCAAGCCGGAATTTTTGGCACAACTCTAAATTTTTCCTTGTTAGCCACAATTTTTTGCGCAACTCCAAAATTTTTCATGCCGCTCTAAATTTTTCCGCACGAGCCAGAATTGTTTGTGCAAGCCTAAATTTTTTGTGCAACTCCCTTTACCTGAACCTTTTATGTGCATCCAACCTCAGATCTTCTCCGAGTCTTCAACCATATGGAATGAGGGGGGTTACCTCTTATATATAGGCATCTCAGATCGACATGCGCAAAAACCCATGTGGCGTGAAAAACCTCTCATTTGGCGGGTAATATTTCACGCAGGTACCGTTTTTCACGCACATCTCCAGATTTTTCATGCAGCCTAGGCCTTTTCCATTTTTTTATTTTCTGATTCTAAAAGACTATTTTATTAAAAAAACATGATCCAGTATTTCACGCACCACTCTGTTGTCATCTTGAACTGTATGATCACATTACTGGCACACATTTTGATCTTCCACTGAGGATTGAAAACAATCACTAACCATACTCCAATTCATGAATAGAATAGCCTTGGTTCCAAAATTTATGGACCCAAAGTATATTTCTCTTATATATTGGACAATGAATGATGTTGAAATTATTATTTATATACTTTAAATGATTCTAAATAAAGGAATAATTCAGTGATGGATGTTTCCATTTCTTGAAATGTATGAAACATTTTTTTACATAAATCTTCATATATAAGTTAACAAATTTAAAAATCATATTAATTTTTTTCTTATATATATTTTCATTGGGTGTTGAATTTTTTTTGTCTAAGAGAGAGGATATTATACTGGTTATGCTCTATCCATTGTGAAGTGATAGAAATCATTCAGAAAGAATCGAACCCGTAGGATTGATTAAATTAATAACTTTTTATATTATAATGAATAAAATTATTTTTCTTGATATTAGTTTCAAATATTTCATGCAATGTATTTAATTATAAGATAATAAATACGATCTAGAAGATTAAATTTTCATAATCTAAAGTGAATTTTCATATACATTTTCTATATAATGGATATATTACTTAATTTTTTTTATTTTGAATCAAAATCTACATGAAATAATGTCATTAATAAAAAGGTGTAAAATAATGTGGATATTATGTTTTATGATTTATGTATGAAATAATTTCAACTGGGATGGTGAAAATGTTTGAAAATGTAACACTTATTTAAAATTCTTTCGATAATATTTAATATTTAATATTGAAAATTGAATTCTAAAGATTAGTGTATTATTTTGTAGATTTATGATAACCAATAGTTGTATAGTTCTATGGAGTGGATAATTTTTTTAATTTAATGTGATAATCATTTTATTCGATTGATTTATCTTTAGTTTATTAGTAATATACATTTTAAATTTGAATTTTATATTATTAATTGTTTTTTATTCTTTTTTTAGCATAGTTTTGAGGTTTTGTTGCTTTTGTCTTCTGTTGTGGTGAAAGATGACACAATATCAATTTTTTTTAAAAAAAATTATGTTTTATATCGCATAAGTGATGTGAACAACATGTTATAAAATCTTGATACAATATAACTAACATGAAAAAAAATATTAAATTTTCACTCCATTTTTAGTTAACATACGTGAAAATGTTATTTACAAAATCTCCAACAATGAAGTCAGGTCATATATAACATTAAAAGGAGTAAAAAAGCCACATGAAAAATTGTGTGTGCGCTGCTGATGTTTTCTATACATTTCAATAAAATGAGTCTGATGAACTTCAAAAGTAGTTGAACAAAAAAAATGTCTGGTTATTATTAATTTACGAACATTGTTACCTAGAGGGTATCAATTCTCAATACAAGAATATCCCAAATATATCAATTGTGACAAAAATTTAATGAATAATTAAATGGAGCTTCATGAAATGGAATTAATTTCAAAATTAGTTGATTATATGCATAATATAGTATCTCGATTGATTTTTTGAGTTATGAATTCTAATTTAAAGATGGTAGAACATTTCTGAAGTTGATGAACAGATTTTATTTTATGGTGATTTTTTAATTAATGCAATATGATTGAAACAAGAATGGATTCTTGAGAAGTTTACTTATTTTTGTGAATGTAATTGAAAAAGATAATGAAAAAATATTGAGTAAAATGTGACACAATGACATCTGTATTAATGTATAAATCTATATATAAATATATATGTAGTAATTGTTTATATATCTAATTGTCTAGGTACTAGATATATTTTTTAGAATATTTTTTTGGGTTTTATGGGTTCAAGGAAACTTTTATTGGATCCTACAAGATGATTCTATTTGATATTTTGATCACTGGATTTATTTTATTGTACTAAAAACATAGTTGTACATTTTGAGTAGTAAATCATGTAAAAATATATTATTGTAATTTAGTGTGTTTCATATATACCTACTCATTATATTTAATATGTTTCAATATTATTTTTAAATAAAAATAATGTTGATGTTTATTAACTCATTTACCCACCCTTAGAATCAATTATCATCGATCTTATGGATTCTTTTAAATTGATATTTGTTCAATAAATATTTTTTTAAAAAAATTATCAGTTGATTAGAGATATATATTATATGTACAAATTTCTGTGTAAAGATTGGATGTATTAATTTAAATCATGACTATGGGAAACATTAATTCCAGGAATAACAAATTAATTAAGAAATTTCATTTTAAAATTTATTAAATATTAAATGATTCAGTGATTCCCTAATTTTCATTAATTTTTGTGGATGATTTTGAGGGTCATACAGATTTCTTGGGTTCTAATGTTAAATCTGTTTCTATTAAAATAGTTTATTTAATACAAACTAAATCATTTGGCCATTCTGAAAATTCAAAATTTTTACCTAACTCAAAAAAATGATTTCTTTATTATTAAATTGAGGAAAATTAACCTGGGAATCATAGAAAAATTACAAAATTTTAGTGATTTCAATGTGAATTTAATGATGTAAATGGTAAAAATTTTGGTAATTAAATATAAACATATCATGATCAATAATGATGAAGACATCAATGAAATAAGAACTTGCATTTATATAATTGGTATCAACCGAAGATAATTTTTTTATATGTAGGATAATATTTCTATCAACAAGAGGATACTATAGGTTTTTTATGATTGGATAAATATATTGGTCATCGTTGTTTGAGACTTTTTTTACCCTTATAATGGAATACTTTCATATATTTATGAATATTTATAAAATGTTGAATTTAATATTTTTGGTTGAACATTATTTTGTGGAAAAAATTACAAGAATTGAGAAAGACGAGTTTCGTCTAGAGGGAAACCATTACATTACCAAAACCCATGTTCATGTTTCATATAAATTTTAGCCAGGTACATTCAAGCATGCCTAATCTATTTCACTGTAGCCACAATTTGTTCGCGGGTTTCATCACCTCGATTTCCACCTACATGAAGATTATACGGTGCCCACATCCCAAAAAATATTGTATATATATAGACATAAAAAACAAAAAGGTATTAGAAAACACGAGTTACCTTTCCCTCAATAGGATTCTTATAAATTCTAAATACCTTTATAATTATCCAAAGGGAGGGGTAATGTCGTCATGTGAAGAAAAAAATGTCACAGAAGATAAATTATCCAATAATTCTCCTATATTATTTTTAAATAAACCATAATATATTCTATAATTGTCTATAATGTTTCTATCCCAATTATGGTGTAGTATTCAAGGGAGTCACATGAAAAAATCCCTTAGAGAAATTTGATAAAAGGGAGGAACAATTTAAATGTTTACTGAACCTGGTTTGAAACTTCTCCCATTCTTAACTAGGGTAGCCACTTATCCCTTACTCAACCTTGGATAATTTTTCAGCTATCCTTTGATAAAGGAACCACATCACAGTACTTCGACTATGGTGATTCTATATATGGCCCCTTCAAAATGGAAAATCCATTTCCCCAATTCCTTGTATATTGTATCATACCCTCCAAAATTTAAAACTTATATTATCAATAATATTAGGTTTCCAAATTGGTCATCAAATTAATAGGGAATCCTCTAAAATAACTACATTAACATGATTATTGAAGGTATATTTGTTTAAAAACCATTGACCAAGTATTATATTCATAATATTTTCCACGTGGATTTCCCTCCGTAATCGATATAACCCATGTAGTGACTATGACAATTTATTCTCATGATAATGATAATTTGATTATCTTGGATATCTATGAGTCCACATTAACCTATGGATATTAGTTTCAGCTACCCAAATACTGGATTTTTCTTCATTTTCCACTGAATGTGAAATATAGATTTAAACCTCCTCCTAAAGAGTAATACATAACAACAAGTTCATTTATTATTTCATCAACAAAGGTTAAAAACTATTTATTGTTCCATAAATTTTGATTTTCCTTGATCACTGACTAAGTGGCATATTATGATGCCTCAACCTCATCCTCATGGAGATATATTCATGATGTGTCCAGCTATCCTTCTAATTATAGGAATAAATTGATACAAGTGTTCCCACCAAGGCCTCTTAATATATTTATGCCCCATTTGATTTCATCAGTGATACATATACAATTACAGACACATATCTTTTCCACTAATGACACTATAATTAAAGTCACATGGTATTAAAATTAAGTACAAAAAATTTAACAAATCTTGTAAAATATTATGGTATAATAACATCACATTAACATGAATTTCTATAAATATAATTTTTGGTATGTTATTCTTATAAATTATGATATGTTGGATTCCCCCTATTATTGATTCCCATTGAACTAGAATTTAAAACTGGTATATAAGTCTCAAATAAACCATTAAAAAGAATATTTTTATTGGTATCATAATCTTCAATACTCTATTAGGTTTTAAATTTGCATCCATAAAAGGATCCATGATGGTACTTATCATACATCATTGAACGTTAGAACATGTTTCATTAGGATAAACCAATCATTGTGTGCTTCCATTTCCATCATATGAATTCCCATGTAATCCCTCACATTATCATGTCATAAAAAAAATAAACACATTCTAATATCCAATATATATATAAATTTAATATTAACAAACAATTTTTCTTAAAAATCATATTATTATAAACTAAAAATAGAGTGTGGGAGGACCTATTATTTTTATAAATAGTGATATTAATAGTAAATAAATTATATATATCAATAATTAATAATTAAATAGAATATGAGATATATATAGTTTAATTTCATGTGAACCAATAACTTTTAAATATGGGTACATAAATATCTCTCCTCTAATATGTTTAATTGATGGAATTAGAACAGAACATATATATATTAACATTAGTGGATGTTAACTATCATATATATCTATTTATTATGGATACACAAATGTATCATAAATATTGATGAGAGTCTCAGAGTAAGATATAATTCACCTAAAGGTATTCATGATCTAGAATTCATATTCAATTAACCTACAAATTTTCCCAATAATAACTTGTATAAATTCTATTGAACATATTCGATTGAATAATGTTAATTATGATTCCCAAACAGTTTTTAGAATCGATATAAAAAGAGTCTCTACTATAAATAATATTCATGAATAAGATTACAATTGATATGAAAAATTTGATTATATATTAAAAATATTAAGAGGGCATAATTGAAGTTGTATTGGAACAAGATGATTCTAATAGTGTAGAAAATATTAATGTAAAGTTTCAAGAAATAATTTAATATAACTCAATAGAATTGAGTATAGGTGAATAAAGGTTGTTATGAGTAGTATCAATGATATAATTCTAATGTAGAGCTATTTGGACTATTTTTAATATTATCTAATTTTAAATGAAGAGTATGATTATCCTAATATGAATTAAAATACAATTATATTCCAAATTTTGAATTCATAAATATTAAAAAAAATTAAATTTATATTCACTGGAGAGAATTAGAAACTTTATGAAAAAAATTTTAAATAAACATCAAATTTAAATTTATTGATGATGGATGTAGTGAAGATAAATTGGAACTTAAGGAAACTGTTGATGATAATATAAAATTATTGATGGGAATTAAAATGAGAAAGGTTTACATAGTTTCCAATGTAGTGTTTTGTAATTATGGAATTAGTGGTGACTAAGTAGTATTGTAGAGAAATATAATTCAATTTATTTTAGTTATATCAAAATTATATAAGATATAAAATTATTTAAATAATTTTAATAAAAAAACAAAAAAAATAATACTATGGTGCTGTTGAAAATGATTTAAATATAATTAATGATACTTATAAAATTATTTAGTATCATTCTAATTGGAACAAATGTAATGTTTAAATTATGTAGAAGAATAAGGAAATAGGGAAGAAGATTGGAAAAACTAAATATACGATGTTTAAGAACGATTAATGTCCTTGATTATGTAAATATTTAAGGATTCATAAGATGATGAATTAAAATTATTTTAACATTATTAAAAGGAAAAGGTGTAATATTTTGTTATATGTTATCTAGAAAAGTATTCTTTAGTGCTGTAAGTGATGGAGTAAAATTTATAGCCAAATAAAATGATTTGTAAAATACAAAAAATGCAGGGAATGAAGAATTAATTGTAAAAAAATCTTTCAGTTGTCACTTTAAATACTCAAATAATAACTATAGAGTAATTAATAAACTATAGTAAGCGTAGTTAAAATGTAATGGTTAAGAAAAATTCAAAATTTTAGTAAAAAATAGAACATATTTATATGTGTCGAAATTTGGATAACTTGTAATGTTATAATGATTTTATTCATTTTATGAGGACTACTAGGTATTTGAATATTATATAAATGTTTTTTTCACTATTTCCAATATTTATAAGAGTATATAATATTCTGGAGGCTATATTGTCGAGGGACCCAATTAATAAATATTCATGTTCAATATGAAAATCCTTGATTGAAAGGAGACATAATGTTCTACTAGTTGGCTATGGTGTGAAGATGGTTTTATTATATTGGTGATTTTTTTAAAAAAATGTCTCCAATTATACTATTCAAAATGAGTATTAAAATTATTAATCAAAATAATCGTATGAAATAATGAAAAAATAAATGTAATAGAAATATTTTTTGAATTTCACTTAGATTTTCATAATAGGAAAATATATTTATTTTTTAGAGATGATATTGTTTATGTATTATTAGAAATTTAATTCCATTTATGGATATTGAGATGATAATTACATGAAATATGGAATTTATAATTAAAATCTCACTTAATATAAATGTATTTAGAGATAAAATGATTGGAAAAGTATGATGATTTATAAGAACCCATTATATGACGATGTATTATAAAAAATATGTTATGTTTATCTAAGATCAATAATTTTGGAAATTATGTGGTGATTCATTGGAACTACCATGAAATAAATTTATAATACCTCGCATATTCATAAAATCCAAATATTTAATGTTGATATGAATAATTATAATAGTAATTCCTCAGTATCATGAAATTTATCTTCTTGATAGTATCAGATGCATAATTGGGTGTGCATCTCAATGGATGCAGAGAATATGGAGCCTTAAAATTCACCCCACACATTACAAAATCCATATCATTAGTGGTCTTAACATGTAATTTTATCACATTCATAAAAATAAGGGGCCAAATATTCTTATGTTTTATTTGAACTATTAGTATACTTTTTATAATTCAAAATCATAAATGGTTTACTTGGTGATATAATTATGTTAATAATCAAAAAACCATTTATGCAGTTCATAAATCACACATAACATAGTTATAGAAATAAAATATTTGAAAAATACTAGGGGACTGGTAAATCACATCTATAATAGGTACCACAACATTCATATTACTATATAAAAATATTGAATATCATGAAGTCTACAATAGCTACAGCCTCCACAACATTGAATGACAATATCTATCATATTGTCGTATGTTTATTTAAACCACCATAAAAACACCACATGTCATAAAATATGTTGAAACATATTGACCATTCAATGGGGAACCATGTTAACCGTACATTGTAGGGTGTGGAAAATCAATACTACATCCTCTTACTATAGTAATGATATTTATTATCTGTATACTTATAGAAGCTCTATAAGAAGAAATTGAACTATCGTTCATCACCTAAAATGATACGTGTCCATCATTAAGTGTGTATATATTAAAATTAATGATATATTTTACTAATTCCACCATCCATCGATGAAGGAAAATGAATCCTCCAATGGGTTATAAGCTCTAATGTCCCCATGTGGTGGAAAATGTTATAGAGGATCATTGCCAACTATGTGATAGATATTCCGTGATCAGTGAGTGAAAATAATTAACTTAGAATGATATATAGATGATTCCATCTATGTTATTTATATAAAAAATTACCATCACCATCAAGGTCTCCAGTAACATAGAGCACGACATAGATATTATATGACATGTCGACAATACATTCTCTAGAGATATTGTCCTCCCTAGTGATGATGGTGTACATATCTAGAAACATAGATCATATTGGAAAAAATTCATCCAAATATCCATCTTAAAACCTACTCAACATTCATTTTTTAAATATATTAGAATTAGTGTTCATATATCCATTGAGTTTCCATAATTTCTAGAAATCAAGTAACTTTTATTTTAGTAAATGGTCACCCAATATAATGCTAAACTTGAAGAACAATGGGTAATAATTGATGAATAAATCAAATTAAATTTCACTATTATCTAAAATTACTATGAGTAAAATATCTTAAAAGTAATATAATAAGGGAAGAGACAAAGTAGCCAGACATAGATCTGGTTGAAAACACAAGTATTAATAAATCAGGTGAATAGATAATATCAACATTTCCCACCA
Organism: Viscum album; assembly: GCA_963277665.1. Classification (NCBI taxonomy): domain Eukaryota; kingdom Viridiplantae; phylum Streptophyta; class Magnoliopsida; order Santalales; family Viscaceae; genus Viscum; species Viscum album. The sequence goes on along the minus strand of OY728148.1, from coordinate 1,331,453,153 downwards.
CTAGTGTAGATGACAATGTTATTTAATTGTGGTTACCCCCAATATCTCTATATAAATTTTGATAGGAAGAACAATAATGGATATCTTAAAATTCACCACCCTTTTATTTCATATATGAATCTTCATAGCCGAAACTATGATAAGAATTCCATCATTGTTTTAGTTCCCATAATGATTTAATGGAAGATATGGAATAATTTCATTTACATGTGTAGACAAAGATAAATGTGTACTCTAATTGGGTGGATAAAATACCTCCAATGACATTTTCTTGGAATCCCACCTTCCTCATAGTCAATTTAGTGACTGATATTAAGAATTAAAAAACACATTTCATTTCTTGATGTAACCCTATTATGGGAAATATGGATAGATTTGAATGTAGTTAAATATATGTGGTTTATTGAAACAAGTGATGGAAAAATATTTATTTCTAATTAGAATATAAAAATTACTCTTATTGAAAACTAATAGGACCATTTTAGGAAATTAGTTTACTCGTTCCACCCCACACTAATGATAAAAACCATTCATGACTCCTCAAATTGGAAATATTGTCAATATGAATGGATCACACCTTTCAAAAACCAATGAAATATATTGACTGATTAAATTAATATATATATATTCATCAAGAGTATCATATGTAGATATATATATATATATATTCCATTAATTGTGATACATAATATGTTAAATTTAATAAGGTATCATAGTGTATTTTGGGATTCCACAACAATATGGTATTAATTCGAGGATACCATCATATTCCTAATTGATAAGAATTTATTGATTCTATTGGAGACCGAAACTAAAACCCTCATTCCATCACACAAAATGGTTCATGAATACAATCTTGTGGTTATTATAGTGATCCAAAAATTTCAAACATAGATATTACTTCATTTCAGTTGAATATTTATTACATGAACTAATAATCCATGTAAGAATTGTATAGTTATAGCATCCTTAAAAAGGGACACATGAACAACTAATTTATAAGTGATCCTCATCATATACCACATAATTTTGAAAACTTAGAGTCCTTCTTTTATATATCATACCTAATATAATTAACAATATCTTGTGGGAAGGAAACATAAAATTAATTCAGTTTAGATTCCCAATAATGGTAAATAATTAGGAAATAAATAATCATTCAAAAATTAAATGATCGTACGTTTATTTGAAAATCATTCCCTAAATATCAATTATCATAATCACGATTCATTGAAAAACTCTAGGAAATTCATATGAGATAGATTATAATGGAATAAAATTACATGATCCATTGCAGCATAATATTGGATTATGTTTTAGATTTATATTATAACATAATCTAATAACATTGTGAACTATAATAAATATAAAAAAATGTCAATATTTTCATGAAATAATATCAGTCCCTAAATAAATTTATGGATATGGAAATAAGTTCCAAACATAATTTGATTGATATGAATTACAAACCCACACATAAACTTATGGAAAAGAAAACCATGTCTATGATTAATATTATGGACATAAACACTAGCTCCATTATTATTCATATAAACCAGAAAACATGTTATATACATGAAATTATAAATAAGAAATCAGGTCCACGCATAACATAATTACTCACGAGTTATTCATCTATACCAAATTCAATAGTTAGATATTTAATTCCAGGCCCACCCATCACATAATTAAAATATAATAAATATGAAGAATAAGATCATAAAAAATACATCCGATAATAACGTAAGAAACATAATTAGGTTTAATTAACATTTAATGATGGCATAAACCATGTAAAATAAATAATATTCCTAAACATTTCATTAGATTATCATAACAAAACACATGGAAATGGAACAAGTCTCGTGAAGGTTTCATCAATTTATCATAGCATTCCCAATTGAAAATTGAATGGGTTTTATAGAAATATATTCCTAATAATAATAAAAATTACATAAAATGAATAATTATGTTATTAATATATCATATCCCTTGTAAATTATAAGTGAAATCAATATATGTCACCAATGATGATTTTTTTGAAAGGTCACATATAACATTTCTGAAGGTATATAATATTTCATCTATGAAATAATTTATTTCAAATACAAGGTTTTCAAAGAAACATTATACACAATTTATATGGAAATAAAATTTGAATCACGTAAATTAATAGTCAACAAATCGAGTGTAAGTGATGGTCGAAAATACCATTGATGTCATACAAGTTAAAAAATGATTCTTTTCATCTTTTCTATAAAAAATTAAATATATCTAATTTGGAAAAAATACATGATAGAATCTCTAAATAAATTATTTTAATTGTGATGCATTGGTAATAATGAAATTAAAAAGTATTTATAGAATACTGAGAATATTTTTGGAACAATTTTTTTAAAACATGGATCGGGAAAATAATGGTTTTTTGAAAAAAGAGAGAAATAAATTTTGTTTTCCATAAAAATGTTCTTTTAGTTTATTTAGTACATAAACATAATAAATTAAAGGAAAAAAATCCAATGTTAGTAAATAATCGTAGGATATGATTATTCACAAGTTTTATAAGAGTTATATGATATGAATTCATTATTGATACCATAATCAGAAACAATCTCTATAAATAATGCTATTGTAACAAAAAAATCATATTACATTAGAAACATTTTAATTTAAAACCCAACGAATGATGTAAATTTATATGGATTTTTTTATTAGAATAAGTTTATTGATAAGAATCATTTGATGCATTTATGGGTAGTATATAAATCACAAAAAATAAATAAGTGGTGAATATTGAATCATCCTCATAGAAGTGAATGTGAGAGAAAATCCCATGTACTTATTTATACACATTAAATAATAAAAAATAAACATTAAATGTCAGTAAAAAAAGGTTTTTAATGGTTAAAGGTGATAATGTATATGTATATGCAACACAATAAAATAAATGAGTAGAGAATAAAACATATATATCCTAGAAAAAAAAGAGAGTCCAGAATTCCCTTACCTTTACTCTCGACTACCTCTACCAAAATTAAAAACTCCTATAATATAAATATAGTTTTAAAAAAATAAATTATAAATATATAATCACATATATCATACCATGACTGATTAATTATAACAATTCTATCATATATTTATTAAAAATTCATAAACACCATATTCCTTGTTATAACAGCTTCATTTGTCATATATGTATAAGTTCAATTATTTTTAATAGATGAAGGTTTCCCCGATTATATCTTGTAAAAAATTATATTCATGATTTATATAGAATATTTACATATTATGTACATATTTATAGATTTTCCATAGAGTTAGATATGGAAAATTAATTACATCAACCATGAAGATAATAAGTCATATGTATATATAAATGAATTTTTCCATTTTAAATATACTGAAATATATAAAAATAAAATAAATTTACATTATAAAAATATTTTTTATAAAATTTACATACTATATATTCATTTATTCTACCCTTATTACCATCCATTTTCAAAAAATGTGACAAATAATTCATATCGATTTTGGAGGTGGTAGTCAACATGTACGCACGAGCAACTATAGTATTTTCGAGAAGATTATAAGATAACATTGAACATAATATATTTTAAGTAAATATGTATAATTATGTTTCAAATATAAAATAATTAATTTAAATATATCATTATATTCAAACATTAGATATTGTAATGGAACACATATTAAATCAACTCGTGAGGTGGCAATGTGTTGTATACATGACTGAATTCATTGTTTCACAGTTAAAGGAAGAAAATATGGACATTGGTCATGGAATTAAATTAATAACATATAATTATATTTTATATAGTTATTTTTTAATATCATACATTTTAATGAATATATTAAATAGTTTAATAAGAAATTAAATAAAACACATGGTTAAAAGAAATACCTCTTCTATGGGGGAATTTTTTAATATATACATCTAGAGAACTATAAGGTGGGTTTTATCATAAATAAATTTCCTATTATAATTGGTTAGGTATTTAAGGATTTTATTTGGATATGGTTTTTCTATTGTAATCATATGTTTATCTTTTAAGAGGATATGAGAGTTGGTACCCTTCTATAAGTGCTCGAGAGGACACATTTTAATTATAAAAATAAAAATACATACCGACATTTTAAACATTGATGAAGAAAAAAAATGTGGATCCTTATTGATCCTTATATCATATAAGGCTTAAATATGGCTATAAAGTTATAATTTTACTTTATTTTAGGTGATTTAAACCATTATCCGTTTATATTAAGTGAATATAAATTCATTTTATTCTTAACCTTCATAATTATTTATTTATAATTTTTACTATTCATTTTGACCAAATATTATGTTTAATTTATTATATATTATTAATTATTTGTATTAAAATGTTGAAATCCATTTTCAAAATTCAATTCTCCTTAATGTTTGAATATAATTTAAAATTAATCTTTCAGATGCAAAGAAAAAGCAGTTCTCGGAAGAGAAATTTTCATAATTATAAAATGTTTTTATATCTAAATTCAAAATGAAAATGATTAAAATGTGGTAAATTATATTAAAAATATTATTATAGAAAAAAAACATTTTAAAAAAAATTAAAGCAATATGAATCTTTTTAATTTTTTTAAATTATATTCCTATTTTTAATACTAATTATGATTTTATAGTATTTATCATGAAATTAACCTTATCCGAAAATTATGGAAAAAATAACCCTAATAATTTTTTTAAAGTAACATTAAAAATTAATTACATCTTTTTAAATAAATTTTATAAAATTAAAAGTAATTAATTTTTATTTTCTTTTAACAAAAATAATTGGGTATATTTTTTTGGAGAAAAATGTTTTTCCGGTGTATATAGAGATAATACAATAAATTTAATACATAATTAACAATATATATTTTATATAAAACTATTATATTAATTTTCAAATTATAAATATTATTATTAATAATTCCATGTTTAATGGATTTGTTATAATATTCATTTTTAAATAATAATATTAATATAATATAGTGGTTTTTTAGAACTCCAAGTTGCGAGTAATACATGATATAAAAGACATTAAATATATTGTAAGGAAAAAAATATTTCATAAAATATTGAATTATTACATTCCACCCACGTAAAATGTATTTCTCATTAAAAATTCATCATTATGGTTCACCAAAATTATGAAACTTGTCTCTTATCAAATTTATAGGTTTATATGTCCCTTCTTCAAATTGGTGATTTCGCTAAAAAACATTTCCCATGTGAGTGGTCACGATCCATTGAACCTTATCCATTATTTTTAAAATATATAATGATTTTTCCTCATATGAATGATCTTACTCGATTGTAATAGAATTAATTCTAGTACATGATAAGGGCCATGTATTCACTTCTGCATGAAAGACTCATGGAACACATTATGTCCCTAAGAGATGGTTTTTGGATTTAACAAAAGACAAGACGCATTACAGAATCATTAAGGATCATTGAAGGGGCCAATATACCTATATATAAACATTCCTTTATTTATGAATTTCACAACCTTCTTTCATGTAGTAAATTTTAGAAAAACATTATCACTATTATCAAAGTACCGGTCAGACCAACGATTTTCACCGTAACTTTTTTTATCATCTATATGATTCCTAGGAGTTGTAGTGAATGGATATAAAATTCTATACCATTTCATTATCTAGATAATATCCCAATAGAATTATTTTTACACAAAATTTTCGTCAATTGTATTTATACAATTTATTCTATTGTGGTCTTCATACAGATCCATATGAATTCCGATGTGAATGATGTTTTTTTAAGAAAACTATACTAGAATATGTTTTTTAACCGTTATACCATTGAAATCCTTTGTATTTTTTCTTTGAATAACCTTCAATGTTTAAGTAGTAATATTATACATGGAATCATTCTAATGATGATTTCTAGCATAGAATATTTACCCTCTATCATGTGATTGCTTTTATTATAGATATAACATCAAGGTAATCCTCATATCCCGATCAAATAAAATAAAATGTGGAACAACTTGCAACATGCCCACTTAATTAATTTATACTATTGAAATATAATCAAGGGAAAATCCCATTTGATAGAAATGATTTTTTATGACTATTTATGGTGAATATATATAAAACATATAATATTATTCCCTTTAGATGTTTCTTGAAGTCCAACAATAAAATTTATTGTAAAACCTACCCATTTCATATTCTAGTAATTGTAATGGTAGTAACATCTCATGATGATTTTTTCTATCAAAATTAACTTAATCACATACTATACACTGATATAAAAACAATGAAATTTCTCAACTTAGGGAATCCCACAAAAAATATTCATTCAAGTCTCTATAAACTATTGTATATCTAGGATGACTAATGTATTATGATGTATGAGCTTCCACATACAACCCTTCTTCTAATCTAGTATGGATGTTGCACATAAACTAAACATGATCTTTATCAGACCATTGTTATCATGAGTAAACTATGTAACACTTGTAAATATGTTTTGTAGATCTACAACATCCTTACACACTTTGTTAATATTCAAATAGATGGATGGATGAAAACACAATTGATAATGATAATATTTCACCCATTTATTCATTATTTATAGAACCATACTTAAAAAATCCATAATTATTAAATCTTTTTTATCCTCATCATATATAAGATAATATGTAACTTATTACTGAATTAATTAGACACATTATTCACATCCACTAGGTGGTAATGTGTTGAGATGTTACAATCAAGAATCTGTTATAAGAATCTAAATTGGTACATATTCAATTCAATTAATTTGAAAATATTTTTTAAAAATTTTGTATCTTTTTATATGTCACACATTTCCCTGTAAAGATAATGCCTCTATATATTTATTTGAATAATTAATACTAGAATCTCCAAGTCATTAATTATGTAATTTTTTAGAAATATAATCAACTTTCAAGGGGAAAAATCTAGCCCCAATTACATGTATGTGATAACACATCCAACTAACTTAATTAATGTGTAACTATATAATAAAAACCCTTCTGCCCTAAAGGGTTATGTATTAACTTGTTTAATGGTTAATATATATTTTCTATTCCTTGAAACTATCTTCATATTCATTTTTGTATATGAACATGGCTCCGTTATGAATTAACATTGTTATTGGATTATATATTCATTATAAAATCCAAAAAAACCATTAATAATACCCATCCAATCCCTGATGACATTGAATATAAATAATAGTGCTATGTATCGGGAAATTATTAATAATATTTTCTTTTGATGGTTTGATATATATACCCTCATTTGAGAATATATTACAAAAAATGAAATATTTAGTATCTCAAAATGACACTTTTTAATATTTTTTGTACTTATTTTCCTTCCTCAGGGACATATGATCATTTTTAAATTTATGTTTGTAGACATATTTTATTTTTTTAATAAATAAAAATATCATCTATAAAGGATATAAAAATCAAGATAGTTTCTATAGAATCTATTCATTTATCCCATAATGATAGTAGTGTAATTAGTATGATCTAATGGAATTATAATATTTTCACATTTACACACTATTTACAAAAAAAATTTCTTGTTTCATCCTCCTTCTTGAACCACAATTGATAACATCTATAATGATTTATAATATTTGGAAAGTATTTATCTCTGTTGTGTTGATCAAATTAGTCATCAATATAGTCTAAAGGATACTTATTCTCTATATTTTTCTTTTTCTGAACATAATGATCATTCTAGAGTCTCATTAATATATACATATTTTTTATAAATTGGTCCACAAAAAGGTGACCCATATGGATGATAATTTCATTTTCACGTTTCTACAAGAGTTTCCTCTTAAATTTATTCAACTCTACTATGGTAATTCTAATGTGTGTCTTTAAAATATGAATAACACCTTGTATGAGTTAAATTAAACACTCAAAGTCATGATTTGGTGAAATAATTTTAAATACAACCATAATGAAATCACCAAAATATCACATAATAGGAGTATCTTATTTGATTAGTTTCTCTACTTCCATGTGAGATAAACACACATTCTGATTTGGAATCATGACCAATTCATGGGATGTGATTTACATTAAATTCTCTTATTTATAATCATTGTGATAAATGATCATTGGATAGTTTGTAATATCATATGTGACATCCCATCCCCATATATTGATGCAGTATTTATACATAAAAATCAAATACACACATAACAAGACATCGAATTTTACAAAAAGGTGGGTGACATAATTTACAGGATGAACATTACCAAAAAAATCAGTAGAGGATGAATTATATACTACTGATTCATTCATCTGGAAAATATATTTTTTAGTATTAAATCAACATATAAGATTTTTAAGGGGTATTTAAAACCCATTATAACAAAATTATATCTAAATTTGTGGGTATATACATAGCCTAATTTTTCCATAATAGTTTTAAAGGGATGGTATGTTTACCATTCCACACATCATTATAATACCCATTATTAAAAATATTGTTCCAACGAAGTTTCCATTTTACTATGTGATTTTTAATTTTTAAATACTGATCATCATCAATAAATTTCATATTTTAGAACCAGATATTAAAATACTCATACACTTTTAAGTTTAATAATTAGATTGTTAGTATTGCATTCAATTTATATACTTCTCTATTAACTTCATTCGTAAAAATATTTCAATCACATTTTTTTTCAATTTATGTCCTATCATTCCATACATAAATTGTTTTTGGTCAAAATAATACAATTTCCCATATGTTTACGACCAATAATTAAGTACAAAAGAAAACTCATCATCTTTTCTATAACACCCCAAGCTTCCACTGTACGCTTCTCTTTCAATAATGCAATAGCTTGCATTGTACGCAAGTTCGAGATTCTAACACACCGCTACCAATCAAAGTAGCCGTTATGAATAGTAATAACCAATTTTTTAAATTATATTAATTTTATAATTCAAAATGGACTTCATTTTTTTATTCATAATATCAAAATTATCCAAAGATGATTTTTTTGTAATTTTCTGAGTACTTCCAATTTTCTATGAATAGTAAAAAAATACTTAAAAACAACTTTTTAAATCAAAATAATTTATAGTGATAAATTATACTATTGAGGGGTTTTTAAGTATAATTAGAGTATATTTTTACCATTTTATCCAATGGTGGTCATTAGAATTAATTTCACTTTGATATCAGATATAAACAATTGTCAATCTTTTGATTGATATTGTTTCTTAAAAACACGCTATTTGTTGTGACAGCGGGAATTAATTATAAAATTAATTAATGAAACTTAAATGTTTTGAATTTTCTAAATTATACATCATTTTTTAATTTGGAATAACAAATATAGCTTAGGGTGAATATTTGGTATTTTTCTAAAAAACATAAATTTTTTATGAATAGTGAAACCACTAAGTGGTTGTTTAAAAACTAATTTTTTGTGTAAATTAAAAATTACCACTTATGTGTATTGAATATCAAAAATTCGACATAAATGGTTGTCATTAGAATCAAAATGTGGTTCGGTGAGATGAAAATAATTTCTGTGAATAGTAACTTTTAAGTTTTATTAATCGCGATTAAAGGTAATTAGTGAAATTTAAGGTAAAAATGATATTATAAAAATATGAAAATATCTTCGCACATGTCCTACACCTATTGGATGAGTCATGGTCGACCAAGAAAATCCATGGGTCAACTTGCGGACCCCATTGATCCACTTGGGTAAGAAAATGACATTAAAAACTTTTTATTTAATGTAAAAATAAAATTGTCACAAACCTGTGTTGTTCTACTAAAATAATTATTAAATGGGGTTATATAAGTTAACTTTTCAACTATAAATATTAATTGGAAAGTTAAAAATATTTCCTACATCATGATATTTTTTTATAATTTTTAGACATTAAATAAATTAAATTTTTTATGACAACATGATGATGCACTGATTACCTCATTAATTAACAATTTAAATAAACTGAAAAGATAATGTAATATATATAACTTACACTTGTCACAAACCTATTTTATGGGTATATATAGAACCCTTATCACCTTATCCTAGAAATATATAATTTTGGGACCTTTAAAATCCGAAACTCATTATATAATAATGTAACATTTCATGACTTTCCAAGAGTGCCCATCCTATCCTCTTATAAAAGGCCCCACCTCTACCACCTTATTCACGCCATCAATCTATTTGGCTCGTCCAAAATATTCCCAAATACTTTCTAAATATCCCTCTCTTACTCCTAGAAGCCTCACTTTGGGCATAAGTCTTCCCAAGGAAGCATTTGGCTCAAATCAAAAAGAGTAACCTGACTTTAAGGTAAAGTCTTCTCTTATATTCTTTTGTTTTATTTTGCTTCTCCAACCCATTAAACTCTTTTAATTCCCGTATTTTCTAACAAGACTACTATATTAAATATACTAGGATGTTTTTATGAGAAGTATTTGATTTAAACTTATACACAGCTTCGTCTAATGGTTAATGAACATACTGTTTCTGTGGGTGGCGAATTACTGCCTCATGAAACGATGATTGTCCAATATTCAATTAACACCTCTCACGGTGGCCATTAAGATATCACTATATTTTTATATGATATGTATTATGTTTATGTTTTCCTTATTCTTATTTATTTTTAATTTATGGAATACCTTTATGATTTCCATTATGGGTAAACGCGATATTTTCATTTTAGGAAGTGCAGACTACCGCCCCCTCAAAGTGATTTGAATCGTTAATGCCATATGTGGGACGCATAAAGGATGGAGTAAAAGATATTATATATGATATTATACTGGAATTATAATATACCTTTATATAATTATTATTTCATTACATTAAATACAAAATAGAAATGAACGTAGCGTTCATGCGTACGTACGGCTTACCGTCTCCAGGAACTGTGCATTTCATTTCGTACCTCTAAATATTATGTAATATTATAAATGAATATATATAATGGATATATATGATATATATGATATCTAAATCATGAATATAATTCTGTATATAATGGATATTTTACCACATGAACAACTTGTAATTATAAGATGTTTATTTTTGACTCATGTACCAAAGATCGACAAAACGACCGTTATTAACATAAATAATTACATAATGATCATAACACAATAATAAGTTATAGTAAAGGAATAATGAACTTGAAAACGGTTCTTAAGCAAGTATAAATTAACTCTAGTTTATTATTCAGGAGATTAAAGAACGATCGAGTCAAGTCGGACACGAGGTAAGGGAACTTCTTAACCCAATTTTTGTTCTTTGGGTGGATCTTCTCTTTCTTGTTTCTGTTATTCCTTGATTATGTGATAAATGAATTTTTATGTATTTATACTTTCTTTATGTGTGTTTATATTGAATATAAATTATAGATCTATTGTATTTACAAAATTATCTTTTTAAGGGACTTCGTCTCAATCTCCTTTCATTGAGGCATATTTTGTTTTATACAGAACTTTCTTTTATACGGCGTATAAACACCTTTGACTTTTACTTTTATTCAGAATGAATATTTTTATACAAATCATTTTTATAAACAACAAAAAGAATGTTTTTTTATTACGTATGTGGTGACAATGACTTCTCTGTCGTCATGACCATTATTTGAGTTTCAACTTCCTCTACAAGCCATAACATTTTTTTAAATGACAAATAAATACCAAGTTTTACTTTTCTTTAATTTTGGTATTGAAAATGGTTTTGATAATGTTTTTATTATCACAACGTGTTGTATTGATAACTTGTGATTGAATTGTGGAAATTTTATGTTTCCTTTATGAATGGTTTATGTGATACGATTATGTTATGGTTTATGATATGTTTAAACCTTTTCATATAAGGAATGCATTAGACTTAATAAGTGATGGGTGGAGCCTGCTATAGCTCCTCGATGCATCAGTAGGTCTCATGAGAAAAACTAGTGTCTTGGCACAGGGCCTTGACAAAATATTATTTTTAATCATGGCACAAGGCCTTGGATACGTGGTTATGATTGTCTAGCATTATGCGTTCCATCATTATGAAAGTGGTTATTGATATTCCATGTGATTATTCGACTAGTATAATATCCATGTGAATAAGTAAATGGCATTATTTCATTTTATTTTTCCATATTATGCTGAAGATCATGTTTAAAAGACTTTTGTTTTAGTTATATATTTATTTAAATGTTTATGTTTATTTATGAAAGTTTCTGCTATATTATTATCCCTACTGAGCATCTGAGCTCACCCCTTTCAATGTTTTAATATTTCCAGTATGTGAAGAAGTATTTTATGAATAACCTACAGGGATATTCAGAAGGGGATATGAGTTTGGACTATGGAGACCATGTTATTGTAGTTTTTCACTTTATTATGTAATGTAAGGTTTATGAATGTATCTAGTGTTTCCAAGGATACTAAACTAATCATTCTTTCGAGACTTGATCTTTTATGATCATGACAATGTTACGTAATAATGCGTGGACTCTAGGTAACTGGGTTCGGGGCGTTATAGTTGGTATCAGAGGAAGCTTAGTACTAACCTTGAAGGATAGATTTAGATAAACTCTGATTAGAGCACATAGCCCTAAGATAGACTTTGAGGATTACTATAGAAGAACTTCCTAGAATTTAGGCATTATAGAGATTTTTGTGATTTTTCTGAGAAATACATCCATATCTGGATACGAGCAAGTAGAGGTGGCTCTGGCACAGATGTACCTAGGGGTAAAACTAGAAAACACTGCTTTAATCTAGACTCGAACGGAAACCGGTGCACGACAATGGGCCTTGCTGCACTCTTGGTTACGACACTTCCAGGGGAAATGCTTATGATAATTCTCATTTTATTTACAGACTATTATGATGGATTTATGATTATATACTTCCTCAAAGAAAACATTTTTATGATTATGGATTATATCCATAAACTGTTCAATTTATGTTAATTATTTTACTAGTATGGAATTACGTATTTTGATTCATAAACTGATCTAGTTTATTCCATTGTTTAGAAATGGCTCCTAGTGGAAGGAATGGAAACTGTATCAATGCACACACTCTTTGTAGGGATTTACCTCCTGCTCATGATAATTATAGTGGAGCTAGTGATACAACTAGTGCTGATCCAATTATCACCATACTGGGACAACTCTCTCAGGTTATGAATAATAAACTTACTCATATGGAGCACCCTGATTGGCAATGTGGAGGAACAATGTTAGATCGTTTCACGAGGAAACAATCACCAACATTTAATGGGTGTACAAATCCACTACTATCTGAGCAATGGATAAAATCCTTAGAGAAAATATTCCATGAAGTGGGGAGTATTGAAAAGGAGAATGTTGTCATGGAAGTTTACAACCTCACAGGAGATGCCGATAATTGGGGGTCGCTGATTCAAAACACAATGGAAGATGAAGAAGTATCAAGTATGGAATAGAGAGAGATAATGGAAATTTTCTTAGAAAAATACATTCCACATGACCATCGAGCACATATGGAAATGAAATTTCTGAGTCTGAGGAAGAAAGAGGATGAGAATGTTCCAATGTATGAAGCTAACTTTACAAGGTTAGCGAGGTATGCTGAAGATTATATACGTAACCCAAGAAGTAAGATTGATTGTTTCTTTTATGGGTTAAAACCATTTCTCTATCAGGATTTAGTATCAAAATCTTTCTCATCGTATGAAGATACAGTCTCATGTGCTATCAAGATAGAAAAGGAATTCTATAAATATGAAGACAATAATGTAAATCAAGAGAAGAAGAGAACGGTGGAACAAGAGACAGATAAAGGGAAAAAGGGAAAGAATGATTTTCAATTATACTATAATTGTGGGAAGAATTACCCTGTTACTTGCTTAAAAGGAATGAGAGTTTGTTATAAATGTGGAGAAAAGGTCACCATACTCCTGATTTCAAGGGAAAGAAAGAGGTTATCAATGTTGAATGCTATAATTTTAGGGAAATGGGGAATTATAAAAATGAATTTCAAAATCTTCTGAGAAAAATACCTTAGAAAAGGCCAGGGGATCAAGGCCAATCATATACTGTTACTACAGTTGAAGTGGAATAATTAATGTACTAGTGCTTTTGGACTCAAGGATTATATTCTGGTAATAAGAATAATGTGATATATATAAGGATTGTACTGCAGTACTTGTTGTTTTTATTATGGTTTTAATATGATGAAGGTAATCATTGTTTTATTATGTGTCAATAAGAAAAACTTTACTTTGTTTGGGGAATATGATGTTACAATTGATTTTGGAATTTAGAGACCTTTTAGAAAAATTCTGGATAGAGGTATTTTGGATAACTATAAAGGATGGAATAGATTAAGTTTAACTTTGGATAATATTGTTTAAGGTTAAAACATTTCTGAAGATTATTTTTGGAATATTATAATACTAAAGTTTTAGGAAAGGGACAACCTGCAGGTTGGGGGATAACCCGTCGCGTCGGACAAAGCTGCAGGAATCGAACCCACAACCATAGTGCGACATGCCTTTATTACCTACCACTAGCATACAGGAAGTCCCTGGTTATTACAAAATTGTTTTCCTAATCTAAATGGTATGTGTTTATATTTGAAACCTTATACGATTAGGATAAATATAATATTTTTAAGTTCTATTATCTTTTTGAGGAAAATAAGAGTTTGTGGTAGAAATTATTTGATGGTTGAAACTCTACTTGTCAAGTATATATATATACCTCTCTATTATTCTATGATTAAATTAATTCTTAATCATTAGGATAGGGATATTAAAAAAAATGTGTTATCTTAATACCTTATGTTTTGTTGAACTGATGATATTTTAAATCACCATAGATTGAAGGATTTGTGGCCCTCAATTTTACACTTATTTTTGATTGACGACCTCAATCTATCCCTACAAATATTTACGTTTTCCCTCAAATTATTTTTCTCTAATTTACACCAATGTTCTCCTAATCGAGATCATAATTTGGTGGTGACTTTTTCATTTCCCTTTCCCTCTTATTAAGGCTAAATTTTATTAACCTTATTTCTAATGTGGGTTTTCCACAAAGGTATTTTCTATTTTCAACGTTTTATTTTTGAAGAACAATTTCAAATTGCGAGGATGCAATTTATTGAAGGATGGGAGAATGTAACACCCCATGCTTCCACGGTATGTTTCTCTTTCAATACTGCAATAACTTGCATTGTACGCAAGTTCGAGATTCTAACACACCGCGACCAATCAAAGTACTCGTTATGAATAGTAATAACCACTGTTGAAATTATATTAATTTTATAATTCAAAATGGACTTCATTTTTGTATTCGGAATATCTAAATTATCCTAACATTAATTTTTTTTAATTTTCTGAGAACTTCTAATTTTCTATGAATAGTAAAAAAATACTTAAAAATAACTTTTTTAATCAAAATAATTTATAGTGATAAATTATACTATTGAGGGGTTTTTAAGTATAATTAGAAAATATTTTTACTATTTTATCCAATGGTGGTAATTAGAATTAATTTCACTTTGAAATTGGACATAAAAAATTGTCAATCTTTTGATTGATATTGTTTCTGAAAAACACGCTATTTGCTGTGACAGTGGGAATTAATTATAAAATTAATTAATGAAACTTATATATTTGGATTTTTTTAAAATAGACACCATTTTTGAATTCGGAAAATCAAATATTGCTTAGGGTGAATATTTGGTATTTTTCTGAAAAACTTCATTTTTTGATGAATAGTGAAACCACTAAGTGGTAGTTTAAAAACTAAGTTTTCATGTAAATGAAACATTACCACTTCTGTGTATTCAATTTCAAAAATCCCACAGACATGGTTGTCATTAGGAAGCAAAAAGTGGTTCGATGAGATGAAAATAAATTTTGGTGAATAGTAACTTTTATGTTTTATTAATCGCGATTAAAGGTAATTAGTGAAATTTAAGGTAAAAATGATATTATAAAAATATGAAAAAATATTGACACTTGTCCTAAAATTAATGTATGAGTCATGGCCGACCAAGACAATCTATGGGTCAACTTGGGGACCCCATGGAGCCACTTGGGTAAGAAAATGACATTAATAACTTTTCATTTAAAGTAAAAATAAAATTGTCACAAACATGTGTTGTTTTACTAAAACAATTATTACGTGGAGTTATATAAGCGAGTATTTAGACTAAAAATATTAATTGGAAATATAAAAATATTTCCTACATCATTATATTTTTTTAATAATTTTTAGACAATAAATTAATTAATTTTTTTATGACACCAGGATGATGAAGTGATTACCTCATTAAATAATGATTTGAATAAACTGAAAAGATAATGTAACATATAAGACTTACACTTGTAAAAAACCTATTGGATGGGTATATTTCGAACACTTATCACCTTATCCTAAAAATATATAATTTGTGGACCTTTAAAATTTGAAACTCATTATATAATAATGTAACATTTCATGACTTTCCAAGAGTGCCCCTCCTATCCTCTTATAAAAGGCCCCCAACTCTACCACCTTATTCACACCTTCAAGAAATTTGGCTCGGAAAAACTCTTCCCAAATACTCTCTAAAATTACCTCTATTACTACTAGAAACATCACTTTAGGCAGAATTCTTCCAAAGGAAGCCTTTGGCTCCAATCAAAAAGAGTTACCCGATTTTAAGGTATTGTCTTCTCTTATGTTCTTTTGTTTTCTTTTGTTTCTCCAGCCCCTTAAACTATTTTTATTACATTATTTTGTAAAAACACAAGTATCTTCAATATAATAGGATGTTTTTATGAGAATTATATGATTTACACTTACACACACCTTCGTCTAATGGTTAAAGAACATACTGTTTCTGTGGGTGGCGAATTACTACCTCACAAAACGATGATTGTTCAATATTCTTTTAACACCTATCATGGTGGCCATTAAGATGTCACTATATTTATATATTATATTTATTATGTTTATTTTTTCCTTATGCTTCTGTATTTTTCATTTATGGCATATCTTTATGATTTCCATTATGGGTAAACACGATATTTTCATTTTAGGAAGTGCAGACTACCTCCCCCTCAAAGTGATTTGAATCATTAATTCCATATGTGGGACGTATAAAGGATGGAGTAAATGATATTATATATGATATTATACTGGAATTATAATATACCTTTATATCATTATGATTTAATTCCATTAAATATGAAATAGAAATGATAGTAGCGTTCATGCGTATGTACGACTTACCATCTCCATGAACGGTGCATTTCACTTCATACCTCTAATTGTTATGTAATATTATAAATGCATATATATAATGGATATAAATGATATATATGATATCTAAATCATGAATATAATTCTTTATATAATGGATATTTTACCACATGAACAACTTGAAATTATAAGAAGTTTCTTTTTGGCTCAAGTACCAAAGATCGACAAAACGACCATTATTAACATAAATAATTACATAATGATCATAACATGGTAATAAGTGATATAAAAGGAATAATGAACCTGAAAAAGGTTCCTAATCAAGTATAAATTAACTCTAGTTTGTTATTTAGTAGATTAAAGAACGATTGAGTCAAGTAGGACACGAGGTAAGGGAACTTCTAAACCCAATTTTCGTTCTTTGGGTTGATCTTCACTTTCTTGTCTATGTTATTCCTTGATTATATGAGAAATGAATTTTTAAGTATTTATACTTGCTTTATGTGTCTCTATATTGAATACACATAATATATCTATTTTATTTACACAATTATCTTTGTGAGGGACTTCGTCTCAATCTCCTTTTATTGAGGCATATTTTGTTTTATACACAAAATTATTTTATACGTATTATAAACCCCTTTGACTTTTACTTTCATTCAAAAGGAATCTTTTTATACGAAGAGTTTTACTAAATGAAAAACAGAATGTTTTTTTCTTATGTATTTGGTGAAGATGACTTATCTATCATCATGACCATTATTTGAGTTTCAGCTTCCTCTGCAAACAATAACTTTTTTTTAAATGACAAATAAATACCATGTTTTACTTTTTTTTATTTTGGTATTGAAAATGGTTTTGATGATGTTTTTATTATATCAATGTGCTGTATTGATATCTTTTGATTGAAATTTGGAAATTTTATGCTTCCTTTATGAATGTTTTATGTGATACGATTATGGTATGGTTTATGATATGTTTAAACCTTTTCATATAAGGAATGAATTGGACTTAATAAGTGATGTGTGGGGCATTCTATAGCTCCTCGATGCATCAGTAGGTCTCATGAGACAAACTAGTTTCTTGGAACGAGGCCTTGACAAAATTTTATATGTATTCTTGGCACGCGGCCTTGGCTATGTGGTTATGATAGTCTGGAATTATGCATTCCATCATTATGAAAGTGGTTATTGATATTTCATGTGATTATTCAACTAGTTGAATATCCATGTGAATAAGTAAATGGAATTATTTCATTTTATTTAGCCATATTATGCTGATGTTCAAGATTAAAATTCTTTTCTTTCATATACATTGCCTTAAATGTTTATGTTTATTTATGAATGTTTCCGCTATATTGTTATCCTTACTGAGCATCTGAGCTCACCCCTTTCAATGTTTTAATTTTTCTAGGATGTGAAGAAGTATTTTATGAATGACCTGAAGGGATATTCGGAAGGGCATATGAGTGTGGACTATGGAGACCATGTTGTTGTATTTTTTCACTTTATGATGTAATGTAACGTTTATGAATGTATCTAGTGTTTCCAAGGCTACTAAAATAATCGGTCTTTTGAGGCTTGATATTTTGTTATCATTCCAACGTTACGTAATAATGCACTGACTCTACGAAACTGGGTTCGGGGAGTTACATTTTCATTATAGACATCATTGTTTACTTTGAATTATATACTTATTTTTTGTACAAAACCACATAATTTATGGATAATCCCAATCTATATATCCAACATGAAAACACATCAAATTAATTCATCAAAATATACATTATGGCTGACCCCATTAAGAGAATTTGTTTTATTCCACCATTAAACTGATCACCCTTATAATAATGTTGGATGATAATAGTAGAATTATCCTTTGTAATACTTTTAAAATTTTCATCTTATGTACCAATAGATTTATCAGCCTAGTTATTTTCCACATGGAATTTATTCTACATTAACTTTTAAAAAATAATAGGTAACAACTTATTATAAAATTATATCATTAACTCATCCAAATCCTAATGTTCCCTTTCATCAGGTTTATTTATATTCTTGATAAGCTTCCACTATTTATCTTCTTTATATTAAAATTTATAGTAGGAAAACATGACTTCTCCATGATCTAATAACAGGAAAAGGGAAAATGCCATTTCAATGGCACTGATCTGGTCATTAAAAACTAGTGGATTATTGCAACCTCTAAAATTATGTGGATGTTTCCTCATTAAATACACATAATATAATTTCCCTCCATTTCATGTTTGGATGTTCAACATGATTCATTTCTTGGGGAAGTTAGGTATCATAGAAACAAGTTATCTAATTCTAAATCCTATGACATTTACTGTATCCAGAGTAAAATAATTTTAATATCCAACATATTTAATATTATCAATATTCCTTTGATTTACATCCATTGACTAAAAAAATGAAGCACCTTTTGAGAAATAATAATCACAGTGAAAGACCACATCATCACGAAAAAATATTTATTTGATATCTGAATCATGGAATATTCAAATCAATATATAACACATTATCTTTAACCTAGGATATTCTTGGTCATCATATAATCAAATCCTTAATTATTTTTATAGAGTTTGTTAATTTGAAAATCATATAACTATGTAGGGTCAGACATGGTGTGCCACATGGCCTATTTTCATGCATTATGTGGTAATTGAGTCAAATAAATTTCACTCTTTTTAGAGTTACTTCCCCTTGGTACAACTGTTATAGATCCATATCCACCAGTTTCATCTAAAAAAGCATTTATTTTAAACCACACACTCTATCATTGGAAAAATATTAAGATATATTATAAAATATAGGTGTACCCTTAGGGTTCACACTAATGTTTTCTGAGCATAGATTCTATATGTTAACTAATACATGATATAATACCAACAATATCGACATAGTTTTTCATACAGTGATATTATATCTAGTTACATATATATTCATCAAATTACAAATTGATCTATGCTATAATCATATATATATACTATATATTTAAACATAGACTCATAGAAATGGATACATAAGTAATACACATCATCTTTATAAATGTTCATTATATCTACATCTCTTTTTAGACATATTAGATATATTATATTTCTTCATGATTTGGGGGATGGAACCTCAGTAAAGGGTAAGCACCATTTCTTAGTATATTTAATAGAGCGAGGTATCAATGGACACATAAGGATTAAATTATCATAAGGGTATGAGAACTTGAGAATAATATTTTAAAATCACGTCATGTATATCAAAGAATATAATTTAGAGTCATGGAATAAGGATTCGTTATTCATAAGATAAAAAATAATAGAGAAATCAAATAACATGATCCGTGAGAGAATAACATTATAATATGATTTATATTTTAATAAAAAAATAATTTTATAACATTGGGAACAAATAAAAATAGAAATAGGCGAACTCATTAATTTAAGGATATGAAACTTGACCAATGCATAAACATATGTACATGTAAATAAATTCAATAAAAAATCTTATGGAAAGAATGGATGGTCCGAAGAAAACATAAAGTTATGAAAACTAGATAAATGATTTATCATATGGACTTGAAAAATGGGTCCATGACTAATCATATTTATATTAAAAGTAAGTTGACACATTAAATAATAAACTTGAAATCAATTTCAAAAATTATATATTTACTCATGTGCTATCTATATTTCCCTAATTCATAAGAGGGATATATAATTCTATTTTGTAATTTTATGTAATGAAAATCATATTGAAGTCTTCCAAAAGATCACAAATATTTCATAAAATATTAACTCATGAAATTTAATTTTCATTTTTAAACCATTCATTAGGGAATAACCCACTAAAGGTAAATGAGATCATATTATATTTCATTGATTCATCACATCATAACTAGGGGAAAAGTAAGATGGTTCATAATCATTTAATAAATTCATCATAGCAATACCTATGGAAGTGGAATGGGTTTCCTAAATAATTATTCATCATAACAATAAACCATATAGAGAAATAATAAATATGGTATTAGTAGATCATATCATCTTTAAATCATAATTAATATGAAAATATGACTTCTAATATGAGAAATGATTTTTTCAAAACACATTGAATATTTATTTAGGAATGTATCCAATATGAATTAAAATCACATAGTTATAATGTTTAAATATTAAATGTAGTAATGAAGAAATAATAAATGAAAATAAACATTGAAACATGATATTGAAGCTTCAAATAATTAAGTTTATATAAAGGAGTAATATACTATTGATTCAATACTTGTTATAATAATGATTCCTTACACATTTTCATTAAAAATTAAAAAGTACATTATTCGGAAAAAAATTTACAAGATTCATTTAAATAAATTTTAAAGAAAATTTTAAAAAAGATAAAAATTTAATTAAAATTAATGGGAGAATAGTAAAAGCATTATTGAAGTTAATTATAGAAATCATAGTCATGGAAGAGAAGGTATTATCGATAGAATTGATAAATAAAACCAATTTCCCTAAAAAATGCTCATTCGGACTATTGAGTAATTTGATATAGGAGAATGAAACTAAAACATGAAGTCTCAAAAAAATTATATTGGAGAAGAACATTCATTAGTTTCTTTATATAAAGATCATAATATTTCATTGTGGAAATCATAATAAATAAAAATACTAATAAATAATGAAATTGTGAAACAAATCAAAAATCATTTTTCTATCATTGGAATAAGAATCAACAAGAAATAAAAAACCATAAATGGATATTTATATAATTTTATTTTTTAAATAAAAATCATACATAAAATTAAATTGAAGTATATACACCACAATAAAGTGGCCAATTTGTAATATGTATTATTGAAGTGAAATTGAAATGAAAATACCTTACAGATTAAAAATCATTTTAATTTTAATCACAATAAATGAAAAATGATATAAAAAATTAAAAATCATGAAAATAGGGATATTAATTAAATAAAATATCAAGTCTGTTGTATTTACATCCCCAAAAATAAACAATTGGTGAATATGGCATATGTCTCCCAATACTAAAAATAGATTATAAATCCATTAACATAACTCATCCTTTACATTGTAGATGTGAGAAAGTATTATATATGATATTTAAATTTATTATTAATTTATTAAAATAAATATAAATATATTCTCAAATATATCACTATTTATAACTCCTTTATAACATGGTTATTATCATATCATTAAAAAACTATTCTAGGTGACAACTCTACATTTTTCTGGTATGTTTTGGTTTGGTGGATTCTCGTAATTATAAATTTAACAGGGTTATATCCTCAAAAAATTATAATTATGATATAAATATCCTAGAAAATTAATTTTTTACATATTTAGAGTCAACCAAAAATATATGATATATAAAATTAATTACATCATTCATTAAGTTGCTAAGCCAAATGTACACATGAATGATGTTTTTCTTTTTCGACTGATGAAAAAAGTTAAATATTAACTAACATTTAAACATAATTATAGTTTCATAGATAATATATATATTTTTTAAATCATTACATAATAAAATTCATTCTAAAATATAGTGAAAATGTTTCACATCGCTTCATGGAGGTGGTAGTCCCCACAAACACATGAGCAACGATAATTTTTTTTCAATGGATTCGAAGGCAGGTTGGTAGATATGATATTGTAATATTATATGTATATTAGTTTATAAAATAACATATAGAAATTTTAAATCCATAATTATACCGAATAGTTAGAGTTGGTGACTGAAAATGAATTAGATTAGTTTGTGAGGCAGTAATCCACCATACAAACGACTGATGGGTTCATTTCCCATTTGATACAATATGACACATATATAGATCATTTCAATTACATAATAAAATTTTATTATAAGTGATATACTTATTTATTCATATCTTTATGGTTTAAGAATATTTCATGATGTTCTAAGAATAAATGAAATGAAAATTTGTGATTAAGGACTACATAATTGTTTCAGAGAACCTCTTTAGGTTTACACCTAAATAACTCATAATAGGGATTAATAAACAAGATAAGTCCCCTAGTATTTTTTAGTGATGTATGAATTGAATTTCACTAGGTTATTGAATATTTGAAATATGTTATATGTTTTTAGTGGAAAGGATAATGGGTGACCTTCTTGTATGTGGGGGAGATGACACAATATAATGTTTCTATTAAAGAAAATAATTCCAATGTTATAATCATGAAAAAGGCAACATGTTGGATTATTATTAAACCATAGATGACATAATATTGAAATATGTACATAAAATAAAATTTTTATATTTTTTTGGTAATTTTATACCTTATATTTTTAGTTCAATCCCCTATAAACTAGTTTTATCCTCAACCGTGATAAATAATACTTACTGTTTTTACTATTAATGTTGAAATATATTTACTTTCCATTATTATTTAATATATATTTCAATGATTCCAAAAATGGAAAATATTTCTCCAAATTTGATTAATAAAAAATTATAGAATTTATATTTAAATGTAAATCCATATATGTGATGAAAAAGTGGTTTTCTAAAGAGACATATTTCATCAGTATAATATTATTTTATATCAATACTCAACATGATAATTATTATTATTTACTTTTTTTGTTTAATAATTATATAATTGAACTTCTTTATTTTAAATAATTTTAATAAAAATGGAGATAACTTCTTTAAATGAAATGTCAGTTGTTAATAAAAATTAGTATTTTCAATATTTATCAAAAAATTAATATTCATAGAAAATTATCAAAAATAATTTGGTGATAATTTTGACATGTTATTTTTGAAAAACAAGTTCATATTTTCAAATATATTTTTTGAATATAATTTTTTTTTTCAATTCTTTCAAAAAAATCAATGAAACTTATATTTTAGTTAAAAATGTATATTTTCAAATTATATAAAAACATTAATAAAATAATTACATATTTATCAATATATTTTATTTATCTAAGATTTTACAACTAACTATAAAATTGTTCATATTTCAATTCATATTTATAATTATAATGTTTTGGTGATAAATTTCTGGATTAAATAGTAATATTAATAGTATATTCTAGTTTGTTAAAAATATGTGTCACTTATATCACATGAAATCAATAAAATTAAATTTATTGAAATGAAAATTATATTACTTAAACTATGATGAGTTTATAGGGGTCCCTAAATTGAATGAATAAATATTACTCCCCTTTTCAGGATTTGATGTGGGATAAAAAAAATCCATTATTTTTGGATTAGATGAATAAAAATCATTCCTTCCAAAAAAGTAGAATTCAAAGTGACATTATTTATATACATAGATTACATTATACCCAAACTCCCATAGGTGAAAAATCATGATAAATTTGGTTGACATGAAATATTTTATTAAATTAAATTCATTAATTTTTAGGGTAATATTATTATGGAAAGAAGTCCTCTTCATGGATATACTTTTAAGGGTTCTTAATTATAGGCAAATAAAATGGGAAAACACCAGGTACATTTGGGTAATATTTCTATTGGTAATCCTAAAATAAGGGAAAAAAATAAATAATAACCATGCATGCATAAGTATTTAACTAGTGGATGGACTAAAAATAACACATTTTGGATCACACTTAAAATGGTTTCATCTGAATCAACTATTGAAAAACATGGATTCCTCTAATATGCCTGAAGAAAAATTTTTATTGAATCAAGCCAGAATAAAGTATAGAATTTTTTTTTGCATAAGGGTAGGAATCGATGGAATATATCAATATAGTATTTACAATTTAGGTCACCCTAACTCAGTCATATGAAGGATGGGAATCATCATCTGAAAAAAATGAGTTAGTGGGGCCACCTTGACGAAGGCCATTCTCATCAGAACTAGATTTAAAAGATGGATTTTTCAATTTTATTTAAATAAAAACCCATATGTTATTATGTTGATATATATTACCTCAAGTTCAGTATATATAATCCTAGTAAAAGGTGAAATATGGAATAATGGATGAGGATATTTGGTATGTTTGGGTAAAAAAGATAGAAATATTGAAGACATTTCTTTGAAAAATCCTTATATACCAAAGATACATTAGGAAATGTAAATAAGTGTTCTAACTAGGATCATTGAACCACTATTATTTAATTTAGAATCTATTTATAACTATACATTTTGGAAGACCCAAAAATGAATGTAATATTTTATATTCAACATCAGATTCTTGGAGGGATAACATATCTAAACATGCATTCCAATAAAATTATGCTATATGTTTCATGAAAAATTAAATATTCATAAAAACTACAATTACCCTTGAATATATATATAAATATATATGATATCATTAAAAAACATAATCACATGCCCATGATCTATAAATATGATATCTAGAAATACATATTCATTTCCCTTTTAAAAACCATATTATCAACATTATACAACTCTCCATGTGGCTTAGAGATGCACATATTTTTTTAATTTATATACGTTAATAATTTAATGAAAAGGATTTATAGTTGAAATATATCAAGGAGAAACTGTTCAAATAAAATACTATTCATCCATCTTATTAATAAAACATAATCACAAGATATTCATTGAATGTAACATCATACCCTTTTATAAATATTGTAATCTCAATGAAATTGATATCTAATGGGAACACATTAATAAAAATCATGGGATTATATTTCACACCATCCTAAACCCATAAATGAATAGGATATAATTTTTTAAATTTTATTCCTTCCAATATAGAAATTCATCAGTATAGAAATAGTGTCAAAAATTTACATTGAAGGATTAAACTCATAACCTAATTCATATATGTGGTATTTGACTCTAAAATAAGGTTTGATCATTAAGAAAAATCTGAAAACATTATATTTATACAATAATTTCCCTATAAGAATATGGTGGTACCCTCATCCTATAACCAGTTCCTTAAATAATGTTTCATCGATAAGTCAAATAATTTCACGGTGATAATACCGATTTTTCATTTGATAACTCCTATTATATAGTAAATGGTTTCAATAACTGATAATTAATGTATGTAACATTGGATGATGTCATCAAAGTACCTACAAAAAATGATATATAATTGGCCCTAATAAACCCATAAAGGGAATAAATTTAAAAAAGTAACTACTTAGTAATAGGAACGATTCTATCACTGAGGACATGGAATGTCTCTTGAAAATTTGAATTCCCTTTGGGTGTTTTAGTAATATGATTAGCTTAATTTCATATATATTTTGAGGGGATAACCTATAGGGTAGGTAATACTACTAGAGGATAAATGGAGAACACCATCTATGTGGGAAAATCCTTCGAAGGGGAATCTATACATAATGGCCTATCAAATAAATATTATAACCTCACAAAGGAGATTCTTTGATCAAATCTGTATCATCCTTACAAGATTGAGATGAGAACAATAATTCGTATAATTTTTCCACGTCATCATGATATTGGTTGCATCATTAAAACATAACCATAAATGAGAGGAATATATTCATTTAGATGATAATAATTCCCCAAATAAAGATACAGCCTCATCATTTTGGTGATTCAATGATTGCCTTAAATAATTATTATTATAATAAAAAATTTCCACATATTCGATATTAGAATAAAATATCTCATTATCATCCCAAGAAAAAAAATATATTTAATATTAAATTTTTCCTAATCAAATTTTTTGGGATGTGGGAAATTTAATAGATGTCCCAGATTATGATGCAACTACATCATTATAAATAGGATATATAGAAACATTCTTTTCAATAACATACATTAAAATCGACTCCTTATTTTCTTCTGGATCCTAATGTTTCCATTCATCTACAAAATAAATGAAATTTATTTTTGAGGAATGAGTGGATGAATAAATAACATATTCAAATATAAAATTTTATTTACGTAGATCTACCGATGTTGATGATCTTAGGAAAGAGAACGTGGTTACAATGGAATACATACAACCCACATTGATTAATGTAGTGATTTTTAGGATAAAGGAACAAAATATTCCTTCAAGAAGTAAAACAACAAAATACTTTTGTATACATTTATATAAATTCTAGGATTATAACCTAAAATATCTATGTATTGGTTCTGTTTTTAGGATGATCTTAATTTTTATGATAAGGTATCCAAGATAATGAATCTAGTCCATATATATAAATTTTAAGCTAATGATTTTAATCTTATGAAGGATAATATCATTTTAAAACATCAATATCATAAATGTATAACAATAATATACATTGTTATGAAATGTAATGGTAATATCATATATTTTATTAAATATATGTTTATCAGGTAATGCTGATTGAATGATGTTTTGTTTCATGATTACCTAGCTTGTACTTGATGGAACATTTAATTAACCAGATCTATATTTTATATAATTTATTCATAATAACCAAATTAAGATATCCACCAATGATATATAGTAAAATAAATTCATTAATCCCAATGGGGTATATTACTATCAAATGATTCAAATTAATAAGAATAATGTTGATGAAACATACCCATCCAATGTGCACTATAATTTCATTACCCTTATACATATGACAATGTAATGTATTGTTGATAATCCGTTGGTAAAATTTCATTAATGATGTGACCATATTTTATGTCTTTAGAGATTTTAAAACAATCATTGACATAATAACTTAAATTTGAACCCTTTTAAACATGATTTCATTATAACACTAAGGAATTTATCATTTTATGTTCTTTCATCATGCATTCAATTTATACCTCAATGAAATGATGAAAATTTCATATAATATAACTCCTAAAATTCATATAGTTGTAAGAAGAAATTACTGATGACCCACCCACCTAACACTATTTATAACATACCTAACAGATAGGTTCATAAAATTTATAATCATGATGATTAAGTGAGTCATGTATTAGTGGGACAATGATTTTAAAAATGATACAAATGAACCCAACCAATATCTTATTCACCAACATATCATGATCTCTATATAGAAGGAAATAAAATCATCCTCTATGTGAAATCAATAGATTGATTGCTCAGGGAAATTATTTCTCAAAGGAGTGATTTAGGGAGGAGTATTTTTTATTACACCAACAAAACAACGAAAAATATTAGGAATTGATATTTAGAAATTGGTAATTATTATATTTATTATATATTTTTTATAAATTTTTTTTTCAGTATATGTAGAATTATGTGGTCCATTTTGTATACCATATATGATGGAAACAATATATTGTGAAATATTATATTATAATTATATGATTGGAATGCCTATAGTTTATTATACAAAAATTCAACATCCAATTTTTCACCTAAAATTAACTCAATGGGATGTTTTTGTTATATTTTATTTAAATAAAACATATACCATAAATTATATCGATATATATAGAATCAAAATATGATGTGATTTTAACCATAAATGAGTCTACATATATACAGGATATGTATATTGATTGTGTCTCCAAGAACCCAACAAGAGGAAGAATATAAAATTAATTTCTCAATGGAGTTATCCTGGGGATTGTTTTTGTATCCCTAAAGAAATATGGTATTTATTCATTATTTCAATAAGAAGTATTCCAACAATAATTTGGAATAATAAAAAAACAAAAATTTATGCATGGAACTAGACCATAAAATTAAATTAGTCCCCTTAAACATAAAATGTCATTTACATCTTTTGAAAAATAATATAAATTGAAAATATTCCACCAAAAAGATAGAATTATTTATATTTCATGATGATTTATTCGGGATGATGGGGGAATTCCCCTCTAAAATAGCACCACATCTATTAACATTAAAAAAATGATTATATTAAGAATATAAAAATGTATCCATATCCATAAAAGAACCTAAAATGGTGATATATTCATCTCCATCACACACCATTGGGTTGTTTCTCAATTAATAGACATTTTCCTAGGGGAAATTAATGAGATAAACACCATCTTTGACTATTCTAATCTACTATCATAATCAATTGGATTTTATATTCAGTAGATTTCCCCTATAGTGGAAGATATATAATTTATAATTATTATATTTCTTTGAGAAATCAGTTAACTAATTTAGTAAATTATAGTGGGTATATCCTTCTTTGATATCTTGAATTTATATAATTTTATATAAAAGGATTATTTTTTAGAGTCCCCAAAGTTTCATTTTTATAGTAAAATCCACCAAGGGTACACGTGATGTTAATACAAGAACCTATACTACTCACTAGTTAGGGATAGACCCCTATCATTAAATAAAACAGCATAGATTCTTATAGTCAAAGATGAAAAAATACAAATTGTAATTAGTGATGAGGTTCCATTCAATGTATATAAATGTGAATTTCATTACTAAACCACAAGATTTTTTTTTCATATTTCCAAAAACCATATATCTTTTTTGTATTGGAAATGATTTTATCCAGCCATATGCCTAATAAATCAAATTTATGATAATGTAATATATTATTTACTCTGAATTATTATATATATTTTCAATTTCATCATTCATTAAGGAGTTGAGAATAAAGGATATCATTAATTATTTGAAGTTAATTTATCATAAACGATTTTTTTTTCAGTGGTCTAATATTATAAATTTTAAATAAATATATACTATGTTGAAATAAAATTGATATATCAATAGAAAACTATATATCAAAACCATACATAACACTAATATGTGTAAAGGAATGAAGATATAGAGTCTTTCAACATGTTCTTATCAAATATATTTCAAAAGATCATGTACATATAATGTAAATTGATAGTAGAATATGTATTCATTATTTATGGTTATATTATAACAAAAAATCATAATTCAAAAAACATTACCCCATATTAATATTTATTTGAAATTCAGTTAGTCCAATATATCAACGATCCCATACCATCACTCTACATTGACATTTCCAATCAACTGTCTCAAGACTAACGGTCAAAAAAGTAATTGGATGAGATAATATTTATTTATGATATTTTTTTGGACACATAAAAATATAGAAAACCATCATAATAAGACATTATAAGAACTGGATAAGAAATTTTTAATCTAATCATTAGTTTGGGGAGATTTAGTATAGATTATAGAACACTAATGATACCAAGGATGAATCCATCAACTATTAAACCAATTTTACAAGGATATTATACTATACATAAGTCATAATCCAAAAAATACTAACCCCAAACATAATGAATTAAGAGTGTATCATTATATTCACTAAATAAAAGATTTTTAGAATTCCACGTATTAATAACATGCCAGGTACACACACTTTATGGTAAATCAATGTTTTTCTATATGGAATTTTATTTTCGTTGTAAGATGTTAAACATCAAGGATGACATCTAGTCATTATAATTGTGAAAACCATAAAACCTACATCATCATCCCATGAAATTATACAATATAATATTTTATTATATCTAAATGATATTAAACCATATAGAACACGTATAATATATTGGAATGTGAACAATATTGAGCTTATGTCTTACTAACACAACATTAAACTAAAATAAATTATGTCCTTTCTATAATATATTAATCTAAATGGAAAATACATGGATTTTATGACTATATTTTTAATTGGATTTAATTCTTGATGAAATGTGATTAAATTTAATAATATTACATCATTATTGGATGACATAGAAATAAATGACAATTTCCACACCAATATATTCTCTAATTTAAAAATTATAATTTTCCACTTTCCTATTATTCCTCAGATTGATTATGAATATCTTACGCGTATACCTGATGATTTCACGGATCAACAATATTGATATTCATTATGTTAAAATTTGGGCATCAGATTCCATATTAAATGATTTCAAATTACCTAATAGAAAAATTCCATAGCAAATAAATTAAAATTTCCAAGAAATGTTAGTTCCTTTGGACCATGATCCCCTATTATAAATAAGTGATCCAAATAATTGGGAATATAATTATATTAGTCATGAATATAATTTTTATGGTTATATTAGCCAAGAATTATTTCATGAATCAACTAGTCAGTAAATAAATACCCAATTATGTGAACATTGTGTTTCTAGACTTGAGATAACTGAAGATATTTACAGATTCAAAGATATATTAGACTAAAAATAGAAAAATATATATAAATTTATATACCCAGTTTTACTCTATCTATGTTTATTTTTAGGATTCAAATAATATGTTCATCCCATTATTAGTAAGAAACCTATTCTTTTCACCCCACTTTCCATATAGATAAAATACATATGTTCAGAGATATTCCCAATATAAGAACTACGTATATCCTAAAAACCACACCATTGAATATATACTCATTAATAGATAATATATCTTGGTACCATTTATATTCAAGTGGAATATTGACCCCACAATGTCTTTTATCTCGGCATTCTATTTAATTACTTATATATCAAAGTCTATTAGGGGAGAATATATGATTTACTGTGAAATATGTATGGATCAATTAAAATTGTTTATAATATATTATTATTCCAATATAAAATATCATTGGAAGAAAAATAAATAACTACAAAATCATCAATGTTTCATATTTTATAAACATTTACTCATCTGATTTTTGGTAAGGCAATGTTATATTTATTTTCTCATGGTCCAAATAAATGTAAAAGGCCCCAATATGAATTTTATCATCACCTGACCTTAAATAATGTTGTATATAATCCCACATCACATTATACTTTACTAAATGATGTGTGTTTCATACTATGAGACCATAAATTATATAGAGATACCAGTGCCACAAAACTGGGTGACTCCACAAGAGATATAGTACCCTATAAGTTGGAACTACACATGTAATATTATCATAGAAAAAATGACATATTAATCCAAGATACATTATCTCTAACCATAATTTATCAATATTTCATGACACCCTGAGTTTTTTCAAAACATTTCATGGTTATGGGTTACGCCCTATTTCTAATCTCACACCAAGAAATGATAATATATCTCCACTTTATCTAAGGTAGATCGACAGACGTGGTTTTTTATATAAAACCAACATATTGATTATTTCCAATTACCAATGGATATATAGTAATTATTAGACCCCCCTTTATATGAAAAAACAAAAAGAATTATCCATATCCATTCCCAATTCATCATCCCTATATTGGAAAAATATGGTTTATTCAGAATTGTGACATTCTAACCATCGCATGGATGTTTCCTCCCAAATACCACATTTTGTGTCTTAAATGTTAGAATTTCTATAAAACATTCATGACTATTAGTAATTGGAATAGTTACATCTAGATGAAACATTTGGTTATTAATATCCAAGATATCATATATGGATCTTCCAACTAGTAGAATTTACATTTTAAAGAGAGAGTCTCTTGATTTTTGTATTCCTTGAAGAACAATGTTCTAGAAAATAACATATTAATAATGTTTATTGATCATCCTTCTCAGAATAATTCGATATAAAATTCATGATTAATTTTATTCAAATCATGTATTAATAAAATTTATTCTATATTTAATAATTTTTGGATGATAATACAACTCAATTCCCAAATGAAATTTCATTCCACACCCCCTATATAAGGTCTATGAATGATGAACATAATATATGTATTCTATATTGTGAGATATTCTATAGTAAAATAAGACTCTCATTTTACATTGGTTTCTCTGGTACCTTTTCATAATAAATGTCACCACATTTTTCAAAATATATTACATCATAAAATTATTCAAATAATTTTTTCATGAATCATGATCTTAAACTCTATGAACTCCTATAATAGAAGGTCTATAGAATTAATGGTCTCTATATTAAAGTACATTTTTTTGATTACCTAGTTTCTTGGATTACCTCACTTATCATTGATCTTTGAACTAGCATTTTATATTATATACATCACATTTAAAAATATTCAATATTGTCTTTAGGCCAGCAATTCATACTAAGTTACACAATAATCTAATGAGATAGAATATCTCACCATTTTTTATAACCTATGTGACCATAAATTCTAAAGGACCAAGGTAAAATATATGTTACCATAAAATATAGTGAATAATTTTTTATGTTATATAAATATATATATTAATTGAAAATGGATGTAAATCCTTATTTATGACGGAAACAGAAGTGGAATCCTAATAAAAAAGAGTCACTCTACACATTAGTTCAACTTTTTTAGGGTCTTTTAAAACATTATAGTATAAATAAAATAATGTACAATGCTGGGTTGGCCCACTTTATGACCCTAGGAAAATACGGGCAATTAATTATTGACAAAATAGCATAGTAAAAAGGATATGAAATTTTATGTTTATTTGTTTTTCCTTGAATATTTGACGAACTAATTATAGCATCACCCATTGGGTTCTCTCTCCCTTCCTTAATACTATATTCTATATATAATTACCTTATTAATCCAAATTCTTTGGCTATAAAAAACCTTTCAAAACTACTAGTATCAATAGTATATACCTTATTTCCAAACCCTTTTTCATAAATCATCAACAGAGTTTCTATATATTCAATCACACATATTGGTATATATTCATGAGAAAACATTAAACTAAACTATGTATCCCCAATAATGTTTCGAAATGACAAAAAATTAACACATGGTAAGAAGTCATACGTAGTGTACCACCCCATATCCTTACAACCAGATACAAATTTCGTGGGTTATGATTTAAAAAAACTTTGATTTAATTATTAATTTATATATGAGTCCATATATATTAAACATTTATCCAAAATACCTATAATAATGAAATAAATTGATTTTTTTATTCAAAACATTGTTGTAAACATCATGTTAATTTAATATACATGTCATTATGGTCTATGCATCATGAAATTAAACATTGTGAAACCAACTTCTTAGGTGGTATACACTGGTAATAAATCTCTCATTACTTTGTGGTCTTTAAAATTATAGTGCATAATAAAATATACCATACATTGGAATGAATTAGATAAAAATAAAATCCTTCTATAAGGTCCTTGTATCATGTCCCTAAATGGAATGCACCTATTCCCAATGATTTATAAATTACTATATAGAGATATCCAATTTCTTCATGTCTTCATAAAAAATACATCAATATACTATACCTCAAAATTTATTGTAATCTATAAAACATCAAAAAATTAGATACATTTTAATATCATTTAATACCATAAAATTCATTGGGGAAGGAATTCAGAACTCATAAGTTTGAAAACAAAAAAATGGTGTTTGGAGAAGAAGTTGAATCTTCACATGCTTGAAATGCATCACATATGATCTCAGAAAATCCATG
This sequence comes from Viscum album, assembly GCA_963277665.1. NCBI lineage: Eukaryota > Viridiplantae > Streptophyta > Magnoliopsida > Santalales > Viscaceae > Viscum > Viscum album. The sequence continues at coordinate 1,331,418,511 of OY728148.1, read as the reverse complement.
TTCTTGGGAAAAAATAAGAATACAAATATGTATAATGAATAGAAAATAAGGTAAACCATTGAAAATGGTATGTCTAAAATCAAAATGTTTCACCCTACTAAGATGTAATTGAATATTAGGGTGAAAAAACAACACAAACTCAATAATAATGGAGAAAATAAAAATAAAAATATCATATGGTGTATACTTATTGATCCCTTAAATATCCATTCCATGCTAACTTGATACATATACGTCGGAAATGAAAATTAAATTTTTACGTTCCTCCTATACATTGTGAAATAACCCATTTAATGTGGATAGAGATGTAATTTCTGGGTACCTAAACCCACTTGAACATTGGTCTCTGAATTTTGGATTCCACTTTATGATCCACATGATATTGATGATTCAATATCCATATCTAATTGAATTAAATTAATTTTACAATGATCATACAAGTTCATTAACTCATCCATAAGGACACACTAAGGAGGATAAAATTCATATCTCCTTAAACTATCACTATAATACATTTGTATTACATATTCCTATATTCATTATTGATCATTAATCCTTAAATAAAGGAATCATATCCAGAAATACTAACTCTAGAATATAATTAAAGTATATATTCTGGTACACATCATCAAGAACCCAAATTGTGGTTAATTGTTGATATCCAATTAAACTATCTATTGATTATAGTGATGGTACAAACATTTACACTCATCTGTAAATACATGACCATGGTGAAATCATTTTTTCTTGTGTGTTTAAGAACCATGAATGACATAATTATTTTTATTTTAGTGGTTAGATGTCTTTCATTGTATGTGTGTAAATAAGTTAGGAGTTTTATATGTTTTTATAAAGTGATGAAATAATGGAAAATGAAATATAATTTTTACAGTGATTAAAACATTGGTATTTATCAATTGATTTAATGGGAGAGAGAATCATATGAATTTTAGTTTCTCTCCCTCTTGATGAATATGGAGAAAAATAATCATATATGTTATTTCGATGAAGATAATTTATATTTGAAACATTGATATGTTTTAGTGTATCAAAAATTTTTATCACTATCTTTAGACATGAATTTGTTTTTGCAAAAAATAGAGCTTTGGAACCAGCATAAACAACCACAATTATAATTTCCACCTTTTATACATGCATTAGATACTCCAAAATATTTTATCAATATTAATTTGTTATAGTTGATTTTGTGATGTCTCTAAGAAATATTGGTCATCTATGACCAAGATATACATGATTGTGTGCCTCTATCTTTATATCATTAATTATTTTTGGGGTGTAACCTAATGTGAAAATGACTAAAGAACAAGGAGTGCACAACTTATTTTTTCAATGATAGGATTAGTTGTGAAATTATCCTTACTCATGATAAAATATAATGAATTATAATGTATGATAAATGGATCTTTATTTTAACTAAATAAACTCTAGTGGTGAAAAAATTCATCAAATTATGATTTTGAGTCGTTGATATGTCCTCTGGATTGGTAAGTGATATTAGCTTCAAGATGACTATTAATATAATTTTCAAAGTTATTCATTAGAAAAAAAGGGCTGATTATTTAAATTCAAATATTTTTTAAGATATAAGGAAGTATTCCATAATAAAATCACTTAGGTATGTCACTTTGGAACTATTCTATAACACTATAGTGATAGGAAAATACATTCATACAATGCATATATTATATAGTGCATTAAAAACACTCCTCAAATAGTATATGATGAACCAATATTGATTATAACTAAGCTAATAATATTATCTCTAGAAATGGAGTTAAAGACTATGTCACCAAATCATTCATTATGTTAACTATATTTTATATATTGGAGATATTCATGTTTGATTCAATTACTCAAAAAAATAAATAATGAATTTATATTCATATATTTAAAAGATACACCCTACAAGGTCCTTACTCAAGTCCATATCATCATCCCTAAAGGTAGGGATATCCATTATTTTAAAATTATTTTCTATAATACATCCCACTTTGGAGATCATGAAAATAACTACTATTATTGAGGTAGTCTGTATGACTTCAATAAATACACTTTAGTGTTTGGTTATCATTCATGTACAATCAAATCCTCCACTAGTGGGGGTGCATTACAAAAATACATTTCATTGTCCCCTAATATTAGATAAAGTGTCCCCAAACATTGGTGTTTTATATTCTCTAACGATTAGCCTTTTAGAGTCCATAGAACTTACCTCATAAAATTTGGTGTTCGAACTGTAATGGCCCGAGATTATAATATTGGTTTTTCTCTCTATATGTAAAATATAATCAATATTTTTCACCACATGTAATAGAGACCTAAAACCACTTCACAATATATGTATATATATTAAATAAAAATTAAATATTAAATAACTAGACATTTCATTATTAGGAATGAAAAGGAGTATCCAAACTGTGAAATATGTTATATTTATGAATAATTACTTATTTCATTATTGTGTTTATAAATCAAATATAGTGAAATGTTGTACATTTTATTAAATAAAATTTGCATTCTAATTTCAATGAATGTTAATAAAATATAATATTTATAAATTAATTAAATAATTATTAGTCCTTTTTAGTTATTATGACTAGAAACAAATAGTATTTTAAAAATAAATTTTCCCAAAATAAATAAATAAATATTAGAATATATTTAAATGATAAATTAATTAATTATTAATTATAAATATAAAAATTTATCATAATTTATTCTTCATCTTACAAAATAATAATAATATAGTTTTTAGTATTTTTTATAAGTATTCATTTTAATGAGAATAGTTTAATATACCTTTAGTACTAATATCAAGATTTTTATGAAATTATTAGTCTATAAGATTCAAATGGAATGTAATTTAAATCATTATATAGGAAGAATATTTATTTTATTGGTGAAATTATATAATTAATAGTATTTAATATGGTTAAATAACCAATAATAAATGTTTTTGGACATGGGTTATATTTTTTTAAAATGATTATTTATAGTAAAATGTATATATTTGAATTTAAATATAATATTAAATTATTTTATAAATTTTTTAAAATAAAATGGTTATAATTTTTTTATAATTAATCTAAAAGTATGTAATAAAAAAACTATTTTTATTGATAAATTATAATTAACAGATAGTAAAAACTAGTATGCATGGTAAACGATAAAAGATTTAATGTGAAGAATCTAATGTAAATCCATTGGAATCATGTTACATAACTGGGTTTTAATGGGTGGTTTAGGATCATATTTACCATATCTATATCAAACTTTTATATTTCTAAATTTTCATCATACAATTTTTATGGCTGACTGACCATTATTTAAATGCTCTAGGTATCAAAAATATCCATAACATTTCACTTATAGAAGGGACACTCCCCTCCTTTCATACCATCCCTGTATAACAAAAAATATTATCACAAAAATATACTGACAACTATATTAAACATTATTTTTCACCTTCAAGACGATTTGGTCTTCTAAAAATACCATCCTTTTGATGATTAACACCCTTTGCAAGGGATCTTATCCAAGAAATAAGGTATATATTTCATAAAAATCCTTTCACTTGTATTTTTATTTATATGAATTTATTATTCCATAAATTATGTTACAGTATTGTATACTGAAAAAAATCGTATAATTTTTATACAATCAGGTTATTATATTTATGTTATATTCATGAACCATATTTTTTGGTTCTCTATTAATGAATACATTATTAATCAACCATTGTATAGAAAACCACTACCATGATGAAACATGTTCTGTTTCCCAACACCACCATACAAGGATGATAGTAATAATAAATTTAATATATATTTAGTATATTATTAGATATTTTAATATTTCAAATTTTAAAAAGCATACTCATTTCCTTGTTTTTTAGAATCTGACATCATCATCCGTGCCTACCTCTGAACTACTGCCTCCATGGAATGACAGATTAGAATATTTTTTTTATGAACTCCTTATAAGAATGTTAATGTGAGTATTTTATAAATATAAAGGTAATTTAATTGTAATTTTAAATTTTAATTATATACTACTAGTATATAATACATGAAATATTAGAAAAAATACACCGAGGTACCTTCAACCTACCAACAGAGAGTTCTATGAAAAAATGATATCTTTTTAAATTGAAAAAAATTACAGTGGTAATATTATTCTTTCAATTAAATATAATTATTATATATCACTATAAATTTCACAAAATAATATCATTATAATTTTTTTGTATTTATATTACAATCATAAACAATAAATTATGGAATGTTTTTTGGTTAGTTTAACAACATAAATGAATATTATTATAAATTTATATAATTAATCAATAAATTAATATAATTATTATAAATTTTTTATTTTAATAATTTAATATTTTTTCTCGGGGATATTCAAGGGTATTTTTAAAGTATGACTCATTACTGAAGAAGAAAATTCATTTTTTAAGAGTCACTGAAACATGCTCGTCGCAAAATTCTTCTTTACATATTGAAAGAAAAACACAGATTGAATGAAATTATAAAATCAATAATAATTATTAAAATAAATAAAATTACAATTTAATATCTAGTAATGATTAAACTGATTTTTATAATAAACAACAACACCAATATTATGATAATATATAAAAATAATCAAGATTATTAACACTCAATATCATAAATAGAAAATGACTAAAAAATTTAAATAAAAAGATTTATTATAAATGAATGTTATAAAAGTATAAATATATAAAAAATGATCATAAATTGGTGGTTTAGATATTTAATTTTTTATACAAGGGGATAGAGAACATCTCGACTATGAAGTAATTGATATAATGGGTTATTTTTCTCATGTTTAATTTTAAGACACGTATTTATTAACATGGTACATGATACCCATAATATAGAGTGATTCATGCCTAATTAATATATTCATTTTTTTTAATATCATCATATTTAATTTAATTAAATTGATATCTATTTAAATGATAACATTATTTAAAGGGGTTCTAATTTAAATGTTAATCAAACCATAGTGATTTTGATTTAAAACATTACATTAAAATAAATATTGTTTAGGGATGATAATAAATCTAGTGAATTTATATTCAATATAATGACCAAATACATTTTCAATGAACTTTCATGGGGTTTTAAACATCCACTAAAAATATTAGGTCACCCTGAATAATATTTTTCCAAAAGTTTTTTTATAAGTGAAATAGTCCCTAAATCATATTATGTTTCAGGAACCTTGATTTTATATATCTTTACTCGTTATATGATTTTTTGAAGTATCATTATATATTTTTAACAAAACATTAGTATACTTTTATAATACTTTAATGTATTTAAAAATATATAGAATGTTTTATGTTTTATTAATGTGTCGTTATCTTCAAAATGTGATAAACTTCTCTTATGAATGTTTTCAAGTGAATATGTCATTTTACAGCCTTTTTCATATTATATAATTTGTTCTAATCATATTTCATGTATTATAAAAAATTTATATTTTGAAATTATTTTATAAAATATATATTTTATAATTATTAATATTTTGTAAATATTTATTATTTTAAATCGGATTTTTTAAAAATATGTGAAAAGTGTCATTATTCTCTGGAAATTCCCTTCAATATATAGTTTTCCTAATAATGGACATTATTCAATTTATTCCATTCACATTTTTCATCAATATGGGTAATTAAATGTTATTTTATCATCGGGAAATGATACATCTCTACTTTTACATTCATATTAATTAAATATTTATAAAAATAATCTATATTTATTATATTCACATTGTAAATGCCATATTTTTATTTCATTGATTGATGGGTTTTCACCTAGGATCCATTCATCGATTAATTAAAAAATTAATATTCTCACGTATATACCCTAAAACTATATACTCTAAATACTATGTTATTTATTTTCTACAATTATTTATTTTCTAATTAAAAAGAAAATTTTTGGTATTAGATATTCATTTATTTTTCATGGATTTATCATGTTAAAAATATTAATAGAATTATTAATGATTTCATTATGTAAATCATATTAAAAATGATATGAAACCCATTTTCCATCACAGATTTAATTAGTATCAGGTAAAGTATATCTATTATGTTTATATATTTTCATTAGGACATCCATATGAAACATTATGTATTAGAAGTATTATGAAACCCACATTATTTTCACTGTGTCTTTATACTTTGATATGTGAACGATTTTCTTGTGGACCATGTATATGTGGATGAATTATGGGTGAGGTCCCATATATCCCTATAATTAATTCATTGAATTTTTACATCTCATGATATTATTATTCTGTAATACATTTTAGTTTCTTGTAATCATGGGAACAATTGCAGAGACTCGTTAATGTAATGTTTCCGTATTCAAATTTTTGTACCATATATGAATATTTTCATAGTTTTATGATGATTCTATATAATATTTTATTCTTTCATGGGTCAAATTTATTGAATCTTTCATTTAATTCATGTCTAATATTATTCCATAAATTATTTCGAAATTATTTAGATTTTCAATGTTAGGAATTAATTTTTATCTATATTTTTGTTATGATAATATTATCATATGATGTTCATATATGATATCAGGTAACTATCACTTATATCTACTCTCATTATGTATTTGATGTCACCGCCTATTTAGGTTTCAATTTCCCCAAGTTATTCATGAATATAATATTTTTGATCTTTCATGATGGTTATATGATATGGAGAACATGAGGGAGATAATGGAGACCTGATATGAATTAATTAGTCGATAATTTTTGGATATAAAATTATAGATTTGGAAAATTATATAAATTTTTTCATTATTTTTTACTAATTCTATAAAAATATAAAAAAGGTTATGGAATGTAATTGAATTAAAATAGTTTAATTATTCTTAGGGGATGCGACATTCACTACTACTAGCTACTATAGTTGGTATTAGATAATTGTTTAGAAAACATTGGAGACTAATATAATATTTGTGGAGGATAAAATGGTAATTAGAAATTTCAACAAAAATTTAGATTATGTGGTTGGTTATAATTGAAATTGTATAAAGGAACATTTTTTTTGTTTGTATTATATTATAGGGGTTGGGGTAAGATATATTTAATGAAAACCCTAGGGATATGTCATCAGTATATTTATTTTTAATGTATAACATAATGAAATTTTTGATTTGTATAGATTGGGTAGTTTCTCTAGAAATAAATTCCATATTTAGATATTTAATTTGAATATTGATTCTATATAAAGTATACATAGTTCTAATTACCATAACTGAATGATATTAATAATTTAATCCATCCCCAATTAGAAAATGAAATATATGTCTAACTTTACAATGTTTGACACTCCCAGGGGATGTTCTTGGGAATATCGCATTAATTTTATGAACCATTATAATTTAATTATTCCCCAATTACATTAAGGTACTATTCTAACGAGTATAATAAAACAAAATATACTGTAATTTAATTTAAAATAAATGTTTAAAACAATTAATTAGAGAATATTTTAGTGATGACACGTAGTATTTATTTTTCATGATAATATCATCATTTACTCAGATTATATTAAAAATCATATTAGATTTTATTACATAGTTGATAAAAGATCCCAGTAATGAAGCTAGAGAAGGTATGTTTAATGAAACCACAATATAATATAATAAAATAATTTGGAATAAAAAAATGTTAAGAATTGCTGTGAATTCTAATTACGAAGTACATGATGAATTTCTTAACGATACCAGCAAAGTGAATTTCCTATCAATGTAAAACAATATTTTTATATTATTTGGTATTATAATTATTGAATGATATTTATCATTGATATTAAGTTATACTCCTAATATTATGAAAAATATGTGAAATATGAAATGATAGTTCTAAAATAATTTTAATTTATTAGTTTTTAATATTATATTAAATGGTGTCAATAATATTGAAATTTCTGTTTAACAAATGGAATATTTCATAGATAATTGTTGGAGAAAACACTATTAATCTATGGAAAAAAATTATTATTAATATACGCATTAAATTTCCATAATAATCGAAAGAATTATTTTTAGAAAAGTGATTTAGATATTATTGATACCCTTACAATTTTTAATTGAATTAATGAAAAGGGGATCAATTCTATACATTCAAGTATTTTTATAAATTTTTTGGACTGCAAAATATAATTATTAGATTTTTAATTAATGAACTTGTGGTTATTTCGTTTTGGGGTCAAAGTTAGAGTTAATATTTGGAGGAATATATTTTCTTGTAGTGGTTTAATGTATCAGATATACAAATGGTTTTGGGATATTTATTTAATATAAAATATAATATTATAGTATAAACATATTGGTGTATATGATTATATTGAATGATAATGTTAATTTAGTAATGTAGTAAAAAATGATATTGTAAGGAGTTGAATAAATATGGTTTCTATGAATTTGGAAGAAGGGGTGTGACAATGTGTTGTTTTATGTTTTGTATTTTTTTATTTCATGAAATCAATTCACTTTGTATGTCTGGTTGTTCATATGGAGCAGTACCAATATTAGAATATCAGACATTATGTTTTCATAAAACTCCATCAAATATAGATTTATGTTCTAATGTTGTATTCATGGTCTAAATTTTTTTAATTATATTTTTTATGGAATGAAGTTTCGGGAATAGAGTGAAAACATGTTATGGATTCAGATTTTATCTTGAGATGTTTGAAAAAAAATCTAATGTTCATATGATGTGAACAACGTTTCAAATATCATAATATAAAGACAAACTTACTATAAAAGTCATGTGAATGAAATGGGGAGAGAATGTGAAAAACATTATAAGATACTATAATGATCTCAATGATCAAAATATCACAAGGATTTCATGATAGAAGTATGAGTTTTTGGAATAAAATAAATTTTCTCTTTTCTATGGTTTCTAAAAATTTGACGTCTTCCACACATCGATCGAAAATTTGAGATGTATTGGATGTAGAAGTAATTTGGTGTCCAAGAGTTTCAATTTTATGAATTTAGATCTACTGAAATATATTGATTAAATGATTCAATGTATGGTATTATTCATCGAATGAATCATCAGTTTCTAAGTTTCATGATGGAATAATTTAATGTGGAAACTGATATATCAGACAATATTCATCCCCGATAAGGAATTAGATTCATATTTCAGTCAAAATATCCATGTTATTTAGTACAATATAGAGTAGTTATGTATGAATAGGTAGATAATTAGTTGATTATTTTTTTCATTTGAGTTGTTGGCACTGATGAATCAAAATAGTTTTAGATTTCGATCAATCTGATGATGTAAAATAATATAGTCATCCATTTTCATGTGATATAATGAATCAATGTGAGGTCTCAAAGTTGATTATTTTTAATTGTGTAACATTTTATCATACTGTCTTTGATGTCGATTCAATGGATGAGATAGAGTTTCTAGACCATCAAATGCATACTGACATCGATATGTAGTCATATTGTCGGTATTATTGGTTACAATTTCATAGGTCTGAGGACATTTTGAAAAAATATTGTTTTTCTTTAAATGGGGAAAATTTATAATGTTTCAATTGGATTGTTTTGATGGGTTATGAATTCTATAGACGTTTTAATAGTATTTATGAAATAATTGATGCAATTGGATTAGAGCATCAGAATGATAAGACTTCTATTTTACATTCTTCAAATGTTTAAATAAAACATGAATAAAAACCATTTCCAGATTGATTAATTAATTATATGATGATTGAAGGAAGAGTTTATGATAAGATCCAATAAGGTTTTAGAATAATCAAAAAGATTTGTGAAGTATAATAAAATGGTAAAATGATGTTTTAATTTTCAGTTTAATTCAAAATTTTCAATTTCAATTTGTAGGAAAACATTTTCATGTTTCTAACCATTTCACTATTTAGGATCCTGTAAAATTAGGTAAATGTATAATGTTATCAAAAAATATTTCCATACCAGTGAAGGTGAGGGTGATTGAGTTTTTTTAAAATAAATTACTAGAGTAAGGTTATCAAAAAAGATCATGGGAAATGTTTTTATGACAGAAGAAGTGTTCTAAAAATGATTTTGTTAGTGTTTTTAGGAACTGACCAAGAAATTATTCTGATACATTTTAGAAATTGTAGAAAAAAAATTAAAAGTTTTCATAATAACTAGGAATACATGTTTCGGGATTGATGTATCATATTGAGTTTTATTGTTGAGTCTAGAAATGTTTTCCCAACCATCTATTATGATTGAATTTGAGGGTTTGTCTTCTGATGAAATAAATAAATGGAAGTTGTTGAAGCATGATATTTATATGTTCTAAACCAACGAGAGATGGTTTATAATCCTGATAAAAAACATCATTGCAACATTAAGGATTGAATAATATCATGAACTACTTTATTGGTCATAGTGATACACCTGTGTTTGGATATTTCATATTTGTTAAATCAACAAAAGGATAGTTTTCTAGTGTATTGTGTGGTAATAGATTATATACAAACCAATACATGTATTAATTACTCCCTTTGAGTAGTGTCCCTTATATAGAATTGTGTTTATTTTATTTGTGATTTTTTATTTTTCATAAAATTTATATATATTTAATAGGACGAGAATGTTTTTATACCAGAAATAGGATATAAAAAATATTATATGAAAAATTTATCCCCACCCCCACTCAATGATTACATTGATATTAGTTTGGCCTTTTCAATTGGTTAGGTTTGAATTTTCATTCATTAACTATTTTTTATGTTTTTGAATTGATGTTGTTATGTAAAATTTGAATAGTTTGAATAGTAATAATTTTACAATATTCTATGAGATGAACTATTATATTAGGTATGGTAGGATATTGTTTCATATTTTTTAACATGAGTATGATGATTTTTAATATTTTATTGATGGATTTACTCTTACTATTTTAAATTTTCCTCTTACTATAGAGGATAAGAAAATTTTTGAGAATGACGTAAGGGTTAATATTTCATTAACCTCAAAACTTTTTTAATTTGAATTCTGTTGAGTTAATAGAGTTGTAATAGATAAATGTATCTGGTAATATTTTAAATATATCTACGAATGCAATAAAAAGGTTAATAAATTCATGTTAAAAATCATGAGGCTAATGTTTGAATATCTCATAATGTTTGAGTATAAATATATTAGTTAATTATTTACAATGAAGAATGATATTATTGGTTCTACAGTATGTCATAGTGATAAGCCAAGAGATTCAACTTTTTTTAAATGATGTTATTAATTATTCCTAAAATGATTGAGTATAATATTTTATCTTTGGAAGATAGAGATCATAAAACCGCATTTTTAGAGGACCATTATATCCCACTCAATACATTAGATATGGTAATAGAAAAATTCTTGAATGTCAAAGACACATGTGATCGGTAAACATAATTTAATTTTAATAATAATGGGCATTCTATGAATTTTCTCAGAGATGAAGGTGTTAGTAAATATGTAACTAATGGTGAGGTTATTAAAATAAATTATGATTTCTCATCCTTATATTCAAAAAATTGTAAAGTAGTTACAATTAATTAAGGGTAATTATACATCTAATTTTGTTTGAATATGGAGTTATTGTGAAAATAGATTAATATTTCTCTAAAAATGTGGATGAATTAGATGCTGATGATGAGAATAGAAGATAAAAAATATCATGAAAGAAACAAGTAACAAAATAAAAAACCTCTTCTATGGGAATTGAAAAGAAGTTATCCAAATCCAAATGTATATGATTATTTTCTAATGGTTTTTAAGATGATGATACTGAAGATTATGTTGAATGATTCAATTAATATGATGTAGACAAAAAATTAAAAAGGATTTAATTTGTGAATTTTTTGGGATTAGTGAAATTAGTTTCTCTAAAGAAGGATAGAGTCAGTGATAATTATATATGAAATAATAGGTGGAATAATGTATAAGAATGATAGTAAGAAATGAATGTGAAATAAAGAATATAAAAAATGAATTTTATATATAAAAAAGTAGAAATATTTCATTGAAGAGAAATCTATACTGCCTGAATAGATTAATTTCTTAAAGAAATAAAATTAAAGAGAAAATAATCAAAATGAACCCCATTTAGTGAAGATAAAACCGAGGAAATAAGAGTTATAACTAATTGAAAATATTTATTAAAATTTTAATAGGGAGTTACAACATTCAATGGCACTATTTTTGATGTTGGGGAATATTTTGGAATGTGTGAACAAGAGAAATAACAAAAACAAATTATCATCAAATTCTGAAAAATATTTTGAAGATTTTTTGAGAATAAAAAAGGTGAGAAAATAATATATATTGTAAAAAAAATTGATGAAAATATAGAAACATCAAAAAAAAATGAATTATGAAATAATTTATTATAACTTATGATTCCATTGGATTTGGAACAAAATATAAATTAGTGAATAAGATTCATGGTTATAACATAATTTTTGGAACTCAAAAACAGTTCTAATGTGGATGGTAAGAATGTTGTAGAAAACATGTTTATGACCCTAGAGAGTTTGTCAGTTACATATGAAAATATTATTTCAATTCATACTCCATGTATTATGGTGGATTTTGGACATAAAAAAATACTTTGTCATTAAATCAATAATACTAAACATATCGACTTAGTTATATGATTAAAATTTTAAGTGGAGGGGGGGATGGGGTCAATCATCTAAAAGAAATAATTTTTCGAAATTGGTTTCGAAATATGGAAATAAATTCCAACCAATTGAAACTATTTTGGAACGATTAATGGACCATGAGAATCTTTCTAATGGATGTCTCATTTTTTTATTAGGACAACACTATGATTATAAAATATTTGAATAGCATGATGTAAAGAAAGATAATTGAAAAAAATATCTAATTTTAGAAATTGTTCACAAACATAAAAAAGGAGAAAGAACCAGCATTTCAGATATTGGGTGCTCCCCAAATATCACATGATATTTAAAGCTACTGAAAAATGAGACATATTTTTAATAGGAAATATAGTCATTTGGAAATTATGGTTCACTCTAAATAAATTGTGTTGGATCAACTATTATTGGGGAATAAAAGTTAAAATCCACGAGGGCCTTGTTTTTTGAGATTATGAAACCCAAAATTTTGTGTGTTTCAAAACATTGTGATATGGGTAAATAAAGTAGTTTTCAGAATAAAATGTTATATTTTGAAATTAGTTTTTGATGGAAAAGTTTCTATAAGATTCCATTGTACAAAGAATAATTTTTTCATGTTATAGATGTTTTGACATCAGTTAATCTATGTGTGATGGATGAAAAGAAGTTGTAGTATAATATTTTTGAGGAATATGTCTTAGAGAAAGATGATAAATATATTAATGTTATATAGTGTGTTTGATATTCATTATATGATAAACAAATATGATATTTGTGTTGTTAAATTCTACAGAAATTTATTATTACAATCTATGTGCATAATAACGTTGAAATTAATTCAAATTATACCCTAGAACTAATTCACTCAAATATATTTCAGCCACATAGTAACTGATAATCTATTGAAGAGAAGTAATTATTTTATTTTGTGGATGATTTTATTTTTACTACTTATTTTTTTTAACATAAATCATATGACATGAATATGATTAAGAGGTTAATAATAAAATCATAAAAGGTTTGTGGATATTATGTGAAGAATTAATAAAACAGATAATTGTGGCCATTACTAGATTGAATAATTCACAATATTTCTTAAGAACTTGAAATTCATCATTAGTTTAGTGAAAACTAAATAGAATAGTAGAATGGTGTTTCTGAAAGGGATAATATTCGTATAGTGTCTATAGGAAACACAATGCTAATTTAACATGGTATATATAACTACTTATGGTGGAAGGTGATGAGTGTAATGATTTATATTCATAATTAACATTTCTATAGACTGTGTTCTAATATGACTCCTTATGGAATGTTCTAAAATTATTTTCTTTATTTGCAGATCTTATGGGCTTTTAGGAGTCCCTGTATCATAAATACAATGGTGGATATCATATAAAGTTTTCTCAAAAATTTGATGTTGGTAGATTTTTTTTCAATATTATAGATGGTAGAGGATATAGATGTTTCCAAAATAAAAGAAAATATATTTGAATTTATTGGTGTTAATGTTATTGTAAAATAAAATGGTGAAGTCTCACATACATTTTCTTAAAAATAATATGAAGAAGTTAAAGGAGTTATTGTTGAGAAATGTGAAATGAATTATAACAATGGTGATGTCAAACAGAAGGATGAATTAGAATAATATATTTCTAATGATGGGGAAGAAATTCATATTTCTCAACCCAGGATTAGGAAAATATAGAATTTTCAAAGATTCATTTGTTATCAGCAATAAAAATTTCAAACAAGAATAACTTCAATGTTTTTTTCAAAAAAATATTTTTATACAAAATTTGAGCCAAAATATTTTATTCAATGTATATAGAATCGATATTGGATTCATGTTATGAATGAAGAGTTGGACAAGATTGAGAAGAATAATACTTGGAACTTTTACTTAAACTAAATGATAATCAATTTATTGGTAGAATGTGTTGGTTCGGAAAAATGTTGTATGAATATGGAAGAATGATAAGAAAAACCAATTTTTTTTTACAATTTATACTCACAAACTGAAGAATTGATATTGATGAGTCTATTTCATCAGTATAATGGATATAAACAATTTGGATGTTTCTTAAAATTGGTGAACAATATTATTATAAAATTTATCACATGGATGTGAAATAAATATTTCTATTTTTAAAACTTGATAATGATGATTATGTTGAAAATGATGTGTCTTTATAATTGGAAGGAATGAATGTTATTTTTCATGATAAAAATTTCTTCATATAGGATAGGGAAATCTTTGATATATTTGTGTTCTAAATTTTATTTCTTAACTCGGGAAGTTGAATATCAATAAGGGATGCGTATATAGTAGTATCTATATCAAATTTAATCCATAGATATCATTTATTATTTATTTTTTTGTTGATCATATTATCCTTGGAAAAAATTATGAAAGAACTCTTGTAATTTATTCTTAACATATGAACAATTTTTTTGAAATATACATTCTTGGATAAATTTAATATATTCATGGCCTAAAAAAGACGTAAAAGATGCAATAATTTTTTCATATCTAAAGACAAGTATGCTAAGGAATATCTTAAATAAGTTTATCACAGGGTATTCAAAACCTATTTCATCACTAATTTATATGGGGACAAAATATTATAAATATGGATAAATAGAGGATGTGTATCCAAAAGTGGTTTGAAAGATGGTTACATGTATTTTATACCTAACTATTTCATTACCATATATTTTATATGTTGTTAACTTATGTGAAATTTCGTAATGTTATCCATAGGGATAACCTCACATGGATAGAAAATGAATATTTAGTTATATAATAGACACAACATATTTCTTTTACAAAATATGAAAATTCAAGAAGAAATAATTTTTTTGTTACACAGATTTGGAATTGGTAGTCATTTTTCATGATATAAGATGTACATATTAAAGATTTTTCTTTCTTAGTTAATATTCTAAATGTTCCCTTACTAAAAATAAGGATTCTAAATGTTTTATTATAAGTTATGACCTGTCCTCAGGGCCCGTGCTCTGTCTACCCCATGCCCGCCTTCCATTGTCCAGGGGATGGAGACTAGAACCAAAGGTGTAAATCCCTAAGATGGGAAGGAATTGCGTTTATAAAAGTAAACAAATAGAACAGAGTGCGCAGCATGATGTAAAAACTAAGTAAAATTGAAAACAAAAGAGTGTTCTGGAATGTAAATGGGCCAATATACAAACCCAACTCAACAACAAGTACACGTAACAAGGGACAAATAGGTGAATGTAAAGAGTATCTCCTGGATCATCCTCCGGGGATTCTTACCTGATGGCTAGGTACAGATGGCTACCTCCGCACTCATGTATGTCAGTCTCCCCCATGTACCGGCTCATCGCAAGGTCGACCTCCATGTTCCGTCCTGTTGTGTCGATCTTGGCCTCTATCACAGATTCCTGTTGTTTGCATCCAACACAATGAGTGTGGACGTAGCTTGTGCAGGGGTGAGTATAATGATACTCAGTAAGGACACCGAGACCCGAAAGGTCTCAAAATATCCACTAAGGATAAATAAAAGAAGAATATATAATCATGAATTATCAACCAATCCTACTTAGGTATATTCCCATACATATACCTCAGTTAACAATCTCAGTCCGGTTCCAACTCTCGAGCCAAAGCACAAACCAATTCCACAAAGGAAGAGAAATCATCACCACGATTATAATGGTTGAAAGACATGACTCAACTCACATAGGTATAGATCTTTTATAGTGAGATTTAAATGATCAGATGTATCCACTGGATCATCTAAGCTATCGGACCCACATAGGATACAGGATCGGCTAAGCCGTCAGACCGACACATGATATAGACCATCTATCTCATATAAGATGTTGGACCCACGTATGATACAGGACCAGCTGTCTCGTTTGAGCTATCAGACCCACACAGGATACATGCCATCTATTCTGTCAGACCCACACAGGATACAGGAACAGACGTTAGAACTGTCGAACCCAAACCAGATTCTGGTACTGTAGTCGTCGTCGTCGAACCCACGGAGGATTCTGGTACTGTAGTCGTCGCAGTCACAGCCAGCTCTAGGGTTCCCGCACACGACATGCTTGATTCCGGGATGGTCTATTTCTTGAGAAAAGGGGTCAATACATCAAATATCATGAAGTCCAGAGTTGATGTATCCCGATGTTCCGTCTCATCAAAAGAAACTTAGCGTGATAGATGGCGTGTCAATCGGACACCCGGTCTTAGAGTTATTGACTTTTCTATTCTAGGGGCCCGGTTGGATTTATGCTCAATCCAACCCTGGCCATTTTTAAAATTCGTCCAAAAATCCCTTATAGTATCAACAAAGGATCACCTAGTCGAAAGGGTCCCAATGCCATAGATGGCGTGTCGTTTGGACGCGCGGTCTAGATGTTATTCACGTTTAAGTGAAACGGGCCCGGCCCGTCAAGCCCAGTGGGATGGCGTGTCGGCCCGACCTGGTTCGGCGGGTCCGACCTGGCTGGGGGTCAGCCCGACACAACTTGGTGGGTCTGACCCTACTGGGGGGTCTGCCCGACCCGGTGGGGTGCGGCCCACCAGTGGACCCGGGCCACGGAGCGGGCCGGTGCAATTCGCCCGGTGGCACTGAGCGGTGCCACCTCTGCCTGCCCGGACGACCGATGACGACTGGTTTTTTCCGGCCCGAGCAGCCTGCACAGCGGGCTGCAGTCTCTCCCATAATGTTCCATGGGTCTTCAGCCCAGCCAGTAGGTGGCTGGACGGTTCGCCGGCGAGCGGCACGCGGTTGCGGGCCGCAGTCTTTTCCGCAACGCGATGCCAAGCGGTGCTGCGGTCCTCCAGCCCAGTCGGCCTGTTCAGTCCATCATATCGGCCCACTGATGGGGGATGAGATTTTCTCCAGGCAGCCGAGTTGATGGCACCGGTCCTCCACCACCGCGGCCTGGCCTGGACACGGCCTTCGGTTGCCACCGCATTCGGTTTCTGCCGCCTCATGGACATGGCCTCCTTCCTCCGGCGCGGTGCGACGACACTGCGCCATCTCGTCTCCACCTCCATTTTTAACACAATAAGAATCTTCAGAGGGTCTTTGTGCCGTGTTTGTTCAGCCCACGCCCTCCACATTAGGTTATATCAAAATTCAAAATATGAACCCAAACATTTATCGAAGAACAAGGTGTGATTTTTTGCATTTAAAATTATAAAAAAACCTCTACCTTGATTCGATGTTCGTTCTTTGACATCAGAATGCGTCCGAGGAGGAGGCATCGTTGTTGGCGACGTTCTCCACAGGAGGTGTCTTCTCCCTTGATGTGAAGGAATAGGAAGGAAGATGGGCATTCTTTTTGGCTGTCGCCTCATGTTCTTTCCCTGGTTAGGGAAGTGGAGGAGATGTTCTTCGTCAAAATGATATTGTTCCTCATGTTCTTCATGGGAATAAGGCTCTCCCTCTTCTCCTTAACTCTCCACAAAGTTTATGCCATCCAAATTAAGAAAATATCATTCCTCATTTTAATGTTTGAAAAGGTGAATTCAACAGAATTCAAACACTCCAAATAATTAATTAGGTTGATTCACATAATTAATTTCATTGAGTTGGAAAAAATTTCAAAGGTCTCAAATAATTAATAACATGGGTGTGTTGGCACATGAATGGGAAGTCCAAGAGTTTAAATGGGGTCAAGGGAGTTTAAAGGAAGTTGAGTTTGTGTGGGCCCCACTACATAATATCCTCCCATCGGAGCTTATGTGGGGGAGGGCCCCACCTCCAACCTCCCTTTGGTGGAATTAACCACCTTTTAAATAAAATTATTTAACAGATAATATTTTTTATTTATAAGAATCCTCGAAAATTATATTTTCTCTCTCGACCAAACGCAACTGCGGTAAATGTCCTATTAAGAGAATATCGGCGTTGTGAGTTCATCGATGTCCTCAGATTTGAATTCTATGCACCTGTTCAAAAGATATAAAAACTTTCATGAATGTTTACTGAACATACCTGAGAAAATCATTGGAAAATGATTATGAGAACACCGGGCCTCAGAATCAGGTGTCTTCAAAAACTGTGGACTCAGAAAATTCAAAGAATATAAGAAAAAAAACCCCTGAAATTTCTGGGTCTTTAAATTACCCCCACCTCAGGTCTTTACGTTCCCATAATGCTAGAACACACACTATAGAAACAAATGGGGGTGCCGAGCACACATCTGAGCCTCCATCTCCCATGTAATCTCTTAGAGGTTTCCGTGTTCCCAGAAAATGCATACCAGAGGAATCGACTATCCACGTAGGACCTGCTCTTATCGATCCTAAATCTCCACTAGAATATCTGCGAAAGTCCCCCGTCATCGATGTCCATCTACTCGTGGTCGATGATGTGGGACTGGTCGTGCACATGTCTCATTAGATGTGATTCGTGGAAGATGTCGTGCACCCGATGCAACTGAGGTGGAATGGAAAGGCGGTAAGCCACCTTGCCTACTCTGCTGAGGACCTGGAACGGCCTGATAAATCGCGGAGATAACATACCGTCTTGGCCAAATCTCCATAGTCCTCTTTGAGATGAGACCCGTAAGAAGATGTGGTCACCATCCTCGAACTCTAGTGGTCTCCATTTTTTATCAGCATAGGACTTCTGTCTACTCTGGGCAGTCTTCATTCACTTCTGGATGATCTACACCATCTCCATCGTAGCATGAACCATCTCTGGTCCTACATGTGCTAACTACCCTGGGTCAGTCCAGTATAGAGGTGATCTTCATGGTCGGTCGTACAGTTCCTCATAAGGGGCCATCCCGATGGTGGAGTGGTAGCTATTGTTGTATGAAAACTCCACCAAGGATATGTGATCTTCCTAGCTGCGCCCAAAGTCTAGGACAAATGAACGGAGCATATCCTCGAGAGTCTGAATTGTCCTCTTAGTCTGGCCATCCGTCTGTGGATGGAAGGTGGTGCTCAAGAGAAGCTGTGTCGGAAAAGCATCATGTAACCCCTTTCATAGATGAGAATTGAAATGAGCTTCTTGATCAGAGATGATAGTCGATGGCACACAATGAAACCGTACGATCTCTTGAATGTAGAGGCGTCACATGCTTTCCAATGATCACTGCTCTCTAATCGGTAGGAAGTGGGTCGCCATGGTGATTCGGTCGACATTAACCTAGATAGAGTCATGTACTCTGGATGTACGTGGATGTCCGGTCACAAAATCCATGGATATCACATCCCACTTTCACTCTGGAACCTTTAATGACTGAACCAAGCCTGCAAGAACTTGGTGCTCCACCTTCACTTACTGACATGTGAGGCATTGAGAGACAAAATCTGCTACTGCTTTATTCATACCTATCCACCAGTGTTGTCATCTTAGTTCATGATAAATCTTCTCCACTCCTAGATGTACAGTAAGAGGGGAAGTGTGGAACTCCCTCAATACATCCTCCTGTAGTGCAACTGGAAGCATGGTCCATCATCTGAAGAGGATGATGTGCTCCCCACCTTCAGAAAATCCATCAGGTTCCTGCCCTGAGGATTTCTAAGCACGTCATACCTCACAGTCAATGTCCCCATGCTGTACATCACTGAATCGCTGAAGAAGTAGAGTGACTGTGAGAGACTGCAGAAAGGATGCTCCATCATTATCCACAAAGGATATCTGCAACACTTCCATGGGATTCGTTGCCTCTCCTAGCAGCTGAATGCTCGATCTCCTGCTGAGATCATCTACTAAGACGTTCCCCTTCCCATGAGTATAGACTATATCTAAGTCATTTTCCTAGAGGAACTTGAGCCACCGCCGCTGTCTCAGGTTGTGGTCCTTCTGCGAGAAGAAGTACCTGAGACTCTGGTGGCCAGAGTAGACTATAAAACACTCACCCATCAGATAATTCCACCACATATTTATGGTGAAGACCACTACTGCTAACTCCAGGTCATGGGTAGCGTAGTTCTTCTCATGTTGTATCAAATTCCATTAACCATACGCGATCACTACTTGCTCCTGCATTATGACACACCTGAGTCTCGTACCAGATGCATCACAGAAAACTGCGTACCCTACGCCCTCCTCTGGTAGACTCATGATGGGTGCACTAGTCAACCTCTGCCTCAGCTCCTCAAAGCTCTGATGGCATCTCTCTGACCACATGAATGGTTTCCCCTTCTTCATCATTACTGAAATAAATGCAACAAATCTAGAGAAGTCTGGAACAAATATCCGATAGTACCCAGCTAGTCCCAGGAATCTCTGCACCTTCGTCACACTCATGGGTGGATCCCAAGCAAGTACTGCATCGAACATCACTGGATCTGCTTTAACTCTAGCCTCTGAGATGACGTGTCCCAAGATGTGAACCTCTCTAATACAGAACTAGCACTTCGAGAGTTTACCATAAATCTGGTGCTCTCAAAGTGTATCCAGTACCACCCAAAAATGGTAGGCGTTCTCCTCCTCAATAATCGAGTAAATCAGTATGTCATCCAGGATGAATACAACAAATTGATAGAGGTAAGGCTGGAAGATCATGTTCATGAGACTGATGAAAACTACTGTTGTGTTGGTTACGCTGAAGGGCGTAACCAAGAACTCGTAGTGGCCATACCGACACCTGAAGGCCGTCTTCTACACATCCTCATCTCGATCTCAGAGCTAGTGATAGACTGACCCGATGTCTATCTTTGAGAACTATCATGCTCCTTTGAGCTGATGAAAGAGGTCGTCAATGCTTGGAAGTGGGTAGTTGTTCTTCATGGTCAACTGATTCAGGCGATGATAGTCAACACACAATCACAAGCTCTCATCCGCCTTCTTGGTGGACAAAATAGGTGATGCCTAGGGTGAAACACTGGGTCAGATAAATCCCTTCCCCTGCAAGTCCTCCAGCTATACCCACAGCTCACGAACCATGGTGGGAGCCATCCGATATGCTGGAGTAGATATCAGTGTCATCCCGGGGTACAGGTCAATGTAGAAATCTACCTCTCTATGAAGAGGTAGTCTTGGAATGTCATGAGAGAAAATATCCGCGTACTGATCCACAACAATAGGGAAACTCGGACTCTGCATATCAACCGCTTTGAAGCTGATACAAGCCAACTGATGTGTGATCGGCTGCCCCCTCCTTTGCGTTAGTCCATCCTCAACTACAAAGGCTCTGTTCTCACAGGTGAAGGTAAACCTACTCCCATCTGTGTAGATACACCACACTTTGCACCTAATACAGTCGATCTGAGCATGAACTGTGGATAACCAGTCCATACCCAAGATGACGTCGTAAGGCCTTGATGTCACTACAAGAAGATCCCAGCCGAAGAACTCGCCACTAGAGTAAGCTGAAACTTCCAGAACGAGTGTGTAATCGTCTAGTCTACTCCTATAGAAGTCTTTAACCATAACGATTGAGCTAATGGCTCCGTCAGAACCTCCGTGCTCCAAACAGGGGCAGCAGCAAAAAGAGAATGACCTGCACCTGTGTCTATAAGTACTGTAGCAAGGGATGAGTAGGCACAGATAGTACCTCAAATCATCTTAGGTGCACCGTGGTCATAGGTCTCTGCCGCCAGGAGCTGAGACCACCTCTGTCCACCAGCTCCCTGTGGTCGGGGTGGAGCTCCTAGTGGTGGTGGTCGTAGAGCCTAGAAACATCGTCCACCACCCGCTACTCGGCTAGATCCTCTCCCACGTCCTTCTTCTCCCGGCAGTGTAGAGACCCAAAGCCTGGCGTACATGGACATTACATTACTTTTTCGGAATACTTAGTACATAAAAAAACACACACACAAGTATTTTAATAGCTTAGTGTCTTTGGAAACTCGGAACGTAATATTCTAATCGTGGTGAAAGATCTTCAACATCTCCCATAAAAATCATACTTTTTTTACATAAAACCCTTCTTTATATCATGGGGAAAAGAAAACATAAAAGGGTGAGCTCAAAAGCTCAGTAAGGGTAAACAAAAGAAATATAAATATCATCGTATACACAAGCACATAACTTTTTGAAATCTTAACCTGCAAAAGAGATCATAATTTCATAACATGGGATAAATCATGGCAGTGAAATGTAATCACAATAATCATAACTTAAAACATGAAACTTTTTGGCATACACACATAATCACATAGAATCTTTTCTTGTTAGTCAAGACTCATTGCCCAGACTATCTTAGTGGACAAAGTCCCTTTCTGAACCGAGTCACCCTCGTTCCAGTCCTGTTTCACTGAACCGGTATAACCTACCGTTCCAGCCCTATCTATCTCATGAGATATAAAATATTTACCCAATTCATTGGAGGGAGATATAGGTCCCACCCATCTATTAATGAAACCATTCTTATGTATGCCACAAAAATCATAAATCATACATCATTACATAACCCATGTAATAAAAATGGGAATCTTAAACATCATGACATCATAAAACAATTCATATACGATAAAGGAATTCATAAAAATAATTCAATCACAACATAATCAAATCATTGTAATAATAGGGATAAAAACAGAACCCTTTATTATCTTAGATGGAAAATAATTTTGATAAAACACTTGAACTTCATTCTTGAGGAAAATATCCTTTCTACTTCAAAAACATTTTTCCTTTCTTAACATGTCATACAACTTTAAACTAAAAGAAGTTGATTAAAAATAAACTTGAAAACTTGTAAAGGAAGCTTCTTTGAAATAATTTTTTAAAAATCCATTCATGCTGTATAAGTTAAAAAAAACATTCTTCGTACTTTTGTCGGAAAAGTCAAAAATTACCTTGTACGAAAAACGACAAAAGATCCCTTTCATATATTTTACTAAAAACTCACCGAAGGGTAAAATCGGATTTAAACA
This sequence comes from Viscum album, assembly GCA_963277665.1. Lineage (NCBI taxonomy): Eukaryota > Viridiplantae > Streptophyta > Magnoliopsida > Santalales > Viscaceae > Viscum > Viscum album. Next base: position 1,331,394,944 of record OY728148.1, on the reverse strand, counting down.
ACTGTAGGTGGATGGAAATAATATTACATATTGAGGAAACATAGATGTGGATGATAAAATACACCCCAGTAAATACCAAAGTATAAACAATCTCGGATAAAAATGAGATTGTGATATTTCCCTTACCTTAGGTCCGACATGCTTTGTAAGTGTCCGAACCTCCTGTATAATGATTTAAATCATGTTATTGACTTATTACAGAATCATATTCATTGTTATTATATCATATATGGTCCACTTATGACATTATATTACCCGTTCTTTTGTAAATTCATGTTAAAGTAGCGTTTTGGGTAAAATCGTCTCATTTGTCGTTTGTGTTTTTAACTTGTAATTATTAATATGATTACTTGGATCATGATTAATTATATACAGAATGTAAAACATGATTTATATATAATATATATCCAGAATATATATATATATATATATATATATATAATATATCGATAAATGGAATGAAATACACCGTTCATGGAGACGGTAGTCCGTACGTACGCATGAACGCTGTTTTTGTTTCCTTATTGAAGTGAATGGAATTAAGTAGATGAAATATATATAAATTTACATAAATACAGTATCATTATTATGTCATATATTTCATTAGTACTTATTATATATACTTTATAATCATTCATGAATGGTTAATCATTGAGAATGAATCTCATCGCGTCGTGGAGACGATAGTCCGTACGTACGCACGAGCGATGATATCGTTCCCATGGTCGTGGAATTGTGTTGAAGTGTATGTATACTATTTCAGTATCAATATCACTTTATAATAATCATATATAGTTACTCATTACACCATTATACCCATCCTATTAAGGTGGTGGTGGAAAATAGATTACACCACGGCGTGGAGACGGTATTCCGTACGTACGCACGCGCGGTGATTTCATTTTTCCATAGGATGGATAGAAGGTGAATTAGGGTTGTTTCATATTTATAATAACATATCAGTATGTAAGTAATACTGATGTTATTACTTTGTCAGGAAAAAACTAAAGAAGAAGAAGTTGAGGAATAAAGAAATTGAAAAGATCGGTAATGGATATTACCTCTTCTTTGAAACGCCTCTTTGAATCCTCCAATTAGGGAACTAAGATTGGTCTTTGAAGAAGACCAGGACCTATAGGATTATTATAGGGAAGTGGAGAAGGGATTTTGGCAGGGGTTGGCCGAGCTTGAGTGCTCAAATTGGTGTGAGGAGGAGGGGGAGGAGGTGTCCTTTTATAAGGGAGGAGAGGGGCACCTTAGGAATATCTCAAAATATTATTTTATATTAAAGTCAAAATCAGTTTATAATGGTTCCAAAGGGTCTTATTTCGAAGCTAATGTGGGTATGGGTTGAAATCCTATCAACCAATAGGATTTAGACAAGTTTAGGTTATTATTTTATCCTTATCAATTAGATTTAACTCTAAGTTAAATAATTTAACTTTTACCGTGTCTTTTTGTTTTCTTACACTATATGGGTAATACACTTACTATAACATGCCAAACGAAACCCAAATTGTTTATTATTAATATATATATGTCCTTATCTAAGTCATTTGGCCGAACCATAGATTTTTAGGAATAAAATAACAATTAATAATATAATATTTGATTTAAAAACTATTTTGTGTCAATTTTGACACTATTTGATATATGATTTTTTTGAAAGTCATAACAGAATTATATGTTCGAACAAAGTTGATTAAATCAACACTAATATATCATAGTAACCTAGAAAATTAGTGGAATTCATAAAAAGTCTCAAATTCCATTTATTTTGGTGTTTATAACATCAATTATGTCAATATTTCATTAATAAGATAATTACTGCATCATCATTGTGTCATAAATAAATTAAATTATTTAATGTCTAAAAATTACAAATAATATACCATTATATAGGAAATCTTTTTAGATTTCTAATGAATATTTATAGTCGAATTTATCTTATGTATAACCCCATATTAAAAATTATTTACTTATTAAACTTTGATTTTAACTATTTTAACTATTCATTAAATAAAATAATATTAAATGTCATAATCTAATCCAAGTGGACCTAAATGGTCATATTATATTCATAAGGTTGTTTTTGGTCGAATTACACTTATCCAATTGAATTAGGACATGTGTTAGGGTAATAGTAATATCATATTTACCCTTAGTTACCCTATTTACTATTAACCGCGGTAAAAAAAAGTAAAAAGTTACTATTCACCAAAAAATTATTTTTATCTCATTGAACCAAATTTTACTTACTGATATCAACCATGTCTGTCGGATTTTCAAAATTCCATTCACAAAAGCGGTAAAATTATGTTTTATGCAAAATTCAGTTTTTAACCTACCACTTAGTGGTTTCACTATTAATGAAAAATTGAAGTTTTTCAGAAAAATATCAAAATTTCACCCTAAGCTGTAATTGATATTCCGAATTCAAAAATGATTTCTATTTTACAAAATTCCCAACATATAAGTTTCATTAATTAATTTTATAATTAATTTCCACTGTCACAAAAAATAGCGTGTTTTTAAGAGATAATAAATATCAAAAGATTGACACTTGTTTATAACTGGTTTAAATGTGAAATAAATCCAATGACCAACATTGTATTAAATTGTAAAAATATTTTCTAAATATACTTTAAAACCACTCAAATTAATAATTTATCAGTATTAATTATTTCGATTAAAAAAGTTGTTTTTAATTAAAATTTAGTAATTTTCACTATTCATCAGAATATGAAAGTTATCCGAAAAGTTCCAAAATTTCACCTTAGGCTAAATTCGATACTCCGAATCCATAAATGAAGTCCATTTTGAAAAATAAAATTTACAATATTTCAAAAAGTGGTTATTACTATTCATAACGGCTAGTTTTAATAATATCTTAATAGCATATCATTGTTTAGCGAAACTTGGTGTTGCGTACAACACACGCTATCGTGGAAGGTCGTGATTGCGTCTAATTCAAGCCAGGTCAAAGATGTGTGTTTTGAAAGCTCCTTTTGGTGTAGCGTATAACACACGACATTAATGAAATTAAAAAGAGTATTTTTCATAAAATCCCGGGGTGTTACATTCTACCCCCCTTAAAATGAATTTCTCCCTCGAAATTCATCGGGGTTATAAATGGTTTACTATTCGAAAGTTTCTTTAATCGAAACCCACATCGTAAAAAGGAATACCAAAACCAAACTTTAAAAACAAAAGTATGAAACGTAACGGTTACCCAAATAAAATAATCACTGGGTTTCCACATAGGTGAAAATATGGATATGGAAGAGAAATCTAACCATCATGTTCTGATGGAGAGTGGTAGAGAGCATGGCTATGGAAAATCTAGCAATCACAAATCCATAAATTTGTGACGATCTAAGGTACCATCTGATTAATCATATATAAGATCACTAGGACAACATTTTTGGTTTTCAAGATCATTTCCCTAAAGTTGATGAAATTGGAATTAGAAGAAATACTTTCGTGATTTTGGTATAGTCTCACTGTTTTTCGTTCTTTGGACAATTTCTACTTCATCTCTTAAAGAAATGAAGTTGAATTTTTCATTCGTGATGTGTTAGCAGATCATGTGATAGAATGATGGGTCATTCCATCTGTCTCAAAAGGTTAGAAAAGTTATCAAAAAAATACATAAGTCCATCTATAGTGAGATTAATGATATATGGTTCCTCAAATGAACTTATACTTCATATATCATACTGCTTAATATAATAAAACTAGTTTCTACTAAACAGGTACTTCCTGTAGGCCAGTGGTAGGCGATAAAGGCCAGTCGCACTTCGGTTGTGGGTTCGATTCCCACATCCTTGTCCGACGCGATGGGCTGTCGCCTGTCCTGCAGGTTGTCCTTTTTCTAAAACTACATTACTATAACATCCCATAAATAATATCGAAAATCTTCTATCCTTAAACAATACTAACTTATGTCCAACATAATGCATTCTAATCGTAAGGCTTATCCATAATACTGCAGTCCACTCTCATAATATAGTGAAAACGATTACCAGAGATTTAATACTGTCGTTGATCCCCATATATCATAAGATATGTCTTTTTGGTCACATTCCAAACATTCAAAGGCCTTAATCACGTATTCTCTTGAATACCCATTGAACCTTAGTGAAAACATGAATGCAGTTAATAGTTAACTCTTTCCACATACCAAAATCCAAAAATTCTATATACTCAAACCATGATATAACCTTCTCCTTATATCAGTCATGAGCTCATGAATACAATCAAATACCTCATTATCTTATTATTCTTTCATTATTCTCATATCATCTACTTTTCAAAAAATATCTGAATAACATTTCATGGTTACTAGTACCATTAATCATACACTTTAAAAACGTAGGAAAGACAATAGTGTAACAATCCTTAGATGTCTCTTTATTCCATAGTACCATGAGATTACTTATACAACATTACACTTGATAAACATGTAATCATTCCAATACCTTCTTAAACCATTGACTGTGCTTCAAAAATTCTTTCATCTCACATATCATTTGTAGTCTCTTCATCATCATCAACATAAATACTACCCATACGACCATACTGATTCTCTTCATGATACTTTACCTTAGGGCATTGGTTTGCATAATGCCCGTACATTCCACATTTAAAATATTTAACCATTGTTGATGTTGTAGCAATACCATTATCCTCATCCCTGGTGTTAACTGAACCTTTTCCATTGCACTTACTAGCTTTGTGTCCTTCTTTTCCACACCCAAAGCATCTCCCAGTTCCTTTGAAACATTCTCCTTGATGCCTCTTCCGACATGATTTACATAGGGGAAATTGAACTTTCTTTCCTCTATGATCATCATGAAACTCCATCTTTCTCTTATTAGACGAGTCAGGAAACTTACCAAATTTTACTTTATTGATCATATTATGAGATTGCTGATTCGGAATAATAATGATGTTTGGACTTCCAAATCCCATTTCATTATGAAGAATATCATTCCATTGTCCATCATATTCTCCATTATCGTGAATCATCTTGTTTCCAGCCATTTTCTAAAACCAAAAAAGAATAGTGTGAGAGGCAAAAATCATGCTAGGGGAAAAAAACATAATAAAGGGGGAGTACCTTCAATATCTAACATCCTAGGTTTAATTCTATGATCGTTAGCATAATTATAGTACTATAACCTATACGTATACTTAACCTTAGGGACATCCCTTGACATACCTTAGAAATATCTCTAGGGATCTCACTAACATTTTCGCATCCTAGTTTCCAAAGGTTGACTAAAACTTTCCTCTGATACCAACTGTAGAGACCCAAATCCTGAAGTACATGGACATTACATTACTTTTGCGGAATACTTAGTACATAAAAAAAACACACACACAAGGATCATAATAGTTTAGTGTCTTTGGAAACTCGGAACGTAATCTTCTAATCGTGGTGAAAGATCTTCAACATCTCCCATAAAAATCTTCCTTTTTTTACATAAAACCTTTCTTTATATCCTGGGGAAAAGAAAACATAAAAGGGTGAGCTAAAATGCTCAGTAAGGGTAAACAAAAAAAATATAAATCTCATCGTATACACAAGCACATAACTTTTGGAAATCTTAACCTGCAAAAGAGATCATAATTTCATAACATGGGATAAATCATGGCAGTGAAATGTAATCACAATAATCATAACTTAAAACATGAAACTTTGTGGCATACACACATAATCACAGATAATCTTTTCTTGTTAGTCAAGACTGATTGCCAAGACTATCTTAGTGGACAAAGTCCCTTTCTAAACCGAGTCACCCTCGTTCCAGTCCTGTTTCACTGAACCGGTATAACCTACCGTTCCAGCCCTGTCTATCTCATTAGATATAAAATCTTTACCCAATGCATTGGAGGGAGATATAGGTCCCACCCATCTCTTAATGAAACCATTCTTATGTATGCCACAAAAATCATAAATCATACATCATTACATAACCCATGTAATAAAAATGGGAATCTTAAACATCATGACATCATAAAACAATTCATATACGATAAAGGAATTCATAAAAATAATTCCATCAAAACATAATAAAATCAATGTAATAATAGGGATAAAAACAGAACCTTTTATTGTCTTAGATGGAAAATAATTTTGATAAAACACTTGAACTTCATTCTTGAGGAAAATATCCTTTCTACTTCAAAAACATTTTTCCTTTCTTAACATGTCATACAACTATAAACTAAAATAAGTTGATTAAAAATAAACTTGAAAACTTGTAAAGGAAGCTTCTTTGAAATAATGTTTTAAAAATCCATTCATTCCGTATAAGTTAAAAAAAACATTCTTCGTACTTTTGTCAGAAAAGTCAAAAATTACCTCGTACAAAAAACAACAAAAGATTCCTTTCATATATTTTACTAAAAAGTCACCAAAAGGTAAAATAGGATTTAAAAAACTGTAGGTGGATGGAAATAATATTAAATATTGAGGAAACATATATGTTGATGATAAAATACACCCCAGTAAATACCAAAGTATAAATAATCTCGGATAAAAATGAGATTGTGATATTTCCCTTACCTTAGGTCCGACTTGCTTTGTAAGTGTCCGAACCTCCTGTATAATGATTTAAATCATGTTATCGACTTATTCCAGAATCATATTCATTGTTATTATATCATATATGGTCCACTTATGACATTATATTACCCGCTCTTTTGTAAATTCATGTTAAAGTAGCATTTTGGTTAAAATCGTCTCATTTGTCGTTCGTGTTTTTAACTTGTAATTATTAATATGATTACTTGGATCATGATTACTTATATCCAGAATTTAAAACATGATTTATATATAATATATATCCATAATATGTATATATATATAATATATCGATAAATGGAATGAAATACACCGTTCATGGAGACGGTAGTCCGTACGTACGCATGAACGCTGTTTTCGTTTCCTTATTGAAGTGAATGGAATTAAGTAGATGACTTACATATAAATTTAAATAAATACAGTATCATTATTATGTCATATATTTCATTAGTACTTATTATATATACTTTATAATCATTCATGAATGGTTAATCATTGAGAATGAATCTCATCGCGTCGTGGAGACGGTAGTCCGTACGTACGCACGAGCGATGATATCGTTCCCATGGTCGTGGAATTATGTTGAAGTGGATGTAGACTATTTCAGTATCAATATCACATTATAATAATCATATATAGTCACTCATTACACCATTATACCCATCCTATTAAGGTGGTGGTGGAAAATAGATTACACCACGGCGTGGAGACGGTATTCCGTACGTACGCACGCGCGGTGATTTCATTTTTCCGTAGGATGGATAGAAGGTGAATTAGGGTTGTTTCATATTTATAATAACATATCAGTATGTAAGTAATACTGATGTTCTTACTTTGTCATGAAACAACTAAAGAAAAAGAAGTTCAAGGAAAAAGAAATTGAAAAGATCGGTAATGGATATTACCTCTTCTTTGAAACGCCTCATTGAACCCTCCACTTAGGGAACTAATATTGGTCATTGAAGAAGACCAGGACCTCTAGGATTATTCTAGGGAATTGGAGAAGGGATTTTGGCAGGGGTTGGCCGAGCTTGAGTGCTCAAATTGGTGTGAGGAGGAGGGGGGGGGGGAGGTGTCCTTTTATAAGGGAGGAGAGGGGCACCTTAGGAATATCTCAAAATATTATTTTATATTAAAGTCAAAATCGGTTTATAATGGTTCCAAAGGGTCTTATTTTGAAGCTAAAGAGGGGATGGGTCGAAATCCTATCAACCAATAGGATTTAGACAAGTTTAGATTATTATTTTAACCTTATCAATTAGATTTAACTCTAAGTTAAATAATTTAACTTTTACCGTGTCTTTTTGTTTTCTTACACTATATGGTTAATACACATACTATAACTTGCCAAACGAACCCCAAATTGTTTATTATTAATATATATATCCTTATCTATGTCATTTGGCCGAACATTAGATTTTTAGGAATAAAATAACAATTAATAATATAATATTTGATTTAAAAACTCTTTTGTGTCAATTTTGACACTATTTGATATATGATTTTTGTGAAAGTCATAACAGAATTATATGTTCAAACCAAGTTTATTAAATCAACAATAATATATAATAGTAACCTAGAAAATTAGTGTAATTCATAAAAAGTCTCAAATTCCATTTATTTTGGTGTTTATAACATCAATTATGTCAATATTTCGTTAATAAGATAATTACTGCATCATCATTGTGTCATAAATAAATTAAATTATTTAATGTCTAAAAATTACAAATAAAATACCATTATATAGGAAAGATTTTTATCTTTCTAATGAATATTTATAGTCAAATATATCTTATGTATAACCCCATATTAAAAATGATTTACTTATTAAACTTTGATTTTAACTATTTTAACTATTCATTAAATAAAATAATATTAAATGTCATAATCTAATCCAAGTGGACCTAAATGGTAATATTATATTCATAAGGTTGTTTTTGGTCGAATTAAACTTATCCAATAGAATTAGGACATGTGTTAGGGTAATAGTAATATCATATTTACCCTTAATTACCCTATTTACTATTAACCGCGGTAAAAAAAAGTAAAAAGTTATTATTCACCAAAAAATTATTTTTATCTCATTGAACCACATTTTAATTACTGATATCAACCGTGTTTGTCGGATTTTCCTAATTCTATTCACAAAAGCGGTAAAATTAAGTTTTATGCAAAATTCAGTTTTTAACCTACCACTTAGTGGTTTCACTATTCATCAAAAATTGAAGTTTTTCAGAAAAATGCCAAAATATCACCCTAAGATATAATTGATATTCCGAATTCAAAAAGGATTTATATTTTAAAAAATTCCCAACATATAAGTTGCATTAATTAATTTTATAATTAATTTCCGCTGTCACAATAAATAGCGTGTTTTTAAGAGATAATAACTATCAAAAGATTGACACTTGTTTATAACTGGTTTAAATGTGAAATTACATCCAATGACCAACATTGTATTAAATTGTAAAAATATATTCTAAATATACTTTAAAACCACTCAAATTAATAATTTATCACTATTAATTATTTTGATTAAAAAAGTTGTTTTTAATTAAAATTTAGTAATTTTCACTATTCATCAGAATATGAAAGTTATCCGAAAAGTACCAAAATTTCACCTTAGGCTAAATTCGATACTCCAAATCCATAAATGAAGTCCATTTTGAAAAATAAAATTTACAAAATTTCAAAAAGTGGTTATTACTATTCATAACGGCTAGTTTTAATAATATCTTAATAGCATATCGTTGTTTAGCGAAACTTGGTGTTGCGTACAACACACACTATCGTGGAAGGTCGCGATTGCATCTAATTCAAGCCAGGTCAGAGATGTGTGTTGTGAAAGCTCCTTTTGGTGTAGCGTATAACACACGACATTAATGAAATTAAAAAGAGTATTTTTCATAAAATCTCGGGGTGTTTCAGGAAGACCACCACGGTCGAACCTCTACCTCTGCCTGAGAGGTCCCTCTACTTTTTTATGCTCAAATTCATGGCGGGTGGGGCAGTCACGCGCCATGTGGCCTTGCCCGCCACATGCATAGCACTTCCTACTCCTGGTATAGCTGACTCTATCTCATGTGTCCCGCATAACCGAACCTGTATCCTGGGATCGTCCACCTTATGGACTGGTCCTCTTGGTCCTCTGCGACATCTATCTACTGCCTACTGCAGAAGAATCCGCTACATCTCTCCATCTGGTCGGTCTAGTTACTGGTGACTGCTCTGCGAGAAAGCTATCCCCTAGAAGTGCTCGCTCTAGTACCCCCGCCTGTGTCGGAAAGGTGAGGGGAATCATTGAAGCCCTGATCTCATTCCTGATTCTGCGCTCGAAGGTCTGAGCCCTAAAGAACATGTCCCGCACCATATCCATTGAGTACCATGAGAGGTCGGCGAAGCTCACTGAGTACTGAGCTACTGTCATGTTGTCCTGCTGCAGATGTAGTAACTCTTGAATCCCAACCGCACGAAGGGTGGCTGAAACAAACTCCGCCCAGAATCAGCTCTCGAGGTCTACACAGAGTATTAGTGCATCGACATGCACCTGGATCATTAGGTTATACCATCTACCTACTACTGCGTGCATGAGACTCATGACAAAGATCATCACAAGATCGACTGGTGTCCCTTCCAATCTGAAAACTCTCATGACAGCCTCCAGTTAATCCTTAGTTTCTTGTCGGTCCATCTCTCCCCGGAACCTGGGTGGCCTTTGGCATTGGAACTCTTGAAATGCACTCAGGAGGCATGCACTCTCTGCTTCTGGAGCTGGTTGTATCGGTGGCCCAGCGGGTAATGGTATCGATGGTGCCTCCGTTGTGATGGTGCCCTGTACCGAGGCATCGTCGCTCGGTGGGCTACAATCTCATACATAACTCAGAACCCTAGACAGTTGCCTTCGTGGGGCCATCCTGAAAAGCAACTGGAGTGCCACGGTCAAAACAGTATTCCTGGTGAGCTGAAACAAATTAATCACGAAGAAATTTTTTTCAAGGAAACACACATGCAATCAGTGTTTTCATGCACTGAGTCGGAGATCAGAAGTCATAGTCCTAGTGTATGGATACGTTGGCCGCCGCACCAACACCCGTTTCTCTAAAATGATAACTATACTCAAAACACTTAACACTATTGCCGTTAAAATAATCAAAGTCCATGTTATTCGGTAGAACTAATGCCTGTGATACCAAATTGTCTCGACCCGTCCTCAGGGCCCGTTCCATGGCTACCCTAAGACCGCCATCCAAAGGCCAGGGGCTAGAAACTAGAACCAAAGGCATAAACCCCTTAACTGGGAAGACATTTCCGTTATAAAAGTAAACAAACACAATAGAGTACATAATAGGAAGTAAAAACTAAGTAAAACTGAAAACAAAAGAGTGTGCAGGAAAGTAAATGGGCCAGTATTCAAACCCAACTGAACAACAAGTACAAGTAAAAAGGGACAATCAACTGAAAGTAATGAGTATATCCTAGATCGTCCTACGGGGATTCCTACCTGAAGGTTAGGTACAGATGACCACCTCAGCACTCACGTCTGTCAGTCTCCCCCGTCTGCCGACTCGTCGCAAGGTCCACCTCCGGGTACTGTCCAGTGGTGGCGCTCTCGGCCTCTGTCAGCGTTGTCTGTCATCGGCATCCAACACAATGAGGAGTGGTCATAGCTCGTGTAGGGGTGAGTATAACGATACTCAATAGGGACCCAGAGACCCACAAGGTCTCACAATATCCACAGAGGATAAAAAAAGAAGAAAGATACAATCAAGAATTATCAACCTGCCCTACTTAGGTATATGCCCATACATATACCTATGTTACCAATCTCAGTCCAGTTTTAACTCTCAAGCCCAAGCACAAACCAATTACACAAAGGATGTAAAGTCAATCACCATGGTGATAATAGTTAAAATACATGACTCAGCTCACACTGGTATAGAACTTTTGTAGAGAGATATAGATGATCAGATGTAGCCACTAGATTATCTATGTAGTAAGACCCACAAATGATACATGACCAGATAAGCAGTCGGACCCACATAGGATACATGCCATATATCACGTCTAAGCTATCAAACCCACACAGGATACAAGACCAGCTATCTCATTTGGGTTGTTGGACCCACACAGGATACATGCCAACTATTCTATCAGACCCACACATGATATAGGAACATAAGTCAGAACTGTCATCCCAAATAGGATTCTGGTAGAATAACTTTCATCTCCGAACACACGAAGGATTCTAGTACTGTAGTCATTGTAGTCACAACTAGCTCTACGGTTCTCGCACACAGTATGCTCATTTTTGGGATGGTTAGTGTAACACCCTGATATTTTATGAAAAATATTCTTTTTAATTTCATTCATATATTCTATTTTATGGCACACCAAGATTATCTTGCGCTATACGCAACACTTTATTAGCTTTCAGTATACGAAACAATTTTCTTGGCTCTTATTACACACAATTTCAAGTTCGTTTGCTAGAAGTTATTCTACGCAACATTGATTGTATATATATATATATATATATATATATATATATTAAATGTATAAATAAAATATGGTTGGATTCTGTTATACGCAATAATAAAAGGAGTTGTGCACTACACGCAACCCTGACTTGGCTTGCATTACACACAATCACGACCTTCCTCGATAGCGTGTGTTGTACGCAATACCGAGTTTTACTAAATAACGATATATTATTATAATATTGTTATGAACTAGCCATTATGAATAGTGTTAACTAAATTTTGAACTTTATAACATTATTATTAATCTTACACATTTCTAGAACATGGTATAAGAACAAAATAAAATTTTCGGGTAAAATAAGTATTTTTAAAAAAAATGCAGTTTTGCCGCCTTTTGATGGCGCACCCACTTTAAATCTAGTTTTTGACATGTTTATAAGTTAAATTTGACAAAATAAAATTCTTCTTTTAAATCAGGATATAAAAATTTACATTAGATAATGTTTTGATATTTTTCCGATAACTTTCATATTTTAATGAATAGTAAAAACACGCTATATTTTAATTAAAAACAAATTTTTTCATCGTAATTTCTCATGTGGTTAAATTATAATATTTAATGGTTTTAAAGTATAAATAGAATATATTTTTACCATTTAATATAATGTATGTCATTAGCATTGATTTTACCTTGAATTCGTAGATTAAATCAATTCAGTCTTTCGCAATGTTTTAAAGAAAAACCCGTTTTCTTTCGACAATTGGATTAATTTTAATTTAATTTCGGCATCTTTTGTGTATTGAATTTGTAAAAATGGATTCCATATTTGGAATCAGTGGGTCCAAATTATGTTAATAATCTACTTTTTATTTTTTTGGGAATTATAAATAGTAACTACGGTAAATTTTATTTACCATAGTTAAAGGTAAATCGGGTAATTAAGGGTAAATATAATTTTTTAAAATTACCCTAACAAATGTCAAAATCCTATTGGATGACTAAAAGTAGACCCATATCACCTAAGGGTCGGATTAGATTCATTTAATTAAAATTTTTCAATGAAAATAATTTAATTATTATTAAAACCAAGGAATGTGACAACATGTCACTTTCTTAAATATTATAAGTATAATAATTTTAATCTAGTGATACACTTCATGAAACTTAGAACATGAATAGTTTCCAGAAATCTAATACAATTATCTACATCTTAGGAATTTATTTAGAATTTTTAGGGATTAAATAATTATCATTTATTATGACCCAAAGATGATGCAGTAATTGTCTTATTAATGAAATATTGACATAATTGATGTTATAAATGCCCAAATAAATGTAATTTGAGACTTTTTATGACTTACACTAATTTTCTAGGTTAATATGACATGTTATTGTTGATTTAAGTAACTTGTTTCTAACTTATAATTCTGTTATGAATTTCATAAAAATCATGTACCAAATAGTGTCAAAATTGACATAAATCATTTTCTAAAACAAATATTATATTATTTATTGTTATTTTATTCCTAAAAATATAAGGTTCGGCCAAATGACTTAGATATGATTATATATATTAATAATAAACAACGTGGGGTTCGTTTGGCTTGATATAGTAAGTTTATTAACCATATTTTGTAAGAAAACAAAAAGACACGGTAAAAGTTAAATTATTTAACTTAGAGTTAAATCTAATTGATAAGGTTAAAATAATAACCTAAACGTGTCTAAATCCTATTGGATGAGAGGATTTAGACCCATCCCCACTTTATCTTGGAAATAAGACCCTTTGGAACCATTATAAACCGAATTTGACCTTAAATATAAAATAATATTTTGAGATTTTCCTAAGGTGCCCCTCTCCTCCCTTATAAAAGGGCACCTCCTCCCTGTCCTCCTCACACCAATTTGAGCATTAATGCTCGGCCAACCCCTGCCAAAATCTCTTCTACACTTCCCTAGTATCATCCTAGAGGTCCTGGTCTTCTTCTAAGCCCATCCTTAGTTCTTTAAGTGGAGGTTAAGTGAAGGCGCGCCAAAAAGAGGTAATATCCATTACCGATCTTTTTCAATTTCTTTCTTCTTCAACTTCTTTTTATTTAGTTGTTTCATGATAAATTAATAACATCAGTATTTATTATATACTGATATGTTATTATAAATATGAAACACCTATAATTAACCTTCTATCCATCCTACGAAAAAAGGAAATCATCGCGTGTGCGTACGTACGGAATACCGTCTCCACGTCGTGGTGTAATCTATTTTCTGCCACCACCTTATTTGGATGGGTATAATGGTGTAATGAGTAACTATATATGATTATTATAAAGTGATATTAAAACTGAAATAGTATACATACACTTCAACATAATTCCACGACCATGGGAACGTTATCATTGCTCGTGCGTACGTACGGACTACCGTCTCCACGACGCGATGAGATTCATTATCCATGATAACCATTCCAGAATGATTATAAAGTATATATAATGAATAATAATGAAATATATGACATGTTAAATCTACTGTATTTACGTATATATATATATATGTATGTCATCTACTTACTTCCATTCAAGACAATAAGGAAAGGAAAACATCGTTCATGCGTACGTACGAACTACCGTCTCCATGAACGGTGTGTTTCATTTCATTTATCTATCTAATATATATATATATATACTGAATATATATGATATATAAATCATGTTTTATATTCTGGATGTAAGTAAATAATGATATAAGTAATAATAATTTCATGAACAACAAGTCCAAACAACTACGATAAATGAAACGATTTTACCCAAAACGCTTCTTTAACATGGAATTTACAAAAGAACGGGTAATATAAAGTCATAAGTGAACCATATATGATATCATAACAATGAGTATGATTTTGGAATAATTCAATAACATTATTTAAATAATCATACAGGAGTTTCGGACACTTATGAAGCATATCGGACCTAAGGTAAGGGAAATATCACAATCTCATTTTTATCTGAGATTGTTTATACTTTGGCATTTACTGGGGTGTATTTTATCATCCACATCCATGTTTCCTCAATATGTAATATTTATATCCTTATACAATAGTCTATATTAAATTTTACCCTTCGGTGAGTTTTTAGTAAAAGATATGAAATGAATCTTTTGTCGTTTTTCATACGAGGTACTTTTTGCCTTTTCCGACAAAAGTATGAGAAGAATGTTTTTTTAACTTATACGGCATGAGTGGATTCTTAAAACATTATTTCCAAGAAGCTTCCTTTACAAGTTTTTAAGTTTATTTTTAATCAACATATTTTAGTTTAATGTTGTATGACATGTTAAGAAAGGAAAAATGTTTTTGAAGAAGAAAGGATATTTTCCTCAAGAATGGAGTTCAAGTGTTTTATCAAAATTATTTTCCATCTAAGATAATAAAGGGTTATGTTTTTATCCCTATTATTACATTGATTTGATTATGTTGTGATGGAATTATTTTTATGAATTTCTTTATCTTATATGAATTTTTTTATGATGTCATGATGTTTAAGATTCCCATTTTTATTACATGGGTTATGCAATGATGTATGATTTATGATTTTGTGGAACACATAAGAATGGTATCATTATGAGATGGGTGGGACCTATATCTCCCTCCAATGCATTGGGTAAAGATTTTATATCTCATGAGATGTACATGGATGGAATGGTAGGTTATACCGGTTCAGTGAAACAGGACTGAAACGAGGGTGACTCGGTTCAGAAATGGACTTTGTCCACTAAGATAGTCTTGGCAATGAGTCTTGACTAATAATAAATGATTCTATATGATTGGGTGTGTATGCCACAAAGTTTCATGTTTTTAGTTATGATTATTGGGATTTCATTTCACTACTATGATTTATCCCATTTTATGAAATTATGCTCTCTTTTGTAGATTAAGACTTCCAAAATATTATGTTCTTATGAATATGATGTAATTGATATTTATTTTTTTTACCCTTAATGAGCATTTGAGATCACCCTTTTATGTTTTCTTTTCCCCAGGATATAAATAAAGGTTTTAGGTAAGAAAAAAAAGGTAAGATCTTTTTGGGAGATGTTGAAGATCTTTCACCATGATTAGAAGATTACGTTCCGAGTTTCCAAAGACACTAAACTATTACGGTCCTTGTGTGTGTGTTTTTGTAATGTACTAAGTATTACGCAAAAGTAATGTAATGTTCATGTACATTAAGCTTCGGGTCTCTACAGTTGGTATTAGAGGAAAGGTTTAGTCAACCTTTGGAAACTAGGATGTGAGAACGTTAGTGAGATCCCTAGAGATATTTCTAAGGTATGTATTGGGATGTACCTAAGGATAAGTATACGTATAGGATATAGTCATAGAACTACGATAACGATCTTAGAATTTAACCTAAGATGTCAGATATTGAGGGTACTCCCCCTTTACTATGTTGTTTTCTCTAGCATGATTTTTGCCTCTCACAAGATTCTTTTTGTGTTTTAGTTAATGGAGGGAACCAGAAGGAATTCGGTTAACATTGAATCCAATGGACAAATTGGTGACTATGAGAAAAAAAATTGTGTAATTCCTAGAGAGAAAGATATTGTGATTATGCCGAATCAGTCATCGCGATATACTATTAACAAGGTGAAATTTAGTGGTATGCATAATTCATCAAATAAAAGGAAGATAAACTATTATTCATGTTCGCATGTTGAGGAGCATAAAGAAAGGAATATTGATATTTCTAAAGAAGGGAAGAAGAACCTTGAGGAATACCTAAAATGGAGGGACCGATGTTATCTGTGTGGATAAAAGGGTCATAGAGTGACAGACTGTTATGGATTTCAATGTCTTATTTGCGGAGAACATGGGAATTACCCAACTCAATGTCCTGACCTAAAAAGTTAATTCTAAATCAAAGAAGGACTTATTCCAGGACAATCATTGAAGTGGATGGACTGAAGTTTTTATGTATTGGTATTCAATAATAATGTTGTTGAGGTACTTCTATGGTGTATTGAAATATTTATGTATTGGTCTATTGTGGTTTTCAATAATTTTAAGGTACCGGTAACCATTAAAAGTGATTCAAATATTTTGGAATGTAGATGATATGCGCATAATGAAGGGATAAAGAGAAAATGAAATGTTTGACAGTATTCATGAGCTCATGATTGATATAAGGACTAAGTGATATCATGGTTTGAGTATATAGAATTTTGAGGATTTTGCAATGTGGAAAGAGTTTACTTTTAACAGCACTCATGTTTTCAATATGGTTCAATGGGTATTCAAGAGAGTACAAGATTAAGGCCTTTGAATGTTTGGAATGTGACCAACAGGATATATCTTATGATATATGGGGATCAACGTTGGTATTAAATCTCTGAGAGTGGACTGCAGTATTATGGATAAGCCTAAAGATTGGAATGGATTATGTTGGACATATGCTAAGTATTGTTTAAGGATAGAGCTTTTTTCGATATTACTGATGGGATTTAATAGTAATGTTGTTTTAGAAAAAGGAAAACCTGCAGGACGGGCGACAGCCCATCGCGTCGGACAAGGCTGTGGGAATCGAACCCACACCCAAAGTGCGACTGGCCTTTATCGCCTACCACTGGCCTACAGGAAGCCCCTGTTTAGTAGAAACTAATTTTATTATATTAACCAGTATAATATATGAAGTATAAGTCCATTTTAGGAACCATATATGATTAATCCCAATATAGATGGACTTATGTATTTTTTGATAACTTTTATAACCTTTTGTTTGAGACAGATGGAATGAACCATCATTCTATCACATGATCTGCTAACACATCACGAATGACAAATTCAACTTCATTTCTTTAAGAGATGAATTGGAAATTTTCCAAAGAACGAAAAACGGCGAGACTATACCAAAATCACGAAAGTATTTCTTCTAATTCCAATTTCATCAACTTTAGGGAAATGATCTTGAAAACCAAAAATGTTGTCCTAGTGATCTTATATCTAATGAATCAGATGGTACCTTATATCATCACAAATTTATGGCTTTGTGATTGCTGGCTTTTCCATAGCCATGTTCTCTACCACTCTCCATCAGAACATGATGGTTAGATTTCTCTTCCATATCCATATTTTCACCTTTGTGGAAACCCAGTGATTATTTTAGTTGGGTAACCGTTAAGTTTCATACTTTTTTATTTAAAGATTGGTTTTGGTATTCCTTTTTACAATGTGAGTTTCTATTAAACAAACTTTCGAGTAGTAAACCATTTATAACCCCGACGAATTTCGAGGGCGAAATTCATTTTAAGGGGGGTAGAATGTAACACCCAGAGATTTTATGAAAAATATTCTTTTTAATTTCATTAATATCTTCTATTGTATGACACACAAAGATTATCTTGCGCTATTTGCAACACTGTATTAGCTTTCAGTACACGCAACACTTTTCTTGGCTCTTGTTACACACAATTTCAAGTTCGTTTGATAGAAGTTATTCTACGCAACATTGAGTATATATATATATATATATATTCAATGTATAAATAAAATATTGTTGGATTATATTATACGCAACAACAAAGTAGTTGTGCACTACACGCAAACCTGACTTTGCTTGCATTACACGCAATCACGACCTTCCTCGATAGCATGTGTTGTGCGCAATACCAGGTTTTACTAAACAACGATATATTATTATAGTATTGTTATGAACTATCTGTTATGAATAGTGTTAACTAAATTTTGAATTTTATAACATTATTATTAATCTTACACATTTCTAGAACATGGTATAAGAACAAAATAAATTTTTCAGGTAAAATTAGTATTTTTCAAAAAATTACAGTTTTTCCGCCTTTTGATGGCGCACCCACATTAAATCTAGTTTTTGACATGTTTATAAGTTCAATTTGACTAAATAAAATTCTTCTTTTGAATCAGGATATAAAAATTTACATTAGATAATGTTTTGATATTTTTCCGATAACTTTCATATTTTAATAAATAGTAAAAACACGCTATATTTTAATTAAAAACAAATTTTTTCATCATAATATCTTATGTGGTTAAATTATAATATTGAATGGTTTTAAAGTATAAATAGAATATATTTTCACCATTTAATATAATTTATGTCATTATCATTCATTTTACCTTGAATTCAAAGGTTAAATCAATTCAATCTTTTGCAATGTATTAAAGAAAACCTTGTTTTCTTTCGACAACAAGATTAATTTTAATTTAATTTCTGCATCTTTTGTGTATTGAATTTGGAAAAATGTATTCCATATTTGGAATCAGTGGGTCCAAATTATGTTAATAAGCTACTTTTTATTTTTTTTTGGGAATTATGAATAGTAACTACGGTAAATTTTATTTACCATAGTTAAAGGTAAATCGGGTAATTAAGGGTAAATATAATATTTTAAAATTACCCTAACAAATGTTAAAATCCTATTGGATGACTAAAATTCGACCCATATCACCTAAGGGTCGGATTAGATTCATTTAATTAAAATTTGTCAATGAAAATAATTTAATTATTATTAAAACCAAAGAATGTGACAACATGTCACTTTCTTAAATCTTATAAGTATAATAATTTTAATCTAGTGATAAACTTAATGAAACTTCAAACATGAATAGTATCCAGAAATCTAATACAATTATCTACATCATAGGAATTTATTTAGAATTTTTAGGGATTAAATAATTATCATTTATTATGACACAATGATGATGCAGTAATTGTCTTATTAATGAAATATTGACATAATTGATGTTATAAATGCCCAAATAAACGCAATTTGAGACTTTTTATGACTTACACTAATTTTCTAGGTTAATATGACATGTTATTGTTGATTTAAGTAACCTGGTTCGAACTTATAATTCTGTTATGAATTTCATAAAAATCATGTACCAAATAGTGTCAAAATTGACATAAATCAGTTTTTAAAACAAATATTATATTATTTATTATTATTTTATTCCTAAAAATATAAGATTAGGACCAATTACTTAGATAAGATTATATATATTAATAATAAACAACTTGGGGTTCGTTTGGCTTGATATAGTAAGTTTATTAACCATATAGTGTAAGAAAACAAAAAGACATGGTAAAAGTTAATTATTTAACTTAGAATTAAATCTAATTGATAAGGTTAAAATAATAACCTAAACTTGTATAAATCCTATTGTATGAGAGGCTTTATACCCAGCCACACTTTAGCTTCTAAATAAGACCCTTTGGAACCATTATAAACCAAATTTGACCTTAAATATAAAATAATATTTTGAGATTTTCCTAAGGTGCCCCTCTCCTCCCTTATAAAAGGGCACCTCCTCCCTCTCCTCCTCACACAACTTTGAGCATTCAAGCCCATCCAACCCATGCCAAAATCTCTTCTACACTTCCCTAGTATCATCCTAGAGGTCCTGGTATTCTTCAAATACCATCCTTAGTTCATTAATTGGAGGTTAAGTGAAGGCGTGTCAAAAAGAGGTAATATCCATTACCGATCTTTTTCAATTTCTTTCTTCTTCAACTTCTTTTTATTTAGTTGTTTCATGATAAATTAATAACGTCAGTATTTATTATATACTGATATGTTATTCTAAATATGAAACAACTCTAATTAACCTTCTATCCATCCTACGGTAAAAGGAAATCACCGCGTGTGCGTACGTACAGAATACTGTCTCCACGCCGTGGTGTAATCTATTTTCCGCCACCACCTTAATTGGATGGGTATAATGGTGTAATGAGTAACTATATATTATTATTATAAATTGATATTAATACTGAAATAGTATACATACACTTCAACACAATTCCACGACTATGGGAACGATATCATCGCTCGTGCGTACGTACGGACTACCGTCTCCACGACGCGATGAGATTCATTATCCATGTTAACCATTCCAGAATGATTATAAAGTATATATAATGACTAATAATGAAATATATGACATGTTAAATCTACTAGATTTATGTATATATATATATATATATATATGTATTTCATCTACTTACTTCCATTCAAGACAATAAGGAAAGAAAAACAACGTTCATGCGTACGTACGGACTACTGTCTCCATGAACGGTGTGTTTCATTTAATTTATCTATATATTATATATATATACTTAATATATATGATATATAAATCATGTTTTATATTCTGGAAGTTAGTAAATCATGATATAAGTAATAATAATGTCATGAACAACAAGTCCAAACACCTACGATAAATTAAATGATTTTACCCAAAACGCTTCTTTAACATGGAATTTACAAAAGAACGGGTAATATAAAGTCAAAAGTGAACCATATATGATATCATAACAATGAGTATGATTTTTGAATAAGTCAATAACATTATTTAAATCATTATACAGGAGGTTCAGACACGTACGAAGCATATCAGACCTAAGGTAAGAGAAATATCACAATCTCTTTTTTATTCGAGATTGTTTATACTTTGGCATTTACTGGGGTGTATTTTATCATCCACATCCATGTTTCCTCAATATGTAATATTTATATCCTTATACAATAGTTTATATTAAATTTTACCATTCGGTGAGTTTTTAGTAAAAGATATGGAATGAATCTTTTTTCGTTTTTCGTACGAGGTACTTTTTGACTTTTCTGACAAAAGTACGAGATGAATGTTTTTTTAACTTATACGACATGAATGTATTTTTAAAACATTATTTCCAAGAAGATTCCTTTACAAGTTTTCATGTTTATTTTTAATCAACTTCTTTTAGTTTAAATTTGTATGACATGTTAAGAAAGGAAAAAATTGTTTGAAGAAGAAAGGATATTTTCCTCAAGAATGGAGTTCAATTGTTTTATCAAAATTATTTCCCATCTAAGATAATAAAGGGTTCTGTTTTTATCCCTATTATTACATTGATTTTATTATGTTGTGATGGAATTATTTTTATGAATTCCTTTACCTTATATGAAATGTTTTATGATGTCATGATGTTTAAGATTCCCATTTGTATTACATGGGTTAGGCAATGATGTATGATTTATGATTTTGTGGAACACATAAGAATGGTATCATTATGAGATGGGTGGGACCTATATCTCCCTCCAATGCATTGGGTAAAGATTTTATATCTCATGAGATAAACATGGCTAGAATGGTAGGTTATACCGGTTTAGTGAAACAGGACTGAAACGAGGGTGACTCGGTTCAGAAATGGACTTTGTCCACTAAGATAGTATTGGAAATGAGTCTTGACTAATAAGAAATGATTCTATATGATTGGGTGTGTATGCCACAAAGTTTCATGTTTTTAGTTATGATTATTGGGATTTCATTTCACTACTATGATTTATCCCATGTTATGAAATTATGCTCTCTTTTGTAGATTAAGACTTCCAAAATGTTATGTTCTTATGAATATGATGTGATTGATATTTATTTTGTTTACCCTTACTGAGCATTTGAGCTCACCCTTTTATGTTTTCTTTTCCCTTGGATATAAAGAAATGTTTTAGGTAAGAAAAAAAGGGAAGATCTTTATGGGAGATGTTGATGATCTTTCACCATGATTAGAAGATTACGTTCCGAGTTTCCAAAGACACTAAACTATTACGGTCCCTGTGTGTGTGTTTTTGTAATGTACTAAGTATTCCGCAAAAGTAATGTAATGTCCATGTACATTAAGCTTCGAGTCTCTACAGTCCGCTCCTCGAGCAAAGGGTTAGATACATCAACAATCACAATGTCATGATTTAATGTATCCTAATGTAAATTATCTTCAAAATAAACCCAACATGATAGACTACGCATCAATCGGATGCATGGTCGGAGTGTTATTGGCTTTTCCGTTCCAGGGGCTTATCGGATTGACACTCGATCCTAACCTGGCCATTTTCCAAAGTCGTCGAAAACTCACATTGAGTATCGCAAATGGATCTCCTCATCACAGGGGCCCTATTTCCGTAGATGGAATGTTGATCCGATGCACATTTTAGAAGTTATTCACGTTTAAGCGAATCGGGCCCGACCCGTCAAGCCCAGCGGGCTAGCGGGTCAGGCTGACCTGGTTCAGCGGGTCCGACCTCGTTGGGGGTCATCCCGGCCCGGTTTGGTGGGTCTAACCCAACTGGGGGTCGGCCTAGGCCAGTGGGGTGCCGCCCAACCGTGGACCCGACTCGAGGAGCGGGCTGGTCCTATTCGCCCAACGGTGCTGCGTGATGTTGCCGCTCCCGGCCCGGCTTGCCAAAGCCAGCCGGTTCTGTCCGGTGCGAGCAGCCCTCATAGTGGGCCGTTGTCTCTCCCACGCGGCGGAAAGTGGGGCCGTAGTTCTTCACCCTGGTCGGAAGGCTGCCGACCGGTTCGCCGGCGAGCAACCCACAATTACGGGCTGCGGTCTTCTCCGCAGCACGGCGCCAAGCGGCGCCGCGGTCCTCCACCCCGGCTGGCAGGCGGCTGGCCAGTTCAGTCCGTCCGAGCGGCCTGCATATTTAGGCCACAGTATCCTCCAAGCGGCCGGCATAACGGCGCCGGTCCTCCATCGCCGCGGCCCGGCCTGGCCGCGGCCTTCGGTTACCGTTGCCTTCGGTCGTCGCCGCCTCATGGCTGTGGCCTCCTTCCTCCTGCGCGGTGCGACAACACCGCGCCCTCTCGGCTCCGCCTCCATTTTTAACACAACAAGAATCAACGGAGTGTCATCGGGTTGTGTTTGTTTAGCCTGCGCCCTACGCATTATGTGATATCAAAAGGCCAAAGGCAAACCCAAACATTCATCAAAGATCGAGGTGAGATTTTATTCATTTAAAAATATAAAAAATCCCCCTACATTGATTCGATGTTTGTTTGTTGACTACAACACTGATTATTTGACATCAGATTGCGTCCGAGGAGGTGGCATCGTTGTTGGTGAGGTTCTTATTGGGCGGTGTCTTCTCACTTGACGCAGATGAAGAGGAAGGAATAAGTGTGTTCCTCTTGGGTGTCGCGTCACGTTCTTTCACTGGTTCATGAAGTGGAGGAGATGTTCTTCATCGATAGGATATTATTCCTCGTGTTCTTCATGGGAAGAGGGCTCTCCCTCTTCTCCTTATCTCTCCACAATGTTTATGCCAACCAAATTAAGAGAATATCATTCCTCATTTTAATGTTGGCATAAGTAAATTCAAAAGAATTAAAACACCCTAAATAATTAATTAGGTTGATTCACATAATTAATTTCATGGAGTTTTCAATAATTTCAAATGACTCAAATAATTAATAACATGGGAGTGTTGGCACTTTAATGGGAAGTCCAAGAGTTTAAAGGGATTCAAGGGAGTTTGAAGGAAGTTGAGTTCGTGTGGGCCCCACCACATAATATCATTACATGGATTGTTATGTGGGGGTGGGCCCCACCTCCAACCTCCCTTTAGAAAAATTAAACACATTTTAAATAAAATTATGTAACACATCAATTTTTTGTAATTTATAAAAATCCCCAAAAATTAACTTCTGCTCTCGAACAAACGCAACTGTGGTAAAGGTCCTCTAAAGCAAATATCGGTGCTACGAGTTCATCGGGGTCCTCAAATTTCAATTCCAAGCACTTTTTCAAAAGATAGATGAACCCCCACGTATTTTTACTGAACGTACCAAAGAAAAACATTGGAAAATTATTCCGGGCACACCGGGCCTCGGAATTAGGTACCGTCAGAAACTGTGGACTCGTAATATTTCAAATAATTTAAGAAAAAAATTACCCTTGAAATTTCTGGGACATTACATTATAAATCCTTCTAAATATTTTGTTTCCACTGAATCTATGATGTAAAATATATAGATCATGATTTATTTTGGATTATTCGTTAGTTAAAGTCAAGCTAAAACTTAATTTTATTTTATAATAACTGTTATATAAATCTAAAATGAAAGGTAATAAAACATTATCATTAAAAACATATTGATATTAAATACCAATTCATCAAAGAGAATATGTATATTAATGAACTCAATATAATATATTCTCCATGTATAGAAAAAGTTGATTCTATTTTATCAATGCCTTTACTGAAGGAAAATGTTTACAAACTAATGTCGAACATGGGTGTCCAAACACTTTCTATTCAAGTATGTTGTATCTATTTATATCACCCTCTCTAATCTAGTATTTGGTATGTGTTTTCATGGGGTATAAAAATTATTTTTCCTATTTATGTCCATTTGTATGTGTAAATCCTTTTATGGAAGAATGTATTAATGGGGATCTGTGGCTATGTTGTGAAGACAACATGTGTGTTTGTGAAATAATCCAAATGTTTGTTAATGTGATCTCATGGTTATTATTTTTGACTAGAATAATGAAGTTGTGGAGGGGGTAATATTTAAATATTTGAAGTTAAAGAGTTTTTCTTAATTCAATAATTATGGGAAACTCAGTTTTGATGTCACAAGTTATTGTTTCATAATATGGGTTCAATCATGTAGGATGATAATTTTGGGAGAGTGTTCCATATCTTGAGTGTATGATGTTTATGTGATTTTTGATCCTTGGTTGAAATGAGAATACGAAGGGCGTAATTTTTTGGACCATCTTGGAAGGAAATGGATTATAAGATGATGGAAATAATGGATGGTGAATGTGTTGTAGAAAGTTTCATATTTAGTTTTATTTTCAGGTAATAACATTACATATTTTTTTTGCTGTTCATTTAAATAATTATATATCTTTGAGGATTGAAGATAATTTTCATAATGAAATCTATCACTTACAATTTTCTATTCTCGAGTAGTTTTCTAGGTGTATATGTTTTTAGTAATCAAATTTTTTTCAATTGATTTTTTCATAACAAAGTAAAAATATAAAATTGATTTAGTATGTCCCTCAATATGTTCGACAAAAAATGTGATTATTATTTTCAACAAAAAATGTTCGTAACATCATTTGTTGGAAAAAAATGTGAGATTCATGTCCTTTGAAGTAAATGGGGAGAAAAACCTAAACAATTAGATGATTCTATGAAAATATTAACTAGCTTGACATTATGTGGAATTCGTGATACAAAATGGAGTTTTTGGAAAAAATATAGAAATTATTTATTTATTTTGTTTCTAAAATGTTGTCATCTCATAGACTGAGAACATTGGATTGAAATGATGATGATGAAAGTGTTTTTTGGTTTCTGATAGTTTTAATTTTCCATTTTCATATTTGTTTAAAAATATTAGTCAACTTATCCATTGGATGGGATCATCTACAAGATAAATTTATTTTTTTAAAGAAATATAAGTTATTGAGTAGCAAGTAGGAAGATTTTTTTGTTTATTAAAATACATCATTTAATCTATGGATAGAATTATGCATCAAATGTAGAATTCCATTGGACTATCCATGGTGTTACTTATGATGTTTTTTTTTGATTTTGATGAATAAAACATTTTGTTGAGGCAATAATTTTTGTTGACTTAATGTCAAAGATAATTCAAGAGGGTTTCTTAGTGTGATCAATCAGATGACGCATAAAAATGTGTTGAATATTTTTTATTTGATCTAAATCATCAGAGTTTGTGATGAAAGTTAATTTATTTTTATTGAATAATGTTTCACCAGACATGATTTGACACCGATCTCATGGATGAGTAATAAAAATCGATTAATCAGACACATACTAACATTGACATTTCATCAAACAATAAAATTTATCAGATTGTGTTTTATCAAATTGAAGACTTATAAAAAAATTATAAATTGCTAATGTGGTGAAAAACATTGATGTTTACATTATAATATTGTTTAAGGGTTATAATGTATAGATAATTTTCAAAAAAATTTATGTTTGAGAAGTTTCAGTTTGTTTGGATCATCAGAATAAGAAGTAATATATTTTACATGTTTTCTATTAGATCAATACAATCAGAAGGAAAACCCATTTTCATTGGAATAATTGGTTGTATGTTCAAAGAAGGATGTTGTTTTTATATGTTTCATGATAGTTAGAGAACAATATAGAAGAGATTATATGTTTCAAAAAAATTTCCAATGATTTTTTTATTTATAAATTAATTCAAAAGTTTGAATTTCATTGGGTGGGATAAAAACATCAGGTTCCATCCCATTTCACATCAAGGGATCAAATTAAAAAATATCAAATAACAATGTACTATAACACTATTCACATTCATCGGAAGTTGATAGTTCTATTTTTTTATGAAATAAAAGTAAGAAGGAGGTTAGTGTAAATAATTTATTTTGTAATGTTTTCCAAAAATAATATGTTTTTAGAAAAAATCGTGGTAAGGATTTTTATGATGTGACTCAGAAATTGGGTATATAGTATTAGGAATATATATAAGTGAATAAGAAAAGTTAATGGACTAAATATTCAGACATGATTCCATAATGATGTATCAAACTGATGAATCACATTGAACAATCATTCTGATTTCTTGTATATTGTATAGAGAATTTGTTCTAGCCAACTATTGCCTAAGAAAGTGATGATTAAATTTTTGAAGTATAAAAAAAGTTTTTTAGGTTTTGAAACATGATGATATGTTCAATACCAACTAGTTATAGTTTCTTAAAATTTTACAAAACGTAATTACATCATTTTTTATAAAATAAGTACATGAACTGTTATATTGATCATATTTTTACACACCAGTATGGTTATTTCCATCATGTTTTTAAATACAAATGGATTTTATTCTAGTCCATAATGTGGTATTGGGATTTTTTAAAACCATTACATCGACTATATAATCATATTGATTAGGGTATAATATAAATAATTTTGTTTCTCTTGGTGTGTGAATGTTTGGTTTTTAGAAATGTGATAAATCTCTAAATGGTGAAGAATGTTTTTATACAAGAATGATGACATAAAATAAGAATAAATCATTAATTCACCCCTGACTTGATCAAGGAATACATTTATCATAGTGGCGATTTTCCAATTGATATATTCTTATAGAGTATGGTAGATATATTTGAAGTTATATCATGAATGAATAATAAATTGTGAATTCACCCACATAAATTCATTAGTAATGGAAAACTATTATTATGTTGAAGAAATTTATTTTTTGGGGGGATAGTGTACTCACCAGATATATTAATAAATGTTTTCCTATAATTATTTTTGATATATTTTATAGCTTTCACCACAAACAACATTAAACTAAAATGATAACATAGATTATATATATTTCATAAATATTAATCATTTTTTAAGGAAAATTATATTTGAATTAGTTTTCATTAAAATAAGTTACAATATTTTAAACTACATTAATATTTTTATTTATTATATATAATGTAAATTTTATAAAACATTACTTAATTAAATATTATGTATAAGAATTTATTTTTTAGATGATGTAATAGATATTAAATAATTCTATGTATTCTATTATTAAGTGATTACCTTAATAAATTATAAAATATATTGAAAATGAAAGATTTTTTTATGTATAATGGAAACATTGATTTTGGAAACAATATTTTCCTATAAAAACACATTTCTCTATATTTTAAAATTTTAATGAAATGTTAAATTGATAGATGTTAATCCATTATATTGAATCAATGAACATAATTTTTGTATTGAACATAAGAAAACTATTTTACGATGATTTTTTGGTATTTTATAATAATGGTGAAGATGAAGTAAATAGTTAATTATGCTATTTTCATGAATAACATGATTTTTTATAGAAATAGTAGTTTAAAAGAATGATTTTGATATTTATAAAAACTATTTCATTGAAATAGAAAACATTTTATAACTGAAACTATAATATATAAAAAATTATTATTAATTACACACCTATAATTATCATTTTATAGGATGAGTGATATTTTTCTAAAAAATAGTTTTTAATAGATTATACATTTAATATTTAAAAAAATTATAACTTTTATAAAATATATAATATTTTTTTAATTTAAAAACATGAATAAGTAGTTATGAATTATGTAATAATGTCATCTTAATTTTTTTCTTAAATTATATGATCCATTCTGTTTAAAATGGCTTCCATGGTAAACGTTAAAATGATAAAAATGCACAATATAATAGTTTTATGTTGAAATATCTTTAAAAACCGATGTGTTTATAGATATTAAAGGCTCATATTAGACTAATATTTTATCCTCACCATTATATCTAAACATCAGTGTTAATTTACTAGATATTGACTTTACACTATTAAATATATTTTGGTATTTATTGAAATGGAATCGCTTTTCATTTATTAAATTAACTCTCATATCCTCACTTTCCCTCACTCCAAAACATACATTCGTTGACCAAAAATCTTACCAACATTTTTATTAACAATTATATCAACCTTATACATGTTTTTTTATTCTCAATAAACCATCCATATTGGTCTTAAAAACCATTATAATGTAGAAATTCTTTGAATAGTGGTATAAGATTCTATTCTCTTTATCATCAATTAAATTTATATTTTGTGAAATAATTATTACTATATTTTCATTAATCCATCATAAGATGATAAAAATAATATAATTTATATTATTTTATGAAATTATAATAATTTTATGATCATTATTGAAAATTCCCATTTATATTATTAAAAACAAAACCATCATTCACGAGTTGTAGATACTGCTGCATGCAAGATGAATTGTGTTTATTTTTTCCATTATATCCATATAACTACTGACTTATTAAAGAATTTTATATATATTTAATATATTTATTAATTATTTTAGATTATAAAAGTGTAAACAATATTAATTATTTTTCAATTTCTATAGAAAATGAAATCATTATCGTTATGTGTTTGTTTGTTTCTACTTAATGGAACAGCTGATTTATAATTTTTTAATCTCTAACATTCATGGATGGTCCTGAGAGTGGTTTAAAGGGACAAATATTATTTTTAACATATAAATATTTTTAATTATAAATTTTACATCCCATTAATAATACAAGGAACATAAATTTTGGTTAAATTATATCGTCAAAAGGAATGTTCCAGGAGAAAAAATGTTTTTTCCATACTATAAAATAACATCGTATATGCAATAATTTTCTTGAACATATATCCTATTTTAATATAACACACTAATAAAGACTACATAGTTTCATTATCTATATTTTATAATTTTATTTCAAATAAATCCCATCATAGTCATCCATTACATATGGTTTTTATTGTTTGGGTTAATTTATCTTCCTACATGAACAATGTAATATATTATTATCCTGGATAATTATGTTAATTTAATTTATATTAACATATTATATAAATTTATATTTAAAAATAAGTTTTTTATTATTCATTATTATTAAATATTTTATTTCATTTTTGAATGAAAATGCCATAGTACACTAAAAATCACTCAATAATACACATCACTAAATTATTTATTAGTGATCACAACCAAATCCCCAACATAATGAAGTTATTCAATTATAAATAACTAAACAAATCAAATAATTAATAATTTATTTTATCAAAATGACTAGCTTTTTTATACTAATAAAATTAAAACCCGTTATTATAAATTTTTTTAGAATAATCAAGATTATTCAAAACCAATCTCAATAAAAGATTAAAACCTAATAATATATATTAAAATAATAAATTTAAAAAAAATGTTGAATTTTATTGATATGAAAAAGGTTCTAATTTTTTTGATTACGATCATTAAATTTTCAATATATGAGATTATATTGAATTATGACTATGTAGGAATTGAGGTATTGAGTTCAATCTATAAAATTTAATTTTTCGTATACACTTATTAATATATATTATGATACCATTAATATTTAATGATATATTTCTAATGTATTTATTTTTCCAAACTCTTGTGTTTTTTAGATTCCCACATTATTTATTAATTAAATGGTATTTTATTAAAATGAATCTAATATGTAATGTGCTTTTCATAAAAATGTTTTGAAAATAATATGGGATTTGATTGCCAACAATATTTTTGTATTAAGAATATTTTTGGAAGATTATTTCAATAGGGAATGTTTTAAATTTATAACGGCCCTCATCACATTCATTAAACACATGTGGGGTTTTACATGTATATTAAAGATATATAATCTCCTATTGACTCATATTTCGGTCAAATTGTGTCTTTTAATTGAAAATGACTTCATCCCTTTTACATTGGATGGAAATTTTTTTCTTCTAAATCCATATTTATTTAATTATTATAAAATTCTATGTATCTATGAAAAAATAATTTTCACGGACATTTTATAATAAATGAAAATATTTCAAATGATTTCAATTTTTATAAATTTTCTATATTTATCATTTTCATCAAAATGTGAAAATATGCCATTATTATTTTTATGTGCGTTTTTTATTTGAATATATATCTCTATCATTAATGGTTTCAGAAAAAAAATTCACATCATTTAATAAAATAATCCTTTCAAAATTATCTCAAAAGATCAGGTATACTAATTATTTCAAAAGTATTTGTTTTCTATTATTCTCAAAATTGATTTCTATCTATCTCATTTACCATTAGCATGTCATATGTTATAATAATGAAATTATTTAAATGATACAATTCGTGGTAACACCTAATGGTTTTAAAAAGTTATCTTAATATTTGATGGAATATAAGACACAAAAAACCAACCATAAAATGGAATTAAGAATAATGAGCCATTATAATATATTTACTATTTTAAATAAATTATGTATTTTTTATAGATTTCAATTCTTGAAACATTGAGTTGCTCATGTGTGATATGAAAAACCTAGTTTTACCAAACAATAATGTACTATAAATATTTCTATTTAAAATAATAATTATTTCATAGATGTTGGAATTGCGGGAATGAATAGTAAAAACTAAATTAAAAAAATGAATATTTTGAACATTCTTAGTAATTAATTATTTAATAATAATAAAAACAATTATTTTTTAAAATAAAAATGAATTTTGAATGAAAAATTTTTTTTCTCAAAAGATGTATTGGTCAGGCTTCATGAACATAATTTGAAATTAAATATTATCACTTTTATAAATTTTCTATTAAAAAATTAAATATAAGTTTTTTAATCAGAATATTAATATTATAATTTTTTTAATTTTTTTGTATTTATATCATTTGTTATTAGTAGTGAAATATACATAATTTTATTTTAAAAAATCCTTTTGATTAAATAAATTTTTATATTAAATTGTATTTTTGAATATTTATAAAACTAAAATTAGTTCAATTATATTTCTATTTATCCAATTTAGGAAATTTAATTTATTTTTATATTGAATTTAGATATAAAGAATATTGTAAAATTTCGAACATTTTACCGTAAAAACCAACTTTCCCATCCCCTCCATAGGATTAATTTTTAAATTATGATTTTACAATTCAATGAAATGAATTTGGAAATATGGACTCCATATTTGGAATCACCATAATATTTATTACCTAGTAAATTTAAAATAGTTTTATTACCTAAATGATTATTGGAAATAGTAAAAATTTCGTAGCATGACAAAGGTAAAGAAATTATAGGGGGTTACACAAACAAGTTAAGGGTTAAAATGACCTACCAACTTATCTAAAACCCATTGGAGTGTAATATATTAAATATTATAACTATATGATCTATTTTTATGATTTATTCTGGCACTTTTCAATGAAAGGTACCAATATAATATTTTATCTAATGGTAAATATAGAAAAAGAACCTTTCATGTCTTTAATATTTATAATGGTTTGGGAGAGGGAAAAATAATATAGGTTCATTTATAATTTTTTTTGAAAAGTAATTGATTATTTATCGATCATGATTATTTTAATTTTTTTATAGATGAAATAATTACATTAAATTCAAAGAAAATGAATATGCAGTATTTATTTATTTAAAAATAAAATAAAATAAATGAAACTAAATATATTAAAAGTGATTCAAATATAATGAGTAATTGTCAACAATTAATTTTTTATATAAATATATAATTTTTTACAGGTGTTAGATTAATATACTCTAATTCCATTATTTTCTAAATATTTTTAACATCAAATTAATTTAATAATGTAAATATTAACATTAATATCAATTTATAATAAATGATATTTTATTATCAAATTTGAAGTAAAAAAAATATTTTCATCAAGTGACAGGTAAAATTCAATAAATATTATATATTTTACATTCATGGAATACATTTTTTTCTATAATTATTATATTGACTAATTAATTTTAAACACTAGGTGAGAGCAGTTGATGTTAAAACAATGTTTTCAAACATTCTGTATTCTTTTGATAAATTTATTTTTCAAACCACATTGGATATTTATTTAATAAATTTGATTTCATATTTAGAATTTTTAAGTAAAAATTATCGAATAGTAATTATTTTAATTTTATTTGAATGATAAATTACCTAGGTAAATATAATGATACAAGTTACCTGAGTAAAAAAACGGGTAATTGTGAGTAAGCACAAATAATAAGGAATAAAATGATAAAAATGTTACAATTTTTCTTTTAGGGAAAGGTGGGATTGGTTAGTTGTCATGTAGGTGTAGTAGGTTTGTTTTTTTCACTAGTTTATTTCTATGTTCCTTTTGCGTATGTATGATCGACATTTGGTGTGAACCCACAATGTATATTTGTATCATCTCCTTAATTATATACATAATATTTTTCATTTATATAGGATAAATTTTTGGACTGAGATATAAATTACTAGCATGTATTCTAGGGTTGTTTATTATACACTTTCATTGAATTTTCTTTTATATATTTATTACAAGATAGAATTTATTTGAATAAAATACATATTTATTGTTGGATCAATTTGGTTTTAGTTTTCTTCCTTCATTTTAGGCACACAATTTTCACCATTAGAGGTAGGTGTCATTTAAATAGTGATATCAAAGTAATATATGGGGAAGAAATATGGATTTTCAGTTTGGAACATTAAGGATTGAATGAGTTGGAATGGTAATAGTGTCAGTTGATTGTGGGGCTCAAAATAGGCTATTTATGATTGGTTAATACATAGGATATTAGAGCCCCCATGATCTGATTCGAGGACACTAATCTAATAGAATACCGAAGTGAAGTGATGTTGCTTACAGGATAGTGACATAGGGGATGTACATACATCATAATTATTATTTTTTATTTTAAATGTGTGGTATTTGGGTGAATAAATGAATAAAATGAGTAATTAAAAAAAATGAAAAACTAGTTGTCTTAGGATTTTATAGTCTCTCATTGAAATTATAGTTTCTTGACCTCATCGATGTGTGGTTTGGGCAAGTGAGGTCTTGAAGGATAACTGAGTTGACTGCCAAAGGGTTATTATAGCTGACGAGGATGATCAATGGAAGGGGATGTTGTGTGTATTTCAGTTGGAAGCATTGGTGATATATGAGTTAAGTGTATCTGATATAGATATAGATAATATTTTGGAGGATCCAAAGACCACCATATACTTTATACACACCTTCAAAGAGTACTATGTTTCATTGAATGTCTTTCAAATGTGAGAAGATCCACATTAGTGGTGGGAATTTTATAATGGGGCATAATATAAGGGTTATGTTTTGTGGGATGAATTTTAGATTATTTTTCAAGAATAGTTTCTATCATCGACCATAATAGTTTTTAAAATGTAGGAGCTAATTTCTATTAAGATAGGTAATATGTATGTGTGGTACATTTTGATAAAGATCAAGGATCATTTTTTTCACCCGTGATCTTTTTCCCAATGTGGTGTCTTTTTTCAAATGTCTTGAGGATGTAGTTTCCCTTCAATCTAATATGAAATTATTCATTTTGATTTCTAATGTATCCTAAAGTTAAAAATAACATGGAAGTTATTGGGTGTATTCGATAGCAGGGTGTATTACCGTAATAGGTGAACATGTAGGGGTTTTTGTGGAAGATATTTGTAAGTGGATGTTCTTAGGAACCCGATACATTGATGATTCATACTATGGGGATTTGACCTCAGCAATTTAAATTCTTGCCTTAAAATTATATTTATTCTTTTTATGCCCCCTTAGGTCCATGTTCTAGTGTTATTTGGTTCTATGGGTCATGGATATTTTCAGAATTAGTGAATGTGGTTCCTAGAGCTTAGTATACTATGGGAAGTTTGGTTTAAAAATAGTGTCATTAAGAGACACCAGTGAGGCAATTTCAATATTAGAAGAAACAATATTATTTTATTCTGATGGGGGAGGTATTGGACTGAGGTCAAAAATATGCTTTCCATTTACAATGGTTTCCCTGATGTTAGAATGGATGTGGAGGTTTTCACTAACAGCTAAGTAGGGTATACAAATGTATAAATTTTCATAAAATCTAGGACCCATCACTAGAGGGTCCACAAATCATTCGAGGTATGATCCACTCAACACTCACCCTTTTTTAGGAATGAATCAATTTTGTGAAATCATACACAATTGAATCACCTTCTACAGTATATGATCTAATACTAGACATATATAGGCTTTATATGCCCATAGAATTGACTACACTAGCTGGAGACTACACCATGTTTTCAGATATTTTTAGGGGGTATAGAATGACGATTGGGAAACATCATTCATGTGGGAATATTTTTTTTCTTATTATATATATTTATGATGTCATTATCATCATTTATTGGTTTTATTCCATGTTTAATATTGTTTAATAATTCTAAGGAAAGGTTTTGTTTGTAGAAATTGTTGTTTTGAGTGTGATTTTTGTTTTTATGAAGGGTATTTAGGTGGGAAATTTACATTTTGGAGAATTCATACATATATGGAATGTTTTCCATGGAATCTGTAGAATCTCAGATGGTGGATGTTCCATGGGACATTATGGGAGTTTTTGAATGTTTATCCATATGAGGTTGTGACACTTCCCTTGAACATAATATTGTTCTTGTGATATTCCACAATACTATACGATTTTAATTTTGATGGCTTTCTTTTGGGTAGAATGTTTTTAATTGTAGGATTCTAGGATTTATATATATAATATGATATAGAAGGGATTCATTAGGCCTAGTATGACCTTATGGGTTTCCCCAATGTTATTCACCAAGAAGTTGGATTATAGTCCAAGGGTGTGTATAAACTAATCGAGGGTCAATCTTTTTTATTTTCAAGAATCATTAACAACACACATTGATAAAGTATATTATTGAATCATTTAGAGGAGATTGTTGTTTTTTAATGATATCTTAATGGTATGGTTATTACTATTTATGTTAATGGATGATGATATCTGAAAGATACTATAGAGATACAGTTATGGGCACTTCATGTTCTTGTTCATATGGTTCAGTGAAACGAAAAACATTTTGTGTTAATGGGTGTCATGAAACTTGTTTTTTAGGAGTTAGTGGGTGCATTTTTGGTCGTGTTCATCGATGATATCAACATCTAATCAAAGTTATAAGAGGATCATGACATTCATAAAAGGATTTTTCTATATATTCATCGACACCAAAAAACACTATGGAAGGTACTCTAAGTGTGTGTTTTGGACTCTAATGGTTTATTTCATTATTAAAATTTTATCCCTTAATGGAGTGGTTATAGACCTGTTCAAAATCTAAGTACTTGTGTCTTTTAAATCACTAAGGAATATGGATTCAGATAATATTTTTCGTGGTCCTGTAGGCGA
The DNA here is from genome assembly GCA_963277665.1 of Viscum album. Classification (NCBI taxonomy): domain Eukaryota; kingdom Viridiplantae; phylum Streptophyta; class Magnoliopsida; order Santalales; family Viscaceae; genus Viscum; species Viscum album. The sequence continues at coordinate 1,331,358,243 of OY728148.1, read as the reverse complement.
TTTCGAGAGGATGATGTCCAATTCCATTATAATTTATTTCCCTTAAATCCCTTTACAAGATATGACCTAGCTTTTATCTAGACCAATTTGTGTCAAGTAATACTCGACTACCATAGTGGGAAATTAATTAATAACCTAGTTATATTTTTTATTGTGGGTGGAATGATTTATGACTTTTATTGAGAAACATCCCATATTTGTTTTTGATGTGCCATGATTCTACAAAAATAATAAATCTACTATAGTAATCATTTGGTATTACCTAATGTGTGTAAAAATACCACCCATGATCTACAGATAGTAATAGTTGTTATTGTAGTAATTTTTTGGATACATTATATCATTAAAGAACTCAATATGGTCTTCGGTAATCTAATTTCTCTTTGGTATATCCTTTAGTAGAATGTATTATAAATTCAATAGTATATGTGGACAATGTTTCCTAAAAAATGTGAAATTGAATCATCATATACATTAGGAATGGGGAATGGTGTGGCTAATGTTCTAAGATGAATTTCATCATATAATTGTTTTCAAGAGTTTAGAGAATCATGGAGAGTGTTCGAGGAGTTATTATCCGTACATATGGATTCAAGGGTGGTTGATGATTGAGGATTCTCATTTCAGAAGATAGTGATGAGATATATGGTAGACTGTGTAGAACAATCTCATTTAAGGGATATAGAGATTTAGGTTATCTATCACTATGTTTTCAATAGTGATTCCACAATTGGCCAATTGAATGATGGTTAAAATTAGAGGTTTCTTTAGGGTATGCTATTTTTTCTTGTAGTGGTGTACAAGGGAGTCCATCATGTGGTTAAAGGATCAACTGTATCATTGCATCCATGGGTGTATAAATATGAACTATGGATTGAAGACGTTATATTGTAATAATCGGATGAAACATGTGGTGTAATAGTTTATTTCACAATATCTTGTTTGTTATCATGTAATGGATGATCACCTTGTTTATAGTTTTCTATTTTAGACTTTATATGTTCTTTAGTATAACTGGGATGAAACAACTATGGATTTTATTAAAGGGTTACCTTGATTTATAATAGTTTGTAATATTATCTAGAGAGTCATCGATTAGTGGATGAATTCAGTTCACTTCATAGTGATCTGTGAATAAGCTATCATAGATGTGTTTTAAAATTGGTAGGTTGATTTACTTTTGAGGATGCATGGAGTTCCTATGTCCATCATATTTAATTAGGAATCATGGTTTACATAACTATCTGGGAGAGGATTTCATCATATATTGTTTCTTGGTAGTGTACTAGATTTGGATTCCACCATCAGATGAATTGGAAGATGTATCAAGCTATCTAGATTTCAGAGGATATGTTTTTCTCATGTATCAAGAAATTTAGTGGATTTTATGAAAGCAATGATTCTTTGGTTGATATATTATATAAAAAATTGATCAATATTTTATTCAAATGTCAACTTCTGATTCTCTGTATTGGTGGCCATGTCGTTCTCAATTAGGATGGTCAAAGGTGGGGGAGTTTTCAAATACCGATTCAAATGTTATGCATAACATGATAAATATGATTTAGGTTTTTAATGAAATGATTGAGGTGGTTTAGAACTACCTAATTGTTTATAAAAAACACCAAAGTTGGAAAATAATTTATTTATTTGGATACCATGTTCACTTAATGTTTTCTCCTCATTGTGAGCATTGGAGGAATGGCAGGGGGAGTAAGACCTATCATTGGTTTGTTGGGACAGTTAGAATGTTAGATCATGTTTTAATAGTGGATTTAAAGTTATTTCTGTCCCCCAAAATGTATAGGATCTATGATATATTCCACATTTCAGAAATAAAATATTTGTATAATTATGATAAAAATAGTATCATTGACTAGGGAGAGTTTTATATTGAGGATGGCTTGCCATTCAAGGAACATAACGTAGTGATCGAACAATAATGAGATACGATGCATTAAGGATGGAGTATTCCACTGGTTCATCTTATTGAGAGGCATGTTGGTTTAGATGAGTGAACATGAGAACATGATAATATATTCATTCCTAGTAACCAATGTTGTATTGAGATTTACCATGTTTAGTTATTTTGTTTTCCTAATGTTGAGGACATTTTGGTTTGTGAAATGATCGATTTTTTTCTTTTGATAATGATGTGTGTTAAATAATTATAGATATTAATAGAGTAAGACCCCTTAGTAATCAAGTATCATTTTTTGACACATTTTAAAACTTTTTATGGGGTATAATTACTACCCAATGTAGATAATATAAGGATGAAAATGGTGGAATTCGTTGATTTATATGGTAGGATCCATGTTTTGTGGAGGTAGTTGTTGTTATCATATTTTTTGAGGTTGTGGTTAATATATATTTGTGAAAATTTTTTGTATTGTAACTGGTGTAAAATGTTGTAGGGGTGTGGTTTTCTGAGAAAACTATTTTGAGTTTTTTTGATATGGTGTGGTTATGTTTGGGATAAAATGAGATTATTTAAATTATATCATGGTTGGTTTTTTTGGTGACTTTTATAACATTTTTTATTCTATAAGATGATAATAGTTTGAGAGGAATTTGATTTAGTGGTAAGGACCTACAATCCCATTACATTATTGGAATTATAAAGACAAACATTTTTATGTGTTTTTCTATGGACGAAAGATTGAAAAATGAGTATCTGCAACTAAATTAGACTATATAGTGAAATTTTATGGCATAAAGGATTGATATTTGTCATGTAGGATAATATTTGTGGTGTGAAGAGACAAATCATGCTATAGGTACCCATAAGATTAGTTTAGGTGTTTCAACTAAATGTTTCAAGTTAATGGCGTGGAGAGGATGCTTGTGATGTAGAGGATTTGAGGGGGAGATTGGGTGGTTCTGAAAAATATTTCTTCGATGCTTCATGTTTTCCATGACAAATTATAGCCACATAAGGGAAAATGTTTGGGCTCTATTTTATTGTTGTTGTTTTTCTATTTAGTAGTGATATGGTGTGGATATATTCTTGGTCTTTTATCTTATTAGTGGTTTTGTTCCACATGATTCATGGTTATTTCCCATGGTTTTACGAATCTATGGTATAGACCTTTCCATGTTTCTTAGACCCAAGTTTGACCATACCCAGTAAGGCATGATCAATTCTGTTGATCCGTGTTCTTGGTATTTTTTATTAGTTTTTTATTATATTGAGGTTGGTTATTCCAAGGTCCTATGTTTTCAATACTATCTACAAAATCCCAGAACCGACAAAAACCTTGTCATTATTCAATGTTTTATATTGATTATTTGGAGACTGAAGTAAATCGATAGGATTACATTCATCTCAATACCATTTAATTTCAACCCCATCCTGGGGACGTCGATCCACGGGGAGTTCATTAAGATCCCCATAATTTCTTATCCTTGATATTTGTCGAGAGTAGCATGATAATAATAAAAAAATTTGTTCATTGATTCCCTAGTAAATTAATGATGTAGGATTCTGTGTTCTAGTTTGATCAATGTTTTTCCTTTTTTATGATTCCCAATTGTAGTATCAGACACGTTCCTAAATTGGGAAGTAGTTTAAAAATCATTATGTGAGGCATAAGTCTTTATTTCTCTTCTAATTGTATGTGGAAGTGGTATATTTTTTCAATGTGATGGTCATATGATCCATACTAATGAGGATAATTAATTTCATAAAATTAAATTTATGTTTTATGAATCTTTATTGTAATTCTATTATGAATTCATGATGTAACATGGAAAATCAGGGATTTGTTAGCCCTGTTTTTCTACTGAAATTAATGTGGTTTAAAAAAAATTTATTGTGTAATTGTTTTAAATTAAATTAAATAAATGGATACAAATTAATATATGGTTAATAAAATGATATCTCATGGAAACTATTGTTTTTATGAGAATACCCTTTATAATAAAAGTATCATTGTAAAAAAGATTAATGTCTAATAATGAAATGTGATATATGAAATATGTGAAACATGGTTTTGATGTGTGGTTGGGGTGTGTAGGGTGGGTGTGCACATTTAAGGTTTAGTAATATGGAATTTATGATGGGGAAGTGGTTTTGATATGCAGTGGTGGGAATATGGGGCTTGTTTTCATTTTGAGGATGTGTTGTTTTTTTATCTGTTGTTTTATTTAACTTATTGTAGTGTAATTAAATGATTATTATAAAACTGTTGTTCTATGGAATATATTTTCTAAAAAAAATTGAACTAAAATGAGAACTATAGTTAAATATTATATTGATATATAATTAAATTAATGGTCATGATAAATGAAATATAATGATATTAGAAATCATGAAAATGATTTAAATTAAATGAATGGTAGAATAAGGTTACTGGGTGGCTATCATGTCTCATTTTAGGAATGTAGAGGTAGAGGAAATTTAGTGAAGGTTGTGAGGCCTTGGGGGTTAGGTATTGAGTTAGGAAGATATATTTTTTAAATAATATGCCTGGATTGCATTTTATGACTATTATATATTCATTTTATTTTCTTTTTGATTTATATATGCACACCATCCCCACCAAGGACTATGTTATAACACCAAAATGTTTTGTGGGTTTTTTGTTATCAATATAATTGTGAGGATTGATATATATTTACCCACTCATCTCCACTATCACTTCTATAAGTGGTTCTAATATATAGTATGTGAGGGAATGTATATATAGTTTAGTTGTGGGGATGTCTGATAAGATGATGAGGTTGTTTATAGAGGGGATGCACATGGTTATGGGGGGGACTAATATTGGTCTCCTTGAGGATCACAATAAAAAATATGCTTAATAGGGTTGTGGTAGTTATGTGATGGGTAAGGTATCTTCCGGAGATATGAAATTTGATGGAAACGATTTTTGTGGGTGAGATATAATGTATTGGCCCAACTATCTTCGGGAAGGATTATATGGATGAGATAAGAGTGCTAGGATGTAAAATTTTTTATTATAAGAGATGAACACAAGTGAGAAAGTTGTGTTTGTTAACCATTTACAAATATTATTATTATTATGTTCTTATACATGGATACATTATTTCATAATAATTCCATTGAATAGATGGGATTGGTCAGTTGACCAATTGGTGATGTATGGTTTTCTATTTACTCAATGTTGGATTAGTATGGTCCTTTCACATATCCAAAATAGATCATTTCTTTTATCCTAGTTACTACACCTTTATCCTCTACATATATATATACATATACAAAATATTATTTTTCTTTCGAGGAGGAAAACATGGATTGTTCTAGGAATTACAAGTGTGGAAGGTTGTTGTTGAGTTACTACATACTATATTCATTGGGTTATTTATTTGGGGACTCCCAAAACATGCTTACATTTCAAATGAATTTTGGAATGGTTTTCTTTTATATTTATACTTTTTTCAAGGTGTTTTTTTAACACACCATGATTTGTTGAATTTTTTTCCATTTAATTTAATCCATTATATATTTTTCATTTCTTGAAAAAATGAATATATCTTTTATAATATGAAAGAAAAATATTAGGATTATGTTACACACAACACCATGTTATGGTTTCACTAAAAACAACACTTATATTAGCTTTTAATACATGAAAATATATGTTAGTCTCGTGTTATAGAAAATGACGTGATCATTCCATAGATTTCATTACATGAGAGTCCTATATTTACATTGCTACAATGTACTATTATTATTGTGCTCAAAATATTATTATAGTTATCACCTAAAAATAGGACAGTTGGTAAGGAATATGATTAATTAAATTCTGAAAATCTTATTTAAACATGTATATAAGAATAATTATTTTTTGACCAATTAAGAAAAAATTAAAATAATACCCTATTTCATATATAGGAAATATTTTTTATGGGAAAATATATTTTATCAATCAAACATTTTTTTCCTAAATAAATTAAGTAAAAAACTTTTGATAAATGATTTTAGTGATATATATACAAATATATATATTCACTAAATTATTTAATATTCATAATTTTTGATTTCTAGATAAGAGATAATAATAAAATTATGTTTACAAATAATGATATAAATTTTTGTAAACGTTATTTTTTCCACCTTTTAATAGCGCACAAATTTTAAATATATTTTATTTATAAATGTATATATTTTATGTAACAACATAAAATTATTTTTTTAGTTATATTATCAAATTTTAGTTTTGGTGAATTTTGGGTATTTTTCTGTGATGTTTCATTTTTTGATAAATAGTGAAAACACCATATTTTAATTGAAACTGAATTTTTGTATAATTTAATTATATAGTAAAATTATATTTTAAGTTTGTTTTAAAAAAAATTAGATCAATTTTACATCTATTAATACAATTTAGATCATTTGAATCTATTTATCATTGTAATTGGATATAAAAACATTTCAAACTTTTTAACATTTTCAAATTAAAAACCCGTTGTTTCGTCCCATACGAGGGATTAATATTAAATTAATTTCTACCACTAATATATCCATAATTTGGAAAAATGTATTCTATATTTTGAATCAAAACAATTTATTAATTATATTAAGGAATCTTATTCTTTTTACCAAAAATATTCCCAAATGTAATTTAAATTATTTACAATTATAAAGGTAAAACCTTGTTTACTTGGTTTTTAAAAATAAAATTAAGGTAAAAAATAAAAAATACACGTTTAAAGAAATACTGTTTTTGACATATATCTACCATATAAAAACATTTCATGAAAATGGATCATTTTGAGGTAGATGACGTAAGGGAGACCTCTCAATAGTGTTTACCTTTGTATATTTACAAGTATGCCACTCCTCCTCCAATACAAAAGCTCATTCAATTGCCACACATTTTAACGTATATAATAAACAATGTCTCGTTGAAACCCTTCACCAATAACCTCTAAATTTCCCTCATTGATTCCAATATTCACTAGATTGGGAATAAATAAAACCAATTAAGCACTTTGTTGCAACAAAAAAGGAGTTACCTTAAGTTGAGGTAATGTTCCTCAAGGAGAAATTTTGTTTTATTTCATTCCCCTCCCCCTTAGATATCCTTATATAAATATTATGTAATATTATAATTATCCTAAATATAATTTAATTTTGTATTCTAATTTTAATAAAACATTATCTCACTGTTCTATCAAATGTGATACACAATCATCATTCGCGTGTGGGGCGAACTACCGCCTCACAGACTGATGTCGTTCATTCTGCCATTACCACCACTAAAGTTTGGGAATTATGATGAAATTAATTTTTTAATATGGTATATATGATATTACTAATTTATATTTTATTATGAATTTTTTATATGACACATACATTCATTCTTTACATTTTTTGGAATTACAATAACATCTTTTCTAGGCATGTGGACTATAGTCTTCTCAAAACAATGTGATTTTTCAAGCATTACATATAATTTATTAAGGGAGGGGTTTTTTAATAATATTTTATATTAATTAAATAATAATGATAATTTTTTATAATATATATATCATTTACATTTCATTCTTTTATAATACAACAATAAAATGGAAGCAATGCTCATGACAACGTAGGGCCTACCATCTTAAGGAATGATGACTTTAATTAACAATTTCTATATTTTATATATTATTATAAATAAATAAATAAAATTAATATATTTTATATTTATATATTTTTTACACTCTTTAAATTATAATATCATTATCTATAAAAGAATATCATGAATAACAAGTCAAAAATACATAAATAAACCAAGTAGTTATTACCCAAAAGGTAATGTAATAACAAATTTGTTAATAAACAAGAAATATAAAGTAATGATAAAATCATATATACAAGAAATATAATAATATGGGTTTTTGGTAGATTTATAATATCCTTATATTTATTATACAATCATTTTAAATATGTGTGATGAAAGTCAAGACCTAAGGTTGGGGTTTTCTCTACTGGATTTTACTTTTTGAGAAACATGCTGTATTAATATCGTATTCATATAGTGAGATTTATATAATTAATAGTACAATGATATATGATTAATTTAATATATTTAATTATAACAAAAATTTATTAATTTATGTCATTCTTTAACTAATATCAGGATTTAAATGTCACTCAGGTTGTATAGGGATGTCAAGTCCCAATTTTATTTTTCATGAGACACAAGCCATGTTCACAACCTAATAATTTTATGTGATATGTATAATTAACACTTATTTATTTTCTGATTCATATAATAATATTTATTTATATTTATATATTAATTTTATTTTCTCTATTTCAAATGGTATATGGTTGAATAGTTATAAAATTAGTAAAGGTCTTTTGTCTAGATTTAAATTCATTGAGACAAATGTTATGTTATGGACCTATATTATTATATGAGGTGAATATAATTCCCTATTACATGTAATATAATGAATATCCATCTTATGATGATATTTTAAATATTATTTAATTATTTTCCTTGATGAGAATAATTATTCAATGTTTTCAATGTGGTAAAGGTGTATTTATACAATCTCATCATTATCAAGAATGTTTTTTATTAAATGTTAATTGGGGAAATAATTATTCAATTTCGTAATAATACTAATTTAATTTTTTATCCTCCAACAATTGATGATATTTTCCTGAATTTTTTCTTTATTTATACTCATTGGGGTTTTAAATAATTAAGAATTTCTTTGAAGGAATCCAACATTGTCTCTCTCTTCGGTCTGAGATTTGTGTTCTTTAGAGAACATGTTTTATAAAAATGTTTTCATTTAAAAAAATTTAGATAATTTTTAATGAAAAATATTTTCATAAAGTTTTATTTTTAACAAAAGTATTAGTCTTAAAATATACATTTATATTTATTCAAGGTTAATTTTAATGTAAAACGTTTTGAAAAGGTTTTATGTTTTAAAAACCATTTTTCAATGTGGAATTTATATTTTACACAGTAAATGTTTAAATTTACATTTAGAATGATTTTCCATTAAAGACGACATATGTTTATGTTAATTATGTTTGAATAGGGTTATGATTCAATGGTGACATTCATATTCATTACATGAATACTTTATGTTAATGATGAAATGATGTTTATGAAACCAATTTCCCTTGAATAGGTTGTACCACGTTATTATTATTTATAAACTTCCTTATTTTCAAGGGTTATTTTTGGATATTATGTTTATGAATCCCATAAAATATAATGGGTCACAATCTGATGATTTTTTTTATTAGGAGGTGGAACATGTATTTATTATTTCATTATGTGGTCGGTGGGACCAATATCTCCCATCAATGAATTATGTATTTTAAAATGTTTTATGAGATCAAAGGGTAAACGAGAGTGCATACCATGGACATAACAAGAGGTTATATGGGAGGGAATTCAAATCACATAAAAAGTTGGAATACAAGAGGTAATCCTAAGGTCATAACAAGAGGGTTTAATGGAGGCCACCCAAAGCCTATAACATGAGTGTATACCAGAGGGAATCATATGCACGTACCAAGAGGGTTTATGAGTGGGCATACCAATCCCATAGAAAGAAGGTATATAGGAGAGAATCCCAATCATGTAAGAAGAGGGTACATAGGAGGGAACATCGATATCAAAATAATAGGGTATACACGAAGTAATCCCAATACCATAACAGGAGGGAATACGAGATGAAATCACATGCCTGTAATAAGAGGGTGTATGGGTGGGAATCCCAAGCCCGTAATAATAGGGTACATTAGAGGGAATCCCAAGCCCGTTAAAGAGGGTACATGAAAGGGAATCCAAAGCAGAAAACAAGATAGTACACTAAATGCCATCCCAAGAAAAAAATAATGCACATGGGTGATTATCCATGGAATTACATGTTTTGACGGACTTGTTATATACCCTTGACAACAGATTTTATATGGATTTGTATATGAAAACATTAAACGTATTATTCATATATATTTCTCAAATGGATTATGAGATTGATTCCCTTATGATTCACATTTTATAAACAACAAATTTTTATGATATGACTCCTAATTCTAGTATTTGATATGCTAGGTATGATATTATAATGTTTTTATCATGTTCTCAAATAATAATTCCCTTATTATGGTTACATATCTCCATTGTTTACCATTACTGAGAACCAAAGCCCCTCTATTTTGTATTTTTCTTTTCCAAAGATTATTAATAATGAATTATTTAAAATTAATAAAGGGGAAGATATTTAAGGGATAAGTTTATGATATTTACCCATGATAGAAGATTATGTTTCCATTTTTCCAAAGAAACTAAACTATTACGGTTATCAGATATTTATTTTTATAATGTGATGAATATTAATCTTAAATGATGTAATATCCATTTATGTTTTTGCTAGGTCTCTATAGTTGGTATCAATGAAATGGGTTAGTCAATATAAAGAAACATGTATGGTAAACTTTTAGTTAGATACCCTGGAATATTTATAAGGTTATATCTGGGTATGTCATTAAAGATATGTTTATGAATTAATAAATGTTTAGGAAAATGAATTTTAATTATGGTAAATAATTTAGAGAGTGGTTTCTAAGAAATTAAATCTCCTTATGGATAATATATATTGATGTGTAATTGGACCATAGGTGAATTGGGGTAAAAAAATTGAAAACAATATATCGATATAGAATTGATCAGTAACTGTGGTATGACAATGGGCTTTGTTTCAAACCTAGATTGACACCCTTAAGGGATATGGTTTGGAAATTCATAAAAATTTTACAAACTATCATTAGTAATTTAAATATAATATTAATATGAATAACATTGGATAATACTAAGGATATATATTTTAAATAAATATGTGAAATAATTTTTAAATCCTATATGTTATTTACATGATTATGTGGTTTTCTATTATTGTAATTATTTATCATTCAATGCTTTTTGGTTTCAGTCATTGGAGGGAACAATAAGATATATGGTTATCATTTAATATTTTATATTTGGATTGTATGGGCATTATGAAAGGAAATTTACTAATTATAAATCCTATGGAAAGAAGGGTGAATCTTTTAGAAGTACTAGTTATATGGTGCAAGATAAATAGATCCAAAATGACATAAGAAATGTATGAAATGTTCAAATAGTATTATTGAAATTAAATTTTTGAAGTAGAATTAAATTGAGTATGAAGAACCTATGAAAATGATTCAGATATCATATTATTATAAATTGATATTAAGGAATAATAGTAAGAGGACTATGTAATGGTTTAAGAATAATGATTGATGATTTAAATTTTTTTGTATTGTAATTCAAGAATTTTTTTATATGAATCCATAATTATATTATTTCCATTATGGATTTTAAAAAATATATATTTAAAGGTGATGGTGTTATAGATAAATTATTTAATGTAAAATTGATATTTTTATTAATTGATGGGAACAGTTAATGTGATCCGGATGTTGAGAAATCCATTTTTATCTTATATAAAGATATGATTGATATGGAAAAATTAATTTGGATAGTAATGATTATTATAGAAATTATTATTGATTTCTTGAAAAAAATTAAATGATATCAGGTATGATGTTTCTAATCATATTGTATTTAAGGAATATATCCAATAAACATTGTATTAAGAAATAATTTTATGAATTTAATAAGGTTTTATTTTAATTTGGGTTATAAACATGTTTCAAGATAATATATGATATAGGTATTCAAATATTAGGAATATCTAAAAAAAGAGATACCTTATGATATATAAGGGATCAATATTATTATTATCTAGTGAAATCATTTTAAATTATTTGGATTTTCATCTTTCATAACTGTAGAAAGATTTAACATTTCTGGAATGGTTTATGTTAAAATTAGGATGCAGTTTTAGAGATTTAGGTGTTTTACCAACATATGAGGAATTATGCTTATTGGATTACACGTAATAACCTTTTTTCTGTAATGATACCTAAATACTGAGGGAATATTTTACCATTCTACCAATGTATCTTATGATCCAATACAACTTCTAGAATAAAAGAAATTTGGCATCATATTTAGAGTAAGAGATAAAGGATAGATTGGTTAAGATACAATAAAAGTATGGGAATGAGAAAATTAAACAGTATAAAATTATGTAATTATATCTATAGTAAAAAATTATTCTACTCATAGAAATTGATTTTGAATTTTTTTTATAAAAGTACTGTCATTTTCGATGATTCATATATCCCCATATATCATCAGAGATTTATGTTTTTGTGTTCTATATGTTTCTCTGGATCACCCACATATGTTGATCAACGTTCTATATCACTATCCATAAGAACATGATAGCTTGAGTACACTTCCGTGTCCATGTTTTAACTTTCTACTTATTTTCTCCTATGTGGAAACGTAGTTACGATTGACTATGGGTAACCATTAATTTTTAATTATTCCATTATAAAAAGATTTTTTAGTAATCATTTTTATAATGTCAATTTATAATAAAGGATATTTATGGTTTTAAAAAAATAATAAACCAGATGAATTTTATGAGAGAAATTAATTTTTATGGGTTATAATATATCTCAACAAGATTTATTGATTTTTTGAATTAATTTAATGTTTTTTTTATATTTTTCATTTCACACAACATTGAATATAGGTTTTTGTTATATGAATGCTCTAGTATTAGCATGTCTTACATGAAAAAACCATTTTAATATTTCTCTAAAATAAAAATTTTAGATTAATATTTTGTATTCAAAAGACTATGTGTAACACCCCAATATTTCATAGTACATTATTTCTTCAAAGTAATTCAATAACTTGCACTACACGTAAAACTAAGTTCAAGTGCACCATAAGATTATCAAACTAAACGTTCAAAAGCGGTTATGAATAGTATTAACTTAATTTTGAACATTATATAATCCTTATAATTTTATATTCCATATTATGAGTTTCTTAGACATAATGTAAGAACTAATTCAATTTTTAGATAAAAGAAGTATTTTTCAAAAAATGCACTTTTACCATATTTTAATGGTGAACCCTTTTTAAATTCATATTTGAAGCATTTATATATTCAATTTGAAGAAATCAAATTATTTAGAATCCGGACATAAGAATTTAGTTTCAATAAATTTTTTGTGTTTTTCTGATAACTTTCATATTTGGGTGAATAGTAAAAAATACTATATTTTAATTAAAAACAAATTTTTTAATTGAAATAATTTATAGTGTTAAATTATACATTTTAATTGTTTGTAAGTATAAATAGATTATTTTTTTACCATTTAATCCAATTATGGTCATTATAAGTAATTTCACTTTGAAATTTGACATAAACAAGTGTCAAACTTTTGGTAGTTATTATTTCTTATAAGTACGCCTTTTGGTTTTGACAGCAGGAATTAATTTTAAATTAATAAATGAAACTTATATGTTTTTAATTTGGTAAAATATAAATCATTATTGAATTTGGAATATCAAAATTAACTTAGGGTGAATGTTTGTTATTTTTCTGAAAACATTTAATTTTTGATGAATAGTGAAAAACACTGAGTTATAGTTTTAAACTGAATTTTTATTTAAATTATTATATTTTTTATTTAAATTTAATAAAGGTCAAAATATATACATAATACCTATTTAATTTCAATGTAATTAATTGGAGTTTGTTAAGAATAATTATAGATATATTAAAATTTTGTTGAACTTTTCACCGTCTTTTACCCACCTCCTAGGAGAATTAGAAAATTCACATAAAACATAATTTTACCACTTTTGTGAAAGTAATTTAGAAAATACAAGAGACCCGATTAATATCAAGGAGTAAATGAGGTTCAATGATATGAAAATATTTTTTTGTGAATAGTAACTTTTTACTTTTATTTACCATGATAAAAAGTAAATAGGGTAATTAAGTGTAAAAATGATATTATTATTACCATAAAAAATATCCTAATTCAATTGGATAAGTGTAATTAGACCACAATAAACCTTAGTAATAAAATATGAACCTTTTGGGTCCACATACATTAGATTAGGACATTTATTAATATTTAATTCAGAGAAGATTTAAAAGATTAAAAATCAATGTTTAATAACTAAAACATTATTAATATAAGGTTATTAATTAGATAAATTCGATTATAAATACTCATTATAAAGATTAAAATATTTCCTACATAATTGTATTTTTTTTATATTTTTTAGGCATTAAATAATTTAATTTTGTTGTGACACAATGTTGATGCAGTAATTACCTTATTAGTGAAATATTAAAATAATTGATATTATAAATACCCAAATAAATATAATTTGAGACTTTTAATGAATTCAAAGAATTCTATTTTTTAATATTAAATGGTAGGATCGATTAAATATATATGTTTCTAATTAATAAAGTTTTTAATACTTTATAAAAAATCAATTATTAAATAGTGTCAAAATAGACATAAAAGAGTATTTAAAACAAATATTAAATTATTAATTTATATTCAATTCCTAAAAATCTAAGTCTCATCCAAAAGGCTTATATAATGATAGTTATATCATTAATGGACCACTTGGGGGTCTCTTGGATGTATATTGTATATTTCTTAACAATATAATATAAAAATACAATGTGACATGGTAAATGTCAAACTAATTAACTAAGAGTTAAAACTAAAGGATATGGTTAATATAATTACTCAAACCTGTATAAAATATATTGGTTGAAATTATTTAGACCCATAAAAACCTTATACTTTAAATAATCCATTTCGGAGCCATTATAAACCAAATATGAATTTATTATAAAATAATACATTAAGTTTTTACTAAAGAGCCCCTCCTCACCCTTATAAAAGGACACCACTTCTAACCAATTTCTCACACCTCTCAAGCCTTTTGGATCGTCCAAACTCTACCCAATTAATCTCCTTACATCCCTATCCTCCTCCTAGAATCCTTACCTTAGGTAGAAGTCACTTTAAGGAGTCCTTTTGGTTCAAACAAAAAGAAGTTACCCAAATTAAAGGTAACAATTTCCCTTAATTTCTTTTCTTTTTTTTACTCCTACAACCCCTAAACTCTTTTTATTACTTTATTTTACAATAACAACAGTATCCTCAATATAATATTATGTTGTTATGATATGTATTTGAATTACAATTACACACACCTCCATCTAATGGATGAAGAACATAATGTTTCTGTGGGTGGCTCACTAACGCCTCACGAAACGATGATTGTTAAATTACCTCCCACCGCCTCTCATGGTGGCCTTTATGATGGAAATGTATTTAAATATGATATATATTATGTTATTGTTTTCTTCATGCTTTTTTGTTTTTATTTTATAGAATACCTTAATGGTTTCCATTATGAGTAAACGCGCTAATTTCATTTGAGGATGTGCGGACTACCGCCCCCTCAAAGTGATATGACTCGTTAATACCATATGTGGGACATATAAAGGATGGAGTTAATGATATTATATATGATATTATACTGGAATTATAATATACCTATGTATCATTATGTTTTAATTCCATTAAAATAATAAATAGAAATGAATGTAGCGTTCATGCGTATATACAGTTTACCGTCTCCATGAACGGTACATTTCATTCTTACCCCAAAATGATATGTAATATTGTAAATACGTGTATATATATATGATATATATGATATCAAAATCATGCATTTAATTCTGGATATAATTATCTTTTGACCATGTGAACAACTTGTAACTATAAGGTGGTCATTTTTACTTAAGTGCCAAATATGGAAAAAAACGAACGTTATTAACTTAAATGATTACATAATGTTTATAACATAGTAATAAGTGATAGAAAAGGAATAATAAACTTTAAAAATGTTCTTAAGAAAGTATAAATTAACTTTATTTTATTATTTAGGACGTTAAAGAACGAACAAGTCATGTCGGACACGAGGTAAGATGTTTTCATCTAACTCCTTATTCCAGTGAGATTCATGCCATATTGACACTATTACCTTTTGTGTGGTGTATGTACTTACCATAATTGTATTCTTTGTGTAATATAATTTAATTTATGTGTGTTTACATATTCATTGTATGATACCTCATTCATGGGTTGTATGTTTCGTCAGTTACCAAATTGGTAAGGGTAAATTTCACAATCTCTTTATTATCTGACGTTTTTTATGTAAGTATCTACTAGGACATATTTATTATCCATGTCCATGTTTTATGAAAGATTTTTAGAAGGTATTCTTTTAAGGTACTTTTTTTACTAAAACATCATTTCAAATGTTTTAAATATTTATTCTTCTAAATCATTCTCATTAATGTCCATGTCTTCAAAATGGATTTTAAGGATTTATTTATATGGACATGAATGTTTTTAAAATGTTAATTCCTTTCAAAAGTTTCAAAGTGGTATGGTACACTTTTATTAAAAAACTTCCTTAAATGACTTATTTTCTAAATTGTGTGACTTTTAAATGTTTTCATGAAAAAGGGGTATTTCACTCAAAGAGTTTTACAAATCATTTCCATCCATGTCAAAATTCTTTAATGGATTTTAAACGTCTTTTAAAGCTGATTTATCATAATACAAATCTTCCATATTGTGTTGAAGGTTTTGTGATATGTTTGACTGCGGATGTGTTATTTTTATACCATTCATGGTTTATGGGTAACGTATTGACATTTCTTATGCTAGTTTTAACACAAATGTTTATGTTATGTTTAGACATTTTCATATGAGGAATGAATTGGACTTAATAAGTGATGGGTGGAGCCCTCTATAGCCCCTCGATGCATCGGTAGCTCTCATGAGACAATCTAGTGTCTTGGCACGAGGCCTTGACAAAATATTATTTGTTGTCTTGGCACGAGGTCTTGGCTACGTGGTTATGGTAGTTTGGCATTATGCATTCCATCATTATGAAAGTTGTTAGTGATATTTCATGTGATTATTCAACTAGTAGAATATCTATGTGAATAAGTCAATGGAATTACTTCATTTTATTTTTTACATATTATGCTGATGTTCAAGATTATAATGGTTTTGTTTTAGTTATACATTTCCTTAAATGTTTATGCTTATTTATTAATGTTTCTGTTGTATTGTTAACCTTACTGAGCATCTGAGCTCACCCCTTTCTATGTTTTATTTTTCCCAGGATTCCAAGAAGTGCATGTCATTGAAATGAAGGTTTAATTCAAGGGAATAATGGCTTTCATAAAGGATAATTTATTTTGTTTTTTATGTTATGAAGTGTAATGTATCATTCATGTATGTAATCTATTTTCCAAGACTGCTAAACCGATCGGTCCTTCGAGACTTTTTTCCTTGTAATCATGCTAATGTATTAAAATAATGCAACGACTCTAGATAAATGGGGTCAGGGCATTACAGTTTGTATAATATGAAGTTTAGAAATAACCTTGGAAACTAGATTTAGATAAACTACGATTTGATAACATTACCCTATGATTGAGTTTGAGGATTAGTATAGAAGAACATCCTAGAATTATGGCATTGTAGAGATTTTGTGAGTTTTATGAGCAATACATCCATGTATGGATACGAGCAGGTAGAGGTGGATCTGGCATGGATGTACCTAGGGGTAAAACCCAAAAACACTACTCTGAGCTAGACTCGATCAAGAACTGGTGCACGACAATGGGCCTTACTACACTCTTGGTTACGACACTCCCGGGGTATATGCTTAGGATAATTCTCATTTTATTTACAAACAACCATGAAGGGTTTATGAGTATATACCTCCTCAATGAAATTTTTTTTGTGATTATGGATTATATCAATAAACTATTCAATTTATTTTATGTATTTTACATGCATGGAATTATGAATTTCGATTCATAAATAGACCTAGTTTATGCCATTGTTTAGAAATGGTGCCTGGTAGAACGAATGAGAACTTCAGTAATACGTATGATCCAAAGAGTAAGAAGGATCATATCATTTATCGTATTAATCCAACATTTATACAGGAAATAGTCTCCCATGTATTATCATCATATGAATAAATAGTATCATAAGATCAGAAAAGAATTCTCTTAGTCCTATGGTTTTTAAGAGAAGAAAGAGATGAAAAGGATGGTAGAAAGAAAGATGGATAAATCGAATAAGGGAAAGAAGGATTTTCCAATATGTGATAAATGACGAATGATTCACCTTGTTAAATACTTGAAGTTAATGGGAGTTCGTTATAAGTGTGGAGAAAAAGGACACCAAGTACGTGATTACAAGGGATTTTTTTTTCAAATATACAATGCTTCACCTGAATGGCATTATGACACTACACGAATCAATGTCCCATTCATAAGAGTATACCACACATGAAGTTATTGGATAATAATCATGTTATGATACTACCTCAGATGAAGAGGAATGATTAGAGTTCTTATGTTGTTATTAAAGAATTATGTCATTTGATTATTGTATCAACGAAGTACTGGTTATAATAATTATGGAGTATATATGGATTGTACTGCAGTACTATTTCATTAAGGACCTAAGATTGTTTGGAACCATGAAAAGTGAATCAATAGCAGGTTAAATATTTGGAAATTATATTTTTGGGAGAAAGATAAAAGATAATATGGTTTTGATATCGAGGTAGTGGTTTTAGAATAATAAATGATTGATTTGGATAAATTATATTAGATATTCTTCACTACCTTGAAACTGATTAATGATTTGTATATATTCCATCATTGATTGAGTTTAAAAAAATTTGGATAGAAAGAGTATATCCAGTATTCTATAAGGAATAAGGGATCATGAATGTAATCAATAAGGCTTTATGGTAATTCAAGATGTTGCAATGTTTTAATAGAATACATGATGAAGGTGCTCACATGTTATTATGTGGAAAAAAGGTTATTCATTGTGTTTAACTTCCCTATAAAATTTGGACAGAGAGTTTGTACAGAAGTATTTTGGATAAGTCTAGTTTGAGAGTATTTTTGGATTTCCATAAAAAGGACAACCTGGAAGTCAGGCGACAACCCATCTCGTCCGGTAAGACTGCGAGACTTGAACTCGCAACTGACGGGTGACAAGTGTGTATCACTACCACTGACCCACGTGATATCCTGGATTAAATAATGTAGTTTTTTTAACGGGTCTTGTAGATGAATTATGAATTCATTTTTTAACTCTATACGAATAGGATAAAAAGAATATTTTCTTAAGTTCTATTATCTTTTAGAGTGAAATATGAGTTTTTTGGTAGGAATTAGTTAAAGGATGGAGCTATACTTGTCAAGTATATATTTTTTATTATATGAAGAAATTAATTCTTAAACTTTAGGTAAGGGGTATTAAAACTAAAAATGTTTTATCCTTATACCTTATGTTTGGTGGAACCGATGATATTTTAAATCATCATAGATTGATGGCTTTGAGGCCCTCAATTATACAATTTTTTGTGATTGATAACCTCAATCACTCCTTGTAAATATTTACGTTTTTCTTCCAATTATGTGTCTCTAATTTCCACCAATGGTCTCCTAAATGAGAACATAATTTGGTGGTGACTTCTTCATTCTCCTTTTCCCCTTATTATGACTATATTTTATTAACCAAATTTCCATTGTGGGTTTCCCCACAATGGTATTTTTTATTTTCAACATTATGTTTTTGAAGAAAAATTTCAAAATGAGAGGATGCAATTTATTGATGGAGATAAGAATGTAACACACAAATATTTCATAGTACATTATTTCTTCAAAGTAATTAAATAACTTACACTACACACAATATTGAGTTCAAGCGCACTACAAGCTTACCAAACTAGCTGTTCAAAAGCGGTTATGAATAGTATTAACTGAATTTTGAACATTATATAATCCTTATAATTTTAGAATCCATATTATGAATTTCTTAGACACAATGTAAGAACGAATTCATTTTTTCCGATAATAGAAGTACTTTTCATAAAATGCACTTTTACCATCTTTTAATGGTGAACCATTTTTAAATCCCATATTTGAAACATTTATATATTCAATTTGACAAAATATACTTCTTCTTTAGAATCAGGACATAAGAATTTAGTTTCAATAAATTTTTGGTGTTTTTCTTATATCATTCATATTTGGGTGAATAGTAAAAATACTATATTTTAATTAAAAACAAATTTTTTTATCGAAATAAATTATAGTGATAAATTATACATTTTAATGGTTTGGAATTATAAATATATTATATTTTTACCATTTAATCCAATTATGGTCATTGTAAGTCATTTCACTTTGAAATTGGACATAAACAAGTGTCAAACGTTTGGTTGTTATTATTTCTTAAAAATATGCCATTTGGTTTTGACAGCAGGAATTAATTTTAAATTATTAAATGGCACTTACATGTTTTGAATTTGGTAAAATAGACTTCATTTTTGAATTTGGAATATCAAAATTAGCTTAGGGTGAGTTTTTGGTATTTTTCTGAAAATATTTAAGTTTTGATGAATAGTGAAAAACACAGAGTTATAGTTTAAAACCGTATGTTTATTTAAATATTTATTTATTTTATTTAAATTTAATAAAGGTCAAAATAGATACATAATACCTATGTTTGTTCAATTTAATTCATTGGATTTAGTTTAGAATAATTTTAGATATATAATAATTTTATTTGAACTTTTCACCGTCTTTTACCCACCTCATAGGAGAATTTGGAAATTCACATAAAACATAGTTTTACCGCTTCTGTGAGTGGAATTTCGAAAATCTGAGAGACACGGTTAATATCAAGGAGTAGAATGTGGTTCAATGAGATGAAATTAATTTTTAGTGAATAGTATCTTTTTACTTTTATTTACCACGGTAAAAAGTAAATAGGGTAATTAAGGGTAAAAACGATATTATTATTACCCTAAAAAATGTCCTAATTCTATTGGATAGGTATAATTCGACCAAAAACAACTTTATTAATAAAATACGAACCTTTTTGTTCCACTTGGATTAGATTAGGACATTTATTAATATTTAATTCAAAGAAGTGTTAAAAGAGTTAAAATCAATGTTTAATAACTAAAACATTTTAAATATAGGGTTATACATAAGATAAATTAGATTATAAATATTCATTAGAAACATTAAAATATTTCCTAAATAATTTTATTTTATTTATAATTTTTAGAAATTAAATAATTTAATTTATTCGTGACACAATGTTGATGCAGTAATTACATTATTAGTGAAATATTAAAATAATTGATATTATAAATACCCAAATAAATATAATTTGAGACTTTTAATGAATTACACAAATTTTATTGGTTAATATGACATGTTATGATTGATTAAATATATTTTTATAGAATTAATAAAGTTTTTGAGACTTTAACAGAAATCAATTATTAAATAGAGTCAAAATTGAAATAAAAGCGTTTTTTAAAAAACAATTTAAATTATTAATTGATATTCTATTCCTAAAAATCTAAGGTTTGGAAAAATGAATTATATCATGTTAGGTTTATCATTAATGGACCACTTGGGGGTATCTTGGATGTATATAGTATGTTTCTTAACTATATAATATAAAAATACAATCTGACATGGTAAATGTCAAACTAATTAACTAAGAGTTAATACTAAAAGATAAGGTTAATATAATGATCCAAACTAGTATAAAATCTATTGGTTGAAAGGATTTTGATCTAAATACACCTTACACTTTAAATAATCCAGTTTGGAGCCATTATAAACCGAATATGAATTTATTATAAAATAATACTTTAAGTTTTTACTAAAGAGCCCCTCCTCACCCTTATAAAAGGAAACCACTTCTAACCAATTCTTCACACCTATCAAGCCTTTTGGATCTTAGAAATATGCCCAATTAATCTCCCTAAATCCAAATACTCCTCATTTAATCCTTACCTTAGGCATAAGGCACTTTAAGGAGTCATTTTCGTTCAAACCAAAGGAAGTTACCCAAATTAAAGGTAACAATTTCTCTTAATTTCTTTTCTTTTATTTTACTCCACAGACCCCTAAATTATTTTTATTTCTTTATTTTATAACAACACCAGTATCCTCAATATACTATGATTTTGTTTTGAGATGTATTTTAATTACACTTACACACACCACCATCTAATGTGTGGAGAACATAATGTTTCTGTGGATGGAAAACTAACGCCTCACGAAACGATGATTGTTAAATTACCTCCCACCGCCTCTCATGGTGTCCATTATGATAGAGCTGTATTTAAATATGATATATATTATGTTTTTGTTTTCTTCATGCTTCTTTATTTTTTATAACATATCTTAATGGTTTCAATTATGAGTAAACGTGATAATTTAATTTGAGAAAGTGCGGACTACCGCCCTCTAAAAGTGACATGACTCGTTAATACCATATGTGGGACTTATAAAGAATGGAGTTAATTATATTATATATGATATTGTACTAGAATTATATTATACTTATGTATCATTATGTTTTAATTCCATTAAAATAATAAATAGAAATGAATGTAGCGTTCATGTGTATGTACGGTTTACCGCCTCCATGAACGGTACATTTTATTCTTACCCCAGAATGATATGTACTATTATAACTACATGTATATATATGATATATATGATATATATAATATCAAAATCATGAATATAATTCTGGATATAATGATCTTTTGACCGTGTGAACAACTTGTAACTATAAGGTGTTCATTTTTACTCAACTGCCTAATATGGAGAAAACAAATGTTATTAACTTAAATGATTACATAATGTTTATAAAATTGTAATAAATGATATAAAAGGAATAATAAACTTGAAAAATGTTCTTAAGAAATATAAATTAACTTTAGTTTATTATTCAGGATGTTAAAGAATGAATAGGTCAAGTTGGACATGAGGTAAGGGGTTTTCATCTCACTGTTTATTCCGGTGAGATTCATGCCATAATGCCAATATTACCTTTTGGTGGTGTATGTACTTCCCATAATTGTATTATTTGTGTAATAAACTTTAATTTAGGTATATTTTCATATTCATTGTATGATACCTCTATCAAGGTTTGTATGTTTCGTAGGTTACCAAATTGGTAATGGTTAATTTCACAATCCCTTTATTATCCGAGCTAGTTTTTATGTAAGTATCTACTGGGACATATTTATTATCCATGTCCATGTTTTGTGAAAGACATTCAAAGGGATTATTTTAAGGGACTTTTTTTTACTAAAACATCATTGAAAATGTTTTAAATATTTATTCTTCTAAATATTTCTCCTTAATGTCCATGTCTTCAAAATGGGTTTTAAGGTTTTATTTATATGTACGTGAATGTTTTTAAAATGTTAATTCCTATCAAAAGTTTTTAAGTGGTAAGGGAAACTTTGATTCAAAAATTTCTCTAAATGGAATATTTTCTAAATTGTGTGACTTTTAAATGTTTTCATGAAAAATGGGTATTTCCCTCAAAGAGTTTGACAAATCATTTTTATCCATGTAAAAATTCTTTAGTGGATTTTAAACATGTTTTGATGTTGATTTATCATAATACAAATCTTACATATCATGTTGAAGGATTTGTGATATGTTTGATTGTGGATGTGTTATTTTTATACCATTCATGTTTTATGGGTAATGTATTGACATTTCGTATGTTAGTTTTAATAAGAATGTTTATTTTATGCTTAGACCTTTTCATATGAGGAATGCATTGGACTTAATAAGTGACGGGTGGAGCCTGCTATAGCTCCTCGATGCATCGGTAGGTCTCATGAGACAAACTAGTGTCTTGGCATGAGGCCTTGACAAAATCTTTTTTATAGTCTTGGCATGAGGCCTTGGCTATGTGGTTATGATAGTATGGCATTATGCATTCCATCATTATGAAAGTGGTTAGTGATATTGCATGTAATTATTCGACTAGTAGAATATAAATGTGAATACGTAAATGGAATTACTTCATTTTATTTTTTCCATATTATGTTGAAGTTCATGTTTAAAAATCTTTTTTTTAAAAAAATGTGAGACATGGGAAGGTTTCCCAACCCATATCCCTGAAGAATTTATTCAAAAATTAAAATGTTACAAAGTAGTCTCGAGGTGTAATGAAGCTACACCAACAAGGAAAGGAACCAGATACATGGGGATAGGAAAAAATTTAAAACAGGTACCGATTCAAAAAAGAGGAGCTGCATATCATCAAGCTTGTTCACCATTCATCCGTGTCCATTCCACCTCAATCTTATAGGGAATTAGAATCAAAGCATCTCAACCAAGAAGCGAATCCCCAAACACCTGGTTGTTGAACATTCTAGCCAAATAAAACCTTCAAATCCAGAAACTGAAGCAGATGACCATAGAAACAGAACAAACTCAAAAATGAATTAATGAGGCAGATCCAAATCAGCCTTAACAGACAGAGCAGATGAGAGGACAGCCCAAAAAAAGAAATATACATCATCTCAAATACAGAACCAGCCTGGGTAAGCATGCACAACCAGGATTGTAGCAAAAACCAGTAGTGTGCTTCACCAGAAGAGATGGAGGCATCAACCAAAAACAATCCAGAGCAAACAACAACCGATGTAATCAGAATGTCTCATAGCAGAAAATAAGATTCAACAGCTTTCAAAACTTACAGGGAAGTGAAAATCTGCACTCCGAAAAAATAAAAAGTCATCTCCAGAATATAACTCTCAGCCAAAAAAGAGGAGTAATGAGAGGCCAATAACCATAAAAGCATGAGACAAACCAATCTAGTAATAAAAAAAGTGAGACAATAGCTTCACCTGAAAATAAAACAGCACATCAAGAGAACTAAAACTGAAAGGAGTAAAATCATCCAGAATTAGGATGATTTGATACTCATCTTTGATTTTTCCTCTACGATGGATCTTTTTATACTAAGGTATTCAGAAGCTGAAATCTTCTTTTCTTGAAATTCTTGATGGGTAATTTCCTGTTGCCTATCCATATACTGAGTCCACACTTGTATATCTTGTTCATCAAAGTCATACAAAAAGTAGTACAATAGAGTGCTAGAAGCAGCAACCTGGGTATTTTCTTGAGTTTCCTCTATAGGTTTAGGTTTGGAAGAGTCAACAAAAGGTTTTTCCTGAGGGACTTCAACAGGTTCATACTTGGAAGAATTCACTGATCTGGTCACAATTGTGCGTTCTGTGTTTGAGTAATCCTTATGTCTTCTAGATTTTCTTGATTGTGGGGTGCTGAACCCATCCTCATCAACCAGGGGTTTCTTACTTTTTTTCCATAGAACTTATAAATGTTTCTTCAATCTATCCTGGTTTATCATTATAACCAGAGGTCTCAAGATCTCCTTTATCTTCATTCTTTTCTAGAGCTTGCGTGTTATCTTGATTCGAGACAAGTCCTTCATTATTACTTGAGGTAGGGAAATTATCACAACCTTTATCAATGACCAGCTTAACAGGTTCCTGTAAAGTAGCCTGATTAGGATCAGGAGTCAGGGATGTATCCTCTGAGACAGCCATGAAAAAATCCTCAACTTGATTCTCATAAATGTGATTATCCTTCATGCTATCTCCAGACACCAAGTTAGAGGTTAAAGAATCAACAGAATCAGCCATTACATCCTGAGCAGCATTCTTGATAGAAACGGTTTGATTGTTTTGAAAACATGGTTTTTTTTCAACCCATGTTGGCATAGAATGTATTTGAGTGACAACTTTCCCACAGTCTTTATAAGAGTGACCTGCTTTTAAGCATTTTTTACAAAAAGGTGGTAGCATCTCAAAAACCACATCCTGGACAAAGTCGCTCTCACCATTTTGGATCCAGAAACAAGAGGAAAGATCTTTGGATAGGTCAATTTCAATGAAAACTCTAGAAATTGAAGGCTGAGTGAGATTCAAAGTGGCATAATCTAATTTAATGGGAGTTCCGAATAGCATGGAAATTGAAAATAGGGCCCTCTTTTTAAACAGGTGAATCGACAAATCAGGAAAAGCTAACCAGATGGGAGCAATGTGGGACTCAAAGCCCGAAACAAAATCTGGAGACCATTTATGAACTTTCATAGTTGCCCTCCCAAAAGACCACGAGCCACGCATCCAAAAAACGGTAAAAATCAGAGTCCGAAGAAAATCTAAACAACACATTCCAAGAGTTTAAGAAGCCAATGCTAAAATCAAAAAAACCAATCCTTCTTAACGTCTTGTGCATGAACCGAAGCGAGGGACGATGCTTTGAAAATTCCCCGACCAAGGGAATAATGGCATTCATAAAGGATAATTTATTTTGTTTTTTATGTTATGAACTGTAATGTGACATTAATGTATGTAATCTATTTTCCAAGACTGCTAAACTGATCGGTCCTGCGGGACTTGATTCCTTGTAATCATGCCAATGTATTAAAATAATGCACTGAATCTAGGTAACTGGGGTCAGGGCATTACACTATGTTTGGCATGGGTTAAACAAAATGTTTATTTCCTTCGATAATATGCATAACACACAGGACATAGTTTTAGGAAACTATAATATATTATTGTTGTTATTAAAATGATATTATTTTTTGCACTTATCCATTGTATTAAATTTTTGAATAATATTATTTAAAAAATGAAAATATTGGTTAGATAAGTATATAATAATAATTATTTCTGACTAATTAATGTGAAATGAAAATAAAACCCTTTTGAAAATATAGAAAATCTTTTTCTGGAAGACTATATTTATAAAATCAAACAAATATTAACGCAATAAAATTATTAAAACAATTTTGATAAATCATTTTAATGCAAAAATATATTATATTCATTAAAAAATTTCAAATTTATGTTATGTTTATTCTATACAGCTGTAAATAAAATATTCAATATTATGCATGAAGAACCATATTTTTTTAAAATGTATTTTACAGGCTTTTAATGGATCACGAATTTAAAATATATTTTTTGAATTTATTTTAAAATTTTATATTACTAAATAAACATTATTTTTGAAATAGAAATACTGAAATTTACTTTGGGTGAATTTTTGGAATTTTTATGAGAACTCCTATATTTTGATGAATAATGAAAAATACCAAATTTTAATTGAAAAATATTTTTTTATAATTTATTTATATTTAGAATTATATTAAAATTTTGTTTTAAAGTATATTAATATCACTGATATGTTTATTAATACAATATAATTACTTTTAATCAAATTCTCATTTAAATAGGATATAAAAACATTTCAATATATTAAACATTTTCACTATAAAAACTCATTTTTTTCCTACCATATACAAGATTAAATTTAAATATATATATTACAATTAAGTGTTTAGAATTTAAAAAAAATGGATTCCATATTTTGAATTAGAATAATTTATAATTTTTATTGGGGAAATCATAGTTTTTTACATAAAAGTTTAGTTAATGTAATTTAAAATAATTACAATGATTTTGGTGAAAATGAGTTTACAAAGTAAATTGAAATTAACATTATGAGCCATATAAACATAGAGTGTGTAATGAAATATATTGATGATACCACTCATCATTTATAAAATGTAATATTATTGGAGGAAAATTATTTAAGGTATATCCCCAAATAATTTATATATTTTTATATTTATAATAATTCCCCTCATCCTCCACTATAAAAGGGAACTCACAACCTCACATCATTTCACCTATAAATCCCATTTTATCATCACAATATTGAAAAAAATATCATCTAATATTCATTCCAAGTATCCTAGAGTCATAAAAGTTTTCCTCAATCCAACTAACGAAGCTCTTTGGTGTAAACATAATTGTGTTACCTGAAGAACTGGTAACGTTCCTCAATGAACAATTTTGTATTATTTCTTTCTCCACCAAATGAATTTTTATTATATATATATTATATCATAAAAAATTATACAAAATTGAAAGAAATATTTTCCTCATATGGGTAATACCTAAATTTTTCTGATCATCCATCAAATGGGGTCCATAATCATTGTTCGTGTGTACGACAGATTACCACCTTGTAGACTAATATCATCTGTTCTTCAAGTAAGAGTGATCAAGGTTGGTAATAATGAGGAAGTAACTGTATTTATAATATATATATATATATATATGATATTTGTAATTTCATTATGATTCTTGATATAATATGTAACATATACCTACCTGCTTTCCATTTTGTATGAATATGTGAAATCTATTTGTGGATGTCTGGACAATCGGATCATCATAACAATGTGATTCATTCATGCTTTATGTGTAAATTATTATATATGGGTTTATAAATAATATTTCATATTTATGAAATAAATATTATATTTTAATTATATATATATACATCATTTACTTTTTATTGTTTTATAATACAATGAGAAAATGGAAATAACGTTCATTCATACATTCATCCTACCGTCTCCATGAACGATATATTTAATTTCATAATTATATATTTTATATATTATTATAATTTATTATATATTGAATATATATGATATGTATATAATGATTTACATTCTGGGAATAATTAAATCATAATCTATGTATAAGGATCTAGAATAAAAATTCATAACATATAAAAAAACAAAGTGGTTACTACCCGAAACGTATCATTAACAAAAAATTGTTAATAAATTGATAATATAAAGTCATAATAATATTATATATGTAATGATATATACTAATATGTTTTTTGGTATATTTTTAATAAAAATATATTAATTATACGAGTGTTGTTAATGTTTATAAAAAGTGAAGAATTAAGTTAAGGATTTTCTTGTCTCACAAATATTTCTTTGAGATATGTGATATATTCATCACTTATTCTTTTGGTGTGGTGAATATAAATACATATGAAATGGAATACAATGAAATTATTTATTTAATGAGATTAAAACTATCAATTGATGTTATTATTTAAAAAATCTCATGATTCAAAAGTTACTCAAATAGTAAGGGGTTTCAATTCTCAATTTCATTTTCCATTAGACACAATAATTTTTTAAAACATATAACTTATATGTGGTGTGTACTATATATGTATATTATAATTATTATAAATATAATTATTGGGATTTATATATCCTTTTTATGTTCTCTCTTTCATAGGTTTTATGTTTAAAGATTAACTAAATCAGTAAAGGACTTTTTTTTAATTTACATTCTTTGAGATACCTATCTTGTTATGAACTTATATTATTATATAGGGTTTATATACTACCATTTTACAATTTATATCATGTATATAATTCTTATCATAACAATTTATTCTTCAAAAAAAATTTATATTTATGGGGATTATGATTCAATGTTACTAAAGAGGTAAATATTTATTTCTAAAAACTCATCATTTATCCGGATTTTTTATGTTTATAATTCCCTTTAAAAAATATTATGATATATATATCAATAACACTCATTATGTTTTTTATAATTGGATTATTTAAGAAATATTAATGTAATGGTACATTTTAGCTACAATTTGGTACTTAATATTGTTATGAAAATGTTTTCACGAGAATCTGACATTATCTCACTTTTTGGTTGGATATACAAGTTCTTCCAAAAACATGATTTATAAAAATATTTTTAAAATGAATTTTAAGGACATTTAATTCCCATTGTAATGGGAATGAATTATATTTTTTATGTTTTAAATTTTTTTAGATGTTGGTTTTCAAATCATCATTTATATGCTTTCATGTTTTTTTTAATAAAATGATTTTAAAAATGTTTTATTCTTTAAAATTCATCTTTAAAATTGGAAATTATATTTTCCTCATGAAATATTTTAAATGAATTTTAAAAATATTTTCCCATTTAATATTTCATCTTTTGATTTTAAATATTCATTACTAGGGTTTTGATCTTAGGGTACTATTGGTATTTTTTTTCTAAATGGATCATGATTAAGATGACAATATTTTTATAAAACTAGTTTCTATTCCATGGGATGTAACATATTAAAATTCTTACGAAATATGATTCCTTACAGGGGTTATTTTTTAATTTTTTTTATAAACCCTATATCATTTTATATGTTTTTATATAATGATTATTTTATTATAATTTAGAACTTTTATGTACGATTTCAGTGCGAGATGGGTGGAACCAATCACCTCATCTAATGTATTATGTAATTTCTAATGATCTACGATCTCAATGGTTACATGGGATAGAATATGAACCATATAAAAAGAGGTAATATAAGATGGAATCCCAATCCATTGAAAAGAGGGTATACAAGATGGAATTCCAATCCCTAAATAAGGGGGTTTGAAAGAGTTCATATGAATCAGATAACAATAGTTTATATAGGTGGGAGTCCCATGATAGTAACAATATGGTATAAAATAAGAAATCAAAATCCCACCGCAATAGGGTATACAGGAGGGAATCCCATGCCTTTAATAAAGGGTACCTGGGAGGGCATCCCAATCCCATTACAAGAGTGTATAAAATAATTCATCTAATTTCTTTTACTATAGGATATATTTGTGGAAATTTAATGTTTGAAACAAGTGGGTATAGAGAAGGGAATCCCAATCCCATTTCAAGAGATTACATGAGAGGGACCCTCAAACCAATTAAAAGAGGTTACATGAGAGGACATCAATATCTCGAAATAAGATGGTATACAAGAGGTTATCACATGCCATAACATGTTACACAGGTGATTATAAAAATCCTAACATGTTATAAGGTTCTTGGTAGGTAGCTTTGACATAGGATTTTTTATTCTGATGTGTATTCCCATATTCCATGTCTTATTCATATGTTATGATCTCATGGATTACACACATGATTTCATTATGATTCATGTATTATGAACATCCCATATTTATAAATTTACTATTTATTATGATATTTGTTGTTGGGTAAGATCTTATAATGTTATGATCATGTTCTCATAACCTTATGGATAAATTATGTTTTCATATCACCCTTGTTTACTCTTATTGAGAATCTGAGATCAATATTTTCTTATGTTTCCATTCACTAGGTTTTGATGAATGTTTTTTAGTAGGAGTAATAGTGGGGATGATCGGTAAGGGTGATGTTTGAGATCATTCAATGGGATATTATATTATGTTTCCATGTTTCTAAATACAATAAAATATTACATTTCTTGCTCATTTATTTTCTAATGTGCTGAATATTCATAAAAAATAATGTAATATCCATGTATGTTAAGAATGGGTCACTATAGTTTTTGGTGGTTTTAATTAAATATCCCAATAAAATATTATGAAGGGAAGTGGATCTGATATGTGATAATTTTATACCCTTAATGATAGTCTCTATCTTAGGGTTAACTAAATATAGATCTTGGGGGGTCGTTATATATATTCCTTGAATTTCTGCCAAGGACGGCTTACATTAGATTGATGGGGATTGAAAATATATTAAACATCATTAATAAAATGTATTACAATATCAATGATTTGTTAAACAATCAACAATATAAAATATAAAGAAGTATAAGGAAATTATGGGAGATTATACATGAATATTAATGCATTAAATTATATTTAATTAATACAATTTACCAATAGATATGGAGTGTTTATTTTTCTTAATTGGTTAGGTGTTTTAATAATATCATAGTTAAAGAAATAGTTTTTTTATGATGAACATATCTCAAATATATCTATAACATTGAATATCTATACATTTTTAAATTTTGAATACATGAATGAATCAGTGTTTTATATTACGAATTCTATATGATGTCAAAAAATTAATATGTACACATTTTTTTCCATGATTCATTAGTGTAGGGAAAAATCTAGATGTTATGCATGATCTCATAGATGAAGGAATATAATTGAATTCTATAACGTCTAATAATAAAGGGTCTCTCCTGTTTCATGACACTGAAGTGAATCTATATCATAATAAAAAAAATCGATTTGTGATAGTATTCAAGATAAATCACAATCAATAAGAGGATTCCTTGTATATTGAAGATGATATGAGGATAATGAATACAAATTTTTTAGTAACTTATATATACCCCATTTAGGAGGATGAAACTATTTTAGGGGTTGATAATGTAATACCAAGCACTTTATAGTTACAGATAAACCCTATGTGATGGACCATAACACTCTAAATAACCTGTATAAATGATGATTATAAAATTATTAATTTATAAATGTTAAAACTAAAATTGAAAAAAAATACCATTTTTTAAGTTATTATAATGATATTACTTGAAGACACAATTATGGGATATTCAAAAAATAATAATTGTTTACAAATAGTAGAAATATGATTTGGGTTAAAACCACATCAATTTTAATATTTCTAGGATGTAAGAATAATCTAAAATCATAAAATAATTTATATAACAAAATTATTATTTATAAAATAATATTTGTAAATTTAACATATTCTTGGAACATACAAATTAATTTTCCAACATTTTTTGACAAAATTAATGTCTTAAAAAATGGTTTTGGACTTTTCATTGTATCAATTATTTCAAATGAGTTGTCATATTTTATATTTAAATGAATTAAAAAAAATTATCCATTTTTTTGGATCAAAATTATTAATTAAAATCAGTATCCACAAAAATTTTGTGATATATACAGATTTAAATAGTAAAATGTTATTTTTATAATTGTAGTTTTATGGGATTAAATTTTTATATTTTAAAATTAACATTTCACACTATTAAAATTTTAATTTTATAATTTTATATTAAATATTATATCATTGGGATCACACAATGTAATACAAAAAATCCATTTTGTTGCATTAAAATTGATTACTAATTTTAAAAGTAATTATTGAGGTAATATTAAAATTGGTTAAAAGTTACAATTCTAAATAACCAGAAATAAAATACTCAATGAATTATTAGAAATGAGTTTCTAATTATTTATTTGAAAACAAATCACATTCCCCTCTACATTTAATGGTTTTTATCCATTGACAATTGAAAAAATATTACATTATATAAACTTAAAGGGATAGTCCAAAAAAACCCTTCAATTCACCTATAAAGTGATTAAATATACACCAATACAAGGCTTACCTCTCATTTGATGTTATTATTAAAAAACATAAAAAAATTTCCTTTTAAACCCTATCCCCTATCCGAAGTCAAATTGACTACAATATTTTTCATAAGTCCTTAATTTCGATGATGAATTCCATGGAAATTCCATGCCCTCGATGTGATTATTATCAACTACTAAGCATTTCATCTCAAATATATTCATTCAAATTGAATATAGTAGAAATAATATAATGATATTAATATTATTTATATACTTTAATATTAATATATAATTTTTACAATAATTGTATATTCATTTAATAAATCAATTAATTAATATGAAATTGTAGCTTCTGAGAATATATGGACATCTGAAACCATGAGAAACTACATTATGTTTTCCTCACAACACACTGTTCTTGGTTACAAAATTATTTTATTGATGAAATATTTGTTTAATATATCATTATGGTTTTCAAGGAAATATGTGATATCATATTAAAGATATTATCAAAAACAAATTGTTATTTATTATATCATTTAGAACAAGCATGGTAAGGGGAAAAATATTTTCATATAAATAGTTCTTCTTTAAATCCCATTATAATTTTAATTCATAAAATAAAATACTAAATATGGAAAATATACTTTTAGTATAATTCTATATCATCATGACCACCTTATAATTGTTAATTAAAGTAGTGTTTTCTCATGTTTGTATTAGTTCAACTACTTTTGTGGACAATAAGATGAATCTATATCATGAATTCATTCTATAACTTAATTATAGGATTAATATAATACAAATTAATAATATATTAGTAATTTTGAATCTTGAAATGTAATATGTATATTTAATTCATCAATGAGAAAATACCCTTCAATCATCAGTAATCACAAATACATGTTGGTTATCGATTTCATTTTCAACAATAATGGTTAAAACATTGATTTAAATAATTAATAAAATAATAAATAATTTTAGAAATACTTAAAATTAAATTTATATTAATTTTAATGATTAATATAAGAGGAAGAAATAATATATACACTATTATTATGAAACAAGTACAAATGATCAAATGTATAAACAGTCGATGTTGAAATGATGTAATAAATCATATTATGAACGATAATTTAAAAAGAATATAAATGAAAAATGAATATTATTAGGGTTATGAAATTTGTGATATGATATCTATTTTTTGGATAAATTTGGTTTGTGTACATTCATTGAAGTTATTAAAATATGCATGTATTTTCAAGAAAACTCTTCCTATTTTAATTAGAAATATTTTATTATCATATTATTTTCATATAATCCGCCAACAAGGATTTCATGGTATTATATTCTATATGGTAATTTTTTAATGATATAGCACTTATTCCCTCTTTTAATATACTTTTTCATATGGTGACCTAAGGGATCTCATTCCACCTCTTTCATTTTAAATTAAAAACAATTATTATAATGTATGCTTGATTTTAATTCAATAGAATTATTATCTATTAGATATATCAAAAATGATATTCACTATAATTTAATAATTTTATTAAGAAAAAATTCAAAATAATTATAAATTTTAGATATTTAAATTGTTTATTATTTTTCAAGAAAATACAAAAATATCTCAAAACTAGTTTGTGGATGTTTTTGTAGGACATATGTACCACGTGAACATCCACCTAAAAAGGGGTGGTGTTGAATTAAATCAATAACCACCATCATTCATTATTAGTTATGACTAGTCTACAAGCCTCAAAATACATTCCTTGGGAATATTCATTGAAAAATTCATATGTACATTATGAGCCGTTATGAATGACTTTACCTAACATTTACCTTGTTTCCTACCAATTAAATATTTTGAAACAAATTACTATAATGATTTTATTATAACAACCGTACTCTTTATTTCATAATAAAACATAAATTATTATATAAAATTTTCACTAGAAAAAACATATAATATTGAGAGGACTTGTTTCTTTGGGTCTTGTGAACATTGAATAATAACATAAAATATTAAATACACATCTTTATTGAAAACATATTTAACATGAGCACACACATTCCTTCGTACATACCATTGCATGGGAGAACCTGAGGGCATTCCTAAGAAAAGGGTGAGTTATATAGCCTAGAAAGGGAGTAAAAAAGGAATATCTTGAATAATATAGTATATTTTAAGAAATATGAATATAAATGGAGCATAATAAAAACCTGAACATAAAGGCATGATATATTATGATTATCATAACATTGAAATATATCAGCAAAATTTAAGATGATATTTGCATCGGCCAATGATCATTGCACATGGAGAATGATTAAACCTTCATTTCACTTGAATTATCATGATTAAACACTCATTACACTTGACGTATCATTATACTAATCTTTACCCAATGCATTAGAATGCTATCAGGGCACACCCTTCTTAATCCTTTTTTTTCATGGATTAATGTGCCACCTTGATCATATACCATGTATTCATTATACATTATCATCTACTTCATGATAAAATAATGTATAATTAATAATAAAAATCTATAATCAATAAGTTAATGTGCATAATGTTTAATACCATTGATAGCAAAATGGGCATGGTATTCACTACACAGTGACTTTTGCATTAAAAATTGTGGTGCAAATTTAGCAGCACAATGGCGTGACATAAGAATTCATAAAAGTGGATTATGTGAGAGAAAGGGGTATCTCATAACGTGTTAATGAAATTTATAGTAATTGAGTCATATAGATACATGTCCCAAAACATGTAATGGAATATAGATGTATAATATGGAGGAATGGCTTGAATGTAAATGTAGAGAGAGAAACCCCTTATTGAATTTTGGCATGGTAACAGGTGTAAATGTGAATATTTAATGAGATATAAAGGGTTATATCATAATGAAAACGCAATTTGGGATGTATATGGGAATTTATAAATCATACCCCATCATTTATAATTGAAAATAAAAGTGCCTAAAAACATAATGAAATATGGATAAAAATTAGAATGGATGAAATCCCTTATGGAATTTCAGCCTCATAACTAGTGTACATGGGAGGCATTAATGGGAGATAAACAGACCTATAATAATTTAAGCATAATTATGGAATTATAGGGAAGCTGTGAAATCATACCCAAACATTTTTAACGGAATATAAAATGGCATAACAACATAATGAAATTTGGATAAAAAAGAGAAAGGAAGAAATCCCTTACTTAGAAGTGTGATGCAAAGTATTTAGAGAGGCTTGAGAGAGCATTATTGGGAGATTTATAATCCTTTGGAGGGTTATATATATGGAAGGGTAGATTAGATACGTTCTAAAAGGGTTTTTAGTGATGATAAATGTTACTTTGAGTGGTTTTATATTAGAAAGGAGAGGAAATTCTTTATTATTTAGGTTTTGGACACCACACATTAATCTAATTCAAAACACCAACCATAAAATGGGATTACCCATCTATTTTTTCACAAGTGTAAGGGAAAAAATTATTTTATATTTCAAAGGGTTGAAATTATAAAAAATTATTCTTTCTTAGGTGGACGTGAGTCACTCTTTCTATGATATTGTTTTAAAATGTAAAAATGTTTTATATGTCTTGGAGGGCCCACTAAGGATATGTAATATAAATAACTCAAACCTAAAATCACATTATTTTATAGATAAACCCTATATTTTACAAAATAACCATTTATAGAATTTAATTTCATCACCATTGGGTCATTACGATGTCGTACAACACATTATATATTTAAACAGTATTTAATTTTTACCCAAAAATTTGACTTTCTTAGAAAAATTTGAAAATTTCACCATTAGATAATATTGAAGTCCCATATCCAAAAATAATATTTATTTTAACAAAATATTTTTATAAATATTTACATTTTTAATTTTAATATAATAGATGACATTTATCGAAAATTCATGGGTTTTCAAAAAAAAAAACGGCATTCAAAACATAATAAAAATTACAATTTATTCATAAAACTTCTACGATAATTAAGATTTAATAAAAATAAAATTATTAATAATATATTATTAAAATTTTATTCAATTGAAAAAACCATTAATTCCTGAAAATTGATTTCTTATTTGAATGATAACTAAAAATAGTATTTGTGTTTTAAAAACCATGTACCAAGTAAAAACAATAAAATAATTGCAAATTTTTTATTCTTTAACAAAATTAATTCACATATTCGTAGTGAAAGTGTCTTGTAACATAACCCATTATAACAACCACATAATACCTAAGTGTAAAGTTTGAAATGGTGATAGACTCTTGGGGTGGCTCGTATAACATAGCTCATATAGTAATCTCTATCAACCATCACTTCTCCCATAGGTGGTTACATTCATGCTTAATGTAATGAAGATCATCTTTTTATTGGTCAAGAGTGATTCCCAGTGATTCTACCTCCTTTACATGCTCCAATAAATCTTCTTTGTTTGGAGAAATTCCACTGGATAAAGCCATCACATTAATTTCTCGAGTTATTTGGATTTTTTGAAGCCCAATATTTATACTAATCATGTGGTAACTGTTTAATGACTATATTAGTGACAATAATGATTCCTAATGGTATTTTAACATCCCATAACCTAAAACCAATGAAGTGAATACTTTATATTATAATTGTACATAATATGATATTTAATAAGATCAATAGAAAATTTCACTAATAAAAGTGGGGGTTGTTACAATATCCACCCCCAAGAAAGTTTTCCCTGAAAA
The DNA here is from genome assembly GCA_963277665.1 of Viscum album. Lineage (NCBI taxonomy): Eukaryota > Viridiplantae > Streptophyta > Magnoliopsida > Santalales > Viscaceae > Viscum > Viscum album. The sequence continues at coordinate 1,331,320,561 of OY728148.1, read as the reverse complement.
TTTATATTTCCCACACTAAAATAGATGTGGGTAAATCTACTTCATCACCTCTTATAATTCCTACATCACTTCTTCAAACTAGTGGATTCACTACAACACCTTGACAATTGGAATTTTCTTATTTTGTATAAATTTTACCCTAAGATCTAAGATATTCACCAGCTTTTCTTCATAGGAGAGGTCATTCTCCAATGGTACCACCTATGGATTGAGTACATGTGGTGAATCAGGTATCTAGTTTCTCAATAGTGATACATGGAATACATCATGTAATTAATATAGGTTTTGTGGGATCTCTAGTAGATAGGGAAATTCTCTAAAGAGATCAAGGTTATCGAATGGGTCGATGTACCTTTCACTAAGATTTCCCTTCCTCCAAAATCTCAGAACTATCTTCCACGGTGATATACGAAGGAATACCATGTCTTTAATATCAAACTCTAGGTCTCATCGATGATTATCTTCATAGATATCTTATCGACTCTGAGTGGATTTATTGTGTTATTGAATGGCCTTAACCTTCACCACCATTTCCTTAACATTTTTTATACAAAGGTGTTTTTCCTCCCCAACATCATCCCTACATGTCGCTGTTATGCACATCTTCCCATAAAGTACTTTAAAATGAGGAACTAGTATGGTTGAGTAGAAACAGTTATTGTAAGAGAACTCAACCAGATGAAAATGTTGATCCCATCCTCTTTTGATGTCAATTTAGAATTCTCTCAACTTCTCCTCATGTTTTTTGACAGTCTACTCATACTGGACACCAGTTTTAGGATGATAATCTGTAATGATGTTCATCACGGTATTCAGAGCATGTTAAAGAATATTATAGAACATAGAGGTGAATCTTTGATCTCAATCGAATATAATAGAAAGTGGTACTCCCTGAACCCTTACCACTTATCTGATATATATTAATACTAGTTGATCCAATAAGTTGTCCTCTCAAATTACAATGAAGTTTGTAGTCTTTGTATGATGATCAACAATAACCAAAATAGAATTGATTCCTTTTGACATTTTCGAATGTGTGGTGAAAAATTCTACAATGATGTTCTCCCATTTCTATGATGGCATGGGTAATGGATGAATCATTCCTCAAGACATCTTACTCTCATCATTAACTTGATGACATACCATGCACTTTTATGTGTACTCAGAGATTTCCTTCTTTATGCTATCCCATGTATAATGCTCTCAGAGATATCAATACATTATTGTGTTTCCTGAGTGAGTGGAATAATTCAAACTATGTGCTTAATCCAAAGGATCATCCCTTAATGCCTGATTTTATGTAACACATTGTCTTATACCAAATCCTATAATTCTGCATACATTAAAATTGAACTTTGAGGATTTCTCTTTTTTGATTGTTCCTACATTCTTATGAATTCCCACGTCATCCTATTGAGCATACTTTATCCTTTTAGAAATAGATGGTTGGGAAATCATATATGAAAACATTTATGAAGTTTTCTTATTTATTATTCTCATGTCCCTGTTCATCATACATAAGAATATTGGATAGCTTCCAATTCTCATCAATAATAGAATCATTGGATCCATTCTACACAGAGCATCGACCACCTTGTTTGCTTTCGCAGGGTGTTAATGGATAGACCAGTCATAGTCATTGATCTTCTCTAACCATCTTCGATGGATAATTTTCAACTCTTTTAGTTTGAATATATACTTTAAGATTTTGTGATCATTATATATTTCACACTTCTCCACCAAGAGGTAATGTCCCAAAAAATTTTAAAGCTAATATTACTACAGTCAACTAAAAATTATGTTTTGGAATGTTTTTCTCCAGAAAATTTAATTTCTTTAAAGCATAGGCAATGCCTTTGTCATTTTTTATCAACACATCATCTTGGCCCTTCTTCGAGGAATCACTGAATACCACAAAATGTTCTCCACCTGTTGTTAGTGTGATGATGAGTCCAGTGATAAAACTCCTTTTTAAATTACATGAAGTAATATTCAACTACAACACTCAATGAAAACATTACTCCCTTCTGAGTTAACTTTGGAAGAGGGTGGGAAAAACTAGATAAATTTCTCAAAAATCGGCGATAAAATCCATCTTATCATAGGATTCCATGGAAATCTATTACCACTATTGGCATTGATTATCCCTCAATTGCATCTATCTTTGAGGGATCTATAGATACCCCATTTCTTGTGATTAAATGAACCAATAATGATATTTCCTTCAACCAGAACTCACACTTTTTATACATTTCATAGAGCTTCTCATTTTTCCAGGTCTATTGTACATTACTTAGATACTCTTTGACTCCTCCTTGGTTTTGGTGCCAAATATTTTTCAAGGTAATCTCTAATGACTATATTCACCATATCCTAGATGAGTGATAGAGAATTAGTGAGTCTTAATGGTATTACTTTGAATTCATACTACCTGTTCCTTGTATGAAAAGTATTATTGGGGATATCCTCCTTCATTACCTTTACTTGATAATATCCAGACCCCAGTTCCACCTCAGAGAAGTATGGTGCTACAAGTAGATGATCGAAAAATTCATCAATTCATGGAAAGGGATACTATTTCTTTATCATGATTTTTTTGAGCTCACGTTATTCAATGAAAAGGCATATTGACCCATCCATGTTCATGATGAAGAGGACTGGTGAACCCCATGGTGAAGCACTTGGGCATATAAACCCTTTATCCAGATTCTCATGTAGTTGTTTCTTATTCTCCTAAATCTTCAAAGAATCCACTCTATACAGAGTCTTGTATATTGGAAATTCCCTAGATATAAGATCAATTGATAATTCAATATCTCATCTAAGAGGAATACCATGAAATTATCTGGGAGACATTTTACCGAATTCCCTCACTATAGTCATATCTTCATGGATGGTCTTCCTTTGAATCAATAATCTGAGAAAGATAAGTGTTCCCATAAGGAAATAGTATCCACTCTTGAGATGATGGTTCTAAAGAAGATTCATCCTCCACATTGAACTTGTATAGAATTAGGTGTGGATTCACCCTATGGCGAATTATTTCCCTCTAACATCAATTTCTGTTGGCCCTATATAAGGAAATACAATACATGCCCAAAAGTGCATCAAATTTCACCATTGGGAGTACGAAGTGGTTCAACGGTAATAAAAAATTATGGAATAGGAGGAGTTATATTCATTTTGCGAACTGATTGCCACATTTTCCGTTCTCACCGACATCTTTACTTGTATGATTTGTGGTGGTGTTGGGATTGTTCTACAAAACATTTGGGATATAAAAGAATGTGTAGAACTATATATGATAACCCCAACATTCACATTTTTATTTTGGTTCAATATTATCTGATACATACATATGGATGATAAATTCTAAACCATCAGAAACATAAAGTGGAATTGGATTATAAAAAGATATAACATATATATTACATTTATTTCCAAAACTTATGAATCAATATTCTTCAATCTATGCTATCCATGATCTACATCCAAATAAATACTCATAAGGTAATTTTTTTTAGTTCCCTTAATAATGGATCATATTAAGATTATGAATTTACCAATGCATATCCTCTAAGAGTGTCATAACAAAGAGTGAAGGAAGGCCCATTTTCATGTCGCATTTCTCATTTGAGTCTAGATCAAAGCATTGTTTTAAGGTTTTAATACAAGATACATTTGTGCTAGTGATGCCTCTATCTACTCGTATCTAGGCAATGATGGATTTTCATGATAAAACACTTACTCAATTCTCAACAAAATTTAGGGTTGTTTTTATTATACATAGTCTTATCCTTATGGCTATCACAAGGGTTTTCTACTCTAAATCCAAAAAATATCTAAACTGATCATCTGATACCAACTATAACAACCCTTATTTTTATTTCACACATAAACATAATTTATTACCTAAAATACTCACTTAATACAAAATTGATGATCGACAGTTCATGTTTCATTAGGGATTTTCAACATTTCATAACATCTTAAAATATTAAATACACATCTTTGTTGAAAACATATTTTACATAAACATTCATTCCCTTTTTTATAAAATTTCATGGGATCACCTGATGGAACTATTAAGAAAAGGGTGATCTATAAATCCTAATATGAATGTAAAAAAAGAATAACATGAAGAATACAGTACATATTAGGAAATATGAATATCAATGGAGCATAAGAGAAACCTGAACATAAAGGTATGATATAACATGATTATCATTACATGGAAACATGGTATCAACATTTAACAAGATATTAGCATTAGAGAAGACTCATTGTACTTTAATTATAATTAGTAAACCCTCGTTTCACTTGACCTATCATGATTTTAATCATTACCTAATGTATTGAATCACTATTAGGGATCACCCTTCTTAATCATTTCATTTCATGCATAAGTGTGCCAGATGGATCATATTACATGGATTCATTAATCATAATCATTTATTCTATGATAATGCAATGTGGAATTAATACATGAATTTATACGATCAGTAAGTAAATGTGCGTAAAGGTGATTACCATTGATAGAGAAAGCAACATGGTATTCACTACACAGTGACATTGACTTGGAAAATTGTGATGCAAATTCGACAGCTTAATGGTGTTACATAAGAATTCATAAAAATGGTTCATGAGATAAAAAGGGGTATTCCGTAATGTTTACCTGAAATGGAATGTCAAGGAATTATATAGATACATGTTCCAACATATTTAATGTAATTTTGATTCATAATATAAAATAATTTCTTTAATGTAAATGGGGAGAGAGAAATCTTTTTCGGAATTTCGGCATAGTAATTGGTTAACATGGGAAAAATTAATGTGAGAGAAAGGGGTATCTCATCATTAAAACATAAGTAGGTAAGTATAGGAAAGGTTTGAAATCATACCCCAACATTTTTAATTGAAAATAAAATGGCATAACAATATAATGAAATTTAGACAAAAATGTGATTGGAAGAAGTACCTAATGAAATTTTGGCAGGGTAATAGGTGTACATGAGAGGAATTAATGGGAGATAAAGGGGGATGTAATCATTAAAACAAAATTTTTGAAATATATTTGAGGTTAAAAATCATACCCCATCATTTTTAATTGAAAATAAAGGGTCATAACAATATAAATAAATTTGGACAAAAATGAGAAACGAAGAAATCTCTTACATGGAAGTGTGATCTAAAGGATTGGGAGAGGATTTAGAGAGGTTTCATGGGAGCTTGGGGAATATTGTGAGGATTATGGATAGATTAGGGTAGTTTTAGGACACGATCAAAGGCTTTTTATAGATAAAAAATGGGAGATTGAGAGGGTTTATATAGAAAAGGAGTTGGAATTACTTATTCGGTAGGTTTTGAACACCACACATTTTACTAATCAAAACCATACCATGATTTTTGCCCATTTTTTTAAAAAGTAAAGTGTATATGATTATTTTATATGTAAAATATAACAACTTATTAAAATATTAGTATTTCTGATGTGAAGGTGAGGCGTACTTTCAAGGAAATCATTTTAAAATATTAAAATGGTTTATATGTCTTGGAGGGTCCACTTGGGCTATGTAAAATAAATCATACCTAAAATATAATTATTTTATGTTAAAACATATATTGGCCAAAAATTCAATTTATAGTATATTATTACATCACTATTAGGTTAGTATGAAGTCATAAAACACATTTTTTTTATTTAAATGGTATTTAATTTGTATCCAAAAATTTGATTTTCTCAGAAAATTATGAAAAAATCACCATTATATAATTTCAACATTCTAAATCCAAAAATAATATTCATTTTATCTAAATATGTGGATTTTTCTAATTAAAATAAAAACATAAATTTATCGAAAATTCACGGGGTTTGACAAAAAACAGCTATCAAACCATAATAAAAAATACAATTGTATTCATAAAAATTATATGATCATATAAATTTAATAAAAATTAATTTAGTAATAATATTTTTTTAATTATTATTTCATTAAAAAATCCATTAATTCATAAAAATAGATTTCTTAATTGAATTTTAAGTAGAAATATTATTTCTGTTTTAAAACCCATTTACAAAGTAACAATAATAAAATGAACGTATATTATTTATTCTATATAAAACTAATAAACATATTCATAGTTCTAGGGTCTTGTTACATAACCCCTTATAACACCCGTATAAGACCTATGAGTAAGTTGTGAGATGGTGACAGACTCTTGGGGTGGCTCTGATTACATCGCTTGGGGGGTAATCTTTATCAGCTTCCACTTATCTTGTAAGCAGTTCCATTCATGCATAACGTGTTGAATCCCAGCTAGGGCTTGGTCAAGAGTGAAGCCTAGTGAAACTACTTCCTTTTTGAGATCCAAAAAATGGGCTTTGTATGGAGCAATCCTACTATATGAGGCCATACGTTCCTTTGTCTGAGTAAATTGGATTTGTTAAATCCTTATATTTATACTAATCATTTGGTCACATACCAAACCTATATTAACAATGTTAACAATTAATAAAGGTATTTTAAAATTCAAAAGCATAAAACAAAGGAATTTAATATTTTACATAACCATTTTACCTAATAATACATTTAATTCAATAATTAGGAATTATCATTAATAAATGTTTGGGTTATTACATTTATAAGACAAAAAATAGAATTTTAAATCACCCAAAGATTTTTTTGATACGGTTACACCATATTAATTTTTTGATACCCCACACATTCTAGGATTTTTATGGGACATTCTCTTATATATCAACTAAATTTTATTTTAATGGGTTTCTATTTCTATTTATATTTTACATTTTTCAAATTGACCTATTTTAATTTAGCACAACATTACATTTGTAATGAAATGAAAGGTATGGATTAATATTATACATAAATCATTTGAAATGATAATGAGTTTAGTTGGGAATTGAATTATAAATCACATCAATTCATTAATAGTTCACACGAGTACAAAAATATGTTTTTGGTATTTACCACTCCCTATATTTTTGTAGTGTCTTAGAAGAAGGCATTGACAACATTTTTTCCTGATATTATGTATTCCATGTATATAAGGATCATGATTTTTGTTATTATTATTTTATATATTTATCATGGATATAAAATTCCATCAATTTTAGTTCATAATGGAATCATGTTTCCTATATATTCCAGCCATATAACTTATGACAGGTATATGTTTTGATAACATCCTTCTTATACTACTCTATATCAACCATCTAAGGTAATCCATATATTTATTCATTTACCTAGGAAATAAATAGGCGAAATATGATAAATATCAATAGATACGATGGATGAGATACTATTTTCCCATAATGTGTTCATGAAGAATCTTATGTTTCCTAGTGGTATTTATGTATTTATATAGTTAAATAATATTTAAAATTGTTTGGATAATTAATTAACTCTTTTTTATGTACCGACATGTAATTAATATATTATCTATATGTTTTAGGATTTTGTTTTTTTAGACATTAGTCAATTTTTATGAATATTGAACTCATCCACAATTACTTTAATAGGTCCTATGATCATGAGGGACATCATCATTGGGAAAATTTGTCTAGACTAGAGAATATTTATTCTTATTTTAGAAAACTAATATGGGGGTTTGAGGGAAATAATAAATCCATGTAATCTAAATAGAGTTGAGAGGTGATGTCATAGAATTATCAGTACGAAAAAATAATTAGGGTAAAATAATTAATTGGCTATAATATGTTCTTTTCAATTGGCTCGAATGACTCTCATTTATGGCATGAAATATTGGGAAACCATTATACTAATTTAGATAGGTCTCATTATATTATTAGTATATGAGAAATTTATTTCTTGAACGAAAACTAGGTGGGATATTTTATATTCAATCAAGGGTGATATTTCGCTAAAATAAGTTTCATGGAGTATTGATACCAAATATTTTTTGATCCTAAGAACCTATGAAAAGATATTTCATTATTTTAATGTGTAAATATGTTTCCAAAACATCCCTTAATTTAACTTATAAGAAAAATTCAATTTCCACCCTTCAAAGATAAAAATCACAATTATATTTCTTCTATAGTATTTGAAATTATATTCTCCCTAAAACCTTATCTTTTGAACATAATCATCTGGATAGTCATTGATATCCTAATAATGTTAATATCATGTAGAAATTAAAGGAAAGATCAGGTCTCTAATACAATTATTATCTCATTCATATGAGTTCATTCTAAATCATATAGATAATAATTTCTTATCATAATTATATTATAATGAATTTATCATAATTATTATACTAATGTGTTTATATATTAATGTTACTACCATTATTTACTCATTTCCATCACCATATAAAATATATGGAACATCAACTGTTTATGTGTGCGGACTGATACCTTCACATCAAACATTTTCATTATCTTTTTACTGATACCGTATAAAAATATCTTAAAATACTATTCACATTGACAATTAAATCAATATAATACAATTATACATCTTTTATAATGGAATAACTTCAAATAAAACACTTACTTGACTATAACCACCCATAAAGATAAATTGTGTTCATATTTGAAAGGTTTGACCACCTAAAAAATACTACATTGAAATCCGATCATGGATGAATATGATAAACAATTGTATAATATAATTATGGGTTAATTTGAAAATAATTATTATTCAGTTATCTTATAAATTTCTTATAATGTATATAAATTTTTATTAATAAATCTCCTTTGATCACAAAAATTACCGATATAAGTCATTATCAATATCATTTTCACGTAATGTAATATAACTCATATGGAATAAATTAAGGAAATTTAAAATAAATGTAATTTATAAATTAAATAATACTCAATTATATACAAATAATTAATATAGTATAAAAAAATATGTAATGACATAAAAATTAAAAATCATTTTACTGATGGTTAAATTCATATCAATGTATAGTCATAATACGTTATAACTAACTCTTGTAATAATGATAAAAAATATAAATAAGGATTAAAGGAGAATAATATTTATTAGCATTGTTATGAAATTTGATATTATTATAGTTATATTCCCTTTATAGGTGCTTATTGTTATCAAATAAGCCTGGAAAAAATCTAAGGGGTTTATCTAAATTTATCTTTATTGAGAATAGTTTTACTTTTGTGCCCTAATTTTGTATCGCTGTGTTTTATATATGTACTATGAGTATTATTTGGAATTATATATTATTTAATTGATTCAATTTAAAAAAACATGTTAATTTTCATGATTTTAATAAATCATCATTAAAATGTTTTTATAGTCATAAGGGTTTCATCCGATCAAATTCGAATCCCTTGTTGATATCTTAAGAAGTACTCCATGTTTATTTTTCAATAGTCTAAATACTGAACTATTTAGTATTATATCATGGTCATATTATATTTCATGTTATTAATTTTTATAATTAATTTAATATCACTATGGGGATTTTTATTCAAATTCCACAATAATTGTAACTGGGTCTTGAATATCATTTTTTTCTTATTGGTTTTCATTATACATCATTGACTATAGTCATTAATGATTGAACATTTAAAACTCATAATGATGTTATTTTGTATTTCATGAATTTTTTCATTGTAAGACATGTATCACATAAATTTATTTTTCTTTGTGTTATTATTGTTTCATTAAAATGAATTTTTGTAAAGAATAATTTCAATTTATGTTAGTTGATTTTTTCTCATATATACATTTTAACATCCCAAAAATTTTGTACATTACCTAGTGGAATATAAAAATTTATTTAATCTCAAATTATCTATTTACCAATCATTAATCATTTTTAATAATTTTTAATAATATTTTTTATGATATATTTTTTTCAATGAGATATTTTTAAATGTTCAAAATGATTTTTACATCATTTTAAAATAAAATATTTTATCATCCTCTCCAAATTATCCTTTTAAGAAAATTAATTATTGTTTATGATTCCATTATTAATGATTCCATTTATATTTCAATGGTTTAATTGTATTTTCACTTCCCATTTATGAAATTATATGTATTTTCTATGTTATGGTAATAAAGGATTCATTAGTGAATTAAAATTTTCATCTTATGTTTTTATTGTGAATTTTATAACCATTATGTATTTTCAGGGATCATGTATTTGGAATTCTTGAAAATATTTTTTCCAATTTAATGTATTTTCCTTTATGCTTGAGTTTGAACATCTATAATGGAATAGGTAATTAAAAATCACATCATATAGTTATATAATTACATATATGAAAATAATTTTTACATGTCAGACTATTTTTAAGGACTTTTCCCTTTTAGTTATTAAAGAAATCAGTTTATGAACCAATTCCATTTCCATTAATTGTGTTTATCATTTTTCAGAAAAATGTCTATTTTTTCAATGGATGCATAAATATGAATTTTTCAATGAATAATTACAAATATTTTCAGAAATATATTTAATTTATTTTGATTTCATTATAATCTATCTCCAATGAGGTAATGTTTCATGTTTTTCCTTATATGTTCATTAATTGTGTGATTATTTTTGTTGATAAGGATTTTGATATCAAATGATTTTATCTATAATGGTAATTTATAACATTATGATGCCTAATTTATTTCTATTGGTTATTTTTGGAATTTTTTTGATTTCTACATGGATGATTTATAAAACCCACATTCATTATATGGTTTTGTTATCATAAATTAACGATATACATGTGTTTTTTTAATCCAAATCCATTTCCAAGTGTTATTTATGATGGGAGAATAGTTTCATTTTTTAAGAATTCATTTTAATAGATGTGTGATTGGTAGTTAAATTGTATTAAATGGGCATGTGGTTCATTTATATACCACTTATGGATGGTTATTATATAAACCATGGAAAAGGGGATACATTATAAAACAAGGATTTCTATATCCTTTAAAAACCATGGACAAGTGTTTGCATTACAAACATAAAAAGATAGGGTTATTTAACACCCTCGTAGTATTTGGGGATTGTATTACATATCATGATATATAAATGACATATAGATAATATGGTTATTATCCATCTTCACAAAGGTTATGTATGATGGTTGTTAGATGTACTCCAAATTTTATGAGTCAATGGGTGGGATGGTACCATGGTTTAAAATGATATGAAATACATTTTGTATGATTATTCCATACTATATCTTATGTTATTTAGATCATGTTATACGACTCATGATTTATTTTCTCATTCCATTTGGAATGTGTTATCATTTGATATGTTATTTCAATCTATCATTCATATGGTTAAAATTTAATGGTTGATGTTCCTTTAACTAAATATTTTTCCTTATAAATAATTTTCTATATGTGTATGATGTCACTATTTTGGTCTACTGTAAGATTACACTTAATGAGTGTTTAAAGTCAACCCTATTCTTATGTTTTCTTTAACATTGCTATGAAAAAAATTATTATGAAATAAATGTATATATTGGAACCTTATGGGAATAAATTTATCTAGATATAGAGTGAATGTCATGGATTAATATATGTTTTATATATTTGGAAAAGTTTAATGAGTTTTAGTTAGTAAAATTTTATCTCTATATATCTAAAAATCAAACCCTAAAATTCATTGGTAATGTATTATAGAGATATTTTTAAATTCTTGTAATAAATTAATGATTAATTCAAGGATTTCGTCATTAGAATGAATGATTTGTTTTAATATGCTGGGTTGTTGGGATGCTTTTTGAGGAATGTTTAAATATTTTTATGTTATAGTTGATGAAACTTTTAGGTGTACAAATTATCAATTGTGAAATTATATGATTTAATATTATGGTAAGAATGTACTTTTTATTTTTATATTATGACAAGATAATATTAATTAATACCCTATGAATAATCTAAGTGATAATATTTTTTAAAGGGTAACATGGTATATTTTTTGAAAGGTAGTGTACTTTATATTAACCTAAAAATTTCATCCCTATCTAGAGGAAAAAATATTATTCAATTTCTCACAATGATATACCTAGGGGTAACAACCCAAAAATTATAGATTGGGCGTTAACGTAAAGTTAACGTAGTTCACGATTAAGATTGTATATTCACTTGATATTTTTCTATAATTAAATTTATAGCCACATTGGGTTTTATAATTTTATTTAAATATGACCATGGGGATGAAGTTGAGAATTGTATTTATAAAATAAATAACAATCTCTTATAACTGAATAAGGGAGAATAATTAAATTGATTAAATTCTAAATGTATTTCTATTATAATTGAAACTATTTCCTTTTTATTCACACCTAAGGGAGTGAGTTTTAATTTATAGAAATAGTTTAATCATAATTTTCTAATTTAATTTCATAAATTTTTTATAATTAATTAACGATATATTTTTAAATGAAGTAAAATGTGATAGATAATTTAAAATATGTGAGTATTTTTCTTCTGTAGTATTCATTTAATGATTTGGAATCATGTCACAAATAGTATCAACAATATTTAAATGTTATTTTATGATAATTTCATATATTTAGAGATAATTATTATATAATCAATTATTAATGTAGATAAATATTGTAAGAATAAAATATACTTAAGGAATTATGTTTTAGGTAGATTTTGTATGATAAAAATTGCAACCCTTTGATTGATAGTTGGGTCAAAATATTTTTGTGGTTAAACAACTTCTACATCATGATATATATATAAGATACTATGTGATATTAATCCCTATTTACATTAAACAATATAGAATTTAGTGTAGAGTTTATTTTTGGTAGAATATATAATTTTTTTAATATAATGGTTTTCAAATGTTATATTCTATTGAATATATTAATAGGGAATGTTTATACCTAGGTTTAATACAATATAATTTTGATTGATTAAAAAATAAACGTTACTTAATAATGTTTAGGTTAGTATGAAATATTTAATAATATAATCTATATGATTACTAATAATGTCCCCAGTTGTCATTATTAGTAATCATTAATTAAAAATGTGAGGGAAATATTTATTCAATGTGTAAAATTTAATGACATGATATTTTAGATATTTTCAAAATGATATAAATGTTCAATAATTGTTTTCTATAAAACAACAAATTGACATGATAACAAGAATATTATAATAAAAATTTAATTTAACATAATATGGTAATATTTTAATATCATTACATATATAAGATAAATATTTAATATGAGTAAATATTGAAAATGTATTTTCTATAAAAGTATTTTTATGCGCCTTTTTAATTATTTATAAAATTCATATTTCAATATTGAATAATTTTATATAGATAAAATAAAAAACATTTTTGAATTTATTATATCAAAATATACCTTTTAGTTTGTTTGTATCATTTTCTATAAATGTTGAATTTTCGTTGAAAAAGCGTAAGTTTTAAAAATAATATTTCCATATTTTTTTCAATATTGAAGAATATAATAGAATATTAAAGAACCATTACTGTAATAAAGTATGAAAATAATGAGAAATATTACGAATTTGGAAATATTTTTTAAAAATATAAAATGTATTCTAAAAAATATAACTAAACTAAAATGTTGCATTATTATAAAAGTTTTTTTATTTTCCAGATGAAGAAAATAATTTTAATGGGGGGTTCAGTTATGTAATTACATGGAATATTAATTACATTAATTCAATTGGATGTAAATAAATTTATGAAGTTAATATAAAAATAAGGTTTAAGTTTATCGTATATATAAATTTAAAACATTAGTGTTGTTATTTTTCAAAAAAATAAAATTATTTGGATTCAGTGATTCTAAAAAAATTTCATTTCAAACTTATTGAATGTTTTTTAAAATAAAATTAGTTTCATTATTGAAGTAAAAATATTTAAATTACACAATAGGTTTAATATAAATTAACTTATTTAATGTTTCTTACCAGGGATAACAATTATTTATCATGGTAAAAGTAAACGATGTAAATTTTGTTTAACCATTAGTAAAATGAAAAATCATTTAAAAAATTCATTGAAATGAATTAGTGGGATACATATCAAGAAATAAATTTTTATATTATAATATTTCTTATTTGAATACTTCGGTTCTAGAAAATGACATTGCATTATGGATTAGTTTAATAGTTTTTCATAAATTTATTCTACATTATCAAATAAGAACATATAATTTATACTTTTAAAAAATACAACACACCTTAGAATTAAGAATATAGTCTCTTTTTTTAATCTCCCTAGAACCATCCCCATATGTAAATAATCACCTGGTCACTAATAATTTTCCTAGGACCTTAAATTTCCAATAGATTACATGGAACTAACAAGTCTTCAACAGAATTATTATCTCCTTATTATGGTTTCCATGTTAATATTACCAATCATAATATCATATAAACATAATAATATCATGATTTATGTTTAATTTTTATACTTATATTATGTTATAATATTATTAATAATGAATTTATCATTTTTATAGACTACTAAAAACAATGAAACATCAGTCGTGCGTGAATGTAGATTACCACCTCCATGAATAATTATTTATTACCTTTTTACCTAGTATTACATTCAATAATCAAACATATAAAATTATTAATTACCCTGAGAAATTAATAATAATAATTCCATTATACTTTTTTTTATTTAGATATAATTTCAAATGAAACACCAACTTGTTCATAATTACTCATCGAGATAATGAGTGTCCAGGAATGGTAAGATTTAACCACATTTATTATAGATGATTTAAAATCAGATAATTGATGACTATGGGAAACAAAATTTTGATATTATAATATTCTAATAAGTACATAATTATTATTTCATGTTTTCTATAAATTTATATAAGATATATAATTTGTTATTAATAAAACATATATGTCCCCCAATATTACTGGAATAAGAATTTATCGATTCTATTTCATATAATAAAATGAAAAAACAAATGTAGTGAAATAAAAAACATAAATAAATATAATTTATATATAATAAATAACCATAAACGAGATATCAATTATAAAATTAATATCCTATTATGGGTAATGATATCAGAAATTAATAAACACGAGAATAACATGTGACATTAATAACAACCGATGAGTATATTATGTTAGAAAAAATTAATACACATAAGATGAAATCATATAATATGGATAATAAAATGATAAAATTTATGATTATGAATATGATATATGTTATTATGTAATTTTTTTAATTGACATTTGGTTAGAGTTTGATTTACCAAGGAAATAAGGTAAGTGTTTTTATCTCAATTTCCGTCATTGAGACATGTTTTATTGTTATGCACCAATTTATTGTCTATATTGTGTATATAAAATCTAGGTGTGTTATGGAAATAATATGTCATTGAATTATGGTTTTTACATAACCAATTTTTTTATATTTTTAAACTATTTTTATTCAAATTTTATAAATGAAATAGAGGTTCATTTTTCACATATTTGAACCCCTTAGGATAAGTTTATGTTTTATGTCTTGTTTCTGTTTCAATTGTACTAATAATACACTATAATTTTATATCTTGATACTCTAAAATATCATTATATTCTATTTTCTATATTTTTTTATACATGTAATGTAGTTTTTATTCAAAATATCCAGGGCCTACACGGATTTTTCGATACTCATATATTCTTATTTCGTTATAATCACATTTATTTTACTATATTATTTCTTATTTTTTTATAACCTATAAAGAATTATATTTTATAAAACCCTTATATTTAAGGAAAATCATGTTTCACAATAATTTCTTCTTCTGGTATGATTATATAATTTTGTTAAAAAACATTTCTGTTCAGAATAATTTTAATTTATTTTAATAGTTTTTTACATTCATAACTATGTTCACACTTCCCAAAAATATTCGTTCATTATATTGTATATAATAAATGTTTTTTTCTATAATGAGACATCATTTTACATTTATATATTTTAAATCAATATTTTATCAAATTTACATTTAGTTAATGTAATTTAAAATAATTACAATGATTTTGGTGAAAATGAGTTTACAAAGAAAATTGAAATTAACATTATGAGCCATATAAACATAGAGTGTGTAAAGAAATATATCCACAATACCACTCATCATTTATAAAATTTAATATTATTTGAGGCAAATTATTTAAGGTATATCCCCTAATAATTTATATATTTTTATATTTATAAGAATTCCCCTCATCCACCACTATAAAAGGGAACTCACAACCTCACATCATTTCACCTATAAATCCATTATTATCATCACAATATTGAAAACAATATCATATAATATTCATTCCAATAATCCTAGAGTCATAAAAGTTTTCCTCAATCCAACTGACGAGGCTCTTTGGTGTAAACATAATTGTGTTACCCAAAGAACTGGTAACGTTCCTCAATGAAAAATTTTGTATTATTTCTTTCTCCACCAAATGAATTTTTATTATATCTATATTATATCATAAAAAATTATACTAAATTGAAAGATATATTTTCATCATATGGGTAATACCTAATTTTTTTTGATCATCCATCAAATGGGGTCAATAATCATTGTTCGTGTGTACGACAGATTACCACCTCGTAGACTAATATCATCTGTTCTTCAACTAAGAGTGATCAAGGTTGGTAATAATGAGGAAGTAACTGTATTTATAATATATATATATATATATGTTATTTATAATTTCATTATGATTCTTGATATAATATATAACATATACCTACCTGCTTTCCATTTTGTATGAATATGTGAAATCTATTTGTGGATATGTGGACAATCAGATCATCATAACAATGTGATTCATTCATGATTTATGTGTAAATTATTATATATGGGTTTATAAATAATATTTCATATTTATGAAATAAATATTTTATTTTAATTATATATATACATCATGTACTTTTTGTTGTTTTATAATACAATGAGAAAATGGAAATAACGTTCATGCATACATTCATCCTACCGTCTCCATGAACGATATATTTAATTTCATAATTATATATTTAATATATTATTATAATTTATTATATATTGAAAATATATGATATGTATATAATGCTTTACATTCGGGGAATAATTAAATCATGATCTATGTATAAGGATCTAGAATAAAAATTCATAACATATAAAAAAACAAAGTGGTTACTACCCGAAACGCATCATTAACAAAAAATTGTTAATAAATAGCTAATATAAAGTCATAATAAAATTATATATGTAATTATATATACTAATATGTTTTTTGGTATATTTTTAATAGAAATTTATTAATTATACGAGTGTTGTTAATGTTTATAAAAAGTGAAGAATTAAGTTAAGGATTTTCTTGTCTCACAAATATTTCTTTGAGATATGTGATATATTCATCACTTATTCTTTTGGTGTGGTGAATATAAATACATATGAAATGGAATACCATGAAATTAATTTATTTAATGAGATTAAAACTATCAATTGATGTTATTATTTAAAAAATCTCATGATTCAAAAGTTACTCAAATAGTAAGGGGTTTCAATTCTCAATTTCATTTTCCATTAGGCACAATAATTTTTTAGAACATATAAATTATATGTGGTGTGTAATATATATGTATATTAGAATTATTATAAATATAATTATTGGGATTTATATATCCTTTTTATGTTCTCTATTTCATAGGTTTTATATTTAAAGAGTAACTAAATCAGTAAAGGACTTTTGTTTTAATTTACATTCTTTGAGATACCTATCTTGTTATGAACTTATATTATTATATAGGGTTTATATACTACCATTTTACAATTTATATCATATATATAATTCTTATCATAACAATTTATTCTTAAAAAAAATTTATATTTATGGGGATTATGATTCAATGTTACTAAAGAGGTAAATATTTATTTCTAAAAACTCAGAATTTATCCGGATTTTTTATGTTTATAATTCCCTTTAAAATTATTAAGATATATATATCAATAACACTCATTATGTTTTTTATAATTGGATTATTTAATAAATATTCATGTAATGGTACATTTTAGCTACTCTTTGGTACTTAATATTGTTATGAAAATGTTTTCACAAGAATCTGACATTATCTCACTTTTTGGTTGGAAATACAAGTTCTTCCAAAAACATGATTTATAAAAATATTTTTAAAATGAATTTTAAGGACATTTAATTCCCATTGTAATGGGAAAGAATTATATTTTTTATGTTTTAAATTTTTTTAGATGTTGGTTTTCAAATCATCGTTTATGTGCTTTCATGTTTTTTTAAAATAAAATGATTTTAAAAATGTTATATTTTTTAAAATTCATCTTTAAAAGGGGAAATGATATTTTCCTCATTAAATATTTTAAATGAATTTTAAAAATATTTTCCCATTTAATATTTCTTCTTTTGATTTTAAATATTCATTACTAGGGTTTTGATCTTAGGGTACTATTGATATTCTTTCTCTGAATAGATCATGATTAAGATGAAAATATTTTTATAAAACTAGTTTCTCTTCAATGGGATGTAAAATATTAAAATTCTTATGAAATATGATTCCTTACAGGGGTTATTTTTTAATTTTTTTTATAAACCCTATATCATTTTATATGTTTTTATATAATGATTGTTTTATTGTAATTTAGAACATTTATGTACGATTTCAGTGCGAGATGGGTGGGACCAATCACCTCATCTAATGTATTAGGTAATTTCTAATGATCTACTATCTCAAAGGTTACATGGGATGGAATATGAACCATATAACAAGAGGTAATATAAGATGAAATCACAATCCATTGAAAAGAGGGTATACAAGATGGAATTCCAATCCCTAAATAAGGGGTATTAAAGAGGGCATCTGAATCAGATAACAATAGTGTATATAGGTGGGAGTCCCATGATAGTAACAATATGGTATAAAATAGGGAATCAAAATCCCACCGCAATAGGGTATACAGGAGGGAATCCCATGCCTTTAATAAAGGGTACCTGGGAGGGCATCCCAATCTCATTACAAGAGTGTATAAAATAATTCATCTAATTTCTTTTACTATAGGGTATATTTGAGGAAATTTAAAGTTTTAAACAAGTGGGTATAGACGAAGGAATCCCAATCCCATTTCAAGAGGGTACATGAGAGGGACCCTCAAACCAATTAAAAGAGGTTACATGAGAGGGCATCAATATCTCAAAATAAGATGGTATACAAGAGGTCATCACATGCCATAACATGTTACATAGGTGATTATAAAAATCCTAACATGTTATGAGGTTCTTGGTAGGTAGCTTTGACATAGGATTTTTTGTTCTGATGTGTATTCCAAAATTCCATGTCTTATTCATATGTTATGATCTCATGGATTACACACTTGATTTCATTATGATTCATGTATTATGAACATCCTATATTTATAAATTTACTATTTATTATGATATTTGTTATTGGGTAAGATCTTATAATGTTATGATCATGTTCTCATAACCTTATGGATAAATTATGTTTTCATGTCACCCTTGTTTACTCTTATTGAGCATCTGAGATCAATATTTTCTTATGTTTCCATTCACTAGGTTTTGATGAATGTTTTTTAGTAGGAGTAATAGTGGGGATGATCGTTAAGGGTGATGTTTGAGATCATTCAATGGGATATTATATTATGTTTCCATGTTTCTAAATACAATAAAATATTACATTTCTTGCTCATTTATTTTCTAATGTGCTGAATATTCATAAAAAAAATGTAATATCCATGTATGTTAAGCATGGGTCACTATAGTTTTTGGTGGTTTTAATTAAATATCCCAATAAAATATTATCAAGGGAAATGGATCTGATATGTGATAATTTTATACCCTTAATGATAGTCTCCATCTTCTGGTTAACTAAATATAGGACTTGGGGGGTCGTTATATATATTCCTTGAATTTCTGCCAAGGAAGGCTTACATTAGATGGATGGGGATTGAAAATATTTTAAAAATCATTAATAAAATGTATTACAATATCAATGATTTGTTCAACAATCAGCAATATAAAATATAAAGAAGTATAAGGAAAGTATGGGGGATTATAAATGAATATTAATGCATTAAATTATATTTAATTAATACAATTTACCAATAGATATGGGCTGTTTATTTTTCTTAATTGGTTAGGTGTTTTAATAATATCATAGTTAAATAAATAGTTTTTTGATGATGAACATATCTCAAATATATCCATAACATTGCATAACTATACATTTTTTAATTTTGAATACATGAATGAATCAGTGTTTTATATTACTAATTCTATATGATGTCAAAAAATTAATATGTACACATTTTTTCCATGATTCATTAGTGTAGGGAAAAATCTAGATGTTAGGCATGATCTCATAAATGATGGAATATAATTGAATTCTATAACGTCTAATAATAAAGGGTCTCTCCTGTTTCATGTCACTAAAGTGAATCTATATCATAATAAAAAAAATCGATTTGTGATAGTATTCAGGATAAATCACAATCAATAAGAGGAGTCCTTGTATATTGAAGATGATATGAGGATAATGAATACACCTTTTTTAATAACTTATATATACCTCATTTAGGAGGATGAAACTATTTTAGGGGTTGATAATGTAATACCAAAGACTTTATAGTTACAGATAAACCCAATATGATGGACCATAACACTCTAAATAACCTGTATAAATGATGATTATAAAATTATTAATTTATAAATGTTAAAACTAAAAATTTTAAAAAAATAATACCATTTTTTAAGTTATTATAAAGATATTACTTGAAGACACAATTATGGGATATTCAAAAATAATAATTGTTTACGAATAGTAGAAATATGATTTGGGTTAAAACCACATCAATTTTAATATTTCTAGGATGTAAGAATACTCTAAAATCATAAAATAATTTATATAAGGAAATTATTATTTATAAAATAATATTTGGAAATTTAACATATTCATGGAACATACAAATTAAATTTCCAACATTTTTTTGACAAAATTAATGTCTTAAAAAATGTTTTTGGACTTTTCATTGTATCAATTATTTCAAATGAGTTGTCATATTTTATATTTTAATGATTTAAAAAAATTATCCATTTTTTTAATCAAAATTATTAATTAAAATCAGTATCCCCAAAAATTTTGTGATATATACAGATTTAAATAATAAAATGTTATTTTTATAAATGTAGTTTTATGGGATTAAATTTTTATATTTTAAAATTAACATTTCATACTATTAAAATTTTAATTTTATAATTTTATATTAAATATTATATCATTGGGATCACACAATGTAATACAAAAAATCCATTTTGTTGCATTAAAATTGATTATTAATTTTAAAAGTAATTATTGAGGTAATATTAAAATTGGTTAAAAGTTACAATGCTAAATAAAAATAAATAAAATACTCAATGAATTATTATAAATGAGTTTCTAATTATGTATTTGAAAACAAATCACATTCCCCTCCACATTTAATGGTTTTTATCCATTGACAATTGAAAAAATATTACATTGTATAAACTTAAAGGGATAGTCCAAAAACTACCCTTCAATTCACCTATAAAGTGATTAAATATACACCAATACAAGGATAACCTCTCATTTGATGTTATTATTAAAAAACATAAAAAAATTTCCTTTTAAACCCAATCCCCTATCCGAAGTCAAATTGACTACAATAGTTTTCATAAGTCCTTAATTTCAAAGATTAATTCCATGGAACTTCCATGCCCTCGATGTGAGTATTATCAACTACTAAGCATTTCATCTCAAATATATTCATTCAAATTAAATATCGTAGAAATAATATAATGATATTAATATTATTTATATACTTTAATATTACTATATAATTTTTACAATAATTGTATTATCATTTAATAAATCAATTAATTAATATAAAATAGTAGCTTGTGAGAATATATGGACATCTGAAACCATGAGAAACTTCATTATGTTTTCCTCACAACACATTGTTCGTGGTTACAAAATTATTTTATTGAAGAAATATTTTTTTAATATATCATTATGGTTTTAAAAGAAATATTTGATATCATATTAAAGATATTATAAAAAAAAAATTGTTATTTATTATATCATTTAGAACAAGCATGGTAAGGGGAAAAATATTTTCATATCAATAGTTCTTCTTTAAATCCCATTATAATTTTAATTCATAAAATAAAATACTAAATATGGAAAATATACTTTTATTATAATTTTATTTCATCATGACCACCTTATAATTGTTAATTAAAGTAATGTTTTCTCATGTTTGTGTTAGTTCAACTACTTTTGTGGACAATAAGATGAATCTATATCATAAATTCATTATAAAACTTAATTATAGGATTAATATAATACAAATTAATAATTTATTAGTAATTATTAATCTTGAAATGTAATATGTATATTTAATTCATCAATGAGAAAATACCCTTCAATCATCAGCAACCACAAATACATGCTGCTTATCGATTTAATTTTCAACAATAACGGTTAAAACATTGATTTAAATAATTAATAAAATAATATATAATTTTAGAAATACTTAAAATTAAATTTATATTAATTTTAATGATAAATATAAGATTAAGAAATAATATATACACTATTGTTATGAAACAAGTACAAATGATCAAATGTATAAACAGTTGATGTTGAAATGATGTAAAAAATCATATTATGAACGATAATTTAAGAAGAATATAAATGAAAATGTATATTATTAGGGTTATGAAATTTGTGATATGATATCTATTTTTTAGATAAATTTGGTTTATGTAAATTCATTAAAGTTATTAAAATATGCATGTATTTTCAAGAAAACTCTTCCTATTTTAATTATAAATCATTTATTATCATATTATTTTCATATAATCCACCAACAAGGATTTTATGGTATTATATTTTATATGGTAATTTTTAAATGATATGGCACTTATTCCCTCTTTTAATATACCTTTTCATATGGTGACCTAAGGGATCTCATTCCACCTCTTTCATTTTAAATTAAAAACAATTATTGTAATGTATGATTGATTTTAATTCAATAGAATTATTATCTATTAGATATATCAAAAATTATATTCACTATAATTTAATAATTTTATTAAGAAAAAAATTCAAAATAAATATAAATTTTAGATATTTAAATAGTTTATTATTTTTCAAGAAAATACAAAAATATCTCGAAACTTGTTTGTGGATGTTTTTATAGGAAATATGTACCACGTGAAAATCCCCCTAAAAAGGGGTGGTGTTGAATTCAATCAATAACCACCATCATTCATTATTAGTTATGACTAGTCTAGAAGCCTCAAAATACATTCCTTGGGTATATTTATTGAAAAATTCATATGTACATTATGAGCCATTATGAATGACTTTACCTAACATTTACCTTGTTTCCTACCAATGAAATATTTTGAAACAAATTACTATAATGATTTTATTATAACAACCGTACTCTTTATTTCAGAATGAAACATAAATTATTATATAAAATTTTCACTAGAAAAAACATATAATATTGAGAGGACTTGTTTCTTTATGTCTCGTGAACATTGAATAATAACATAAAATATTAAATACACATCTTTATTGAAAACATCCTTAACATGACCACACACATTCCTTCGTACATACCATTGCATGGGAGAACCTGAGGACATTCATAAGAAAAGGGTGAGTTATATATCCTAGTAAGGGAGTAAAAAATGAATATCATGAATAATACAGTATATTTTAAGAAATATGAATATAAATGGAGCATAAGAAAAACCTGAACATAAAGGTATGATATATTATGATTATCATAACATTGAAATATAGCATCAAAATTTAAGATGATATTTTCATGGGATAATGATCATTGCACATGGAGAATGATTAAACCTTCATTTCACTTGAATTATCATGATTAAACCCTCATTACACTTGACGTATCATTATACTAATCTTACTCAATACATTAGAATGCTATCAGGGCGCACCCTTCTTAATTCTTTTTTTTTTCATGGATTAGTGTGCCACCTTGATCATATACCATGGATTCATTATACATCATCATCTACTTCATGATAAAATAATGTCCAATTAATAATAAAAATCTATAATCAATAAATTAATGTGCATAATGTTTAATACCATTGATAACGAAATGGGCATGGTATTCACTACACAATGACTTTTTCATTGAAAATTGTGGTGGAAATTCAGCAGCACAATTGCGTGACATAAGAATTCCTAAAAGTGGATTATGTGAGAGAAAGGGGTATCTCATAATGTGTTAATTAAATTTATAGTAATCGAGTCATATAGATATATGTCCCAAAACAAGTAATGGAATATAGATGTATAATATGGAGGAATGGCTTGAATGTAAATGTAGAGAGAGAGACCCCTTAAAGAATTTTGGCATGGTAATAGGTGTAAATGTGAATATTTAATGAGATATAAAGGGTTATATCATAATGAAAACACAATTTGGGAAGTATATGGGAATTTATAAATCATACCCCATCATTTATAATTGAAAATAAAAGGGCCTAAAAACATAATGAAATTTGGAGAAAAATGAGAATGGATGAAATCCCTTACGGAATTTCAGCCTCGTAACTAGTGTACATGGGAGGCATTAATGGGGGATAAACAGACCTATAATAATTTAAAAATAATTATGGAATTATATGGAAGCTGTGAAATCATACCCAAACATTTTTAACGGAATATAAAATGGCATAACAACAAAATGAAATTTGGATAAAAAACATAAAAGAAGAAATCCCTTACTTAGAAGTGTGATGCAAATTCTTTAGAGATGCTTGAGAGAGGATTATTGGGAGATTTATAAGCCTTGGGAGGATTATATATATGTAAGGGTAGATTAGATACGTTCTAAAAGAGTTTTTAGTGATGGAAAATGCGACTTTGAGTGGTTTTATATTAAAAAGGAAAGGAAATTCTTTATTATTTAGGTTTCGGACACCACACATTAATTGTTTTCTATAAAACTACAAATTTACATGATAAAAATAATATTATAATAAAAATTTAATTTAACATAATATGGTAATATTTTAATATCATTACATATATAAGATAAATATTTAATATGAGTAAATATTGAAAATGTATTTTCTATAAAAGTACTTTTATGCGCCTTTTTAATTATTTATAAAATTCATATTTCAATATTGAATAATTTTATATAGATAAAATAAAAAACATTTTTGAATTTATTATATCAAAATATACCTTTTAGTTTGTTTGTATCATTTTCTATAAATGTTGAATTTTCGTTGAAAAAGCGTAATTTTTAAAAATAATATTTCCATATTTTTTTCAATATTGAAGAATATAATAGAATATTAAAGAACCATTACTGTAATAAAGTATGAAAATAATGAGAAATATTACTAATTTGGAAATATTTTTTAAAAATATAAAATGTATTCTAAAAAATATAACTAAACTAAAATGCTGCATTATTTTAAAAGTTTTTTTATTTTCCAGATGAAGAAAATAATTTTAATGGGGGGTTCAGTTATGTAATTCCATGGAATATTAATTAAATTAATTCAATTGGATGTAAATAAATTTATGAAGTTAATATAAAAATAAGGTTTATGTTTATCGTATATATAAATTTAAAACATTAGTGTTGTTATTTTTCAAAAAAATAAAATTATTTGGATTCAGTGATTCTAAAAAAATTTCTTTTCAAACTTATTGAATGTATTTTAAAATAAAATTAGTTTCATTATTGAAGTAAAAATATTTAAATTCCACAATAGGTTTAATATAAATTAACTTATTTAATGTTTCTTACCAGGGATAACAATTATTTATCATGGTAAAAGTAAACGATGTAAATTTTGTTTAACCAATAGTAAAATGAAAAATCATTTAAAAAATTCATTGAAATGAATTAGTGGGATACATATCAAGAAATAAATTTTTATATTATAATATTTCTTATTTGAATACTTCGGTTCTTGAAAATGACATTGCATTATGGATTAGTTTAATAGTTTTTCAGAAAGTTATTCTACATTATCAAATAAGAACATATAATTTAATCTTTTAAAAAATACAACACACCTTAGAATTAAGAATATAGTCTCTTTTTTTAATCTCCCTAGAACCATCCCCATATGTAAATAATCACCTGGTCACTAATAATTTTCCTAGAACCTTAAATTTCCAATAGATTACATGGAACTAACAAGTCTTCAACAGAATTATTATCTCCTTACTATGGTTTCCATGTTAATATTACCAATCATAATATCATATAAACATAATAATATCATGATTTATGTTTAATTTTTATACTTATATTATGTTATAATATTATTAATAATGAATTTATCATTTTTATAGACTACTAAAAACAATGAAACATCAGTCGTGCGTGAATGTAGATTACCACCTCCATGAATAATTATTTATTACCTTTTTACCTAGTATTAAATTCAATAATCAAACATATAAAATTATTAATCACCCTGAGAAATTAATAATAATAATTCCATTATACTTTTTTTATTTAGATATAATTTCAAATGAAACACCAACTTGTTCATAATTACTCATCGAGATAATGAGTGTCCAGGAATGGTAAGATTTAACCACATTTATTGTAGATGATTTAAAATCAGATAATTGATGACTATGGGAAACAAAATTTTGATATTTTAAGAAAAGGGTGAGTTATATAGCCTAGTAAGGGAGTAAAAAATGAATATCATGAATAATATAGTATATTTTAAGAAATATGAATATAAATGGAGCATAAGAAAAACTTGAACATAAAGGTATGATATATTATGATTATCATAACATTGAAATATAGCATCAAAATCTAAGATGATATTTTCATGGGATAATGATCATTGCACATGGAGAATGATTAAACCTTAATTTCACTTGAATTATCATGATTAAACCCTCATTACACTTGACGTATCATTATACAAATCTTTACCCAATGCATTAGAATGCTATCAGGGCGCACCCTTCTTAATCCTTTTTTTTCATGGATTAGTGTGCCACCTTGATCATATACCATGGATTCATTATACATCATCATATACTTCATGATAAAATAATGTCCAATTAATAATAAAAATATATAATCAATAAATTAATGTACATAATGTTTAATACCATTGATAACGAAATGGGCATGGTATTCACTACACAATGACTTTTTCATTGAAAATTGTGGTGCAAATTCAGCAGCACAATTGCGTGACATAAGAATTCCTAAAAGTGGATTATGTGAGAGAAAGGGGTATCTCATAATGTGTTAATTAAATTTATAGTAATTGAGTCATATAGATATATTTCCCAAAACAAGTAATGGAATATAGATGTATAATATGGAGGAATGGCTTGAATGTAAATGTAGAGAGAGAAACCCCTTAAAGAATTTTGGAATGGTAATAGGTGTAAATGTGAATATTTAATGAGATATAAAGGGTTATATCATAATGAAAACACAATTTGGGAAGTATATGGGAATTTATAAATCATACCCCATCATTTATAATTGAAAATAAAAGTGCCTAAAAACATAATGAAATTTGGAGAAAAATGAGAATGGATGAAATCCCTTACGGAATTTCGGCCTCGTAACTAGTGTAAATGGGAGGCATTAATGGGAGATAAACAGACCTATAATAATTTAAACATAATTATGGAATTATATGGAAGCTGTGAAATCATACCCAAAATTTTTTAACGGAATATAAAATGGAATAACAACAAAATGAAATTTGGATAAAAAACAGAAAGGAAGAAATCCCTTACTTAGAAGTGTGATGCAAAGTCTTTAGAGATGCTTGAGAGAGGATTATTGGGAGATTTATAAGCCTTGGGAGGATTATATATATGTAAGGGTAGATTAGATACATTCTGAAAGGGTTTTTAGTGATGAAAACTGCGACTTTGAGTGGTTTTATATTAGAAAGGAGAGGAAATTCTTTATTATTTAGGTTTTGAATGCCATTTTTTTGAAAACCCATTAATATAAAAAATGAAATTTATCGAAAATTCATTGGTTTTCAAAAAAACGGCATTCAAAACATAATAAAAATTACAATTTATTCATAAAAATTCTACGATAATTAAGATTTAATAAAAATAAAATTTTTAATAATATATTATTAAAATTTTCTTCAATTGAAAAAACAATTAATTCCTGAAAATTGATTTCTTATTTGAATGATAACTAAAAATAGTATTTGTGTTTTAAAAACCATGTAACAAGTAAAAACAATAAAATAATTGCATATTTTTTTATTCTTTAACAAAATTAATTCACATATTCATAGTGAAAGTGTCTTGTAACATAACCCATTATAACAACCACATGCTACCTAAGGGTAATGTTTGAAATGGTGATAGACTCTTGGGGTGGCTCATATAACATAGCTCATATAGTAATCTCTATCAACCATCACTTCTCCCATAGGTGGTTCCATTCATGCTTAAAGTAATGAAGATCATCTTTGTATTGGTCAAGAGTGATTCCTAGTGATTCTGACTCCATTACATGCTCCAATAAATATGCTTTGTTTGGAGAAATTATACTGGATGAAGCCATCACATTAATTTTTTGAGATAATTGGATTTTTTGAAGCCCAATATTTATACCAATCATGTGGTCACTGTTTAAGGACTATATTAGTGACAATAATGATTCCTAATGGTATTTTAACATCCCAAAACATAAAACCAATGAAGTGAATAATTTATATTACAATTGTACATAATAAGATATTTAATTAGATCAATAGAAAATTTCATTAATAAAAGTGGGGGTTGTTACAATATCCACCCCGAAGAATTTTTTTGCTGAAAATTTATATTTACCACACTAAAATAGATGTGGGTAACTCTACTTCATCACCTCTTCTAATTTGCACATCACTTCTTCAAACTAGTGGATTCACTACAACACCTTGACAAGGGGAATTTTCTTATTTTGTATAAATTTTACCCTAAGATCTAAGATATTCACCAGCTTTTCTTCATAGGAGAGGTCATTCTCCAATGGTACCACCTATGTATTGAGTACATGCGGTGAATCAGGTATGTAGTCTCTCAATAGTGATACATGGAATACATCATGTAATTAATATAGGTTTTGTGGGATCTCTATTAGATAGGGCACTGCTCTAAAGAGATCAAGGATATCGAAAGGGTCGATGTACCTTTGACTAAGATTTCCCTTCCTCCAAAATCTAATAACTATCTTCCACGGTGATATACGAAGGAATACCATGTCTTTAACATCAAAATCTAGGTCTCATCGATGATTATCTTCATAGATATCTTATCGAATCTGAGTGGATTTGTTGTGTTATTGAATGGTATTAACCTTCACCACCATTTACTTAACATTTTTTAGAAAAAGGTGTTTTTACTCCCCAACATCATCCCTACATGTCACTGTTATGCACATATTCCCATAAAGTACATTAAAATGAGGCACTAGTATGGTTGAGTAGAAACAGTTATTGTAAGAGAACTCAACCAGATGAAATTGTTGATCCCATCCTCTTTAGATGTCAATTTAGAATTCTCTCAACTTCTCCTCATGCTTTTTGACAGTCTGCTCATACTGGACACCAGTTTTAGGATGATAATTTGTAATGTTGTTCATCACGATATTCAGAGCATGTTAAAGAATATTATAGAACGTAGAGGTGAATCTTGGATCCTGATCGAATATAATAGATAGTTGTACTCCCTAAACCCTTACCACTTATCTGATATATATCAATACTAGTTGATCCAATAAGTTGTCCCCTCAAATTACAATGAAGTTTTTAGTCTTTGTATGATGATCAACAATAACCAAAATAGCATTGTTTCCTTTGGACATTTTCGAATGTATGGTGAAAAATTCTACAATGATGTTCTCCCATTTCCATGATGGCATGGGTAATGGATGAATCATCCCCCAAGACATCTTACTCTCATTATTAACTTGATAACATACCATGCACTTTTATGTGTACTCAAGGATGTCCTTCTTTATGCTATCCCATGAATAATGCTCTCAGAGATATCAATACATCATTGTGTTTCCTGAGTGAGTGGAGTAATTCAAACTATGTGATTAATCCAAAGGAACATCCCTTAATGCCTGATTTTATGTAACACATTGTCTTATACCAAATCCCATAATTCTGCATACATGAAAATTGAACTCTGAGGATTTCTCTTTTTTGATTGTTCCTACATTCTTATGAATTCCCACATCATCCTCTTGAGCATACTTTATCCTTTTAAAAATAGATGGTTGGGAAATCATATATGAAAACATTGATGATGGTTTCTTATTTATGATTCTCATGTCCCTGTTCATCATACATAAGAATATTGGATAGTTTCCAATTCTCATCAATAATAGAATCATTGGATCCATTCTACATAGAGCATCTGCCACCTTCATTGCTTTCGCAGGGTGGTAATGGATAGACCAGTCAGAGTCATTGATCTTCTCTAACCATCTTCGATGGATACTTTTCAACTCTTTTATTTTGAATATATACTTTAAGATTTTGTGATCTGTTTATATTTCACACTTCTCCACCAAGAGGTAATGTCCCAAAAAATTTTAAAGCTAATATTAATACAGTAAACTAAAAATGATGTTTTGGAATGTTTTTCTCCAGAAAATTTAATTTCCTTAAAGCATAGGCAATTCCTTTGTCATTTTTTATCAACACATCATCTTGGCCCTTCTTCGAGGAATCACTGAATACCACAAAATGTTCTCCACTTGTTTTTAGTGTGATGATGAGTCCAGTGATAAACCTCCTTTTTAAATTACATGAAGTAATCTTCACTTCCAACACTCAATGAAAACATTACTCCCTTCTGAGTTAACTTTGGAAGAGGGTGGGAAAAACCAGAAAAATTTCTCAAAAATCAGCGATAATATCCATCTTATCCTAGGATTCCATGGATATCCATTACCACTATTGGAATTGAGTATCCCTCAATTGCATCTATCTTTGAGGGATCTATATATACCAAATTTCTTGTGATTAAATAAACCAATAATGAGATTTCCTTCAACCATAACTCACAATTTTTATACATTTCATAGAGATTCTCCTTTTGGCAGGTCTATTGTACATAACTTAGATACTCTTTGTCTCCTCCTTGGTTTTGGTGCCAAAAATTTTTCAAGGTAATCCCTAATGACTATATTCACCATATCTTTGACGAGTGATAGATAATTAGTGAGTCTTAAAGGTATTACATTGAATTCATACTACCTGTTCCTTGTATGAAAAGTTTTATTGGGGATATCCTCCTTCTTTAACCTTACTTGATAATATCCAGACCTCAGTTCCACCTCAGAGAACTATGGTGCTACATGTATATGATCGAAAAATTCATCAATTCATGGAAAGGGATACTATTTCGTTATCATGATTTTGTTGAGCTCACGTTAGTCAATGATAAGGCGTATTGACCCATCCATATTTATGATGAAGAGGACTGGTGAACCCCATGGTGAAGCACTTGGGCATATAAACCCTTTATCCAGATTCTCATGTAGTTGTTTCTTATTCTCCTAAATCTCCAAGGAATCCATTCTATACAGAGTCTTGTATATTAGAAATTCCCTTCATATAAGATCAATTGATAATTCAACATCTCATCTAATAGGAATACCATGAAATTATTTGGGAGACATTTTACCGAATTCCCTCACTATAGTCATGTC
Source organism: Viscum album (assembly GCA_963277665.1). Classification (NCBI taxonomy): domain Eukaryota; kingdom Viridiplantae; phylum Streptophyta; class Magnoliopsida; order Santalales; family Viscaceae; genus Viscum; species Viscum album. Next base: position 1,331,288,784 of record OY728148.1, on the reverse strand, counting down.
TTCATGGATGGTCTTCCTTTGACTCAATAATCTGAGAAAGATAAGTGTGCTCATAAGGAAATAATATCCACTCTTGAGATGATGGTTCTAAAGAAGATTCATCCTCCACATTGAACTTGTACAGAATCAGGGGTGGATTCTCCCTATGGCGAATTATTTCCCTCTAACATAAATTTCTGTTGGACCTATATAAGGAAATACAATACATGCCCAGAAGTGCATCAAATTTCACCATTGGGAGTACGAAGTGGTTCACCGGCAGTCAAAAATTATGGAATAAGAGGAGTTATATTCATTTTACGAACTGATTGCCACATTTTCCATTCTCACCGACATCTTTACTTCTATGATTTGTGGTGGTGTTGGGATTGTTTTACAAAACATTTGGGATATAAAAGAATGTGTAGAACTATATATGATAACCCCAACATTAACATTTTTATTTTGGTTCAATATTATCTGATACATACACAGGGATGATAAATTCTAAACCATCAGAAACATAAAGTGGAATTAGATTATAAAAAGCTATAACATATATATTACATTTATTTCCATAACTTATGAATCAATATGCTTCAATCTATGTTATCCATGATCTACATCCAAAAAAATACTCATAAGGTAATTTTTTTAGTTCCCTTAATAATGGATCATATTAAGATTGAGAATTTACCAATGCATATCCTCCAACAGTGTCGTAACAAAGAGTGAAGGAAGGCCCATTTTCATGTCGCAGTTCCCATTTCAGTCTAGATCAAAGCATTGTTTTAAGGTTTTACTACAAGATACATTTGTGCTAGTGACGCTTCAATCTACTAATATCTAGACAAGGATGGATTTTCTTGATAAAACACTTAATCAATTCTCATAAAAATTTAGGGTTGTTTTTATTATACATAGTCTTATTCTTTATGGCTATCACATGGGTTTTCTACTCCAAATCCAAAAAATATCTAAACTGATCATCCGATACCAACTATAACAACCCTTCTTTTTATTTCACACATAAACATAATTTATTACCAAAAATACTCACTTAATACAAAATTGATGATCAACAGTTCATGTTTTATTAAGGATTTTCAATATTTCATAACATCTTAAAACATTAAATACACATCTTTATTGAAAATATATTTTACATAAACACTCATTCCTTTGTTCATAAAATTGCATGGGATCACCTGATAGAACTATTAAGAAAAGGGTGATCTATAAATCCTAATATGAATGTAAAAAAAGCATAACATTAAGAATACAGTACATATTAGGAAATATGAATATCAATGGAGCATAAGAGAAACTTGAACATAAAGGTATGATATAACATGATTATCATTACATGGAAACATGGTATCAACATTTAACAAGATATTAGCATTAGCGAAGACTCATTGTACTTTAATTATAATTATTAAACCCTCGTTTCACTTGACATATCATGATTTTAATCATTACCTAATGTATTGGATCACTATTTGGGCTCACCCTTCTTAATCATTTCATTTCATGCATAAGTGTTCCAGATGGATCGTAATACATGGATTCATTAAACATAATAATTTATTCTATGATAATGAAATGTGTAATTAATACATGAATTTCTATAATCAGTAAGTAAATGTGCGTAAAGGTGATTACCATTGATAGAGAAAGCGACGTGGTATTCACTACACAGTGACATTGACTTGGAAAATCGTGATGCAAATTCGACATCTTAATGGTGTTACATAAGAATTCATAAAAATGGTTGATTAGAGAAAAAGGGGTATTCCATAATGTTTACCTGAAATGGAATTTCAGGGAATTATATAGATACATGTTCCAACATATTTAATGTAATTTTGATTCATAATATAAAAGAATTTCTTTACTGTAAATGGCGAGAGAGAAATATTTTTCAGATTTTCGGCATAGTAACTGGTTAACATGGGAAGAATTAATGTGAGATAAAGGGGTATCTCATCATTAAAACATAAGTAGGGAAGTATATATGAGGTTTAAAATCATACCCGAATATTTTTAATTGGAAATAAAATGGCATAACAACATAATGAAATTTAGACAAAAATCTGATTGGAAGAAGTACCTAATGAAATTTTGGAAAGGTAATAGGTGTACATGAGAGGAATTAATGAGAGATAAAGGGGGTTGTAATCATTAAAACAAAATTTGTGAAATATAGTTGAGGTTAAAAATCATACCCTAGCATTTTTAATTGAAAATAAAGGGTCATAACAATATAAATAAATTTGGACAAAACTGAGAAACGAAGAAATCTCTTACATGGAAGTGTGATCCAAAGGATTGGGAGAGGCTTGAGAGAGGTTTCATGGGAGCTTGGGGAACACTGTGAGGATTATGGAGAGATTAGAGTAGTTTTGGAACATGATCAAAGGATTTTTATAGATGAAAAATGGGAGATTGAGAGGGTTTATATAGAAAAGGAGTTGGAATTATTTATTCGGTAGGTTTTGAACACCACACATTTTACTAATCAATAACATACCATGGTTTTTGCCCATTTTTTTAAAAATTAAAGTTTATACGATTATTTTATATGTAAAATATAGTAACTTATTATAATATTATTATTTCTTATGTGAAGGTGAGGTGTACTTTCAAGGAAATCATTTTAAAATGTTAAAATGGTTTATATGTCTTGGACGGTCCACTTAGGCTATGTAAAATAAATCATACCTAAAATATAATTATTTTATGTTAAAACATATATTGGCCAAAAATTAAATTTATAGTATATTATTACATCACTATTGGGATAGTATAAAGTCATAAAACACATTTTTTTATTTAAATGGAATTTAGTTTTTTTCCAAAAATTTGATTATCTCGGAAAATTATGAAAAAATCACCATTATATAATTTCAACATTCTATATCCAAAAATAATATTCAGTTTATCTAAATATGTGGATTTTTTTAATTAAAATAAAAACATTAATTTATCTAAAATTCATGGGGTTTGACAAAAAACAGCTATCAAACCTTAATAAAAAATACAATTGTATTCATAAAAATTATATGATCATATAAATTTAATAAAAATTAATTTAGTAATAATATTTTTTTAAAATATTATTTCATTCAAAAATCCATTAAATCATCAATATAGATTTATTAATTGAATTTTAAGTAGAAATATTATTTCTGTTTTAAAACCCATTTACAAAGTAAAAATAATAAAATGAACGTATATTATTTATTCTATATAAAATTAATAAACATATTCATAGTTCTAGGGTCTTGTTACATAACCACTTATAATACCCGTATAAGACTTATGAGTAAGTTGTGAGATGGTGACAGACTCTTGGGGTTGCTCGAATTACATCGCTTGAGGGGTAATCTCTATCAGCTTCCACTTCTCTTGTAAGCAGTTCCATTCAAGCATAACATGTTGAATCCCATCTAGGGATTGGTCAAGAGTGAAGCCTAGTGAAACTAATTCCTTTTTGAGCTCCAACAAATGGGCTTTGTATGGATCAATCCTACTAGATGAGGCCATACATTCTTTTGTATGAGTAAATTGGATTTGTTAAATCCTTATATTTATACTAATCATTTGGTCACATACCAAACCAATATTAACAATGATAACAATTAATAAAGGTATTTTAAAATTCAAAAGCATAAAACAAAGGAATTTAATATTTTACATAACCATTTTACCTAATAATACATTTAATTCAATAATTAGGAATTATCATTAATAAATGTTTGGGTTGTTACATTTATAAGACAAAAAATAGAATTTTAAATCACCGAAAGATTTTTTGATATAGTTATCATATTAATTTATTGATACCCCACACAGTATAGGATTTTTATGGGACATTCTCTTATATATCAACTATATTTTATTTTAATGGGTTTCTATTTCTATTTATATTTCACATTTTGCAAACTGACCTATTTTAATTTAGCACAAGATTACATTTGTAACGAAATGAAAGGTATGGATTAATATTATACATAAGTCATTGGAAATGATAATGAGTTTATTTGGGCATTGAGTTATAAATCCAATCAATTCATTAATAGTTCACACGAGTAAAAAAATATGTTTTTGGTATTTAACACTCCCCATATTTTTGTAGTGTCTTAGAAGAAGGCATTGCCAATATTTTTTCCTGATATTATGTATTCCATGTATATAAGGATCATGTTTTTTGTTATTATTATTTTATATATTTATCATGGATATAAAATTACATCAATTTTAGTTCATAATGGAATCATCTTTCCTATATATTCCAGCCATATCACTTATAACAAGTATATGTTATGATAATATCCTTCTTATACTACTCTATATCAACCATCTAAGGTAATCCATATATTTATTCATTTACCTAAGAAATAAATAGGTGAACTATGATAAATATCAATAGATATGATGGATGAGATACTATTTTCCCATAATGTATTCATGAAGTATCTTATGTTTCCTAGTGGTATTTATGTATTTATATAGTTAAATAATATTTAAAATTGTTTGGATAATTAATTAACTCTTTTATTATGTACCGACATGTAATTAATATATTATCGATATGTTTTAGGATTTTGGTTTGTTAGACATTAGTCAACTTTTATGAATATTGACCTCATCCACAATTACTTTAATAGGTCCTATGATCATGAGGGACATCATCACTGGGAAAATTTGTCTAGACTAGAGAATATTTATTCTTAGTTTAGAAAACTAATATGGGGGATTGGGGGAAATAATAAATCCATGTAATCTAAATAGAGTTGAGAGGCGATGTCATGAAATTATCAGTACGAAAAAATAATTAGGGTAAAATAATTAATTGGATATCATATGTTCTTTTCTATTGGCTCTAATGACTCTCATTTATGGCATGAAATATTGGGAAGCCATTATACTAATTTAGATAGGTCTCATTATATTATTAGTATATGAGAAATTTATTTCTTGAACGAAAACTAGGTGGGATATTTTATATTCAATAAAGGGTGATATTTTGCTGAAATAAGTTTCATGGAGTATTGATACCAAATATATTTTGATCCTAAGAACATATGAAAAGATATTTCATTATTTTAATGTGTAAATATGTATCCAAAACATCCCTTAATTTAACTTATGAGAAAAATTCAATTTCCACCCTTCAAAGATAAAATTCACAATTATATTTCCTCTATAGTATTTGAAATTATATTCTCCATAAAACCCTATCTTTTGAACATAATCATCTGGATAGTCATTGATATCCTAATAATGTTAATATCATGTAGAAATTAAAGGAAAGATCATGTCTCCAATACAATTATTATTTCATTCTTATGAGTTCATTCTAAATCATGTAGATAATAATTTCTTATCACAATTATATTATAATTAATTTATCATAATTATTATACTAATGTGTTTATATATTAATGTTACTACCATTATTTACTCATTTCCATCACCATATAAAATATATGTAACATCAACTATTTATGTGTGCGGACTGATACCTTCACATCAAACATTTTCATTATCTTTTTACTAATACCGTATAAAAATATCTTAAAATACTATTCACATTGACAATTAAATCAAAATAATACAATTATACATCTTTTATAATGGAATAACGTCAAATAAAACACTTACTTGACTATAACCACCCATCGAGATAAATTGTGTTCATATTTGAAAGGTTTGACGACCTGAAAAAATACTACATTGAAATCTGATCATGGATGAGTATGAAAAAAAAATTTATAATATAATTATGGGTTAATTTGAAAATAATTATTATTTAGTTATCTTATAAATTGCTTATAATGAATATAAATTTTTATTAATAAATCTCCTTTGATCACAAAAATTACCGATATAAGTCATTTTAAATATCATTTTCACGTAATGTAATATAACTCATATGGAATAAATTAAGGAAATTTAAAATAAATGTAATTTATAAATTAAATAATATTAAATTATATACAAATAATTAATATAGTATAAAAAAATATGTAATGACATAAAAATTAATAATCATATTAATGATGGTTAAATTAATATCAATGTATAGTCATAATATGTTATAACTAACTCTTGTAATAATGATAAAAAATATAAATAAGGATTAAAGAAGAATAATATTTATTTCCATTATTATGAAATTTGATATTATTATAGTTATATTCCCTTTATAGGTGCTTAGTGTTATCAAAAAAGCATGGAAACAATCTCAGGGGTTTATCTGAATTTATCATTATTGAGAACAGTTTTAATTTTTTGCCCGAATTTTGTATCACTATGTTTTATATATTTACTATGAGTATTATTTGGAATTATATATTATTTAATTGATTCAATTTAAAAAAAACATTTTAATTTTCAAGATTCTAATAAATCATCATTAAAATGTTTTTATAGTCATAAGGGTTTCTTCCGATCAAATTCGAATCCCTTGTTGATATCTTAATAAGTACTCCATGTTTATTTTTCAATAGTCTAAATACTAATATATTTAGTATTATATCATGGTCATATTATATTTCATGTTATTAATTGTTATAATTAATTTAATATCACTATGGTGATTTTGATTCAAATTCAACAATAATTGTAAGTGGTCTTGAATATCATTTTTTTATTATAGGTTTTAATTATACATCATTGACTATAGTCATTAATGATTGAACATTTAAAACCCATAATGATGTTATTTTGTATTTCATGAATTTTTTCATTGTAAGAAATATATCACATAAATTTATTTTTCTTTGTGTAATTAATGTTTCATTAAAATGAAATTTTGTAAGGAATAATTTCAATTTATGTTAGTTGATTTTTTCTAATATATACATTTTAACACCCCACAAATTTTATACATTACCTAGTGGAATATAAAACCTTATTTAATATCAAATTATCTATTTACCAATCATTAATCATTTTTCATAATTTTTAATAATATTTTTTATGATATATTTTTTTCAATGGGATATTTTTAAATGTTCAAAATGATTTTTACATCATTTTAAAATAAAATATTTTATCATCCTCTCCAAATTATCCTTTTAAGAAAATTAATTATTGTTTATGATTCCATTATTAATGATTCCATTTATATTTCAATGGTTTAATTTTATTTTCACTTTCCCTTTATGAAATTATATGTATTTTTTATGTTATGGTAATAAAGGATTCATTAGTGAATTAAAATTTTCATCTTATGTTTTTATTGTAAATTTAATAACCATTAAGTATTTTCAAGGATCATGTATTTGGAAATCTTGAAAATATTTTTTCCAATTTAATGTATTTTCCTCGATTCTTGAGTTTGTACATCAATAATGGAATAGGTAATTAAAAATCATATCATATAGTTATATAATTACATATATGAAAATAAATTTTACATGCCACACTATTTTTAATGAGTTTTCCCTTTTAGTTATTAAAGAAATCAGTTTATGAACCAATTCCATTTCCATTAATTGTGTTTATCATTTTTCAGAAAAAGGTCTATTTTTTCAATGGATGCATAACTATGAATTTTTCAATGAATAATTACAAATATTTTCAGAAATATATTTAATTTATTTTAATTTCATTATAATATATATCCAATGAGGTAATGTTTCATGTTTTTCCTTATATGTTCATTAATTGTGTGATTATTTTTGTTGATAAGAATTTTGATATCAAATGTTTTTATCTATAATGGTAATTTATAACATTATGATGCCTAATTTATTTCTGTTGGTTATTTTTTGAATTTGATTGATTTCTACATGGATGATTTATAAAACCCACATTCATTATATGGTTTTGTTATCATAAATTAATGATTTACATGTGTTTTCTAATCCAAATCCATTTCCAAGTGTTATTTATGATGGGAGAATAGTTTCATTTTTTAAGAATTCATTTTTATGGATGTGTGATTGGTAGTTAAATTGTATTAAATGGGCATGTGGTTAATTTATATACCACTTATGGGTGGTTATTATATAAACCAAGGAAAAGGGGATACATTATAAAACAAGTATTTCTATATCTATTAAAAACCATGGATAAGTGTTTTCATTATAAACATAAAAAGAGAGGGTTATTTAACACCCTCGTAGTATTTGGGGATTGTATTACATATCATGAGATATAAATGACATATAGATAATATGGTGATTATCCATCTTCACAAAGGTTGTGTATGATGGTTGTTAGATGTACTCCAAATTTTATGAGTCAATGGGTGGGATGGTTCCATGGTTTAAAATGATATGAAATCAATTATGTATGATTATTCCATATTATATATTATGTTCTTTAGATCATGTTATACGACTCATGATTTATTTTCTCATTCCATTTTCAATGTGTTATCATTTGATATGTTATTTCAATATATCATTCATATGGTTAAAATTTAATGGTTGATGTTCCTTTAACTAAATATTTTTCCTTATAAATAATTTTCTATATGTGTATGATGTCACTATTTTGGTCTACTGTAAGATTACACGTAATGAGTGTTTAAAGTCAACCCTATTCTTATGTTTTCTTTAACATTTCTATGAAGAAAATTATTATGTAATAAATGTATATATTGGAACCTTATGGGAGTAAATTAATCTAGATATAGAGTGAATGTCATGGATTAATTTATGTTTTATATATTTGGAAAAGTTTAATGAGTTTTAGTTAGTAAAATTTTATCTCTATATATTTAAAAATTAAACCCTAAAATTCATTGGTAATGTATTATAAATATATTTTTAAATTCTTGTAATTAATTAATGATTAATTCAAGGATTTCGTCATTAGAATGAATGCTTTGTTTTAATAATCCAGGATGTTGGGATGCTTTTTGAGGAATATTTAAATATTTTTATGTTATAGTTGATGAAAATTTTAGGTGTACAAATTATCCATTGAGGTATTATATGATTTAACATTATGGTAAAATGTACTTTTTATTTTTAGATTATGATAACAGAATATTAATTAATACCCTATCAATAATCTAAGTGATAATATTTTCTAAAGGGTAACATGGTATATTTTTTGAAAGGTAGTGTACTTCATATTAACCTCAAAATTTCATCCCCATCTAGAGGAAAAAATATTATTCAATTTCTTACAATTATATACATAGGGGTAATAACCCAAAAATTATAGATTGGCCGTTAATGAAAACTTAACCTAGTTCACAATTGAGATTGTATATTCACTTGATATTTTTCTATAATTAAATTTATAGCCACATTGGGTTTTATAATTTTATTTAAATATGATCATGGGGATGAAGTTGATAATTGTATTTATAAAATAAATAACTATCTATTATAACTGAATAAGGGAGAATAACTAAATTGTTTAAATTCTAAATGTATTTCTATTATAATTGAAACTATTTCCTTTTTATTCACACCTAAGGGAGTGAGTCTTAATTTATAGAAATAGTTTAATCATAATTTTCTAATTTAATTTCATAAATTTTGTATAATTAATTAACGATATATTTTTAAATGAAAGAAAATGTGATAGATAATTTAAAATACGTGAGTATTTTTCTTCTGTAGTATTCATTTAATGATTTGGAATCATGTCACAAATAGTATCAACAATATTTAAAAGTTATTTTATGATAATTTAATATATTTAGAGATAATTATTATATAATGTATGATTAATGTAGATAAATATTGTAAGAATAAAATATACTTAAGGAATTATGTTTTAGGTAGATTTTGTATGATAAAAATTGCAACCCTTTGATTGATAGTTGGGTCAAAATATTTTTATGGTTAAACAACTTCTAGATCATGATATATATAAGATAATATGTGATATTAATCCCTATTTACATTAAACAATATAGAATTTAGTGTAGAGTTTATTTTTGGTAGAATATATAATTTTTTTTGATATAATGGTTTTTTAAATGTTATATTCTATTGAATATATTAATAGGGAATGTTCATACCTAGATTTAATACTATATAATTTTGATTGATTTAAAAAGAAACGTTACTTAATAATGTTTAGGTTAGTAAGAAATATTAAATAATATAATCTATATGAATACTAATAATGTCCCCAGTTGTCATTATTGGTAATCATTAATTAAATATGCGAGGGAAAAATTTATTCAATGTGTAAAATTTAATGATATGATATTTTAGATATTTCTAAAATGATATAAATGTTCAATAATTGTTTTCTATAAAACACCAAATTGACATGATAAAAAGAATATTATAATATAAGTTTAATTTAACATAATATGGTAATATTTTAATATCATTACATATATAAGATAAATAGTTAATATGAGTAAATATTGAAAATGGTATTTTCTATAAAAGTATTTTTATGCGTCTTTTTAATTATTTTAAAAATTCATATTTCAATATTTAATAATTTTATATAGATAAAATAAACATCATTTTTGAATTTATTATATCAAAATATACCTTTTAGTTTGTTTGTATCATTTTCTATAAATATTGAATTTTAGTTGAAAAAGCGTAATTTTTAAAAATAATATTTTCATATTTTTTTCAATATTGAAGAATATAATAGAATATTAAAGAACCATTACTGTAATAAAGTATGAAAATAATGAGAAATATTAAAAATTTGGAAATATTTTTTAAAAATATAAAATGTATTCTAAAAAAATATAACTAAACTAAAATGTTGCATTATTATAAAAGTTTTTTTTATTTTCCACATGAAGAAAATAATTTTAATGGGGGGTTTAGTTATTTAATTCCATGGAATATTAATTACATTAATTCAATTGGATGTAAATAAATTTATGAAGTTAATATAAATATAAGGTTTAAGTTTATCATATATATAAATTTAAATCATTAGTGTTGTTATTTTTCAAAAAAAATAAAATTATTTGGATTCAGTGATTCTAAAAAAATTACATTTCAAACCTATTGAATGTATTTTAAAATAAAATTAGTTTCATTATTGAAGTAAAAAATATTTAAATTACACAATCGGTTTAATATAAATTATCTTATTTAATGTTTCTTACCAGGGATAACAATTATTTATCATGGTAAAAGTAAACGGTGTAAATTTTTTTAACCAATAGTAAAATGAAAAATCATTTAAAAAATTCATTTAAATTAATTAGTGGGATAAATATCAAGAAATAAATTTTTATATTATAATATTTCTAATTTGAATACTTCATTTCTTGAAAATGACATTGCATTATGGATTAGTTTAATAGTTTTTCAGAAAGTTATTCTAAATTATCAAATACGAATATATAATTTATACTTTTAAAAAATACAACACACATTAGAATTAAGAATATAGTCTCTTTTTTTAATCTCCCTAGAACCATCCCCATATTTAAATAATCACATGGTCACTAATAATTATCCTAGGACCTTAAATTTCCAATAGATTACATGGAACTAACAAGTCTCAACAGAATTATTATCTCATTCTTATGGTTTCCATGTTAATATTACCAATCATAATATCATATAAACATAATAATATAATGTTTTATGTTTAATTTTTATACTTATATTATGTTATAATATTATTAATAATGAATTTATCATTTTTATAGACTACTAAAAACCACGAAACATCAGTCGTGCGTGAATGTAGATTACCGCCTCCCTGAATAATTATTTATTACCTTTTTACCTAGTATTACATTCAATAATCAAACATATAAAATTATTAATCACCATGAGAAATTAATAATAATAATTCCATTATACTTTTTTTATTTAGATATAATTTCAAATGAAACACCGACTTGTTCAAAATTACTCATCGAGATAATGAGTTTCCATGAATGGTAAGATTTAACCACATTTATGATAGATGATTTAAAATCAGATAATTGATGACTATGGGAAACAATATTTTGATATTATAATATTTTAATAAGTACATAATTATTATTTCATGTTTTCTATAAATGTATATAAGATATATAATTTGTTATTAATAAAACATATATGACCCCCAATATTACTAGAATAAGAATTTATCGATTCTATTTCATATAATAAAATGAAAAAACAAATGTAGTGAAATAAAAAACATAAATAAATATAATTTATATATAATAAATAACCATAAACGATATATCAATTATAAAATTAATATCCTATTATGGGTAATGATATCAGAAATTAATAAACACGAGAAAAACAGTTGACATTAATAACAACCAATGAGTATATTATGTTATAAAAAATTAATACACACAAGATGAAAACATATAATATGGATAATAAAATGATAAAATTTATGATTATGAATATTATATATGTTATTATGTAATTTTTTTGATTGACATTTGGTTACAGTTTGATTTACCAAGGAAATAATGTAAGTGTTTTCATCTCAATTTCTGTCATTGAGACATGTTTTATTGTTATGCACCAATTTATTGTCTATATTGTGTATATCCAATCTAGGAATGTTATGGAAATAATATTTCATTGAATTATGGTTTTTACATAACCAAATTTTTTATATTTTTAAAATATTTTTATTTAAATGTTACAAATGAAATAGAGGTTCATTTTTCACATATTTGAACCCCTTAAGATACGTTTATGTTTTATGTCTTGTTTCTGTTTCAATTGTACTAATAATACACTATAATTTTATATCTTGATACTCTAATATTTCATTATATTCTATTTTCTATATTATTTTATACATGTAATGTAGTTTTTATTCAAAATATCCAGGGCCTACAAGGATTTTTCGATACTCATATATTCTTATTTCGTTATAATCACATTTATTTTACTATATTATTTCTTATTTTTTTATAACATATAATGAATTATATTTTATAAAACCCTTATATTTTAGGAAAATCATGTTTCACAATAATTTCTTCTTCTGGAATGATTATATAATTTTGTTAAAAATCATTTCTGTTTAGAATAATTTCAATTTATTTTAATAGTTTTTGACATTCATAACCATGTTTAAACTTCCCAAAAATATTCTTTCATTATATTGTATATAATAAATTTTTTTTTCTATAATGAGACATCATTTTACCTTTATATATTTTAAATCGATATTTTATCAAATTTACATTGATTTTGTTAATCCATAAGTTTATTTCATAATGACTAAAAGGATTTTCCAATCCATTCAAAATAAAAGGATTTATCAAATAATACACATTTTTATTGAAAACCGTTATTTAATTTTCATTATTTGAATAATAAAGCATCTTTTGTGGTGAAATTTTTTTCAATGCTTTGTACATACCCTTTTGGAAAACACTTATTATTTTTTATTTCTTAATTTTTATATATGGGTCTAAGAATAAATGTTTTCAAATAATTTCTAATTCTCATTTGTGAAGAAATTTTGTATTTTAAAGGATATTTTAAAAAAACAATAAAATATTTTTTTTCAATGTTTATATCTTCCATATATATAATATTTATGACATTTTTAAGGGAAATGGTAACTCATACACCATTATTTGAGTTAAAAATGTTTTTATTTGATCATCAGTTTTCCATAACATTCAATTTTTAATAATGTTATCCTCATTTTTAGTGTATAAATATAATTTAAATGATTAAAACTCTATATCGAATATTTATTTATGATATTATAAAAAATTTGAATTTTTCAAAATAGACTCAAAAATATGAATTTTAAAATATTGGGAAAAATTAATTCAAAAATATCATTTCATTATTGGTTTTAATTACGGTATATCTATAATGGGGTTATGAATCATGTTTCAGCCATTAATTTTATTAGTTATGATATCGTTTTTGGAGATAAATTATTTAATAGAAAATATTTTTTCGATGATGATATTATACTAAATTGTAAATCACATTTTATTTTCATGGGTTCTATTAGATATGTGATTGATTTCAATTTGTATGTTTTATGAGACCCAATTTAATTCCATGGGGTTTTTAGGTATATTGATTTTTTCCATTTTTATTATTTATAAATACAATTTTATTTCTTTTTGTTATTTATAATTTGAAAATAGATTTATTTTAAGTAGAATACATATGTATGTATGAGGGATGTGTGGTTTTATTATAATATAGGGATTGGATATTCCATTACATAATTGGGATGGATGGTCTTAATATTAACTAGGGATGGGTAGATCTCTTTTAAATCAAGGATGGGTGAAAAAATTATAAACAAATCCTTGTTGGTTTCAATAAATCTCCCAAATACATTTGATTAATGATTATATAATATTATAAATAAATGTTATGTAAATAGGTTAGTAAGTATATTAGTTCCCAAAAAGTGTGTGTGATTGAGTTTAGCTCAACTAAAAAGTCTATAAGTGAATTATTTGATTGGTATAGTTGTTCAAAATCATAATAAATAATTTTTCTATTAATGAAATATTGTCTTTCTGATGTTACGTAGCACATTTTATATTCTACCTATTTTATTTAATCATTACATTGTAAAAAAATATTTTTTGATATTACATTCTTATTTTTCATATATATGGTTAACAAATAATGATTTATGTCCCTTAAAATAGTACATTTTTCTTATTTATTTTTTCCATACTTTTATAATTTATTATGGCCGGTTTAGGATCACCATTATTGAGGGTTTGTGTAGCCTTTATCTAAATTCTTATTATTGTGTTACTAAATTGGAATCATTTTCTGAGGAGTATACCATGCAAAGGATGGTCATGACTAATTAACATATTAAAGTTCATGTTAATCCGATTGTTTTTCAACTAGTGCATTAGTATACCCATATCACATGTGCATGGGATAACTTTATTATGTTCCGAATGAATATATATTCTATTCTCAAAATACACCTATATAAAATATTTTCCATGATTACATAAGGATGTCAAGAATTTTTTCCAATATTGCATTCCCAAAATTGAAGTTGTTAATGATTCACTTCATCAGGATTACCATTGGGTATTTTTTGGTAGATGATATTTTTTTACAGTATACTTGATTTATAGTATGGTTTTATTTTTCAGTTGTATTTTTAAAAGGATTTTAGTGGTGGATTTAATTATACCCCTCTATGCCAATATTTATTATCAAGTATAATTCCTTCCATGTGTGAAAATTTCACATTCCCTCAGTCTTAGTAACCATCATGCGGCCTATATAACGAGATTCATAGGGGTTTTATTATCCCTCATCCAACTTTTTCTACCCAAGAGTGGTACGACTTAGTGATGTGTGTTTTAACCTAATTATATTATTTAATTATATATAAATTTCTCAATGTTAATATAATAATTTATTTTTATAAAATAACACTTTTACGATAACCACAATAATTTACTATAAATCTAATAATCTTATTTCCTTTGATAAAAAACAATTTAAAATTAAATTAATATTAACTTGATTATGTATAATGTGACATTTATTTTTTTCCGTAATTTCTGAAAGTGATGAATCTAATTATTAAAATGGGAAAATAAACTTATTTTTAGAATAAATTATTACTATTGATTGAAAAATCATAATGAAGGTTTCATAGAAAAATATATCATTTTAAATGATTTAGTTTACTTTATAAGTATATAATTTTTATTATGAACGTTTAAAAAAAATTATTTCATTCTATTGTTATGATAATTTCATAAAATTGATGATATTAAAACATCATAATTTTTTACAAATTCAATAAATATTTAATCATTTTAAAGAAAAGTCCAAAAAATTCCATAATACAAAATTGACATTTTTTGAATGAAATTATTTAATTCTAAAAAAATATAAAGGTAAATTTTAATGATTATAAATTTAAATATATTCATAAAATTTACTTAATATATATTTTTAAATAAAATTAACTATTATATTCCATAATCATTATTATTTATATTTATTATCAATTATTAGTAATATTATTTTTCTTTGATATTTCATAGAAAAGTATATATTATTCATACATTTTCAATAATATATGTAATATCTTAAAATTAACCACCCAAAACATAATTTTAATATAAAAAAATATTTTATAATAAGGTGATTTTTTATATATATCAACTATATTTTGACTTTTTATATAAGTTTTTATTTAAAATATTATTTTTCTACATATATTTAATAATGTGGTATCCTCTATAAATAACCTGCAATGTAAAACTATGATTTCAATAGTTATATAATGTTCCATGGTTTATATCAACATCTGTGTGTGGAGAAAGTTATTAAACAACTTATTTACATTCAAAGGGAATATTTATTAAAATATTGGGGAATTAAATAATAAGTTCATGTAATTTGTTTATTTTGAGTAAGGAGGATAACATTATTCATGAGATTATTTTTTCAATATAAATATGGAGGAACTAGAGATTTAAATTTCAATGCCATAATATTAAAATAGATCATAGACATTGTGGGTTTAAATACTGGGAGCCTAATATATATCTGTATCGAAGAAAGAAGAAGAAGCATTCAAAGGAAGGATTCATTATGGACGATATTGTCTTGTAATGTTTCTCAGTATTCTATATTATAATGAGAACTATTTCATTTGATTTTCTATAACATTGAGGAATGTGAATATTTATGTAAATAAGATTACCTTGGGTTAGGACAAGAATTTGTATAATAGTGAACTAGGTTAGAGAAGCTTTTGGTGAACTTCATATCATGTGGAATAAAAAAAATATGGAGCTTCACGAGGATCTCATATCACAATGAATATTGTAAAAAAATATTTGAACTTCATGGTATTTTGATATTTGATTTTGTGATCATTGATAACAATGGGAATAAAATGCAGCCCTACTTATAATACCACATCCTAAAAGTTATCAATCAATCCCATGTTGTCTTCCCACCTATTATTGAAGGATATACATAAAATTTTCTTTCCAGATTTATATATATAATTATTTCAATGAACAATGATCTATCATGATGTGTATTTCATAAAATGTGTACATAAAGGTGATGGCGGCATCAAATGATAAAATCTATTTGAGAGTTTTGGAGAAGAATCTATACAATTAACACCAAATAAAAAAAATCAAAATTTTATATATATATTGGAATATATGATGATATTAAAATGTATTATTATGAGAGAACTAATTAAAATTGTATAAGATTCAGTAATAATGTAATTAAAATTAAAATTTTCGGTTTGAAGCCTCGAGATTCATTCATTTTGAAAAATAGTATGTGAAATGTATTTGAATTGTTTTATTCAACTTTTATTGATTTAGAGGATATATAATATCTTATATATATTATATTAATAACATTTATATATAATATTATTTGATAAGAAAACAATACTTTATGATGAAATAAAAAAGTATGAAATGGAATTCAATTCCATACGAAAATGTCAGGTCCTTGTAGAAAAATAAATTGATTTATGTTCTACTAAATAGGATGAAGTGTAAAACATATATAATTTCATTTATATTAATTATAAATTGGTTTTGAAACCTAAATTTAATAGATAAAATAAAACAACTACCAATGTTCTATAATTGTGGTGAGATTTTTGAAAATTTATATGAATTTAAATTTAATAAGAACTTTGATTTTGAGTTGAATGACGATTATAATAAACCAAGAAATCATTAGTGGGGGAATAATTTGATCAAGTTCCATATTAAAAATATTAATTTTTGGGGATTAATGATAAGGTAGATAAATAATAATCCTGTGGAAATTCATATGATGAAGTCGATATATTTTCCTCTGTTGAGAATACCCATAACTCCTAAAGTAGTGATAATGACTAATAATGTTGGGAGAAATAATGAACAGTAAAAGTTAATTCAGTTGTGTATATTCATAATTATATATAGTTCATGAAATGGAAAAATTAATTAGTAAAATAGAATAATAAATTATATATTTAGAAGAAACAGTAGGTTAATAAATAAGTTACATAAAATGAAGAGATTAAGAATTATATGTTGACCAAGGCTAAAAAATATATGATGTTGTAATGTATTATTGAAAAATTTGATACTATAGAATATGGGATTGTAGTGATATAATAAATATGTAATAATGATCCAAATGAGTTGGATAATATTAATTAAGATTTCACCTAATAAACAAATGTCGAAGGGTAATCATCAAATTATTGTGAGAAAAAATATCAAATAGGGAAAGGAAAATAGGCACATAATTTTTTTCAAAATAGATATGTCATTTCAAAAAATTTAGGTGTATAATGTAAATTGGATTTATAATCTATGAATAATAATTGGAATTTATATAAATCGACTAAATGTAAAATCATTACAAGAATACCAAAGTCACTATGGAAAAATATGGCTCAACCTCATGGATGATAGAACTAAAAAATTATTAAATATTTATGATAAAAATAAAATAATACAGTTAAAAGGATTTGGATGTGGTTAGGAAATGTGTTGACACAAATTCTATTACTTCTATTTTATTTTGTCATTTCTACAGTAGAGGCATGAGAGGAGGTGGTGATTAGTGGTGAATGATGGATAATTCATAATATCAATAGGTAATGACTATAATACAACCAAACATTGCAGTCGAAATAGATATTAATATTTTAAATATATGTGATGACTATGTCAAAAAGGAGGTCACATGGGTGAGGAATTCATTCCCATATTACCAATATAAATTTCATATTATGATAATGGTATTGGAAATCATAGTGTAATAAATAAATTATTGAGTTTCAAGAATCTAGAAAATGAAATTGTAATGGATGTTGATTATAGAAAAAATAATAATAATTAGTTATCCTAGAATATTTTGATATATAAAAGAAAATGTGGAAGGTAGATTTGAATACTGAAGCTAAATAAAAATAAGTTGTTTCAAATGTTTATGTTGGAATTCATTGTAAATACAGAAATATGTATTTAGGTTTATGTAGATTCATTTTATAGATGTTTGTAATCTAGGTGTGGAATGTAAATTTTTATGACAATACTTCAATCCCTTGAAGAATTAATTAAATTATCAATGAAATCATAATGAAATAATTTTTAATTTCTATCATAGGGGTAAAAAACTAATGATCAGAATGTTGATGCTCATGGGATATGTAACGCCCCAAAATTCTAGTGGAAGATCATGGTACTCGATAGCATGTATGAAAAAAAGACCATATATAGATGAGAATTCATCATATTGATAATTTACAATATATTGAATAATTTTAAACAAATTCAATATATTTTATAACTTGAAATTTATATGATAATGTGTTAGATTACGTTTACCTGAAATGATCTCTTTTTCAATTGCTTGCGTTACATATAGGACCGAGTTCCCCTGAACAAAAATATATTATTAAAATGTTATTATTTAATATAATAAATTATAATGTAGCCATAAAATTGAAATTCTATAATATTATTAACAATCTTATTAAACTATATGGTTTACCCAAATATAAGACTAATTAATTATTTACGAATTAATTTGAAATGAAAATATAGACTATTTAAATATAAAAGAAAATATATTTTTTATTCTTACCAAGGTGTCTTTGACTAATATATTAAATTAATTACAATTCTAAAATGATATTAATTAAATTTATATATTATATATTCAATCAATTAGATTTTATAGTCATCAAATATATTTTATTAGAACAAATAAAAACCAACACGATATTATTCATAAAAATCTATATTATTATAGAGGCAATCTTTCTGAATTTTAATGGACCACCAATTTTAAATATAAATTTTAAAACTTTTATAAATTTTGAGTTTCAATGTAAACTTCATTTATTAGATTGTAATAAAAAAATTATCTTTGGGAAGATTTCTGGTATTTTTTTGAAATATTTCAATTTTTTGATAAATAATGAAAATAATAAAATATAATTATAGATTTCTTTTTCATCTAATTAATATATATCGATAATCTATATATCTATTCGTTTTAAAGATTAATTAGGTAAATAATTCATATATCATTCCAATATAGGTCATTGAAATCATTTTCTCATTGATATTGGATATGAAAACATTTCTGGATTTAAAAACCATTTACATTAAAAACCCCTATTTCAATACCCTTCTGTGGGATTATTTTTAAATTAATTTTTTCTTATTCTATGATTATAATTTTGAAAAGTAGATTAAATATTTCGAATACAAATATTTTATAATTTATAATATGTTTAACTTTTTTTTACCAAAAATATTATCCAAACAAATTAAATTTATTTATATCTATTAAGAGAACAATATTCATAACAAGGGGATAGCCATAAACATGATTGCAAAAATGACCAGTTAACAAGTAAAAAATCACGTTTTATGGAAATTAATGGGACATATACTATTTATTATTATATTGGGATCATTATTTTTGAAAATAATTTATGGGATACCTCCTAATAGTGTTTAGATTTTTATATTAACCAAAACTTCACTCCACATGCATTATAAAAGTGTACTCTCCCACTCACATCATAATCCCTTTATGGACCATTGGATCATACCAAAAAAGACCAAATAAGTTTAAAAAAACATTACCTTATCATATAATTTCCATTTTTTATGAATCCTTTTTGTATAAAACAAAACGTGTAACTTGAAAAAGAGATTACATTCTTGAATGGTCTCATATGTTTCATTTCTCTATACACCCCATCATTTTTTGTTGTGTAATTAATATATTAAAAAATATGTATCCTAAAAATACTGGAATTTTGATATGTCATGTTTATAACCTTTAATCACACACAAATCCCTTAAATGGGATGCACCCTCTTCATTCATGTGTACAACATACCATATCCTTGCAAACTGATGTGGTTCTTTCTTTCATTACCACATTTAATGGTGGGAAATAATAATTTATTTATAGATTATATATTTTATATATAATATTTATTATGTATTTATAATTTTTTAATTATCATATAATAAATACCTTCATTATTTCAATTTTGGTGACAAGATAAGATCATTTGTGGATGGGTGGACTGCCACCTCTTCAAAGAGAATTGATGTGTTTATGCTACATATGGAATGTATTAAGATTTTTTTTTAAAACATTATGTGACCTATATTACATAAATATTGTAATCTAATTTTAAAATATATCTATATATATAAATATAAGTTAATTACATTATAAATACATAAAAAAATTGAAGTAACATTCATATATACGTACGACCTACCGTCTCCATAAACTGTGCATTTCATTCCATAACTACAAATATTATAGATTCGTATAAATACATATGTTCCAATGTTAGATAATTTTTATATATTTTTTTATATTATTGATATTATGAAATCATTATCTAATCAATAAGAAGAAAAATAACTAGTCAAAACATACATGAAAAACTAGGAAATTAACCCCGAAAAAAGTTAAGGCAATGAAAGGTTATTAAAAAATGGGTAATAATATATTATAAAGAGATAATATATGATATTTAAAATATAAATTTGGTTATTTTATAAGTTAATAAAATGATTAAATCCATTATTAATGAGGTTAAAAGGAATCCACCCAAATGGAAATGTAAGGTAATATATTTTTTCTAAATTTAATTTTATTGAGGCATATTGTAATGTTATTCACTTAGTATCTTCTATATGTTGTATATAATTACCCGATTACAATTAATATCATGAAGACATAATTATTCATCATATTTTTAGTTCCAATTTTAATTATTTAGTATAACAGTATCTGTGCATAATGCTATCAATGTGGTATAGAAATTTCATAGCCCAATTGGTTTTAATTGGATTAAATTAAATTCATGGTATTGTTATTATTGTACTATTATGTGTAAAATGACATTAATTTATATTTATGTATTTAAAATTCATTTATGTTTATTTAAGTTTGATACACATAATGAATTCATTGAATAATTATCAATTCAATATTATGATCATTTTAATGGTTTATTTCAAAATTTTACTCGAATCAAGATTTTATTTAAAACAATTATATAATGATTGTTCAACAAAACATTTATTTTTTTAATAGTGTTATTCATTAATATTGAAATTTAATAGTACTTTTTTACAACTTTTTTGACTCAAAATGTTTTAGAAAATTTCTTATCAATAACCATCTATATTTCCATCATCTATAATAAATATATTAACTTTTAAACCAATGTATAATTAAAATGTTTTCAAAAAATATTTAACCCTTTAAAATAATTTATTAAATAATTTTTAACCACCTATTCATTTTAATTTTTTTTTCAATGGAATATTTTTTTCTCTTTCAAAAAAATTCAGTTATTTTAACATTTATACCATGCCAATGGAGTGTTATTTTTACATTTTAAAACTCATGCGGAAATACCCACAATCAATTTTGTATAGCATATGTTAAAAAAATACAATGTTTTTGAAAATTCAATTTTTTATGTGATAAAATGTTTTTTAAAAAACATTTATTCAAAATTAAAGGGATATTTTTTTCAATAATTTTAAAAGATATTTTTATGGTATTTTTAATCATCATAAAAAACTACCCTTAAACTTCCCTCATCTTAATATTTACTGTATTAATTCATTCCTTGTTATTCCTCTAGATATTTTATGATTTCATTGACCATGTGATGTATATAAATTTATTTCATTGAATGTTTTTTGTATTCATAAAATTACCCATGAGTTATTCACTTTTTACTAACTATTGAATATGAAATTTCCCCAAAATATCTATATCATTTATCAAGGATAAAATCATTTCCTAAATAATATACAAATTTTACATAAAATGATTACTTATAATGTTATATGATAGACTAGGGAAATGATTTTAAATATAAATCCCCTACTCAAAATAGATATTTGATAAGTAAAATTGTTTTGGGATTAAATCTATTATTCAAAATATGAGGAATGATTTGGAAAAGAAAGTCCTTGGTTGGGGACAGATTAATGCAAGCCCAATGATGCCACTATTGTATAATTGGATGAATTAGATGGATACACTAATCTATTGGGTTTTCCCCCAATAATATTAAACCATCTAGAGTATATATAATTACTGTAACGGAAAATGGGCCAAGGACAAATGAAAACCAGTAATTAGGAATGAACCTTATTGATATTTTTATCTTATTTTTATCTATGAGATTTTTTAATAGATATTATCAATTGATGATTTTTCATTATTAGTTTACTGATTTTATGGAATGTTTTTTGAGTTATTTACCATCCCATATTTACCATTATCATAGATTAACTATTGTTTATGTTGTACATAACCCTTTCTGAGAATTTCAGGTCACCCATATTTTTGGGTCTATTTTATAATAATCAATGAATTTTACTATGAATGTATGAAATGATATGCTATGTGGGAAAATGGTTCTCCTCAAAAAGAATTCTCTTGTAAATAGTGTGTTCATTTTTAATATAAGACACATGTATGTATTTGGTTTATCAATACTACTAAACTTATCGGTCCTCCAGTATATATTTCCTTTTAATCATACCAAATTAATTTCAATGGATACTAGATCATAGATTATTGGTGATACAAATATATAGCTGTTCTTAAAAAGGTTTATGAGAAACTGTGGGAAATATATTTTGGAATACATAACCTACATAACGTTAAATGAAGGTAGAATAGTGTTCTAATTACACAGTAACATCAGAATGTTTTTTTCATATTGAGATTATGATATTTCCCAAAAATATACCCTTGTTTGGATACTAATAGTGGATGTTGTTATTACACTGATATACCTAGGGGTAAAAAATCCAAAATATTCTTTCAGGTATAAATCAATAATAACCTAGTATACATCAATGACCCTGACTAGACACATGGTTTGATAATATAGGGGGATATATTTAGGATAATTCACATTTTATACAAACCATAATGAAAGATTCAAATAAATAGCGACAATGAATGACCATGGAAAAACCTGGGGTGTATTAGATTAAAAGTAATGTGTTATGATTTGTACATCCTAGAAATTATTTTATGGTTTTTGTACTATGATAATTTTTTATCACACTATTATTTTTTATATTAGTAAATGGATGGAACTTGAAGTAATCATGTTATCATTGAATATTAAGGACAAGTAAGTAGTAATGGAAAACCAAATGGGATGGTTATAGGAGTTAAATTTATCATGTTCATGCCAAATCGGTTTCCCGAAATATTAAAATACACTTATACCTTAACAAACTCCAAGAATCCCAAAATAATAGAAGGATGTATATTTCTAATAACATTACTGGTCTTTAATGGTGAGAAAAATGGTTTCAATTTTATTCATGAAAGAAATTTTGTAGGTGAAACACAAGAAAATGTCTCAATGGACTGATTAAATTCCTTATGTGTGGAAAATAATGTCGTATAGAAAATAATTTTCAATGAAAAATAAAGTGTGTGATTGATGTATTAAAAATCATTATAAGGATTTAATTATAGTTCATTATCTTAAATTTTATGATCCTAGAAAATATCAGAGCCATTTATCACTTTAAATTGTTAAAATCTAGACAATGGATAGACCAATGTGGGAATAAATAGATGAATTATTTATTTATTGGGGTTGTTCTGAAAATCATAGTTAAAAGTAAATTTAATGAATAAATTTCATTGATAGCCGACATATTTTTTATGGAAATTATACTAATGTAGTTTAGAAAATAGAGTCCAGATCCCATTTCAAAAGGATGATATGGGTTTCACACCTACGACTGGCATACATGATGCCCTTGTAAATATGTCAATGTTTTTAGTTAAAAACATTTATGAATAAATATTAATGTTGAACTAGTGTTATCATATTTGAGTATTTCAGATTTGTGTATTAATAATATTTTTTGTAGAAACTTTTTAGATATATATATAAATTATTTTCACCATTTCATGTATCTTATGATCAATTAAAAGTGAATTTTAGTGATTTAGGAAGAAAATAATTCCTTCATGCACATTAAATTATTAGATTAAATTGATAAAATTTGAATTAGATCAACACACAACCAAATGATTAAATTTTTGTTATGAAGTATAAATATATCATGTATGTATGCTTTCCATATATTATTAGTTTGTAAAATAATTACTCAACATTAATAAAAGAATCTCGAAACAAAAATGTTATCATAATACCATAATTTTTTCAGAACCAGTGCTATTTTAAATCATAATAGATTTATGAATTTATGGCCCTCAACATTCCACTTATCATTCACTAATTTGTGATAAATAACTTCAATAATTCCCTATAATTATTTATTATTTTCCTTGAAGTCCATATTTTCACTTCCCATTAATGGTATCCTATATATAAACCTAGTTTTATGTTATTCTGTGTGACTTTTTTTTACTTCTCATTCACTCTTATTAAGAGAATATTTTATAAAATATTTTATGATGAGGGATTTTAAATAATATAATTATCAAAAATAAATCCATAGATTGTTGATATAATGTTTAAATACTGAGGATGTGATTTAATTACGATGAGGAGAATGTAACAGCCTAAAATTCTAATGTTTCAAAATTGTAAGTGATTGTGTGTATGAAATGAAAAACAAAGTGTATAAGGGAATATAACATACCAATTATTTATATTATTTTCAATTTTTATAGAAAAAAATTAATTTTATATCTTTCAATGCACCTGATATAGAGTCATCATTCATTACAAGAAAAAATCCCTTTTTATACATTAGGTTAATAGAGAGGCCATCAAAATACAATTTATTATAAAAATAATGTTATTTAATATTGTAAGACATAACCTATTAATCAAAATTATTGATTTTAATAAAACTAAATGACTTATGGAAAAATATTTTTTATAAAAATATAATCATATTTCATTGGTTACTATTTAACTCTAAATAAATATATAAACTAAATCAATATAAAGGATTTTTTTTATTGTTTAAGCTCACAATGGTGTTTTTTCTAAATAAGGTAAATTAATTATAATTAGGGAATGATATTAATTAAATTTATATATTATTTATTCAATAAAATATTTTGTATATTCATCTAACAGTTTTTATAGTCATAATATAAGATAAAACTAAATATTACACATACTAGTATATGTTTTTAGAAATGTAATTTGGATTCCTTTAAATGGTGAACATATTTGAAAAATAAATTTTACCCCTATTATAAATATCATTTTTCAAAACAATATATATTTATCAAAAATTAATTTCAAAATTATCTTGGGGGTAATGTTTGGTATGTTTATGTAATATTTAAATTTTTGATGAATACCAAAAAATAATGAATTTTAATAGAAAACTACTTTTATGACTAATTTATTTATATTTTTAAGATATATTTTTAGTAGTTTTAATATTTTAGTAGAAAATTTATACGCATATTAATTCAATTTAAGATATTTGAATCTATTTATAATTGATATTGTATATGAAATGGTTTCAAACGTTTGAATATATTTACTTTAGAAACCGACATTTTCATCCAGTATACATGAATAATTAAAAATTTATTTCTATCACTTATGTCATTTGATTTTGGAAAAATTGATTACATATTTCTAATAATAATAATTTATAATCGAAACTATGTTAAACCTATATTTTTTTAAAAAATATTAGTTAAAATAATTAATAATATTTATTGTGAAAAGGGAAAAAACTAACATAACATATGACTAACCACAATATTAAGGTTCATAAATTAACTAGAAACTTAATAAATCTATATTTAATTGAAATATTTTGACTATATTCCCTATTTTATATAATTTGGTTCATTATTGGTGGACCATGATGTAAGGCAGTTATCCCAACTGTGTTTACCTTTTTATATTTTCAATAATGCCACTCCTCCAACACTATTAACATGCGATTATCCCACTAACAATATCACACATCACAATATAGTTGGATAATCTAAAACCAGTCTTAAAAAGCTCCAAATTTCATCCCATCATCCTATATAACCAATTTTTTTATAATGAATACCCAGAATTATTTTGGTTTCAACAAAAAGAAGTTACCTAAAAAAGAGTTAATTTTCTTCATCTATCATTTTTTTCATTAATTAATCCCATAATAAATTCAAATTATATATTTTATATATAAAAACACCTGCATATAAATTATACTATAATGTTTCTTTTTCATAGTAATACTTACACACACAAACATCCATCAAATGTAATACACAATCATTTTTTATTTGTACGGTGGACTACCACCTCCAGAACTGATGTTGTTCTTGCCTCCATTAATACTTTTAAAGGTTGGAAATTTAGGTGTATTCAGAGTTTATATATGTTATATATTATATTTATAATTTATCTATACTTTTTAATTATTAAATATTGCATACCTTCGGGTATTCCAATTTTTGAAAATATGATAACATCATTTGTGGGAGTGTGTACTACTGCCTCCTCAAAGTAGTATTCATTAGTACATTCAACCCCCCATCTCCTTGAGCAATGAGATTCATTTAATATCTTCAAAAATTGTCGATGAATATAAATAAATATATAATACATAAATCATAATTTATATTTTTATGTTATCAAACCATGATCTATGAAATTTTATGAACAATAAAGAGTCAAAACATATTAGAATAACTAGGAAATTATCAACAGAAATAGTTAAAATAAGGAATGATTATCATAAAACATGTTATAGGATATTATAATAAGATATTATATGACATTATAAATATTAATATGGTTTTTTATAAGTAAATTACATTATGAAAACTATTATATATTATTTTAAATGTCATTAACCTATAAGGAAATTCAAGGTAAATGATTTGAACTCAATTTCATTTCATTAAGGCATATTGTAATGTTATGAACCTTGTATATTTTATGTGGCATATATGTTTCCCCATTAATATTTAATATTGTTAATAATTAATTAGTAAGGGAATTTTTTATTTCAATTTTAATTATTTCATCAAATTGGGTTTGAACATAACATTACCAAGTTGTAAAAAAAATCATAACTCAATTCATTTTCGTTAGTTTATATTATTTCCTCTCTATAGTTAATATTTTAGGATTATGTGTATTATTACATAGAATATATGTTTATTTAGTTCTATTAATTTCATGTGGATTTATATAGTATCCACATAATCAATTCATTGATTAATTCAAACTTTAACATTTTGATGATTTTTAGGTTTTATTTCACAATCTCATTCAATTAGAGATTGGTTATTATTCAAATTTCGTTAAAGGACTTCTTATGATAAGTTTTTAATATAACATTTAATTTTTAAAAGTATATTTATTCATATACATTGTCACCTAATAGTTATATTTTTCAACTCATTGATACTAAAAATGTAATATTATTAGTTTCAAGAAAACCTAACATCATTTAACTGTTTGGTCATAAATACAATTTCACTCAAAAACTATTTATTAAAAAAAATAAAAAGTATTTTTAACATTTTAAGAATAATTTGTAAAATAAAATTTTACACCTATTTTCTTTTACAAATTTGTTCAATGGAATATTCTTTTCTATTTTTGAAACGGGTTCATTTCAACCATTTTTACTGAGAAAAAGGAATTTATTTTGACACTAAATGATAGGTATGGAATTACCCACTATAATTTCATTGAAAAGTCCCTTAAAATTTCTCAAATATTATTTTAATGGACATGTCTTTAAAATTTTATTTTTAAATAAATGATTATTTTAAATATTGTTCAAAATTAAAAGGATATTTTCCTCTTTAATAATTAAAATTTCTATTTATGATATTTCTATTCATCAAAGAAAACAACCCTTTATACTTACTCCAATTGGAATTTGTTTTATTAATACCATCCCTATTATTTTTCTTAATGGTTTTATGATTTATCTGACCAAGGATAATATCTATATTCACTTAAATGTTTGTAGTAATTGACTTCCCCTTTTGTTATTAACATTCCAGTAGCCAGGGAACATTAAATTTACCCTATATATGCATATCACTTATCATTGATCTGATTATTACCTAAACCATATATAAATATTACATAAGGTGGTTACATTTCAAACACATTTGATTGAATGGGGAAAAATTGGTAAATCCTCCACCTTTACTCAATACATATATTTTTTAAAAAACATTACTTATTGATTAAATAGATTATTAAATATATAAGGACTTCACCAGACATGAATGAGACGAGTTAGTAAACAATTAATAAATACCCCTCGTGCATCTATAATATCATGGGATTAATTATTTTCTTTAAAGCCCCGACCCTAGTTACCCATATTTAGTGAATTATTTTAATACATTGGAACATTTATAAGGAATCATTTCTTGAAGGACCAATCATTTTAGTAATCTTAGAATGTTAATAAAATATATGAACATTACATTACAGTTTATAAAATAAAAGACATCAAAAAATAATCTTTTGAGAACTCCATTATTCCCCTAGAATAACCATGATTATCAATCATAATACACTTTTCTCATTTTGGGAAAAATAAAACATAATAATGGGGTGATCTCAGACGCTCAGTAAGGATAACAATATAGATGAAACTATCATAAATAAGCATAACCATTTAAGGCAATGTATAGGACTAAAACACAAGACTTTTAAACTTAAACTTCAACATAATATGGAAAATATAAATCAAGTAATTCAAATTACGTATTCACAGGGTTATTATACTAGTCGAATAATTACATGTAATATCAAAATCTAATTACATAACGATGGAATGCATAATTGCAGACATCATACCCACATAGACAAGGCCTCATGGGAAGACTGAAAATATAAATTTTTTAAAGGCCTTTTTAAAATACCCTAGTTTGTAACATGAGACCTATCGATTCATCAAGTAGCTATATTAGGATCCACCCGTCACATACTTAGTCTAATTTGTTCCTTATATAAAATGTTGAAACATTAAATAAACATTCGTATTAAAACTAGAATAAAAAATATAATTACTTTAACAATAAACCATGAATGGTATAAAAATAGAACATACATTTTCAAACATATCATAACTCATTTAATACAATATGTAAGATTGTATTATAATAAATCAACCTCAATCAAGAAAAATATCTAGTAAAGGATGTTGACATAGTTGAAAATGATTAGTAAAACACTTTGATAGAAATATCCCATTTTGTGAAATAATTTAAATGTCATGCATTTATAAAGAAATTATTATAAAAGGTATTTTGGAATCAAATTATCCCATATAACATTGAAACTATTTAATGTAATTAAAATTTTAAAAAAATCATGTCCATATAAATAAGTACTCAAAATTATTTTTAAAACTTGGAAATTAATTAAAAAGATTTAGATAAATATTTCATTAAAACAATTAAAATGTTGATCTTGATAAAAATACCTTCCAAATAACCTTAAAATATTCATTTTGAAAATATTTTAGGAATCATGGATATGGATGATAAAAATTTCCCAGTAAATACTTACATATAAAAAATCTCAGATAATAATGAGATTGAGGAATTAACACTTTCCTTATTCATTCCTTTTGTCCAGGGTATGTTTAACCTCTGGTATAATAACCATATTATGTTATTATATTACACAATAACCATATTAATAATTATTTTATCTTGTATAATTCATTTATTACTTTATACAACCAATTAAATAATAATTTATAAGTTAAAGTAACATTTTAGGTAATAATATATTTCATTATCATAGGTGTTTCAACATTTTATTCTTGATCGTATCAGATAGACCATGATTTACATACTTATAGAATATATTACATGATTTATATATCATATTTATTTAGAATTTTAATATGTATAATTGATAGATATATGAAATGGAAACACCATTCATGGAAACGGTAGTCCACATGTACGCATGAAAGTTGTTTCAGTTTTCTTATCGTGTAGTATATAAGTAAGTTAACAAAATATATTTATCTACATAAATATATATTATTATAATATTTATATTATTTCATATAACTCATTATCAATCAAGGTATTTATTTTTATAAGAAAATCTCGAAAGGTGATCGTTGAAGATGAATCTCATCGTGTTGTGGAGACGGTAAGCCATACGTACACTTGAGTGATAATATCATTATATTGACGGTGAAATGGTGTTTAATCAGATGGTATATTACTTATAAATAATCACTACAATTTTATATTAATTATTTAAATTAATTATTCTCATTATTAATCCCATCCCAAATATTTATTATGGAATAAAAAAATACAGCACGATGTGGAGACGGTAAGTCGTACTACGCGCATATAGTGACTTTTCCATTAATATGATGGATAGAATAAAGAATATTGTTATAACATATGTCTAATAACATCATAGTATTAAAAGGGTACTTGTGTTATTATTTTTGTAGGGAAACAACAAATAAAGAGGAAGTGGAAGAAGAAAAGAAATTTGAAAGAGGTGATGAAATAATTACATCTTATTCGGGTGTATCTTTTTGATTTGAACAAAAGGTCCCCAAAGGATGTATTTATGATCAATTTAAGGCCTCTAAGATAAATTTAATATAGTTGAGAGAATATATGACCATGGTTTTGCAGAGCCAAATGGATTTTGAGGTATTAGATTAAGAGAATAGGACGTACCGTTTTATTAGAGAGGTGAGGGTCACTTTAGGAAAAGATTGAAATATTACGTTATTATAAAATTATTTTCAGATTATAATTGATCCAAATGAATTTAGTTCTAGGATAAGATGGGTATGAGTCGAAATATACTCATAAAATAGGGTTTAGACAAGTTTTGGTCACCATATAAACCATATCTTTTAGATTTAACCCTTGGTTAAATATTTTAACATTTACCATGTCTTCTTGTATAATTATAATACATTGGTAATAAATATAATGTAAAATACCAAGAAAACCTCATGTGGTTAATTAATAAAATATATAACATTATATATGTCATTTGGCTAAACCAAAGATTTATTGTAATATTATATCCATTAATAATATAGTATTTGTTTTAAAAACTCATTTATATCAATTTTGACACTATTTAGTAATTGATTTTGGTTAAAGTCATGAAATCATGCTGGATTAGAAAAAATACATCAAATCATCGATAAAATGACATATTAACCTAGAAAAATATCTGATGGCTTAAAAAGGTTCAACATAAATATATTTTAACAATTATAATATCAATTATTCTAACATTTCATTAAGAAGGAAATATCTACATCATTATTGTGTCATAAATAAATTTAATCATTTGATGTCGAAAAATTATAAATTAAATACCATGATTTATGAGATATTTTTATATTTCCAATTAATATTTATTTTCTAATTTATTTTATTTTTAACCCTATATTAAAAATGTTTTAGTTATTAATCATTAAATTTAACACTTTTAACTCTTCTATAATTAATATATAATAAATGTCTTAATCAAACTGAATTGGATAAAAAGGATCTTATTTTTTTCCTATGGTTTATTTTGGATGAAACTAACTTAACTAATATAATTGACACATGTGTTGGGGTAATTTTAATATTATTTTTACATTTAATTACCTAATTAACTTTTAACCGTGGAAAATAAAAATCAAAACTTACTATTCACCAACAATTATTATCAGCCAATTAAACAACATTTTACATAATGATGTCAACTGTGTCTGTATGATTTTTGAAATTCAATTCAAAGAAGTAGTAAAATTATATTTTATGTAAATCTTCAAATATGCCTAGAATGTGCGTAAATGTGCCTAGAAGGTGGCTAAAAATACATTAAAATGGTTTAAAAAAATTATATATATATATATATATATAATATTATTTTAAAATAACTCCAATGAATTAAATTTTAAAAATATATTTCTTTATCTATTATAAGATAAATTTTTTAAATTAAAGTAATTATTTAAATGCAGAAGTTGGTTTTTTATGTACTATGCATTATTTTTCACTACTCATCAAAAATTGAATGTTTTTCAAAAAATACCAAAAATTCACCCTATGAGAATTTTGATATTATGAATTAAAAAATTATTTCAATTTTACTAAATTCCAAACATATAAGAATAATTTATTAATTTAAAATTAATTATGGTTTTCAAAACATGAATGCGGGTTTTTGAGAAGTAAAAACTATCTAAAGATTGATATGTGTTTATGTCCAATTTAAATGTAAAATTACTTACAATGACCAACATTAGATTAAATGATTAAAATATAGTCTAATTATAATTCAAATCCATTCTAATGTATAATTTATCAATACAAAATATTTTTATTAAAAAAGTTGTTTTCAACTAAAATTTAGTATTTTTGACAATTCATCAACATATGAAACTTATCAGAAAAACACAAAAAATTAACCAAAAATAAAATTTTTATATCATTATTCTAAATAAAAATGTTATTTTGTGAAATTTAATATATAAATGTGTAAAATATTGGATTTAATAAGGGTTCTCCATTAAACGACACTAAAATTGCATTTTTTTAAACAATTATTTTATCTGAAAAATTGGATTTTTTTCATGTATTATCTCTCAAAAACAAATAATATGGATTTTAAAATTATATTTAGTATATCAAACTTTAAATTTAGTTAATACTATTCATAAAATCTTTTTGAATGGCTGGTTTTGTAATTCGTGGTGCAATCGAACTCGGTGTTGTGTACAGCACAAGATATGGAATTAAATGAAAGAGATAACATACTATGAAATCCTAGGGTCTTACATTCTTTCCTTATTAAATAAATTGCATCCTCGTAATTTGAAATTTTTCTTAAAAAATAAAAGGATAAAAATAGAGAATATATTTCTCGAAAACTCACACCGGAAATTTGGTTAATAAAATATAGTCTAAATAAATGGGAAAGGGAAATGAAAAAGTCACAAACAAAGTAGGATTTCAAATAGGATAACATTGGTGGAAATTATAATTAGCAGGAAAATGTGAATATTTATAGGGAGTAATTGAGGTCATGAATCACAAACAAGTGAATAGAAAATTGAGGGCCTCAATGTCAAAAATCTATGATGATTTTAAATATCATCTGTTCAACAGGACATAAGGCATTAGGATTACCTTTTTTGGTATTAAGATCCTTTCCAAAACAATTAAGCAATAATTTATTGATAGAATAAAAATAATAATACCTAACAAATAGTTTTCCATCCATTAACTAATTACTACCACAAACTCATCTTAAACATCAAACATATTCTATTTATCTTAATTGTATAGAGTTCCAAAAAAAATTAATATATAATTCATATTTAAGATCATTTAAAAAACTAAATTATACCAACCTAGACATCACATCAATATATTTTAGGTGATTCCCCCTTTTCTCCCATTGGTTACATGTTCTTGTTTTGCGGCCTCTCCAGACGAGAAGAGTTGTCACCCGACCTCAGGGTTATCCTTTTTATAACAATCCAAAAATAGTCATATGAAATGTTTTAACCATAAATAGTAGTATCAAATATCCAAAAAAATTCATTCCAACCATTACACTTATCAAAAATATTTTTTCCCCAAACTCACAATCCAAAATTTATAAGATGGTAAACATAATGATGATCTCTTATTCCATGTAATAATATGTGAATACCTTCATCATGTATTCTCTTAAAACATGGTAACACCCTGATTACTAGAAAACCTTATTGAATATGTTAGTGCTCCCATATTTCATATAGAACACCGAATATAATCCATAAATCAAAGACGTTGTAATCTCCAATGATGATGTAATAAACAAACATTTTATTAGTTATAAGGTAGACTATAATATCCAATATAATTTATCCAACTAAATTATTACTTATTCCGAAATCATTATCCCATTTTTAGAAACATATTAAGGGTTATATTTCCCCTAAAAATACATTTTCAAAAACTTTTTAGTTGAAACTGTGTCATTTTACTAGGTACCATAAAATCTCAAATCCTTAATGAAAACGTATTGAAATAAAATTCATATATACTTTATAATTCATATAAATTGTCATTAAATGACACTATTCTTTAATAACAACATAATAACACTAATTATTCCTCTTCATCTGTGTTATTATCATAACTTGATTATTATCCAATAACCTCATTTATGGTATACTCTGATGATTGGGGCATTGATTCGCATAGTGTCACAACCCCTTTTAGAAGAAGAATTATACATTTGAAACCATTTTTTTACCCATTAAATCACGAACATGTGGTCCTTTTTCAACATATTTATAACAAACTCTCATTGCCTTCAAGGACTTACCTGGGTTATTCTTTCCACAGTTATCATTTATGGTAAAATCATTCTTTCCCTTCATCCCATTGTCTATATTTTTCTCTACCATCTTCTTCTTCTCTGGAATCCCTTAAAATTCATACGACTCCGAGATGTACTTACTTATCTTATTAACATATGATATTATTTCGTCATATGATGAGAATATGTGGGTGACTATTTCCCTTCAAAATATTGGCTTAGTACCATGAAATATATGACCCTTCATACTCTATAGATCATGCATATTTCTAGTGTTCTCATTCCTTCTTCTGTATTCCATTTCTAAATGGCAAAAAACACTAGTTTAGATCATATCATAATTTATAATCCAAAAACAAGAAAAATTAACAACATTAAATGAAAATTTTCACACATCTTGAATCATAATGATAAAAGGGTTTATTTTCTAATGTATTTACTCATAAATCCTTCATAATGGTTTGTAAATAAAATATGAAATATCTTAAGCATATCCCCCTAGAGTGTCACAACCAGGAGTGCAGTAAGACCTATTATCATGAACTAGTTCCCATTTGGGTCTAGCTCAATGTGGTGTTTTTGGGTTTTACCCCTGATATATCTAGGCTCTAGCCGCCTCTACCTACATGTATCCAGACAAGGATGTATTTCTTGGTAAATTCCCAAAATATCATCATTACCAAAATAATAGGATATTCTTCTATATAAATTCTCAAATTCTATCTTATGGAAGTGTTTTCTAACCATTTATTATCAAAATATATTTCCAAGGTTGTTTCTAAACATCCTCTGATACCAACTATAACACCCCGACCCCAGTAATCCAAAGTCGATACATTATTTTAACACATTTCCCTTATTACAAGAAGTCAAGTATTGAAGGAACAAAAAGTTTAGTAGTCTTGTAAAATATATTACATATATGGAAGTTACATTATAATTTCTAGAATAAAACAGAAAAAAATAATATTTTTAGAAATCAATTATTCCCATCGCATAACTATGCATATCAATCATAATATACTTCTTCGCAACTGGGGAAAAATAAAACCAAAGAAAGGGGTGAGATCAGATTCTTAGTAATGATAACAATATAGTATAAACTATCACAAATAAAAATAAACATTTAAGGGAATGCATAAGAATAAAACACCCTCCTTTTAAACTTAAACATCAGTATAATAGAAAAAAGATAAATCAAATAATTCTATTAACTAATTCACATAGATATTCTACTAGTCGAATAATCACATGTATTATCAATAGATAAATTTATAATGATATAATGCATAATACTGGACCTCATAACTGAATAGTCATGGCCTTGTTCCAAGAATACAAATATAAATTATGTCAAGGCCTTGTACCAAAAAACTATTTTGTCTCATGAGACATACCGATTCATCAAGGAGAAATAGCAAGATCCATATAACGACCCATACTTTACATACATTGTTAATACTTAAAAATTGAATTACACTTATTACAACATATAACAAAACCATGAAAGGACCATATAGGTATAATGTCTTTAGAAACTGGGAAACATAAACAACTGGTTCATAAATCATCTACGTTGTCTCCCGTTTATTTCATCATATCTAGAGTCCCTTTTTGGAATATCATACTTAATAACCTTCTTCATGACCTGGGGAATGAAAACATACAAAAGGGTAAGCTCAAATTCTCAGTAAGGGTAAACAAAAGAAATATCAATCACATCATATTCATAAGAACATATAATTTCGGAAATCTTAACCTGTAAAAGAGATCATAATTTCATAACATGGGATAAAACATAGTAGTGAAATGTAACACCAATAATCATAACATAAAACATGAAACATTGTGGCATACACACATAATCATATTGAATTATATCTTATTAGTCATGACTCATTGAAAAGACTATCTTAGCGGACAAAGTCCATTTTTGAACCGAGTTCACTCCCCATTTCATTCCTGTTTCACTGAACCGGTTTAACCTGCTATTCCAGTCATGTCTATATCATGAGATATAATTCTTTACCCAATGCATTGGAGAGAGATATAGGTCCCACCCATCTCATAATGATACCATTCTTATGTGTGCCACAAAATCATAAATCATACATCATAATAAATTAAAATATATAAAGTCTAAAAATTACAAATAAAATAAAATTATGTACGTAAGATTTTTATCTTTCTAATGAATATTTATAGTCGAATTTATCTTAGGTATAACCTTATATTAAAAATGATTTACTTATTAAAATTTGATTTTACTATTTTATCCCTTCTTTAAATAAATTAATATTAAATGTCATAATCTAATCCATGTTGGCCTAAATGGTCATATTTTAGTCCTAAGGTTGTTTTTGGTCTAATTACACTTATCCAATAGAATTAGGACACGAGTTAGGGTAATAATAATAACATTTTTACCATTAATTACCCTATTTACTTTTAACCGTGGTAAAAAAGTAAAAAGTTACTATTCAAAAAAAATTATTTTAATCTCATTTAACCACATTTTATTCTTTTATATTAAACGTGTCTCTCAGATTTTCAAAATTACACTCAGAAAAGCAGTAAAATTAAGTTTTATGTGAATATGGAAATTCTTCTAGGAGGTGGGTAAAAGGGGGTGAAAAGTTCACTAAAACTTTTATATATCTAAAATTACTATAAAATGACTCCAATGAATTACATTGAACTTATATAGGTATTATGTATCAATATTGACCTAAAATAAATTTAAATAAAATATATAATTTTTTAAATAAAAATTCGGGTTTTAAATAGTAACCTAGTGTTTTCACTATTCATCAAAAAATTGAAATTTTCAGAAAAATACCAAAATTTCACCCTAGGCTAATTTTGATATTCCGAATCAAAAAATGAAGTCCATTTTGAAAAATAAAATTCTCCAAATTTCAAAAAGTTGGTATTACTATTCATAACGCCTAGTTTTAATAATATTTTAACAGCATATCGTTTTTTAGTGAAAGTCAGTATTGCGTACGACGCAAGCTATCGAGGAAGGGCGTGATTGTGTGTAAAGCAAGCCAAGCTAGTTTTGTGTGTAGTGAAAGATTTCTTTGATGATTTATATAACATAAAAACAAAATATTTCTCATAAAAGTCTCGGGTGTTACATTCTACCCCCCTTAAAATGAATTTCTCCCTCGAAATTCGTCACTTTGTAAGAAACAGATGAGGATACCTCTCCCTCATCATATCCTAAAGCTCCCTTGTATCTTCTTCTAATTGGTGGTTCCTCCATAAAACCTTCACCAGACGAGTGGTCTTGTTCCGTAGGAATTTTTCACTACGATCCAAAATCTCTATTGGCTGTTCTTCATAAGAAAGATCTTGCTCCAGCGGTACAACTTCTGAGCTAATTACATGTGAAGGATCAGGTATGTACTTTCTCAGGATAGATACATGGAACACATTGTGAACTTGGGAGAGATTCGGTGGAAGCGCCAATCAGTAAGCTACCTTCCCAACACGATCCAGTATTTCGAAAGGACCAATATATCTGGGGCTCAGTTTTCCCTTCTTTCCCAATCTCATTACTCTCTTCCAAGGAGATATTCGTAAGAACACTTTATCACCCACTTCAAACTCTAGGAATTTTCTTCGATTTTCGACATAAATTTTCTGTTTACTCTGAGCTGCTCTTATGTGTTGTTGAATAGATCTGACCTTTTCTGCCATCTCATCAACAAGATGAGGTCTTAATAGCATTCATTCCCCAACTGTATTCCAGTAAGTTGGAGTTCTGCATTTCCTTCCATAGAGGGCTTCATAAGGAGGCATATGAATACTGGAGTGAAAGCTATTATTATAAGACAATTCCACCAAAGATAGTTGTTGATCCCAACCACCTTTGAAATCCATAGAGCAAACACTCAACATATCTTCTAGAGTTTGAATTTTCCTCTCAGACTGACCGTCTGTCTGAGGATGATAAGCAGTGCTGAAACTCAACTCTGTATCCAGAGTATGCTGAAGACTTCGCCAGAACTTTGAGGTAAATCTCGGATCCCGATCAGATATAATGGAAAGTGGAACTCCATGAAATCTTACAACTTCCTTTAAATATATCCTGGAAAGCTGATCCAGAGAAAAATATTCTCTAATAGCAATGAAGTGTGCAGACTTTGTAAGACGATCAACTATGACCCAGATAGAATTATTTCCTTTGGATTTTTTAGGAAGTCCGGTGACAAAGTCCATAGTGATGTTTTCCCATTTCCATTCAGGTATGGGTAATGGTTGTAACATCCCCTTAGACTTCTGTCTCTCAGCTTTAACTTTCTGACAAACCAAGCATTGAGAGATATATTCCACAACATCTCTTTTCATGCCATCCCACCATAAGTACTCTTTCAGGTCCCTATACATCTTCGTGCTTCCAGGATGAATTGAGAATGAAGAACTATGAGCCTCATCCAACATCTCCTTCTTTAATTTGGGGATGGGAGGAACACAAACCCGATTCCTGAACATTATTATCCCATCACAATCAAGGTTGAATTCAGGAAAATATTGGATCTTTTGTGATCCTCATCATGGATAATCTAGAATGGTCTTGTCGACTTAATGCATCTGCCACCATGTTTGTGTTCCCAGGGTGGTATTGAATTGAGAAGTCGTAAACCTTAATCAGCTCCAACCATCTTCTTTGACGTATATTCATCTCCTTTTGTGTGAAAATATACTTTATACTTTTATGATCATTATAAATATAACACCTTTCTCCATAAAGATAATGCCTCCAAATCATTAATTCATAGATTACCGCAGTTAACTCCAAATCATGAGTTGGGTAATTTTGCTCATTTATTTTCAACTGTCGTGAGGCATAAGCTATCACCATGTCATTATTCCAGATAACACACCCCAGTCCCTTCTTGGATGCATCAGTGTAGATCACAATACTTTCTACACTACAAGGATGTGTGAGTACAGGTGCACTGGATAACCTTCTTTTCAACTCCTTGAAATTCTCTTCACATTCCTTTGTCCAAACAAACTTAACTCCTTTTCGAGTCAACCAGGTGATTGGATTAGATAATCGTGAAAAATCTTTCACAAAACGTCGATAATATCCAGCCAAACCAAGAAACCATCAGATCTTGGTTACTGTTGTCGGTCTCGACCATCTTTCGATAACCTCTATTTTTGCTGGATCCACAGATATCCCCTCTTTTGAGATTATGTGACCCAAAAATGAATCTTTTTGAAGATAAAATTCAGACTTGGTAAATTTGGCATAAAGATTCTCCTTTCTTAGGGTCTTCAATACAATTTTCAAGTGATATTCATGTTCTTCAATGATCTTTGAATATACAAGAATATCTTCTATAAATACTACCACAAACTGAGCAAGATAGTCTCTAAAGAATCTATTCATCAGATCCATGAAGATAGCAGGGGCATTAGTAAGACCAAATGGTATCACTATAAATTCATAGTGTCCATACCTTGTACAGAAAGACATCTTTGGTATATTCTCCCTTTTTACCATTAATTGATGATACCCTGAATGAAGATCTATCTTGGCAAAGTATTGAGCTCCGCGTAGTTGGTCAAATAGGTCATCAATTCATGGGAGAGGATATTTTTGCTTGATAGTGATCTTGTTAAGTTCCCGATAATCAATGCAGAGTCTCTTTGATCCATATTTCTTCTTAAAAAACAGAAAAGGTGCTCCCCATGGTGACACACTAGGGCGTATGAATCATTTATCAATATTCTCTTGGAGTTGATTCTTCAATTCCTGCAACTCAATTGGGGCCATTCTATAAGGTTTCTTTGAAATAGGTAAAGAACCCAGTACGAGTTCTATTGAAAACTCAACTTCAAGATTTGGTGGAAGACCTAGAATTCCTCCAGAAAGACATCGTCAAACTCTCGTACAATGGTCATATTCTTAATCGTGAGTTTCTCACCAACCATTTGAGATAAATAACCTTCATTTAGTGGAATCAAGACCCATAAGATGGAAGAAATATCCACTGGAAGTTTATGTTCATCCTTGCATCGATAGATGATCAAAGATTGATCTAGAATATGAAATGGGACTTCCCTTGTTTAGAAATTGATATGAGCTCCATATAGAGAAAGCCAATCCATGCCATGAATCACATGAAATTACACTATAGGAAGGATCACAAGATTTGCAGGAAGCATTTTCCCACAAACTTCAATCGGAGAAAAATTATAAACTTTTGATGCAACTGTTGTTCCATTAAGGGTTTTCACAGCTAAGTCATCATCTAATTGTTGAGGTAATACAGTGATACCCTTAGAAAATTCATCTGAAATAAAAGAGTGGGTGGATCCAGAATCAAATTAAACATTTTATACTTTAGAGTGGTTGGTAAGTGTACCTTTCACCAATTCGTTATCGTACTGCACATCGCTGATAGAAATTGCATGTGACTTTCCTTTTTCTATAGACATAAGAGTTTTTTGACGTCGATCATAATCAAAAACCCTTGGATTAGGGAATTGATTGGCATAATTTCCCATTTCCTTGAACATGTAACATTGAAGTGTATGCGGTTCATTCTGTGTATCCCTTCCTTTGTTTGCATCATTAGACATCTTTTTCCCATTATTTCGACATTCAATTGCCCGATGACCTTATTTTCAATACTTATAACATTTTCATGTCCCCTTAAGACAATTTCCTCTATGTTTCATTCCACACTTTGAGAATAAGGGAAAACTCATCTTCATTTCAGTGTGGTCTTTAGATTTTCCGTTGAATTCCAATTTCCTCTTCTTATCAAACCCATATGACTGATGGGTTACTCCAATCTCCATCTCAACCATGAGAGCACATCAAAAAATTTCCTCGTAGCTATTGAAGTCCCTTATGGCTAACGCCCTTCGAAGACTTCATTTTACGCCACTAAGGAATCGATCGATCTTACTATTGGGTTGGATAATAATACCAGTAGCGTACCTTGCTAGTCTTGTAAAATTTGCTTCATAGGTACCAACAGATTCATTATCCTTTTTCTTTAGTTCAAGAAACTCCTCTATCTTTGTTCGAAGAATACGAGGGAAGTAATTATCTAAAAATAAGTTCCTGAACTCGTCCCATTCCATGGACTCAATTTCATCTCTTTTCCTCGTATTCTTGATAATATTCCACCATTGGTTAGTTTCTCCTTCCAAACGATACACTGATAAGATGAATTTATCATGTTCAGAACATTGAAGAACTGAAAATATCTTTTCCGTGGTACTGATCCATTGTTCATCCACTAATGGATCAGATGACCCGCTAAATGAAGGTGGACGCTGCCTCATGAAGGATTCAACAGAAT
This sequence comes from Viscum album, assembly GCA_963277665.1. Classification (NCBI taxonomy): domain Eukaryota; kingdom Viridiplantae; phylum Streptophyta; class Magnoliopsida; order Santalales; family Viscaceae; genus Viscum; species Viscum album. The sequence goes on along the minus strand of OY728148.1, from coordinate 1,331,246,206 downwards.
GTTGCTCCTTCCTTTGCTCGTTTAGAAGTCCTGCATGATTCATAGCTTGAGAAAGTTGTGTGAGCTTGGCTACATTATTTTTCATTCCAGCTCCCATAACGTTTGGTTGCTCAGGGGGACAATCATTTCATTTCCCGTCGCATTCTGCATTAACACGGTTCCTTCGGGTTCCAGCCATTGACTAAAACCAAGAAGAATAGTGTGAGCAACACTAATTATAAAAGGGAAAACACATAATCAAGAATATAATTTCACACTTAAGGTCTTATCATAGGTTGTTCATGGCCATTTCTAAAACACTAAGATAGTGTTCTATGCTTAGACTTATCCTTAGGGTTCTTACTAAGGCTTTCACATCCTAGTTTCCAAAGGATGACTATACCATTCCTCTGATACCAACTATAACGACCCATACTTTACATACATTGTTAATACTTCAAAATTTAAGTACATTTATTACAACATATAACAAAACCATGAAAGGGCCGTATAGGTATTGTGTCTTTAGAAACTGGGAAACATAAACAACTGGTTTATAAATCATCTACGTTGTCTCCCATTTATTTCATTATATCTAGAGTCCCTTTTTGGAATATCCTACTTAATAACCTTATTCATGACATAGGGAAAGAAAACATACAAAAGGGTGAGCTCAAATTTTCAGTAAGGGTAAACAGAAGAAATATCAATCACATCATATTCATAAGAACATACCATTTCGGATGTCTTATCCTACAAAAGAGATCATAATTTCATAACATGGGATAAATCATAGTAGTTAAATGTAATCCCAATAATCATAACATAAAACATGAAACTTTGTGGCATACACACATAATCATATAGAATCATTTCCTATTAGTCAAGACTCATTTCCAATACTATCTTAGCGGACAAAGTCCATTTCTAAACCGAAGTTCACTCCTCGTTTCAGTCCTGTTTCAGTGAACCGGTTTAACCTGCCATTCTAGTCATGTCTATATCATGAGATATAAAACTTTACTCAATAAATTGGAAGGATATATAGGTCCCACCCATCTCATAATGATACCATTTTCATGTGTTCCAAAAAATCATAAATCATACATCATTGCATAACCCATGTAATAAAAATGGGATTCTTAAACATCATGACATCATAAAACTATTCATATAAGATAAATGAATTCATAAAAATAATTCCATCACAACATTATCAAATCAATGTAATAATAGGGATAGAAACATAAACCTATATAATCTTAGATGGAAAATAATTTTGATAAAACACTTGAACTCCATTCTTGAGGAAAATATCCTTTCTACTTCAAAAATATTTTTCCTTTCCTAAAATGTCATACAATTTTAAACTAAAAGAAGTTGATTAAAAATAAACTTGAAAACATGTAAAGGAATCTTATTAGAAATAATTTTTTAAAAATCAATTCATGCCTTATAAGTTAAAAAAACTTTATTCTCGTACTTTTGTTGGAAAAGTCAAAAAGTACCTCGTACGAAAAACGACAAAACATTCCTTTCATATATTTTACTAAAAACAAACAGAAGGGTAAAATTGGTTTTAAACAATTGTAGGTGGATGGAAATAATATTAAATATTGAGTAAAAATGTATGTGGATGATAAAATACACCCTAGTAAATACCAAAGTATAAACAATCTCGGATAAAAATGAGATTGTGATAATTTCCCTTACTTTCTGTCCGATTTTCTTCGTAAGTGTCTGAAACTCCTGTATAATGATTTAAATAATTTTATTGAATTATTCTAGAATCATACATATTTTTTTATTATATCATATATGGTTATATTCTTATCTTCTTATTAGTAATATTTCATTACTACATGTTATTCGGGTGTTTATTACTTTTTGTTCTCATGCGTGTTTTGTCGAATAAATTCTTATTCTTCTTTTTAGGTTATAGAAACCTGATTTCCAGAATGTTATTAGTGTAATATATATCAGATTCATTCATTCAATTCATTTATATAATCATTATTCAATGAAGTTCATGTAGAACGAGTCGAATCACATCGTGGAGACGGTATTCCATACGTACGCACGAGCGATGATATCGTTCCCATGATCGTGGAATTGTATTGGAGTGTATGTATACTATTTCAGAATCAATATCACTTTACAATAATCGTATATAGTTATTATTTTAACCATTATACCTATCCAAGTAAGTTGGTGGTGGAAAATAGATGACACCACGGCGTGGAGACGGTATTCCGTACGTACACACGCGCGGTGATTTCGTTTTCCGTAGGACAGATAGATGGTGAAATAGGGTTGTTTCATACTTATAATCACATATAAATATATTAGTGATACTTATGTTATTACTTCATAATTAAATAACTAAATAAGAATAAGTGGAATAAGAAATAAAGTTGAATGAATCGGTAATGGACATTACCTCTTCTTTGAAGCACCTATTTGACACGTCCTTTTAGGGCACTAAAAATGGTCTTTGAAGAATACCAGGACCTCTAGGATGTTTCTAGGGAAGTTTAGAAGAGAATTTGTCTGGTTTTGGCCGATCTTGAAGGTTCAATGTGGTGTGAGGATGAGTGGGAGGAGGTGCCCTTTTATAAGGGAGGAGAGGGGCACCTTAGGAAAAACTAAAAATATTATTTTATTATAAAGTCATATTCGGTTTTTAATAGCTCCAAATTGATTTATTTCGAAGATAAGGTGGGTCTGGGTCTAAATCCTCTCATAAAATATAATTTAGACAAGTTTAGGTATCTATTTTAACCTTATCATTTAGATTTAACTTTTAGTTAGATAATTTAAATTTTACTGTGTCTTCTTGTTTTCCTACACTATAAGGTTAATAAACATACTATAACGAGCCAAACGAACCAAAATTTGTTTATTATTAATATATTTAACCTTATATAAGTCATTTATTCGAAACTTAGAATTTTAGGAATAAAATAATAGTTAATAATATAATATTTGTTTGAAAAACTATTTTATGTCAATTTTGACACTATTTGGTAATTGATTTTTGTGAAAATCATATTAGAAAGATTAGTTATAAAAAAGTTAATAAAATCAATACTAAAATGTAATATTAACATATAAAATTATTGGAATTCATAAAAAGTCTCCAATTACATTTATTTGGGTATTTATAACATCAATTATGTCAATATTTCATTAATAATATAATTACTTCATCATCATTGTGTCATAAATAAATTAACATATTTAATGACTAAAAATTAAAAATAAAATAACATTATGTCGGAAATCATTTTATCTTTCTAATTAATATTTATAGTCGAATTTATCTTATGTATAACCCTATATTATAAATGATTTACTTAATAAACTTTTATTTTAACAATTTTATCCCTTCTTTAAATAAATTAATATTAAATGTCATAATCTAATCCAATAGGGTCTAAATGGTCATATTTTAGTCCTAAGGTTGTTTTTGGTCTAATTACACTTATCCAATAGAATTAGGACATGTTTTAGGGTAATAATAATAACATTTTTACCCTTAATTACACTATTTACTTTTAACTGTGGAAAAAATAGTAAAAAGTTACTATTCACCAAAAATTATTTTCATCTCATTGAACCACATTTTAGTAATTTATATTAATCATGTCTCTTGGAGTTTTGAAATTCCACTCACAGAAGCAGTAAAATTAAGTTTTATGTGAATTTGGAAATATTCCTAGGAGGTGGGTAAAAGACGGTGAAAAGTTCAATAAAATTTTAAAATATCTAAAATTATTATAAAATGATTCCAATGAATTTCACTGAACTTATATAGGTATTCTGTATCAATTTTTACCTAAAATAAATTTAAATAAAATAAATAATTCATTAAATAAAAAGTCGGTTTTTAAATAGTAACGAAGTGTTTTAACTATTAATCAAAAAAATGAAAGATTTCAGAAAAATACCAAAATTTCACCCTAGGCTAATTTCGATATTCCAAATCCAAAAATGAAGTCCATTTTGAAAATTAAAATTTACAAAATTTAAATAAGTTGGTATTACTATTCATAATGTCTAGTTTTAATAATATTTTAATAGCATGTCATTGTTTAGTGAAACTCGGTATTGCTTACGATGGAAGCTATCGAGGAATGTCGTGATTGTGTGTAAAGTAATCCAAGCTAGTGTTGTGTGTAGTGAAAGATTCTTTTGATGATTTATATAACATAAAAACAAAATATTTCTCATAAAAGTCTCAGGTGTTACACTCCACCCATCACATTCTAAGTCCAATGCATTCCTCATATGAAAATGTTGAAATATAACCTACACATTTATATTTAAACTAGCTTACAAATTGTCAATACGTTAACCATAATCCATGAATGGTTAAAAAATTGCACATACAAAGTCAACCAATTCATCACTCTTTCAATACAATTTTGAATTTTGTATTATAATAAATCAACCTCAATCAAGAGTAATATCTAGTAAAGGATGTTTACATAGTTGAAAATGGTCAGTAAAACTCATTAGGAGAAATATCCATTTTTTTGATATTATTTAAATGTCATGCATTTATAAAGGAATTAATATAAATGATATTTTTTAATAAAATTCTCCCATACTATTTTGAAATTTTTTAATGGAATTAACAATTTTAAAAGAAACATATCCATATAAATAAATCCCTAATATTTTTTAAAACACGAAAATTAATTAAAAATATTTCAAAAAATAAAACATTCAATAAATTAAAATTCTGATCTTGATAAAGGGTCCCTTACAAAAAAACCTTATATTATTAATTTTGGAAACATTTTAATGAAACATGGACATGGATGACAATAATGTGCCAGAAAATACTTACCCTTAAATAATCTCACATGATAATGGGATTGAGGAATTACCCTTACCTGGTACGTTCCTTTAGTGGAGGGTATGTTTAAACTCTTTTATAATTACCATAGTATGTAATTAAATTAATCAAGAACCATTTCAATATTTTTTATATCATATATAATTCATTTTTTATTCTATACTACCCATTTAATTATAATTTCCTTGTTAATGTAACATTTCGGGTAATAATCCCATTCTTTATCGTACGTGTTTTAACTTTTTATTTTTGATCGTACCACATAGATCATGATTTACATACTTAAATAATATAATACATGATATATATAAATCATGTGTATTCGTAAAATAAATATGTATAATAGATAGATATATGAAATGGAAACCTCGTTCATGGAGACGGTAGTCCGTATGTATGTATGAAATTTGTTTCATTTTTCTTATCATGTAGCATAGAAGTAAGTAAAAAAAATATATTTATATAAATAAATAAATATTATTCATGTATTTATATTATTTCATATACCATATAATTAATCAATGTATTTGTTTTTATAAAAATTCATGAAGTGTGATAGTTTAAGATGAATCTCATCGCGTCACAGAGACGGAAAGCCGAACGTACACACGAGGGATAATATCATTCTTTTGATGGTGAAATGGTGTTTAATTGGATGGTATATTACATATAAAAAATCATTACCTTGTTATATTAATTACCCAAGTTAATTATACTCATTATTAAACCCATCCAAAAAATGTAGTGTGGAATTACAAACTACACCATGATGTTGTGACAGTAAGTCATACGTACGCACGTATGATGAATTTTTCATTCATAAGATGGATATAATAATGAATATGGTGGTACCATATTTATAATAACATCACTATATGTATAAGGTACTTTAGTTATTATTTTAGTATGGAAAAAATAAAGAAATAGGACGTGGAAGAAGAAAAGAACTCTGAAAGAGGTGGTGAAATAATTTCCTCTTCTTCGGACGTTTCCTATTGATTTGATGAAAGAGATCAGTAGGTTGGATTTATGAGAAAATTAAATCCTATAGGTTGAATTGAAGATAGTTGGTAAAATATTTTAGCTAGGTTGGATGATCCAAATGGCAATGAGGTGTGAAATTAAGAGAAGGGGGAGTACACATTTATAAGAGAGATGAAGCTCGCCTTAGGAAAAGCTGGAAATATTATTTTATTAAAAAATAATTTTATGTTTATAATGGATCCAAATGGATTTATTTTGAGGCTATTTTTGGTATGGGTCACAATATTCTCATCCAATAGGTTTTAGACATATTTAGGTTAAAATATTAACCTTATCATTTATATTTATGCCTTAGTTAAGTAGTTTAACTTTTACCATGTCTTCTTGTATTATTATAATACATGTTTAATAATCCTAGTATAAAATTCCAACAGAACATCAATTGGTCATTAATAACATATATATAATTATATTATTCCTTTGTAAGAACATTTTATTTTTAGGAATAGTATATCATTTAATAATATATTATTCATTTTAAAAACTCATTTATGTCGATTTTGACACTATATAGTAATTAATTTTTATTAAATTCATAAAAAACATGATTACATCAACCAAAATAAATTTCATCATTCCTATAATTTCATATTAACATATATAATTACTATATGGATTCAAAAATATTGATTTACATTTATTTATTAATTTATAATATCAATTATTTTAATATTGCATTAAGAAGGTAATTACTGCATCGTTATTGTGTCATAAATAAATTTAATTATTATATTTCTAAAAATTATAAATTAAATACCATGATTTAGGAAATCTTTTTATATTTATAATAAATATTTATTATCGAATTTATCATTTGTCTATCCCTATATTAAAAATGATTTAGTTATTAAGCATGGTATTTAACACTTTTCACTATTCTTTAAATAAAATATATTAAATATCCTAATCATTCCCAAATGGATGAAAAGGATCTTATTTTTTGTCCTAAGGTTTACATTTGTCGAATACAAATTATCCAATAGAATTTGGACATTGTTCGGTGTAACTTTAATATTATTTTTACATTTAATTACATTATTTCATTTTAATAGTGGTAAATAAAATTCAAAAGTTAATTTTCACCCAATATAATTTTCATCTTATTGAACCAAATTTTACTTACTAATAAAAATTGAGTGTATTATATATTTTAAAATAAATTTACAGTCGTGTTAAATTTATGTTTTATGAAAATTTTCCAATGTGCCTAGAAGGTGGGTAAATGTGTCTAGAAGGTGGGTAGAAAGACGTTAAAATTATTTAATAAAATTTTAAATATCTAATATTATTATAAATTGACTCAAATGACTAAAATTGTTCTAAAATATTTATTATTTATCTATTAAAAGATTAATTTTTAATTTAAAAAAATATTATTTAAATGAAATCGTCAGTTTTTATGTATAATGCAGTATTTTTTTTACTATTCATCAAATATTAAATGTTTTCAGAAAAACACAAATATTCACCCTAAGATAATGTTGATATTAAAAATTCAAAAATTATTTCTATTTTTTCAAATATAAAACATAGAAGTTTCATTATTTAATTTAAAATTAATTTCGGTTGTCAATACCGGAAAGCGGGTTTTTAAGAAGTTAAAACTATCAAAAGATTGATACGTGTTTCTATCCAATTAAAATGTAAAATTACATAAAATGACAAATATTTCATTGAATGATAAAAATATAATCATACTATACTTAAAACCCATTAAAATTTATAATTTACCAATATAAATTATTTTGATTAAAAATGTTGTTTTCAATTAATATTTAGTATCTTTCACTATTCATCAAAATGTTATATTTATCATAAAAACCCCAAAAACAGATAGAAACTAAATTTATTTGTTCTGATTCTAAAGAAGAAGTTAATTTTGTCAAATTGAATGTATAAAATTGTCAAATATTGGATTTAAAAATGGTTCTCCATTTCAAGGTGGTAAAATTGCATTTTTTTGAAACACACATCTTTTATATGAAAAATTGGATTTGTTGATATATTATGTCTAAAAACACATAATACGGATGTTAAAATTGTATGTAGTATATAATATTTAAATTTAAGTTAATACTATTCATAACTTCTTTTTTAAACGACTAGTTTTGTAAGTTTTGCTGAACTCTAACTTGGTGTTGTGTGTAGCGTAGGCTATTGAATTAATTTAAAGAGATAACGTACTATGAAATAATAGGTTGTTACAGTTGTATTTTCTAATCAAAATGATTTCCACCCAATTTTTTTATCCATATAAGGGATCAATCTTTATAGTAATGGTATCTGATACCTAGGAAACATGGTGTCAAATAAATAAGAATTTCATTTATTAAGAATTACATTATTATTATTATCCATGAAATTTATTTTTGAAATTATCTATGGAATCCTATTTTCATTCACAATTTATTGATTTAATGGTATTTTTGTTTGGTTATTTACCTTCCTATGTTGATTATTCCCATTGATATCATTATGTTTTCCATTATTCTTAAGCCTTTCTGAGAATTTGATATCAAACTTTTTTTTCCTTTCCCCAAGAATCTAAGAAGTGTACTTGTATATATGTTCAAGGATATATATAGTAGGAATATGATTATCCTTAAACAAAATTATGTTTTAATTAGTGTATTAATATGTAATACAATACACATGTATGTATCATGCTTACCCAGGCTACTAAAATGACTGGTCTTTCAGGCTATATTTACTTATTTCCATTCTATTGTAGAAGTACCCAAAAACATATCCCTTAGTACTGTCAAAGCAAACAATATGATTTATATTAAAATAAATATAATTAAGTAAAAATATATAAAACGTTTAGAGTGTAATAATCCAAAGTCGGTAATAGAATAAAAGCGTATTCTTAGTTGAGGAGAGAATATTAAATAAAAATTTTCCTCTAAACAACCAATATCCACCAATTATTTCCATATTTTTTTATTTAATTGTGCTCATATTATTGTAATTAATGGGGAAAGTTGATTAGTTTAAATTTTGAACAAAAAATGTTTTTTCCATGATTAAGTACTCTAACTACCATGAAGATGAGATAAGTGAATCCATTGTGTGGGATAAAATATTATAATAAATTTTCATGATGGGTTTTGAGGTGTGTTTAGGATTATATTGTTTTTGTATTGATCAAATTGAAGACAACCCCAAAGTATAAATCATAATTGATATCACATGCTGAATATTTTGTAAAATATTTTGATATATTAGTAAAACATATATTATTTTATACATTTTTTTCTTCAACATAGACTAATTGTTGGCCATGTAACGTCTCTCAAGTAAATAAATATATTGTATCATCATTTTCTAAAAATTATAATAAAGGTTTTCATTCAGAAAATATGTTGAATATGAGATGGATTGCATGAGGATACATTTTGTTCTCTTTTCTATTATTATTAACAATATGGAGGAATTTTTCATATATTGATATTATTTATTCTATAGGTACTTGTAAAAATATAATGGGGGCATGGGTTTATAGTCACATTTGATTAATTTTTATATTTTTCAATAATAAATATTTTTATTGAAGAATAGATTAATATTTGTAAATATTTTATATATATATAATATTGATGTGTAATTATAATTAATGGAAGGTGTTATAAGGTTGTAACATTAAGTTTTTTACGTAGTCGAATTCAAGGAAGATATAAAAATTCACAATAAAGAATTATTAAATTCAATATTACTATCTAAATGACCTTCATAGTGATATGTCATGTTTGGATTGATCTAATATAAGTATACCTAAAATTAATACAATATAGGTTTCCTCTAACCGTATCATGGATAATACATATTAAATTATTTTTCATAGTATGTGAAACACTGTTATAGGAGTTAATAATTTTATCCATAATTATTATAATTAATTAGAGATATTTTGATGTATTTTCAATGGATTGGGAATTATTGAGTATATTTGGAATAGCCTTGAATTCAAATGAGTATGTTTAAAATATTTTGGGTTTTAGTAGATCATATTACTACAAGGGGATCATATGTCTTTTCTATACTGTAATAAACAACCATATATAATTTATAATTTTGAATTATTTATATATTTTATAAGAATTCATGGATGATAAGACTAATGTTACAAATATCATCATATAGTAATGTATGATATTTATGCATTGTATGACTTCATCATCATACATTCAAAGGTGAATCAGAGATCCCAATATAACTCTAGAAAAAATCTATAACATTGCACCTATGCTTGAAATTTTGGTGCATTAAACAAATTTTAGATCCAAGTATATCCTACATGACTTCAATGTCTTAAAAAATTATGAATTTATGAATTTTTCCTTTTTTTATTCTCAATTCAATAAAAATATATGAATAATGATTTATAAAAAATTACATTCAAGAAAATTCATGGAATTTTTAGAATTAAAAATTTAATGAGATATTAAATTGGGATTATTCTTATGATATATTATTAATGTATATAAATATTATGCTCAGTTTAATGATCATAATAATAAAAAAGAATAAATGAAAAATTAGCAATTATTATTCTAAATTTAGATTTGCTTACCTGTCATAAAGACTATGTATTCGAACATGCATGTTGACAAAGATGGTGATTTTAAGGGAAAATAAAATAGTGGATTTTAGGGAAACAAAATGAATTGAAAATACTAATATCATAGAGTGATTATATTTTGGATACATCATAATAATTTATTTAACATTTATATATATAATTAGTTTGAAATTTGGTGACCAATTTAAATAATATTATCTGAATCTAATGATGAGGGACATTACATATTTTCTTTTGGATGATAATATTAGTGATTTTTTTATTTTATTACTATAAATATGAATGAATATAAGTATGATACATGTGAGATTATTATATTTTGAGTGATCAAAATCACTTTCTAAGCATGTATTGTGATACCAACACCAATATGCATCTACAGAGAATGTTGATGAGATTAAAGCTAATAAAAATCATGGTGAATAATGTCCTATTGTATTCTAGAGTATTTGATGTCTGGATGATAACATGTTTATATGAATGACAATAATATTGGGGAATTAATATGTTCATATTATGAAGAACACTGATACATGTTTTCATTATTTTTTAATCATCTATACCTCGTCTAGTTGTTCTATAAATATAGATCATATCAAGTGGTTTTCATCCATCTTAGATTGAAAATGATTTTTTTTCTATATATGGATCTAACACATTATTTTGATTTTGGTGAATAACTAGTCACATTATTTTTTTTGTATGTGTTATATTACCATTATTATTTATAAAGAACAAACTGGGAATATTTTTTGATAGGATGAGTGTTTTTAATAGTGTAACTACTCTTTTATATAGTGGATAATCTGTGATTATAGTAACTTACAAGTCATTTAAATAATTGTGTTTTCGTGGAAAAAATTATATATCAATGTGTATTTTAATTTATTTATATTATTATGCTTTAGGAATAAGGTTTATAATTTATATTGACATGACCATATGAATAAATATATAAATATACTAAATTTAAATAGGTAAATACATTAATGAATACAACTGATTTAACCCCATCTCAGTCGTCGATTTTGAATGCATTATAAAACATAAAATATTATTTATGCCATAGTACATTAGATATATATTTGATATTGGTAGGATGTTCCAAGGAATTTTTTTAGAAATATATATTTGGGGTCAGATCCCATTCATTTCAATGTTTCTAATAAGACCACAACATACATTTCTAGTATATAGAGATTTACGAAGATCATATCTCCGCAAAAGTAGTCACATAATTATGATAATGAAAATTATGAGGTTATTTTTAAATTTTCAAGGATATGTAAGATGATATTTTTATCCTTAGAGATCACCTTATAATTGGGAGAGACAATTTGTTCCCAACCAGTCTTTAAATATGACTATCATTCCAAAATAAAAATGTATTGACACTGTTAGATTGCATGACATACCTTCCTAATGGAACTCTTTTGTGGATTTGGATGAGATTTTATATGATCATGGTTGAAATAAATTTCATGTGATCGAATATACATGAGTTTATATTGTATTATTGGTATACCCATTGAAACTCATTTAAAATTTTCTTGTATATGAAGTTCAACACAATGTTGTGTCTCAAAAAAATGATTAATATCGCTAAAATAATGAGAACATGGATTATGAGATCACAATAACTATTCGCCTATAATTTTCAAATAAATAATATTATTTTTTAAACCATATAGAAACATTTTTAATGTATGTAATCTCAACCCTCATGTCGTCACTGGAATATGAAATTCAATGTCTTATTTTCCTACAAGATATTGAAACAAATAGTGTAACAATTTTGTTTAGGCTAATAACTAATTCTATCTAGTGGTTGTGAAATATCACCAATGATGAATATGTGATTTAATATTATATCATAGTTCATTTAAATTCATTTTTATGTCTGTAATTAGTGAGGAATTTATCACATATTTTTGAGGTATACCCAATAATCAATGTATCTTTATTTTTCATCATCCTTTTAACCATTAAAATCAATAAAATTCATGACCAAAATCTATAAAAATTTATTCCCATACCAAATTGGACATGATTAAATATATGCTATGAGAGTATTATTCTATATATTGTTTACCATGTTGTGGGTTTTTACTAAAAATTATAATGATCTATTTATTCTAAAAGCTGGGATAACCTATAAATTGAATGATAAGAAGAATATTGAAGTTGATGGGATATTGCATATTGTTTTATTCATAGTAATTTCATAGAAGGAGGTGATATATGTAATGAATAAATTTTATTTAGATTATTTTTGTGTAAACATCATGATATCCCTTTGGGAGATAACAAATGAAATCATTCATGTATACAGATACATCGTTCTTAATTATAGGTCACTAAAATAAGACCTGATTAGATAATATATCATATCATCATGTAGGTAAATAAATTATTAGTTCAATTATAAGTAATGGATATATTATTGTGGATTCAATGGTGGTGAAAGAAATGATGAATGTGTAATGAATTCATAATATCAATGAGAATTAACTAAGGGGTGGGAAAATAATATAATTCATTTCCATTTAGGATTCATTATATAAAGTTATTGAATCCTCTTAAAATGAATTACTAGATCACTATAAGATTTTAACATGGACAAAATCAATAGGAGAAATATATTTTTATATGCTTCAGCACTCAAAATATACAGTTAGATCCTTGGAATTGTCCGATAAAACCTATAATCGCATAATTTACATTAATAATATTGCTAGATACATTGAGTTTATTTAGTCAATGTACTCCTGATTTACAAAAAGTATCTCTCAACCTATATAATGTCATCATTCATGAATAAATTAATATAATCAAATATTGTAATATTAATGAAGTATTTAACTATATTATACTTCCATTGAGTGGTTTTGGTAATAATTTATGTCTCTTTATATTTCTTAATTTTTTTTTACTACTTTCCTAAAATACTGTAAAAATTGTCCCTTACCATTATTTTCATAATATTATTATTTTACCCAAATAAAGAGTATTTTCATAATAGTAATAATTTTATTCCTTAACATAAATATAATCTTCCATATTTAAATTTAAATTTTGAAATTTATATTCATATATTAAAGTTACTTAAATACCCCTTTAACATCATATCAACTACATTACATTAACATATGTTCATGAGGTTAACTTACAATATTTTATTGACTAAATATTATGTAAAAAAATTTGAGTCTATTTTAATAACCTATGTTTTTTATGGGTTATAAAGACTATTTTTTATATGACTAATTTCAACTTCTTGAATGATCTATTTTCATCAGTGTTTTGCAACGTCTGTAACCCTTAAATATCATACACATTATATCACTCCCTGCATAATGTCAATATAAAACATAAATAGTTTTATTTAACATAAATTATCTATTATATTCCATACGAATTTACATTTACATATCCTAATAGTGGTCCTTATTAATAGTCCCTTAGGTTTGTGGATATTACAAATTTCCTTGATTTCTTGAACACAACAACTGTATTTCCCTTATGTATCATTAATTTTATCTTTATGTATCACTTTAATCTAGATTGAATCATGAATATAACCATAGAGTATCCCTTAAACATTGAGAAATTAATTATTTTTTAGACTATAATTTCGTAGATACCCTAACATATCAAACAATATAGGTTATCTCTTACATTCTGAAAAAAATAACCCATACATATGGAAACATACTAAACATTCTATCCCATTTTTTCTGAAAAACGAAAACTATTTAAATATTATGAAAACATCTAAATGATTCATTAAAATTCCTCAATACATTAAAATATATTTTTTCTCACATGAAATTTTGTTTGATAAATGAGTCTAAAAATGATTTATATATTGAATATAATATCCAAAACACGAACATTTACACTCTATTATTATAAAATATTTTCTACCTAGGGATATGATTACCAATTAAAATGGATTCACATTGAAAAATAAATCTCATGAAACTCACCTTGGTCTCATGAACCAATTAATGTTCATAAAAATTCCACATCTCAATATTTACAAAAATAGATATTTTTCTATAAAATATACCAATTTAGAATTTATTATATTCATTCAAACCAAAATAAAATTTAAACTGTAGAAAAATAATAATAAATAATAAATAAATAACTATAATAAATGGATAAAAATATAATTTATGATATAATAATATTGAATAATATAGAAATATTTTCTATAAAATATTTATGCATCTTTTTATCCAATGTACTAAATTCAAATTAAGATCAACATACAATATGGTACATAAATTCATGAAAAAATATTAGTATGGTTAACAATAAACATAACCACAATGAATTCATTTCCAACCACTTCCACAAACTCTCTATAAATATATTATCGTACAAAATATTATCTCTTAACTATTATTCTAATCCCTAATCTTTACATTTTCTAATTATTAATTTTCTTCTATATTAAATTATATTAATGGACAAACATAAAGTGTTATAGGTTACCTCACTCTACATTAACTAATAATATAGTAGGAAATAGTGTGATGAGGGAAAAATTCAACATACATTAGCCTTGAGATTAATGAGATCAATATACCATCATAAACGTCATACAATGAAATTATTCATCTGGTTGTTCCATAGAGATCATGTATCTTGGAAACCCAAGTAACGAATACATACATATATAATAACTTTATCTTATAATCTGTTTAATCTCTTAATAACATGTAATCTATAACCATAACCATTTATTGTGTTTGGATACATCATATATATTAATTATATTTAAATTAATATCATTAATATTACTCATAATGTTTAAATAATATAAGTTCCTTCAGGATTTATTATTATTTATACAATTATTGATGAAATATGAATACATGAATAAAATAACTAGTCAGATGAAACTATTAGTAAGGGTAAACATGGGATATTAATATGATAAATCTTATGTAGGAAATATATAAAAACACATGTTTTATAAATTGATCATAACATAGAATAATCATACCCAATTAGTAATAGCTCATAAATCATGACTTAGTGAATAAGAGTAATGAAAGAAATTAGGGTCTTTATTCATATATCATGTGTCATGAGATATTATTTGCACGATAATAATATTAAATATGAATGAGAAATTAAAAAATTAATAGAAAGTATTTTCATTGTTTAAGGCTCAATTCTAGGAATATTTTAAAAAAGTCGAATTTGTCCTAATGTTGTTTGGTTTCACTCCACAATCTCTATTAAACCATGGCACACAATGTCTAATATAGGGTTCGGTTCACTAGCCATTATGTTATATTTTATAAGAATATATATCAATATTTAATTAATAAATTAGAGGTCACATTAATTATTATTTTAACTAGTTACATAATTGCAACAATACAGATTCATTCTATAAGGTATAAAACATTCATCATTTTATAAAAACATAATTATCTCATGGATAAAAAATTAGTTTCATGAGAATTGACTATAATGATCATCATATTCTACATAGAGAGGTAACATATATTTTATTATTGGGTAATATCCACAGGGAATAAAAATGATCATTAATGGATATATATAAAGGTGAAAAACAATTTTATAGATGAATAAAAAATCACATTGAAAAAATTAAATAAAAACTATTTTCATTTTTAAATTTTTTCAATTTTAATATTATAATAAAAAAATTAATTTTATTTTTCTTGAAAAAATATATAAAATTGGAATATGTTTATGGAGTGTTCAATGTGTCTGACTCCATCCTTCAGAGTGCTTCATCATAGGAGGGAATTCTCATATTTGTTCCGAAAAGGGGAAGACCATCTTTCCACTCTGACTTTGGGTTGCGGGGAGGACCTTAGAAATTGGTGTTGCACTGGCGAGGGATACTATTTAAACCTGATGTCTGACTGCGGGGAATGTCTTTATGATGTATACACTAGGAGGAAATTCAGGGTGTGATATTTTGAGGGTTTGACCTTCTGGTAGGTTGATTTCACTGAGGTGAGGACCTTCCTGATGACTTCTATAATGGAGTGGACTACCATCACATCTTGATACATGGATTCAGGGAGAATTTCTATAGTGAACATCATGGGGAGGGCCTTCAGGGTGTACTTCAATGAAGGGAGGACATTCTCATTTTTTTGATGTTAATATGCGGAGGAACATCATATGAACTACCACTGAGGGGAGGGCCTTCACAATGACTATCATCATGAGAAGTACTACCAACATGACTTGATGTCCAACTGTAGAGAGAAGCATATCTGCAGTGTATACCGTAGTGAGGACCATCAGGTTGGATGAAATGAAGGGGGGACCTCATTGTTGTCTGGTCATTAGGTCAATGGTAGGGCTACCCTAACTTACATGATGAGATATGCTCTCATGATCAATCATTCCTGGCCCACATGGTGACCCCCATGGATGCTCTGGGGAGGACCTTCAAAGCATCTGGTAGCGAATTTACAGGGAGGTCCATCGCAACTGCTACTTCCAATTCCCTAATTGAGTAATGGACTAAGAATGTCTTGAGACTTTATTGATATATGTTTGAGGGAACAAGAACCTCAGCTTCCATAAGAGAAATATCATGTATGTTTTCTTCATTTTCTGGTTTCCATCAGCAAGTTTCATTTTTTAGTGCTATCTTGCGTCATCTGGGGCCATATTTTATTTGTAACAACCTCCATATATGGGTCCATGTCTTTTTGAGTCTCGTTATGTCGTCGGGATATGCTGGTAGACATGCTGAATTTTGGAAGGGATACATACCTTCACTGGAGAGGCCACCACATTGGACTGATTTCCCACCATTGGAACGAGTATTTTTTCCTGATTTGGTTGTTCACATATCACAGGATATTCCTGTCGACCCTCATAGATTTGAGTAGGGATGCCTAACTTCTTCGGAGTGATGAACACATTTTGACAGTGAGTCTTTCCGTTCAAAGAAAATAGTTTGCGGGCCCGGTTCCTTGCCTTTTCCACCGCTGCAATAATTTCTTGGCATGTTTAGATGATATGATCTAGGATCTATGTATGATCTTCCATAATTGTCATGATATACTAAGATACATATTTGGATGGAACGAGTATGATGGCACTTTCTGATATCAGAGCAGAAGTTTGTTCCTGCTCCAGTCCTCCATGTGTTTCCAGTAAATTTAAGTAGTTCTCCTATGCTGGGATGGAAGAATAACTCTTCCACCTATTTTCTTCTCTATTTTCCACTGTATTTGACTATTGGTATTTATATTCACTATCAGTTATTGTTATATGCTTAGTTTACATTGTATTTTTCTTATGGGCATTGTATTCATCCGCATGAATTTGACTCTTCTTGATTTTTCGTACCCTAATATTTGGATGGCATTCTTGATATGCATCAGTATGTTTTGTTGGCTATGTATACCAAGTTTTCATCCTATTTGGTTGATGGGATTATTGTGGATCAAAATATATCTATATCTACCTATAGTTTTCCACTCTTTCAGCACAGTGGGACCAACGAGAACTAGTAGTAATGTTCTTGTGCTCATATTGTGCCACCCTATTTGCAAAAGGTGGCTTGAGTGGAGTGGGAAGAGTTATATATATTCTCATTGAATGTCACTGTGTTAGTGTAGTAGAGTTCCTCCTACGAACCAGGGTGATAAAGTGTTCCTGATTATATATTCTCCACCCTTAGTGGGAAGCTTGAGGGGCTTAGGTCTCCTAGACATCAGCAGGTGCCCTCCGGATAAGGTTCTCCTTATTGTGAGAGGTTCTGGTCATCTGGTGTCGGTGGTGATGCTCTCTGAAGGGGTCCCATGAGTAGTACCCATGTGTAGTTGAGATGAATTTTCCATTATCAACCTCATATGCCTCCTTAAGATAAGGGAGGTACTATTTGCTTCATTTTGGGGACAGGCTCTGTAAATGGTTTGAGATGGCAATTGGGGCCACGTTGTGCTGGGGTGCTGGTCAAGGCTGAAGAGGCGGATGTCGAGTCTTCTTAGACTATAGGACCTGCCTCATGGCCTCCACTATGGGTAGAGTGCCATTTCAGTGGTACTCTTTGATTAGAATGTTGGATACCCATCGTTAAAGATGTTGGGTAGGCTAGGGGGTCCTTCTGTATAATAGGGTATCAGCCGATTGCGGGATCGCTGAGGCGTGTATCTGCATTGGTCGTCGATATGTCATTTGGATATAATGTATCTCTGCGGGAACCTTCAATATACATATATAATATAGATACCGAAAAACCCAATCAAAGTAGAATTACATTAAACATATTCAAATTTATCAATTTATCTTGGCCACATTCCCTCTTTTTTCTATTGCGGGGAGAAGGGGATTAAATGGGTTAACACTGCCGCCTTGGTTAATGATTCACATCGGGTTCAATTTTTTTTCTACCTCCGATGTGGTGTGTTTTTCACGTATAAGGGTGAAAAAATAGTCTGATGAAAAAAACATCCTTTTTTCTATTATCATTGGGGTTGAACCACCTCCTTGGTTAAATATTCGTGTAGTGTTCACCATTTTTGTTTCACCTCCAAGGTGGTACATTTGGTGCTATGAAGAAATGGTCTGATGAGAATAATCACATTCCCCTTTTCATATATATGGGTACCCATAAAAGTCATCAATTATTTTATTTCGACCCATTCTGTGTCATTATCATTTAAAAGAGGGTTGGATTAACCTCGTGGCGATGGGGCAATTCATCCCTTCTGTATTGTGAAAGAGATGTCATAGTAAGATGGTCCCAAAGGGTGATTTCATGGGGTTAAGAAATCGTGAAATCGATCCTCCTAAGATATAACAACCTCATATGGTCCCTAATGGATTTATTAGTGGATCCAGAAACAACCAAAAACCCTGGTATCCAAGATCCATAGACCTGATTTCCAAAGAAGGCACTTTTCGGATTTTGATTTGCCCAAATACACTTAAGGACTGCATTGGTTGAGAGGAGGAGAAGTCGGGCTCACCATAACCTTTGGGGGGGAGAATATTTCTGGTTTTGGGAATCTCTTATAGATTTAAGTCATGTTGAAATGTTCATGATTCCTTGTTTCATTCCCAAAGAGTGTGTCCATGGGATACCCCTGGTTTGCTGGATCTTCCTATGCACATATGGATTTGATGCAATGGAGGTGATGCTGACTTGAGACATAAAATAAGGCACTATGGAGTTTATCATCATCCATGTGGATGTAAGGTGACTTGATGTAGGGATCGTACCCACATGACGGGTTTCCTACGTATCCTCAAGATAGGAGTTATAACCCACATAGTTTGGATTGGCTGGGGCTTATGCATGAACGCTTCTCATTTGGGGGAATATAATGGGTGACCCCTTTTGTATGGGTACCCTTTTGAGATTAGGACTTCAAGTAGGAATCCTATGTTTCTTATTTTGTTCAGGAATCAGTGTTCTCATAGTTCCTGATTGTGTGGATATTGTAATTGTCACAAAGCCTTAAACTGACATGATTCATGGTCGATATGAGAAACAAGATGGTGTGAGAGATCAAACCAACCACATGATTCCTCTAATACTTCTGGGATAGGGAAATATTATGGTAGAACATGATGGGACGATGGGTGGTGAGGGCATGAAGTGTTGAAACATTTAATGTAAAATGACATTAATGTTCCTGTGACTCGGCCTCGGAAGATGGAGGACATACCTTGGTGGGAGCGCACTGGAACAAATTTTGGTATAGGGATGAGTTTTTTCCTCATTAAAAGGGGAATCGAACATAACCCCTTTGACTGGTCATCATTCCACATTGAATGTAAAATTAGGTGATCTCCCTTAATCCCTAGAACATTTAGGTTCATGTTGGAATCCCATGGTTGGACTCCGGGTTACCATGGTAATGTAGACCCACCGACCTTCCCAATTCCCAAACCATTGTGTGGTAGGGCATTCATGAAACTACTTACCATGGGAATGTAAACTCAAAGGGGAATGCTAATTTACCCAATGGTCTAATCATACAGGTCTAGTGGCTTTCGAAGAGGCTATGGTGTAAGATATTAGGTGTTTATATAAGGCACATATCTTTTTCTTTTCGGTTTAAATACCTTGTTCCATCCTTATGGGGATGATTAACTTGATCATGGGTGTTCTGGAGGTGTCTAGAGATTTTTCAAAGGCCAAAACCATGTATTAGGCTAAAAAAGACCCGGCACATGGTATGCTCATGGAATTCACATGGTTTGGCCAAATGGCGTAGGAGGTCTGAAATATTCGGTTTTTAGAAAGAGCGGTTCCTCACGGTTACAACACGGTTAGTCCAAACATTTGGTGTAACCATGTTGGGTGGACCTTTTAGGAAGATAAGTCTGCATAGTTTTCGTACGGTTTGGTAAACCATGTGGGTATACCGTGAAACCCCTGCTCTGTGTTTAAAAAATAATTAAAATTAAATTTATTTAACTTTTTAAACCCATTTTAGGTTTTATACTCCACAGATAGAATCTCGCCATTTGGAGCTCCCCCTTTGGCACCTAGATTGTGAATTCATCCCTCCTCTTCATCGATTATACATTTTGATCATTTTTCATCTCAATGGATCTGTAATGGTATGTCCTTGTTTCCTTTTTAGCCAATCTTGATTGTTCATAACAATGGCGACCCTATTTGGACTTAGGCTCATACACCATAATAATAAATTATTCATATGTTCTTCAGATTTCTTCCAAACAGGGATGAATGAGGACATGATACTGCATGGTTTGTCTACTACTAAGGCGAGGTAGGTGGTATATACGTTCTTTTGGATTTTCTTGGTGTTTTTCATGCATTCATCCAAAATGCAATGATTTAAAATTTCTAGCGGGTCTTGTTTTTCAGTGAGTAGAATTTAGTAGCTGCAGTTCGACCTTGTGTGATTGAACGTGGGTTCCATTTAGCTGTGATGGCACTCATTTCTCATTTCAAGGACACCCAAGGTGCGCACCTTAAAGAAATAATTTTTGAGGCCTATTAATTCCCCCAATGGGTGTGTAATTGTGCATTACTAGCTAGAGGAAGCCTTTTTATGCCTTTACAGCTTGAGTAGCTTGTTTATTAGATGTAATTCCTCCTTAGTTATTGATATCATGTTATTCATCATCTATTTTGATAGCCTGACTTAAATGGAATGTGTTTAAAGGGTGGGTATAACTATAAGTAAATGACTAATGGAATGTTAAATGGTTTCTATGGGATGGTAGGACCATATTCATGGTAATTGACCAATGATAAATGGGTTTCATAAGGGGGTATACTCATGGATGAGTCTCGGGGATGTGAGTGGGTATACTCACATGTTATCAATGTTTAAATTGAACATTCAATGATTGAATTATTGATTGAATGGTAGATGCCTTGGACTACTCTCCTTGGATCTGGAATGTGGTACTGGACGCCTTGGGTTGAACATTCCCCATGGGTCTTGATTTTGTGGGATGCCTCAAGCCTTGCTACCCCATAAGATCTTTCTTTCTTTGGAACGTTTAGGAATTTCTATTAACATTATCCTAGGAACCATACAATTTACTAGTGGAGTTTCCCCCAATGATTCCCATGGGAATTAATGGGATGCCTTGGACATGGTCCATGGATCCGTCCCTCTGTGGTCTAAATATATTATTACATGGATTCCTTGGTCTTCTGACACCTTGGATATGGCCCATTGTGGACAGTTACATAACTATACAACATGGTCATGGATTAAATGACTTCACTATACAGCGTAGTTGTGGTTTTCTTGATACAGATTAATGAACATTGTGGTCATGTGACTTTCCAGTTTTCTTTGTTATAGCGGCCTTTTTAGGAGATGAATCTATTTTTCAGGGAGCCTTGAAGGCTATTCAGTTTATCTTGATACTTAATACTTTTTCTATGGGCACACACACTTACTGGTTGTTTACACTTGTTATCACTTTTATAATTTCTATTAGAACGATATAGAATTGGTTGGTTTCCAACTAGGATGTTTATCTCACACCTTGTTTGGGCCTCCTTGGGGCCCAAATATATTATATGGTCACAGGTAATGATAGGGTAAAGTTCCCTTGTGTAGTTTGTTCACTGTGGATTTGGAGAAGGGGAGAATATGACCAAGCTGAGGCTTCTGATACTGGGATACATTTTTTGTCATTTATTCTTATTGGGATAGACTTATTATATTGTTTTTTAATGTACTATTCTGGAAACATTATAGACACCGATACAATCAGAATCATTCTGTATGTGATCCTCTTTA
Organism: Viscum album; assembly: GCA_963277665.1. Classification (NCBI taxonomy): domain Eukaryota; kingdom Viridiplantae; phylum Streptophyta; class Magnoliopsida; order Santalales; family Viscaceae; genus Viscum; species Viscum album. The sequence continues at coordinate 1,331,223,474 of OY728148.1, read as the reverse complement.
GGTTATTGATAGGTATATCTACCTTGCCTTATCTTCAATTGAATTCTTATTTATTTTCTTCTGCTATTATATATGTATATATATATATTAATTTTATTGTGAAACTCTAGTAATGAGGGAATAGTGTCCCCACTGACTCACCTAGGCCCTCGCTGCTTGTTGGTAGCCTCAGGAATTTTGGGAGATGCGCTTGAAGGCTAGTGAATAACTGGGTTTGTGGCACCAATTCGGGTGACATTCGGTTCCGGGATGTTACAAAGTTGTATCAGAGAATTTTTCTTTATTTGGCATGACTTACTATTTGGTAGTGTTATATAGGGATTGGATGGAAATGGATTTTGGTAATACATAGTGCATGGTACTAGCTACCCCTTTGTGTAGGGTAAATCCAGATTGCCTTGAATTGAGTTTTTATTTTCTAGATTTTGGATATTACATTTTATTTGATTTCACCGTTGGGTGATGAACTTGATTTCTAATATTACTATTAATGCAATTTATTATTTTATTGTAGTTGAAAACCAATGAGATGTTGGTGTGATACCTCATTCATCATATAGAAACTTTTTGGAATCACATGCCATGCATTATGTCGTGAAATCTAGGATGTATTAAGATATTTCAAGTTGTTGTGATAGTTGATGAGATAGATGTGTCTGTTGTAGTGTTATTTGGGTGCAGTTCATAATGGTGTGACATCATCTTTAAATCCATAAGGAGTATGGGGCCTTATGAATTCGGAAATGACACACTGATCGAATGTAAATGTTAAATGAACATGTTGTACATATGTTTTGGAAGGGAGCCATGTTTTGGGTTCATGAGGTGTTATTGGCCCTCATGTATTTAGTAATTAGTAAACCTATGGGAAAACATCTTGAATAACTGAATGTGAAATGGAAATTGAACTTAAAATCATAAATAAACACATGAATTAGACCTGAATTATTATTGATAGAGAGGCATAGTTTTTTATAGTTTTATGCATGTTCTTTATACAGTCATCGATTTAGAAGTAAGATGTGGGTTTGACATAGTTTCTAGGATGTTTTGATAGGTCCTGCGCTTTTGAGCTTTGTTCCATGATGTTGTTATTTTCAAAGGCGTGCATTTGGAATTATAGAGACATTTAACTATGATGAACTCTAGTGGTACGCCATGATAGAGGCGATGACCATAATTTGGAGATGGTGGACTATGGGATACCGCTTGATCCTCCAGTAGTGCTAGCTATGACACCTGAGGTTATTCTACACATATGTGATGAGGCACAAATTTGTGAGGGGTTCTATCATTATATTTATCATTCCATGGAGCATTATTGATATCCTTGATTATGGATGAGCTGACATGGGTGTTCTAGCAGCAACATCCTCTAACTTTTTCAGGGGATGGCAGACCACAGGATAGAGAGTTGTGGCTAGAGACCATGTTTGCGATTACCGAGCATCTGGAGATGCCTCCAGAGTAGTGGACCAATCTTAGAACTTACATGCTACATGGAGTGGCAATGAGATGGTGCAATGTTTTGAACCAGGCTATTGGGATGCGTGATATGTGTTCAAATGAGTTCCAAACCCGCTTCTATGACTACTTTCACCCTGCAACTTTGCGAGTAGAGTGGGCGAGTGAGTTCATTCATCTAGAGCAGGGTGAGATGAAAGTTATGGAATACTCAGAACACATTATAGAGCTGTAGTGTTTTGCTTCGATTTATCCTATTGATGAGCTATCGAGGTAAAGGCGCTTCGAGGAAGGTCTCAAAAACGCTATCAGATATCAGGTCAATGTGTTCAGGTAGTCTTCTATCACTGATACATTGAATCAGGCACTGATTATAGAGTGGAACTTAAGGGATGCTTGGAGGGGTATAGAACATGGGAGTGTTGTTTCTCACCTTAGTGGATCTACATCATTTGGTAGGAAGTGTCATTTTGAGGCTTCCTATGACAGGACTGCTAGTTAGGATATGGGTGTAGGAAGCTTGGAGCTTTTACATCAGTGTGGTAGGTGAGGCCACATTAAAAATCAAAGAAATCTTGACCTAGTCGAGTGCTGAGCATGCGGAAGGATGGGCCTCATAGAGCTATTTTGAATGACCTTCCCTCTAACTGTGAGTGGTAGGGGGTAAGCTCTCACATCGAGTTCATGAGTGGGTTATTCAGATCCATGTCTAGCTAGAAGCTAGAGTAGTGCAGGCCCATCAGGCCAGGGTAGTGATGGCCATGGTCGTGGTATCCAAACATCGAGTTCTCTGAAATAGAAAGTCGTATCAGCTAAGGGTAGACAATCAGGGTCACAGGGCCGCGGTACATGCCAGGCTTATGCAGTGCAAGAGACTGAACAAGAGAAGGATCCCAAACCATATACAGTGAGAGGTATGCTTTTAGTAGAATCCACTATTGCGTATTCTCTTTTTGATAAATGTTCATATCACATCTTTATCTCTACACAAGTAGTAAAGAGGCTTGGGCATGATGTTTTTCATTCTGATGGTGTTTTGATGCTAGAAACACTGTTGGGAGTTAGAACATATAATGTATTCCCCTATATGGAATTTCACCTTGATGTTGGTGGGTAACATATCCCCTAGAGTTTGTGTTTCCTCGAGATGATAGGGTTTGACATCATTCTCAGAATTGACTAGCTCATTTCTTATCAAGCGTATGTGGACATATATCATTGGAGGGTCACTTTCACCTCTCCAGAGGCTGACGTTATTATTCATAATGGGGAATTTCAAGTCCAAGCGAGTAGAGATGGACCAGAGAATCATGGGATTGGTGAGACAACATCCCATGTTTCAGGTTTTTTCTGGATGATCAGGGAGTGAGTCGGACATACATTCCTCAAGTGTCTGATCACATCAGGTATTTCTTTCACCATGAATTTTCTGGTTTACCGCCTAAGATAGAGGTGGAGTTCTCCATCGAACTTGTTCCAAGATATGAGCCAATATCTATCCCTATTTTCATTATGTCTATAATAGAGTCGTAGGAGATCAAAAGGTAGCTAGAGGACTTGGAGGCGAATAGTTTTATCAGGCCCAATACTTCATTGTGGGGTTCCCCAGTCCTTTTTAAAAAATGTTGGATGAAAATATTAGGATATGTATGGATTATTGGAAACTAAAGAAGCTGATGGTTAAAAAAACAATATACCTTACAATGGATAGATTTCATATTTGATCAGCTTCGAGGAGATCGAGTGTTCATGAAGATCTACATGGGGTTAAGATATCACCAAGTGCATGTTCAATTTACAAACATACCTAGAAATACCTTTTATATAATGTATGGGTTGTATGAGTATCTGGTTATGCCGTTCTGTACCACGAACGTGCTAGCGGTTTTCATGTCTTTGAGGAATTGAGTGTTCTATCCTTACTTGGATTCTATTGTGGTGGTTTTTATCTATGATATCTTGGTGTATTCTCACAATCGATATGACCTTATATTACATCTTGAGAAAGTTTTGAATACACTAAGAGATCATCAGTTATATTCTAAGCTTGCAAAGTGCCATTTTTTGAGAGATCATATTTACTACTTTGGTGACACTATCTCATAAACATGAGTGTTAGTGGACCCAAATAAGGTGAGAGAAATTGTTTCATGGGAACTTCACAAGACCTTTTTTGACATACTGAGCTTTTTGGGGATATCATGTTACTATAGTTGTTTCATACAGGACATCTCATGCTTAGCAGCTCCGCTTATGGGCTTGATGAAGAATGGTGTGAAGTTTGTTGGGTCTGAATCATGTGAAATAGCCAATCATGAGCTAAAATTGATGCTGTCATCAACACTAGATCTGATACTTCCAGAGTAGGGTAGGAGCTACAGAGTGTACTGTGACGCTTCAAGTATTGGACTGGGGGTTGTGCTGATGCAAGGAGATTTAGTAGTGGCATAATAGTCTCATCATCTGAGGCCTCATGAGAAGAATTACCCTATTCATGATCTCGAGTTAGGTGTGGTTGTTTATGCGGTGTTCTGTTGGAGGCACTATTTACTAGAACTGCATTTTGTGGTGTACACAGACCAAAAAAGCATCAGGTATATATTTATGTAGTCTGATTAGAATTTGTGGCAATGAAGGTGGGTGGAGTACCTATAGTCCTTTGACATCGAGATTTCATACTTTCCTGATATGGGAAATGTATTAGTTGATACACTTAGAAGGAGGAATCAGATAAAGGCAGTGAAATATTTCAGTCACAAGTGGTAGCTTATAGCAATGTTCTCTGAGATGCATCTGGAGGTGCATGACAGACAGGGGTAGACTTTCCTTTCATCCTTAGGTAATACCTCTACCCTGCTTAACGGAGTTAGTATGAGGAAGCTATTAGATTCAAAAGGGATAGTTCTGCGGGAAGGTGTGCCTGCTGAGGACCCTCCTCTTGGTTGGATGATAGGTGATGATGAGATACTTCATATCCATGGATGCGTCTAGGTTCCATAATATATACACGAGGAGTTGATGTGGGAGTTTCATGCTTAATCTTGTGATGTGAATCCTAGGGATACCAAGATGTATTGTAACTTATGACGTCAGTATTGGAGGTCAATAATGAAGAGAGAGTTAGCTGGTTTTGTTACGAGGTGTTCAATTTTTCAGTCGATGAAGGTGAAAAATCAACGACCAGCTGGGCTTTTATAGTAGTTACCCATCATAGAGTGTAAATTGGATGATGTCATGATGGATTTCAAAACTGGGTTGCAGAGGTGACCTCAAGGTAGTAATTTTGCATGGGTTTTCATTGAAAGTCTTATGAAGGTCACCCATTTATTTCTGATCATGGAGACCTTCAGGGTTGATGATCTTGGAAATTTGTACATCCGAGATGTGGTATGACTTCATGGGGTCCCACTAACTATCATTTTAGTTAGGGTTTCCCACTTTAAGTCTCATTTCAGGAATATTTTTCTAGGGGATCTGTGTACACAGGTGATTCTGAACACAGAATACCACCCTCCGATTGATGGCTAGTCAGAGCGTACCATTTAGGTGCCAGAGGACATGCTTCGAGCATGTATCCGAGATTTTAGGGTATCATGGGAGATGCACATTATCCTATTTGTGATCGCCTAAAATTACAACCATCAGTATATGATATAGATGGATCCTTATGAGGACTTATATGGTAGGCCATGTCATTCTTCCTTGTGTTGGATAGAGGCAAGAGTGGCAGTTTTACTGTGACAGCGTCTCGTGCTGGAGACTTCTTAGCATGTACTGTTGATTCATAAGCGAATGAATACTATAAATATCATCTTAAATTTATGATGAACTTAATATAAATATTCTATAGATTGAGGTCTGGGATTGGTTTTTATTAAATGTTTCACTACTGTTGGGACACATGTGGATCAGTAGACATGGTAACCTTTCACTGTGAAATTTCGAGTCGTTTGAGATCCGGGAGAGAGTTGGGACAGTTGCATATCAATTGCAGTTACCTCAGAGCTAAATATCCATTAATGATTTCTTCCATGTATCTCATCTCTAATACTATCATTCAGACCCATCTCACGTTTTTCATCCTGAGGAGGTTGAGTTATAGGTTGATGTGTCCTTTGAGGAGCATCTGATTAGTATCATAGAACAGATCATGCAGATTCTTTGAGAATGGTCGGTTCCTCTAGTATGGGTGCTATGGAAGCATATCCTTTTATAGGATGAGGCTTGGGAGATGGAGGCTAATGTATGTGCTAAGTGGTCATAGTTGTTCTAAAACAAATCTTGACGACCCTTCGTAGGGAAATTCATTGACGAATTTTTTTAAGGGGGGAAAATTATAAGAACACAGGTTTTCATACGAGGTACGAATCTTTTTATTTTCTATTTTAATACATATTTATGGCCTTATGGGGAGTCTTAACATGATCCTTGGTGTTTTTGTGGTGTATAGTGCTTTTTTGGAAAATGAAAACTAGATTCAGGATGAAAATGACCAGGCGAAGGGTTTGTGCATGGCCAGCACACTGTTATTCCAAACTGTGCAGGTGCTCTGAAATTTTAGGCTTTTGGATAGAGTGGTTTCGCATAGTTACTACATGGTTAGTCAAACTATGTTGGGTAACTATGTGGGGTGGCCCTCTTAGGAAGAGAGGTGCACACAGTTTTTTCACGGTTTGGGAAACAGTGTAGGTAAACCGTGCGACCCCAATAATGTGTTTTAAAAAAATAAAAATAAAATATATTTTTCATTTTTTACCCTTTTTGGGTTTTCTCTTCTATAGACAGAAGCTCACCATTTGGAGCTCCCCTATTGGTGCCTAGATTAGTAATTGATCCCTATTCTTCATCAGTTATCCATTTTGATTGTCATTCATCTCTACAGATCCGCAATTGTAATTCCTCATTTCCTTTTTAGCCATTCTCGATTGTTCGGAACAACATATGTGCTATTTGAATTTAGGATCATATTCACTAATAATTTGTTCTTCATATGTTCTTCACCTTTCATCCATTTCGGGAATAATCGAGACATTATACTGTATGGGTTGTCTACTACCGAGGCAAGGTAAGTAGTCTATACATTCTTTCGGCTTTTCTTGGTGTTTTCGAGTGTTCATCCAAAATTCCATTTTTTGGACATTCCAGTTAGGATTAGATTTTTAGAAAGTATCTTTTAGTAGCTATAGTTTTACATAGTGAGGTTGGATGTGGGTTCTGTTTACCTGTACTGGCACCCTTTTCTCATTTCATAGTCACCCAAGTGGTGCGCCTTAATGAAATTATTTGAATATTCCTATTAAAACCACCCAATGGGTGTCTGCTTGTTCATTCCTAGAAATAGGAATCCCTTGGATTCATTTACATCTTGAGTATCTTCCTTAGGGGATGTATTGCCTCCTTGCTTCTTTTTATCATGTTATGACTCGTCTATTTTAATAGCTTTTCTTAGACAGAATGTGTTTATATAGGTGGGTATACCTATATGTAAATGACTAAAGGAATGTCAAATGGTATCAATGGGAGGGTAGGCCCGTAATCTAAGTAATTTATTAATGATAAATGGGTTGCATTATTGTGTTTACTCATATATGAAGCTCGATGATGTGAGTGGGCATACTCACATGTAATGATTGTTTAAATTGAACATTCAATTCTTGAATGCTTGATTGAATGGTTTCATCGATTCTTTGGACTTATCTCCTTGGATTTGGAACACACATGTAGATGATTAGGTTTGACCATGCCCATTGGGTCTTGATTCTATGGGATTCCTCAGGCCATTCCACCCAGTAGGATCCAGCTTGATTGTGCTCGCATAGGACTTTCTATTGACTTCCTCCTAGGGACCCCACCAGTGTTTAACTGAGTTTCCACTAGGGATTCCCATGGCACTCAATGGGATTCCTTGTAAATGCTCCTTTTATATGGACCTACATGGAATGGGGATAATATTACTTGGATTCCTTGGTCTCCTGACACCTTGGATCTTTCCCCTTGTGGTTTTTTACTTCTTTATACGGCATGGTTGTGGATGAATTGACTTCACTATGCAATGTATCCGTTGTTTTCTTGATACATATGGATGAAAGGTGTGGTCATGTGACTTATAGTTTACTTGGTTATATTTTCCTTCTTTGGATCTGACACTCTTTTGCAGGTATCCTTGAGGGATGTTCAATTTTAGTTTATATAGTAGACTTATTCCAGGTAAATACATAGTTACTAACCGGTTGTTTACACTTTCTAGAACTTTTAGAATTTACGTTAGAACTATGTAAAACTAGGTGGTTTCCTACTAGTATGTTTATCTCACACCCTATTTGGGCCTCCAAGGGGACCCAAATAGATTATATGGTTTCCAGTGATGATAGGTGAAAGTGCCCTAGTGCAGTTTATTTATTGTGGCATTGAAGTATGGGAGCATAGGGACAAGTTGAGGCTTATGATGTTGGGGTAAATTTTTGGTCTTTTATTCTTTTTGGGATACTCATATTTAATGGTATTGCTATGTACTATTCTAAATTCATTCCAGACACTAGTACCATCAGCATCATTTAGTATATGAGACACTTTCAGATATTGATATGTATAATTATCTTGCCTTATCATCATTTGAATTATTATTTATTTGCTTCTTCTATTATATATATATTTTACATCTCTTGTGATGTTATGGTAAAGAGGGACTAGTCTCCCCACTAACTCACTTAGGCTCTCGCTGATAGTCGATAGCCTCTGGAGTTTGTGGATATGTTCTTGAGGCCTTGTGACCAACCATGTTTGGGGCACCATTTCGGGTGGAATCTAGTACTAGGACGTTACATATGGCCTGATGCCATGGGACATGTCAGCAGAGGGATTAAGGAGGACTGGATAGTAATGGAGGGGAAAGATTGGAAAATGATGAATGAATACATGAAGACAGCCATTCAGTGTACTGGTTTCTTATGCAGTATTAGGGAAGCTTCGTATACTGTAGTGGTAAGTGGGCCATGGGACCATCCACATACCGAAGTGGTACACGGGCATGGGCATGGACCACTACACACCGCAGTGGTACATAGTCTTGGATTTGGTTTGTCACACCACTTTAAGTTCTATTAGCACACTCACTTTGTACGTATAATTGAGTAAAATCCACATAGAGATACAATATGTGGAACCCCATATTGACGGAGGGTTGAGGGGACAATAGTTCATGGGGAGTTCATCAGTGATAAATACATGGTTTTTGGATTCACAATTTAGGATCACCGTTTATTTAATATTATATTCCCCATTTTAATGGTTCGGGGATGGTTGTACCTATGGAGTGTTATTCACAATTCAGGCTTCGTCGCTGCTTCAAGACCGAAGGCAGATTCTTCTCAGATTTCATTCTTCTAACATATGGGTTCTATTAATTATTTCATCATCTTTCCTGCTTTTCAATTCCATATATTCTCATTTTATTCAGAATCACGGAAATAATATCTATAGGAATGGTGAACCATTTATGGTAGCCAATGAGGAGATAACCTGACTAGTAGAAGACTTGATCAACCAGCGTTTGTGGAGGTTACGGTTCACAATCATGGTTTTCAGAACCCTATTGGTTTGCATCATCTATGAACTGATGAGTTCAGAAGATGTTATGAGGATTTCCTCCAAGATCATGAGTCCTTCTATAACATGGTTCTCAGTCCACTGGATACGTTGGCCATCACCTTGTGGGCCAACACATCCTGGATTGTTCCGCATTCTAGTGGTTCACAATCCAGGTGGTCTGTGAGCCCTTCTCAGTGATGGTTTGTTCTCTACATAAAATACATTGAAAACATGAATTTCAACTACTTTAATTAGAAATTTGTAACTGAATTTGAGTCCATTAACCTTGTTAGACTTTTAAGAGTACTTTCTTCCTTATAAAATGTTATTGTGGGAGCATTTTCTTCCCATGGAAGAATTTGCCGAACCCTACAGTGAAAATCATTCTAATGTAATTAATCATGATCTTTAGAATAAATTTTTAGATTAAACATTGATTAAATGGTTTATGTTTTACAATGGATGGTGTTTTAGAGATTAATTTACCACCTTACCATATGAACTTTTATGCATATTGGATAACGTTTTCTAACCCTATTTGATTTAGAAACTATTTTGAGATAAAAAGAAAGTCTAATCACTATATTTTTTATACTAATTTGATTGAGTAAGGGATAAATTGGAAATTGATCGAAGCACAAAGAATGGTTGAAAATGTGAAATTGAATTAGAAATGTATCAATTATGTATTTATTATTATATTTTTTGGACGTAAATCAATTCCTCAACCCCAGAAATAATATATTGAAAAAATAGAATATTATTATAATTTACTAATATATCAATGAAAATTTTTACACATATTTTGATTTGGATTTATTGTTCTTAAACTTTCCTAGATCACCCAATTTTGTATTGTCAGTTATCTATATCACGCTCAATTAATCCATGGGAATTAGTATTCTATTCCATGTTAGTGTTAAAATTTACCACCGATGTTTTAAAACATAGGAAAAAGGTATTTTATGTTTGAAGATGAAATTAATACTTACATTTCTATCATACTAAGGGGATGTTTTATTAACTCTTTTTTACATTGTATGTTTCAAAAAAATCAGATATCAAAATAAGGATTATTGAGATATAGTTTAAATTAATATGATGAAATTTATTTAATGTGGGGATAATATAAAACCCTAATAAAATACAATATAATTCTATTATAATAATTTTATTTTCACAAATATCTTGTATAACATGAAACACATGGTTAAAAACCAGTATTTAGTAATCTGTTTCACACATAACATAAAATTATAAATTGTAATTTTTTATAAATTGAATTTTTCACAACAGATTTAATATTTCAAATCATAATAATTTATACTTTTTAATTTATCATTAATTTTTTTATGAAAAATGAATTATTATTTAATAAAATTAAATTACTGAGATTATTTTAAAAGTTGATTTATGAAGTTGGGTTTAAAATTGATATATAAGAGTGAAAATGACCTTAACTTTTATCATATATTTATGTAATGGCATTATTTCTAAATTAGACATTATATTGTTTCAATTATTTCAATTACATTCCACTTAACATTGAATATGTCCCTTATATTATTTACTTAAATAAAAAGGTGAGAAAGACACTTTTCTATTGATTAATTTCAATAATGGGTTGGGAAAGGGAAAAAATAGGATAGATAATATATATTATTTTTAAAGATAATTTATTTTCTTATGATAATAATTTATCATTAATTATTAGAGATGAATTATTTAAATTAAATTCCTACTGAATGCAAATGAGGGGATTATTTATTTAATAATATAATTAAATAATTTGATCTAAATATATTGTGGGTGATGTAAATTTAATTAATTATTTTTTTACATTACTTTTAAGATGAATATAGCTTATTTCATATGTGTGGAAATAATATATTCATATTCTATCATTAAGGGTGACCCTCAATGTGGAGAAGTATTATTGGATAGACCAGATGAATCTGATTCTTGTTTGGGGCATCAATAGTGGGATGATTAGCCTTGAAGAATATATCCAGACATGGGATAAGCTAGCCTTCCAGTTTGATGACCTACTGTTTTGTGAACCAGGAACTCAGGTCACTAATATCTGTTAGAAATTTTCTAGGGAGATCAATTCTGGTAGGCTTAAATATTAATTTAGTGGTTTTGTTTTCTCTTCCTATCATTGATTTTCTGGCTTCTCACTTTTCCTTTATTAGTTTTTTTAAATAAAAATTAATTTTCATTCTACTAAAAATTCTATCATCACCTATGTGATTCTAAAATCTAAAAAAAATATAAAATATGGTCTATTCATGGAAAAATTTATCCTTAATAATGAAAATATTGACCCCTTAATAGTAACTACATATTTATAATAATTATAATTGAAGTAGTGTTCTTGCGTGTCACATTAAATTCTGATAAAATTAATTTCAATTACACTTATTTTTTTATTTTATAAATTATATATAATGTTAATAATTAGTGGGAGTGAATTAGATAATTATTATCAAATTAATTTACTCTTAATAGATAAATTACATAGGTTAGAAAAAATTAACAAAATGAAATCCCAAAAATGATAAAAATAAGGAAAATATAATTTATTGGAAATGTAATTAAAACTTGTATTTAATTAGGGCGCTAAAATTTCTTCTCAGTCCTATCATGTAATGATCTTAAACCACACTTCTGTATTCAGTACTAAAATATGAGGTGCATTTTTTGTATAATATAAAACTAAAATGTAAATAGTACATTATTAAATTTAGGTCCTTTTCCAGTATATGTTTTATAGAATTAGACCATAACATAAATTTATTGAATCAATGTTTACAAAAATAATTACAATATAACTAATTGGATTCAACTATAGTAAAACCTTAATTATCCTTTGAAAATATAAATAATCCTTTGATTTTTTTAAAAAAAATGGATGATCAAACTAGCTCAGTAAGGGATATAAATATAAATAATGGAATCATTAGTCTATAAATACTTTTAAACATATGAAAACATTTTCTCAAGACAAACTTCTTACCCATAAAGTATTATATACATACTTTGTGAAGACTTAGAGAACATAAATAATACATGCAGGATATGTGGGGAAATAATTACATAAAATTGTAACCATCATGACTCTCATATCATTTGTAACCCTAATTCATGCCTTACATTTTAACTCTCACTACAACCATACAATGTAACCCTCTCTACTATCTTTTGATGTAACCATCTTAGTTGCACATGGAGTAACCTTTCAGAAGACCTCCAACATAATCATACCCATTGCACTAGAGGGAAATATTGGTCCCACCCTTCTCATAAAAAATTCCCAAGAATAGTAACGTAACAATCAAACAATAATACTTTCAAAAAAACATTACTTTTGAATTTTTTAAAATATAATTTTAAAAGAGGGTTTTCAATGGAATTTCCTCTACAAAAATTATATTATTGACATGAAAAATAATATATTAGAAATAATACGGGTTTACACTATATATAAACATAATAAAACAAAATACATTCAAAATTTAATTTCACAAATGATCATAGTACCACATATTTAGTAAAGTAGATTGTTAACCCAAATAATGGAAATTGGGTTAACATATCCCTTTCCTCGGGTTTGTCTCACATAAAAAATCTTTAAACCTCCTATATAATGGTTTGAATAGTGTTATTAAATAATTATAATACCTTACATATTCTTCTTCAAACATTTTCAACACATTCATTAATAATATTTTGTTATTTCAATTGTTCCGAGTGCGTTATTCTCCTGATTTCAAATTTTTAATTATTAAGGTCTACATTGTAAAAATGAAATAATAAAAAAAAGTGAATAAATATATATATGTTTGTCTGTGTGTGTCTGTAAATTTGATCAATTACATGTACATTTAATATTTCCATGATTTTGGTAAAAGGGAAATGAAAAATCATCGTCCATAAAGGCGGTGAATTAACTCACCCCGAACGACAATTTCATTATTTAAGAATAAAATGAGAAGATATGAGACTTTATGATGCATATACCAAAAAAACAACAACACTCCAATATATAAGTAACACTGTAGTTTTCATGAAACATTGCAAAAGAGTTGGGGGTAAGTTAAAAGGAAAAAAGAATTTAAAAGAGAAAAAGAAGGAACCTTACTTCTAGAAATTTCTTCCATGAGAACCCCAGTAAGGATTAGAAAGTTGTTTTTTTGTGAGAACAATAGATCAAGAATGTGGAAAAGGAAAAGGAGGTGGGAATTTGTAGGATTTTAGCCAAACAATATTGCCGGAGGTGATTAAAATATGTTAATTAGGGATCCAAATTTTATATTTGAGGTGAGGAGTAACATAGAAATTACTCAAATTAATTAAATATAATAATTTTTATACACTTTATTATTTTAAAACTTATTATAAATTTTTTTGAATTTTTAATAATTTAATAAAATATATTATTCAAAGAACAATTTTTTTAAAAAAAAAATCCCAATTAAGACATTAAACACCTCTAAAACAATTTCACCATATATCATTAATTTTTTATTATATTTAACTATTAATTAGATGAATGGAACATAAAATGTTATAGTTTTATAATGGATAGAATGATTATAAATACTAATAATTGTTAAATATTTTTCCATGGGTTATTGTATTGAAATATAGATAAATCTACATTTTGGGTAATTTTTGATATTATTAACTATCATTAAGTATTAATAACTATTGAAACTCAGTGTTTTATAGATTAATTAGATTATGTGTATTGAACAAGGGTGTTATAAAAAACACAGATGGATTTATTAATGTATGAATGTATTATTTGGATACAATAATCGATTAATAGCATAAATAATGTGTCTAATTTTGGAATAATGATATGTAAAAGAAGAACGGATAGATAACCAATAAATTCCATTTGATAAGAAATTTTAAATAATAGATTAATGTGAAATTATTTGGGTGGTATCTTTTCATTAAGTATTTGTCATGTTTTAATTTTGGCCATATTTAATTGAAACATGACTATTAAGATATGATTTTCGTATTATAATCATTATTATATAAGTAATTATGTGGGATTGTGATGTTTCATGTTGTTGGTCATTCATGGTAGGTGGAGGGAATAATAATGAAGATTTAAATTGATAACACATGGTTTGGATTGATATTATGAGATGATAATGTAACAATCAGTGGAGATTCCATTCAATGGTATATAGTTGTTAGAAATTATTGATGATGATACATAATTTCTTTTGGTAAATGGAGGTGATGATTTATAGGTATGGGATGCACATGAATGGTGCATCACATTAGGATGATTTCCTTCTTGGTTAAAATACCCTATCGACTTATTATTGAGAAATAATGGCATGTGATTTTTTGATGTGTTGTAATAAAAATATTTTAATGTTGTAGTATTTGCTAAGGATGGTAATATGGAATATGGATATGGTAGGGTAAATATGGATGGGATGTTGTGGTATGTTGATATGGAATTCATATATGGTTATCGAATGCTATTTTGTTTCATGATATGTTATTGATGTCAGTTTTATTTTTTATTCAAGAATATATTTGTAGTGGGATTGCCTTACCAGAATGACACATGTATAATATGTAATGAAATATTCAATCAATGGGAGTGTCTCTAATTCCTATTAATATATAATAAAGTTTAATATTAATTTTGTTTTTCTAATTTATGTTTGTTTTGATCACTAAATATTAATTTCAGTTTAGATTCAAAATAAGTAGGGGTTTTCTACTAAAGTTTTTAAAATAAAATGGGGTTATGCCTCTAGATTTTATTTCAATGCTCATTCTATTACTCTTTGTTTATGATTGTGTGTTTTTTGACATGGTTCTATTTTATTATAGGTTGTATTTCATATTTATTTCACTTTGAGGTAGATATGTTTTTCAATGAAGATCCTACTAAGTAATCACAAGTGATCATTACAAAATTTTTTTTCAAGTATTATTATGATAGATCCTTATAGTTGAAGATTATTTTTGAGATGTTCTAATTGATTTTATGTATTGAACTGTGTTTTTTATAAAATGAGAAATTATAAGGTAATTTTAATTTTTACATTTACTATAAGGTTTTTTTACAAACCATGAGTCTAAATATAAATATATGGGTTAGAACACTTCAATGTGTTGTTTTTAGACTTGGGTATAGGTGTGAGATGTTTTATTGGTGTCTCATTGTGTTTCGGAATAACCTGGATCTAAAATCCCATGTTTTGGATGGTATACATAGGGTGAATGGTATTTTTAAACCTTGCAGCATGTAACAAAAAACTATGGAACCTATATCTATGTTGCAGATGTTCAGTGCGTGGGTGGCACAATGTTTTGACAAAAAAAATTCTTAGACTACGTGGTTAGTTCCAATTAGAAATTACCTAATAACTATTTGTTTCATTATTTGAACACTATTAGAAAGACAATGCTGCACAATCATGCGGGGTGGGTTTTCTAGGTTGTGGGAGCAACATGGTTGGTGCATGGTTTAGCCAACAAGTGTTTCTAAACTGTGGAACACCGTTTTTAGGGTATGATGACCATTTCCCTTATTTTGTTTTTTTAATTTTTCTTCTTTACTTCTTCTTCCTCTTATGGGTTCCTCCTCCTCCTTATGCATCGTGAATTCCTATAATTCATAAGCTAGATTTTTCATGATCTCCTTTATCTTTTTTCTGATTCAAATGTTTTCAGTCATTATGGATCTGTATCAGGAAGCTCTTGAATCATATTGAATCATTTATAATTTTTTATATTGAACTATTGTTATATTTTGTTGCAAAGATCATTTTCCCTATTCTTAGGGTGAATGTTCATTTATTTTATTATTTCCAACCCAAACCAAACAAAATATATTAACATTTGAGGAGTGATATGCTCTAAAATTATGTAAGGTGGTCTATATATTTTTTTGTAATTTTTTATAAATATTTTCATTTTGTCGCATGCCATCCTTTTCAATGAATTACCTTAATGATTTTTTATTATTATTAAATTAATCCATTCACTATCTGTTGTAATCATTATTTTATGTTTCGTACATTTAAAATGATAACATGGATTATAGACACCCCTTGGGTTTGATTCTTGAACTTACTTACTTTAATAAAATGAGTAAGTCCCTGAATTGAATTCAAAGACTTAACAAAGAACTAATAATATAATTTATATATAAAATAAATTTCCATATTGATCATGGAACCTCTTTAGGGTTGTATTTATCCTTATAGTTGTTTTTTTCATGTCGCTGGTTATTTAAAATGTATCCTGGGAGAATTGAACGATGATTCTTAACTTTAATGAATGAATTTATTATAAAACAAGTAATGTTTTTATAATAAAAACCCCCATAAGTGGTGCACTATCAATTAAATTATAATTTGATTATTATAGGTTTATATTGTTCAAGGATTTATATGTTAGTTTTATTTAGGATTGATGTAAATATTTGTTAAAATCCATCTTTACTATAAGACCACTTCTGATGTTCTAAATGGAGTTCCACCCATTTCTATATATATTTTATGTTAACAAAAAAATATCCTAATTGTCTAGGATGTTTTACAAATTTAATGAATTGGTCTATAAATACTATTTTCTTCAAGTATAAAAATTACATTTTTGACCAAGGAACCTTCT
The DNA here is from genome assembly GCA_963277665.1 of Viscum album. Taxonomy (NCBI): domain Eukaryota; kingdom Viridiplantae; phylum Streptophyta; class Magnoliopsida; order Santalales; family Viscaceae; genus Viscum; species Viscum album. The sequence continues at coordinate 1,331,206,761 of OY728148.1, read as the reverse complement.
AATTGCCTCATTTAGCCCTTTTATATAATTTTCATTATTTTGTTTCATTAAATGGAATTGATAGTTATGATGGTACACCTTCCATGATTGCTTTAAATGTATTAATTAAATGAATTGAAAATATTAAATTGATTACGATAAATGAAATTTATAGGGTTAAAAGGCTATATATATCATTAAATGGTTATATATATTCTTAATGTGAATTGTAATAGATTGAAACTCAATCTTTATAATGATCTTTTAAAACGTGAAGCATGAAATGTATTGATTCCTTGATAATTTTATAGATATAATTATTCCTTATATTTTCATGGAATGATGGTATAGGATCTGTTGGGCATGGTGGAAAATCTCACTCCCTTACATCGGGAGTTGGGTTCATGATGTATTACTCCTTTGATACTATGTAGGATGTTGGTCAGAGGTACCACACTCCAGGTTTAGAGTGTTAACATGAAGATGCACTAACCATCATGAGTATCATGCATGAAATCTTGAAATCTATTATGATTTAGGGAATTTACTATATTTAATCAGATTATAGTCTCACTTAGACTACTAATGGATGAATGAGTTACACTCGGTATGACTATCACCTAGTAATCTAAGCATATAATCACTTATGTCCATACGTACTTGGTTGATATAGGTGGATTAAATATATAACTTAAAAATATATATAATTATTAATATTTATATATATAGTTACGTGTTAGAAACCTTATTTCAGTCATGAGCTGAAGCGGGTTGAGCTACCAAGTGTTATTTGGGAACCTGAACAAGCTGGTAATTATATATTTCATTATTCTTTTTAATTCATATTACATGCACATTTTATAAATTATTATTCTCGACATAGATTTTTCTATATACACCAATGGGTTGTAACCTACTAGGATTTATATCTCACATCCTACTTGGGTCTCCATTTCATAGGGGTACCCATGTTTTCCTTATGTTTACAGGTATTTTGTTGATTGATTCTACATAGGAGTTTTGGGAGCATGATTGATCTGCAACTCGGGATGATTGTAGAGATCGCCCATGGGGATTTACTTTTGTTTTTTATTTTCTACTATATATTATCTTATATCGTGTTGTATGACTATTGTATTAGATTATATATGATTATCTGTACATGCATGTATATTGGTATATTGGTGATTTCCACCTTTTTTAATGACTTCATAATTATATTATTATTATTATCATTATGCTAATTTGACATTAATTTATTACCAATTCCATTATTGTATGTTATTTAATTATTTTTTACTTATGTGATACTCTGACATGAGGGTATAAACTCCCCATTGTACTATCATTATACAATCAATGTTAGTTGTTATAATCTGGCATACGGGGTGGCATGCCTGAGGCCATGTGACTGATCAGTCTGACTACCATCATAGTGGTTAGCTGGGTCAGGATGTTACAAAGTGGTATCAGAGGTTGTTTTCTGTGGAATTATTGTTATGTGTTGGGCTGTCACATGTAAATAGTCATGTATGGGACTAAACACCCCACACATGGGGAAAATTCATAGTGGATAAGGCTAGGATTGTTATTTATATTTATTGTCATTAATGTTTATTTGATTTCACATTAATTTTATAGTGTACATTACAGTACTTATTAGTTTATGTAATTTTTTTATTATACCCTTTTCCTAATATAGAAAAGATGAAGGATTTCATGCATAATTATAGTGACATATAAAATCAAAATGTCATGCATATTCCATTTCACATAGTTGAACATGTGTATTACAAGTTGATGCTGATTATGATCTCTGAGTGTTATGTCATGAATTTATTTTCATTATTATGATTAACTTTATAACATTGTTGGGTGATTTATTTATCATGTTAATTTAATTCCATGGTGCAAGTTAATTTAGTATGTATTCCCTTTGATAACATGATTTTGTGTTTATATAGCATGTTCCTTTTTGTTTTCTGCTTGTGAAAACATGATATTCCTGTTTTGATATATTTAAATGGCTACATGGGATAAATATATTGGTTGTGAATAAATCGGAACACATTTTCAGTTTTAAGTTATATAGAAACCTTCTAATTTGGAAAAGGTAACTCTTTTACTCAAACCATTTATGATATTTGTTAATAATTAGTTGAAACTATTAAAATGTAAAGGATGTCAAAATTTAAAGGTTCATGTGAAATTATTTTTTATTTATGGGAACCAAATGACAACATATAACTAGTATGGGTGCTTATGGACTGTTAGATGGACACCCACATAATGGAATCATTATATATGACCATGTGATATATCTCTAAGTGGTTCTAGTGTAAAATATGTTTAATCGTAATATTAAATTAATGTATTCCTCTACAATTATTTTTTAATAAATTATTAAATGCACAAATAGACCCAAATAGGTCAGTTATTGTATTTTTTTTATGAGATAACCCACTATGGGTGTTTTGATACTATAGTAATTTTACAACTTATATTGGGATATATTCTAACAATCCCAGGATAGATTTATTGGACCCTCATAGGTTGCCTTATATATTATAACATAAAATGGAACTTAACTCATAAATTTCCTAATTTATGATGGGATGTCAATAAATGATTAGTTTTTATTGAAATTATTTGATATAAATTTCATTTTCCTTATGAAATAAATTAAATAAGGGACCAAGTGGTTTTTTATTTATAAATTGGTAATTAGTGTTGTGATTTAATTACTTTAAATGATTAAAGTATTAATTTGAATCAATATAAAGATTGAATAATGGGATCTTAGGTCGTTTCCTTTGTTTTGAACCCTCACATAAGGGTACTTCCAATTTCTCTTCAAGTTTACTTGGAATGGAAATGTGAGAATTTAGTACAAGATTTTCTTCTTTTAGTAATAGATTAAATGGTAGGTTCTTCATCTTAATGACTTCCCATTTTTACGGACCTAGTGATAGGGGTGACAAATGTTCTTTTATAAGTGGATATCCCGTGTTAGGTATCACCCTTGGAGAATAAGTTCCTTTTTATTATTGTGATATTTCTAATGTATGGTGTCGTTCAAGTGTTGTTTTTCAATAGTTATACTCCTATATTCTAATAAAACCATTTCTATGATGCGTTTTCATGTTGTTCTTGGCTCTTATTATGGGCGTGATCATCAATTAATTCTCCACATTTAAAAGATAGACATGCCTCGGGTATGGTCCACTATTTCACAGGTCATGTGACCCATTTTTCTTCCTTATTAATGGTCGACATGGCATGTCATCATTCAGTTTAATGGTCGTATTTTCAAATACAACAATAGGTAAAATATATTATACAGACAACTAAATAATTGGATGCATATATCGAAAATCCAATGGATAGTATCTTGGATTGGTTATATTTCATCAGAAACCTCTGGGTAGTATAGGTTTATATATGAAGTAACCATCGATTGTTAAATGATGTAACCAATTGGTATAGTTTGGTGTAATCGTTGATAATTTAATTGATGAGTACATCATCAAGTCATCTATAGTATCAAGTGTCCTTAGTTTAAACATAATCAATTTCATCCCAATGCTCAGGATGAATTCCACGGGGATCAGGTGTTCTCACATGCCGCTAAGGTTGGTTTGGGTTTTCAGACAAAAATATTGTGTGTTGCGACTTGATGATCATGACTCGGAGGACTGACACATTTATATTTGTGGTAGTTTTGATTAAGCATGCTTGTGAGCGGCTAGTATATATATCCTTACTAATGAATAAATAACTTCTATGATGGGAAGAATTACATCGGTTAGAGTAGTTATGCATCCTTCCAATCAAAATGAACACTTCCAAGGAGAACAATTTAAAAATGGTTAGTCAAGAAAGAATTCCCCTAAGGATTTAATTTTTTGAATCATGTCATGGATTTCTAGGAACCATGAAAATGATGTGATTGGCTATATATAAACCCCCTGGGAAAAGTCATTAATATTGGGTGTACTTTCGGGAATTTGTGTGAATAATAATGTGATTCCTCTACTGTAAAAGTCGTATGATCAGTTTGTTATGGTTCGTCGATAGGTGAAGCCAATATTATTATAGGAGAATTCAATTAGTAGTGGTTTTACAAATGTTATGGGTAATCATTATTCCAATTTAGTTTACTATAGTTTAGCAATGTATGTTTCCCATACAGTTACTTCATCCTTCATGCACTAAGATTCATTGTTCTTATATCATGAAAAATTTGTAAAAGATTTTGGGCTTTGGATGTGATCCATAATAGAGCTTCTTACTAAATGCATAGTTTTGTTAAGAGTAGCTTAGTCTTGAGAGATATTTGGGCTCCCATGAAGGAACACCATGGAAGGACAACTAACACTAGTTTCAATTCTTTTACATGGATTTCTGGTGGATTTCTCTCTATGACATGGAAACTATTAGATGTTGATGTCTTAGAATTTTACTAATGTATCACTTGTATAAAATAAGTAGGTTCTACCTTTTTTTGGTTCCTTTAACTCATGTCATTGAATCAGACATTATCATAGAAATTATTTTAGGCATGGAGTTGTTTTTGGAATGGGGAGATGATTCTAGAGTGTTTGATCTAATTCGCACCTTTGTTCATACTGATCCACGACACTTCTAAATTACCATGTGATATTTTAACCATGAAACAACACCTATATTCTGGTATTGGATTCTGTGAGTGTTCTTGTTGTGACCACTATATTCATTGGATGAATATATTACAGTTCAATTTTTAATACACCAGCCATTTATTATGAGCATTTGATAGTATTCATCCAAAGTGGTTTGACTTGTTTTCTTTCTTTTTTGATGTATACTATAAAATTAAGCCATTTTAAAGCATGTCATCTCATGGAGAAGAGTGAGGTGTGTGTTAGAGAGGTATTCTCTTGAAACGATGACTTAAAATAACTATGTGACATTGGATGGGAATAATTTTTTTTACCATTTTAAAATCATTATAGGAGAATACCTAGAAGGTTTATAGGCATGTTTTTTAAGGAAATTCCTATAGTATAGTGTGACATGGATAGAAATTATCCCATTCTAAGGTGAAAGTATAATTAAGGGAGAAACTTTGGCAATATGTTTAAATATGTTATGGAATTATAGTGTCTATAACTATATAATCTTGATTGAGTATAATTTTAGTGTTTTAGTTGGAAATAACTCAGAGTCCATATTCTTAGTGGTTTAAGAGTTGTATTCTTAAGTTATGTGTGAAGTTGTGTTAGGTGTATGGGAAAAGAACACTATTGTTTGGAAGATAATTGATGACCCTAATTGGTTATGTGAATTTTTAATTGTTCTAGAAGGCTTGTTGGGGATGATTAGTTCTATGTTGGGGTGGTTTTATTGACTCGTGTTTTGGAGCAAAGGTGAAATTCATGGGAATTTCAATTTTGGCATTTACTGGATGGTCCATTTTGAAAACTGGGAATCAGATCATATTTTTGAGAGTTGTAAAACTTCAATTTTTTAGACTTTAGTAAATTCATGAGAGGTTTTTTAGGTGTCTCGTAGAGTTCAAGGAGCCCAGGACCCCAAAATACCATATTTTGTAAGGTCATCATAGGTTGTATGGTTTTTCTGAAACCGTGTGGCCCACTACATAAAACAATATAACCTCTATTTGTGGTGAAGATGTGTCCCGCCTAGGATGCACATGGTTTTCCCAAACCATGCACCTAGCCCATATAGTTTGTTCCACATTGGGAGTACCTAATGAATATATATCTCATGTTTGGGACACTGTTAAGAAAACTGTATGGCACAACCTTGAAAGGTGGGTTTCCAAAGTATTGGTAGCTACATGATTGGTGCACATTTTTTCCAAACCGTGCAGCCTAACCGTACAATCCAATTTTGATTGTAAAATGACCATTTTTTCCTTAATGAGAATTAAGTTTCCTTTTCTTCTTTATTTCTTCTTACTTTATAAGGTTGTTCCCCCTATTAATTGTGGATTTCTTCAATGCCTAATGTAGGATTTCCAAGATATACTATGTCTGTCATCCTAATGAAATTTTTTTCACTCCCGATGGATCTAAACCAGTAAGCTCTTTAATCTTATTGAATAATTTATATTTTTATCTTCCGATCATTTTCATTATTTCGGTGATAACTCATTTTCCCTATTTTCAAATATAATGAATATTTCCTTTATTTTTTCCAACTCAGATATAATCAATTCTTGATATTGGACGAGTGATACATATTATGCATAAGGTAGGTGTATATGTATTTTTCTTTAAATTTGTGTATTTTCATAAATAGAGTCATTACGCTTCACACCGGCCTATGTCGTGAATTTCCATAAACATATTTTATCCATATTAAATTGATCCCCACAACTTTTGGTGCACCCACTGTGTGTTGTTATGAAAATATAAAATTCTAACATGGATTTCAGACACACCATATGTGCGCTATCCTGAAAATTCTTTATTTAATTAAATAATTATGTGTCTATAAATATTTTTAAGAATTTATCTTGGATTTATAATTGAATTTAAATGTGCAAGAAATTTCCTAGTCAATCATGGAACCTTTTACGTGTCGTGTGAAGCCATAAAGTTGTTTTTCCATGTTGGTACTTATTTTATGGAAATTCATGGTGAATTGAAATATTAGTCATGAATATGATTATTCATTATGAAGAATGAGATCTTAGTAACAATTTCATGTTTTTATAATAAAACCCCTTCAATGAGTTACACTGTATTTGAAATTATAATGTGATGGTTAGGGGTTTAAATCAAACACGGCTTGATGATTTTTTTTCTCTATTCTTGATGTAATTTTTTGGTAAAAGGAATATTTAGTAAATGTCCTCTTTTGATGTTCTAAATTGAGTCTCCCTCAATTCTATATTAATTTTAAAGGAATCAAAGAACCTACTAAGTGTTTGTAATGTTTTATAAATTTAATGGATTACTTTATAAATGGGAGTTTACCTAGTATTTAATTAACTTTTTGACCAAGTCACCTTTTAAGGGAATTATTGAACCTTGAAAAATAATTTTCCATGTTTTTAACTAAATAGAATGGATATTTATGATGGGATGCCTTTTGTGAATATTTTAATTGTATTAATGAAATGTAGTGATTACATTGAATGATTTATGGTAAATTTAATGTAAAGGGTGTCAAGTCCATTCAAATCATTTCATGATTAAATACATTCTTAATGAGAATTTTAATAGTTTAAATTCTCTTAGTTTAAATGTGCTTATAAATTTTTAATCATAGTCTTTTCTACCTCATGGATAATGTTACAATTATTATTACACAATAAATGGGTCATGAAAGGATGATAAGTAAACTATTATTCATGGATTAAAGTTACGCTCCCTTACATCAGGTGCTGGTTTCATGACATCTCCCACCATTGATACTATGTAGGATGTTGTGTTGAGGTTCCACGCTCCCTATTTAGATTGTTGACATCATGGGTCACTCACCATCCTGAGTATCATGCATGATGTCTATTGAGATGTAGGGAATTTTCCATATTACTTGATCTTATATTATCATTTAGACTAGTAATGGATGACTGAGTTATAACTGGTCTAGTCCAATCCTAGTATTCCATTTATATGAACACTTATGTCCATACATATTTGGTTCATATAGGTGGATTAAATATATAACAACACTATATATAAAATTATTATTATATATATAGTTTCTATTCAGATATATTATTATTTCCATGAGCCTATGAAGGTTGAGACACTATGTGTCCTTTAGAAACCATAAGGGGCTGGTAGTTGTTTATTTCAGTATTATTTTTAATACATATTACCTACAATGTATTTTACTTATTATTCTCATAATAGATTTAGTTTTAGACAGAGTGGGTAGTAACTGTCTAGATTTATTTCTCACACCATGTTCGGGCTTCCATTTCACTAGGGTACCCAAGTAGTCATTATGATCACATATAATTGTATGATTACATGTAACTGTCTGTTAGGAGAACATGACCAAGATGGAGATCCAGATGATCATGGAGATCACCCTTATGGATTTTATTTTCATTATTTATTTTTTATTGAAAAATATGTTGTGACATGTCTTATGTATACTATTTTAGATTATGTAACAACATCTATACATTCATTTATCTATTTACATTATAATTTTCTACTATGGGTATTATATTATTATTATTCTACTTTTTTACTATGTATTTCATTTATTAGTACTTCTACTGTTGACTATTATTTATTTATTTTATACGAGTATGCAGCTCAGACATGTGGGTGTAGTATCTATATTATACAATCATTGCACCCTAGCTATTAGTTGGATGCCTCTAGTGTACATGGACGTGCTCTTGAGGCCATGTGACCCACCAATATAGCTACAATCTTATATGTTAGCGGCTTCAAGATGTATAGTTTAAAGATAACATGGTGTGTGTATTCTAACATGATTTAATTTCAATGATGTTATAAATTTTTTATATTATTATTAGTCTTATGAAAATCCATTTCATGAATAGGAAATCATTTTTATTGATTCATGGAACTCATTTCGTACCTTTTCTTTAAATTCTATATTGAGGGTAATGCCTCCTATCGAGTTTTTTATATGCTTATTGAAAGTCAACAACCACTATCATATTGTAGGTAGGTATCATTGGTATATCACTGTATTTTTTCTAGGTCAATGAGTGTAACCACAGATGGGGGTCATAATATTTAAGTATTACAGATCATCATTTAGATACATAATGGATATTAGTGGTTGGAACTTGTGTTGGGTGTATGTAACTCGAACGGAAATAATGAAACATGAGCCTAACATATGATTTAGATCAAATGTATAGGTAATGACATAATTAGTTGGGGCCCCATGGATATTTGATAATTCGAATTTGAAAAAATACCTAAATATTGTAACAAAATGTTACTTTTTTCAGGTACTACATGATCATATTGGTGGTATTATTTTTTGGGTGTAGTTTTAGGGATTTATTGGGAAATTTAGAGAATATTGAAGGTTTTTTCGGTCATGAATGGTTGATACACAATTTTAAAAAATCATGCTTCCCCAATTTAAATCATACATCCCAGGATAGTGGTGGAATTCATGGTTTGTGAAAGGTTTACCAAACCATGTGCTCAACTATGAGAACTATTCCACCCTTTGGTTGGGGTTCAAGGGTTTTCTAACCTTGGGTCCCCACAATGAAGTTATGTACATGTATTTATTTTATTTGAAAATTATATTTTAAAATCACGAACCCCTCGGTTTCACCATAGTTTAACCACCACTCAACCCTATTTGATATATGCAGAATTAAAAGCTCTTAAAAGGAGGGGTTTCTTTTCTTTTGAAACAATATTTCATGGAAGACTTAATCATGGATGATGACATTGAATATATTTAGGGTAATAATATCTCATCTTGTGTAGATTGTTACAATCCCTCATTCATTACGTCTTATATTTTGATGGATTCATAAATTATTGGATAGATCTATACTCTGTTTGATTGGATCATGATTCTAGTTTTCATTTCATGATCTCTAACACCTTCATTTTTTATTAGAGGATCATATTTCATGCGTTGAATCGTTATCATTGATTAGTGGTCAGTGGATCCATAATTCATCACCCTACAATTGAAATCATATATTTCTTAACGAGATTAAATTTATCTTTTAATTTATTTAAAAAAATTGAATAGTGAGGATTTCATTCATTATTTTAAAGGAAAATAGAAATTTATAAACACACTAATTTAAATTTAATTGATTTTGTTGGGAGAATTTTTGAAAAAAGGATAGCTCATTTTTGAAATCATTTTAAAGAAAATAAATCGATGTTTAGTTTGATTTTTTTATTGAAATATTTTTTGAAATGTCATGAATTGATAAAAATGTATAAATTGGTTTTGAACTGAGAAGGCATATTGAAAATTGAAATTTAAAAATTGTATTTTAATGTGTTTTAAAATGAAAGATTTCTAAATTGTTATATATAATTTTTTCCTTAACTGTAAGTGTATGTAATTTTCCCATATGTTGGAGTGTATTTAATTTTCTCTTATGTGGGAGTGAATATAATTTTCTATTACATGGGATTGTATGTAATTTTCCCTTAAGTGGTAGAGGATATAATTTTCCCTTTTGTGAAGGTGGACTTGTCTGATTTGTAATACATTCCCTAGATTTGGAGAACTATATCACTCATTCCAACTTATTTATATAAATTGTTTTATATAAAATGTTCATTTATGATTATATGAATATAATTTGATATATCAACCATCTATTTAAATTTAATTCATGTTGTGGTTTAATATGTTGAAAATGTCATTCTATGGCCTGATTTATAAACATTGATTCATTAATGTTAAACTAATAACGTTTTTATTATGGAACACAATGTTAAACCCTATAAGAATTTATATTTCACAACCTATATTTTCTTTTGGGTGTTTGTATATTTTCATATGTTGTGTCTAAGCAAGGCGAAAGAACCTCTGAGAGGAGGTGATTGTTCATGATCATTTGGGATCAGAGTTATGGATCATACCAGTGGAGATGAGACCCACTTGTTTCATGGGATGTTGCAGTTTTATCTTTCCTAATAATGTGTAATATAATGATGTACAAATTGGGGTTTTGTCTTACCTTTTTGGATTCTAGAGCAGTATCCCATTGGAGTGTTGGGAATAATAACTTTTACCCATTTGTCTTCCATTGTTTTGTAGAATATTATTTTCATCCCTTGTCTTGAATAAAGATAGTCAATAGTCCCCATCACAAGGGGATCAAGAATTCCCTTTGGTCCATGTTAGATCTAGGGTGGGTATTGGCTACCAAGTTATCTAGGTTGGTTTTTGAAAATGTGGTATCAGAGGAGGAACTCTTCTATATGTAACATGGGACTACATGGGATAAGATTTATCAGTCAATACAATGATGTAGTGCTATAAATGAAATATTTGAATACTTAATTAGATGATCTATTATAAAAAAAATTTATATACTAGATTTTATCTACTTGGGTGGTGCATATTCTCTTTCCGAATAATTTTCATTGAATACTTTTACACCGTGATGATTACAGGAATCTCAAAAGAGTTACGGTAATGAACAAGTATTTTATTCCATTGATTGATGATCTATTTGAAAAATGGAATGTGGAGAAGTTGTTATCTAATATAGATCATTGATCTGGTTATCACTAGTGAAGAATAAACAAATCATAAATTTTGAAAATTGCCTTTTAGAGCAGGTATGACCAATTTGATTATCCTGTCAAACCATTTGGCTAAACCATTTCTCCTATAGTATTTATGGATTTGATTAACAAGCTATTCCATAAGTAGCTTTTTACATCTATGGGGTACTTTATGGATGAAATATTAGTTTACCCTCTGTACAAGGAGGATCATGTACATAATCTGAGTGATGTTATGATATTTCTAATAAATCATTGATTTTAAACCAACATATCAATATGTAATTTATGGATTTTGTATGTGAAGTTCATTGGACATGATATCTCAGAACATGGTATCCTAGTTGATCCATAGAAGGTGAAATCTGTTATTACATGGTACCAACCGCATTATATTTTATTGATCCAAACCTTCTTGGGTTGAGATGGGTATTATCACTAGTTTTTAAAGGATTTGTTGATGTTTTTTATCCAATGACCACTGTCACTCAAAAGAGTTATGATGATAAATTTCAAAGTTCTGTTTTTGATCTAAATAGAATTTTGATTTCTACACTGGTGTTAACACTTCTATAAGATTGGTAGGGCTATGCGGTCTTCTAAAACACCTCATATACGGGTTTAGGATGTCTTCTTATGAAATATAATTATGTGGAAACATATGGTTTATGATATATTATTCCACATTTGATGAATTACATGATTGATGACTTTGAACTCATAGTTCTGATGCATGACCTTATGATTCATTGGAAATACATTTTTGATGAATCATTTGGCAGAATTAACTTTTTAGATTTAACATCTCTTAATTTTTGTATGTGTCTCATACCACTGATTTGAGTACCCAATGTTTGGATCTCTTTTCGAGTTGATTTTGTTATTTTACCAAAACATTTTTGATGGTTTCTGTGGCTTTTCATGATTTTACATGGTTTTTACAAGGTAAAAGAAAGTGTTTTTTATTGATACAATGTTTTCATACGGTTAAACCACAGGTGAAACCAATTGCATAGTTTTTTTATGGTTTACTCATAGTTAAACTATGTGTGCAGTCTGCTGACATGATTTTAACATGGTTAAACTAAGTGTGGAGCTTAAGTATGGAATGATTCTTAATTAAGGTTCATGGTTAGTATTCACCATCCGACTTGGAAGAAAAAAACATGCATGTGATAATTAACATCACAAAAATTGTTACTAATATCTAAAAACCCCATAATTATCCCCAAATTACAATAATCAATCATAACCCAATTCAATGGATTTTTGGATCCCTCTAAAGACATTTTCCAACTCTAAAAAGCTACTATTGATATATTGAAGAACTAATAAAAGTGGATATATTCTATTTTGGTGAGTTTTTTCCTTCTTGACCTTAGATATCCCTTATCCTCTAGATTCCTTCTACCTAATGGTTGTGAAATCATTGAGCATTTTTGAATCATTATTAATTGATGGGGAATTTTTTTCTATGATCTTCTCTCCTATATTTCAAGATATATCTTATTAGATCTGGTGATCACTATTGAAGAGAACACATAGCATAATTGTTATCGTTGGATTGCGAATATTCCATGTAGGTGGTTCTGTTATGATGCCAAGTTATTATTAAAACTAAAGGTATTTATTTAATTACATTTTTTCTATTCAATATTAATTTTGTGATTTCAATTAAATTACTTTCAATTAGGTTTTTGGGACACCCCATTTCCATTGAATTACGAGATTAGGCTTTGGAAATTGGATTTTGGCATGAAATTATTTTATTTAATTCCTCATAAAAGTGTATTTAATAGATTTTCCATTGAAGTGATCATGTAATAAATTAATATACTTTAATCTTGATCTTTCTTAATGTTTCATGAATTATTTTATTCCATGGTTTTAATATTTTTAATGATCTTTAAATGATGTTTTAGTGAAATTGAGGGATTCGGCATAGGTGTTTGATTTATTAAATGGACTTCTTTAATATGAATTAAAATAATTTTACTATTTGATGTTTTCTAAATAGTATTAAATCAATGAAATTAATAAATGTCCACTAACCCCCTATGAATGATTTTATCCTAATTTTAAAATCAGTATTCTTGGGTTATTTTAAATAAATGATTTATCTGTTAGAAAAGAAGGCGCCAACCCATGTTCTAAAATGTATTTAATTTTTTTAAAATTTTAATACTTCCCTTGAATTATTTTAGGTGACTATGAAATAAATTATATTTTAAAGGCATGTTTGGAATTGTAATGATAAATTTTGAAAAGATATGTGTATTATTACCGTATTGTATATTGAATTATATAATAATTTTAAATTGAAATTGAAATTTTTAATGTTTAATTGAATTGATTTTAATTTTTTTTTTGAAAAATTGTTTAAAATTATTTTCATAAAAATAATTGGGTTCTATATTTGAAGAAGGAAATTTTAAATAATATCCCAATTTTTGGTTTTTAAATGGAAAACTAGAATATTTGAAATAGATAATGGTATTAATATTATTTTAAGTTAGCATAATGTAATTTACCTATTATTGACTGGTAAATTATAGCACATCCAGAACATATGTAGCTAGTGAGTTATTTGGACAAATTTTTTTGATTAATAATGCTCCCAAACAAAAATGTAGCATGTCACATCCAAGAGAAGACAGTTATGTATTCACCTCTGTACTTATACATAAGGACTTGCTTCTCTTATATTTATATTTGAAATTAATTTACACCATTGTTGTAAAATTTTGTATATAACATTTTAATTTATATAAACTATTATTTTAAAAAAAATAATTTATCCATTTTTTTGATATATTACATCCTTTAAAATTAAAATAATTGTTTTTCTATATATTATTTTGAAATTAAAAACTTTTAAATCTAAAATTGAATGATCTTTAGTTGTATGGTTTAATTTTGGCATATATTATGGAATCCATGGTGAGACCCTACAGAGTGTTTACCTCACACCCTAATTGCATCTTTCGGTCTTAATGCCCTCTATTTTGATATAGAAAGTGTTGTTTCTCTAGAACTCCCCTATAATTTAGAGTTATGGTGACTAAGGGAGGGTGACATGGAACTTTATGTGTCGTCATGGACTACTAGGAGAAAGGATTTTGTTGTTATTTTCTGTTTTTGGATTTCTTAAAACCACCTTGTACGTTATATATATGTATTGATTGATATATATTTGTTCATGTTTATATATTTTACTCTACTATTATAATACGTGAGGGATAAATAATTTCTCAGGGATATTCTTTGATGCTAATGTTCTTTTTTCCATCCCATGGAGATCGAAAATGCTCTTCAGGTTAATAGTGAATCATCTCGGGTACAGGTTTAGATAGTTTTAAAGTTTTTTCTATTAAAAATTGTATCAAAGGTGGTTTTCCTTAAAGGAAATTAATTAACATTGAAATCCTTGGGTAAATGGGGTGACTCATGTTATAAAGGATATTATGAATTTTTCAAGACTCAAGAGATAGATCGTGAGTGGGTGTTGGATCACCACCCCTTTATGGTGACACATGAGTCACTGGAGATGTTGGAATTAATACTTTCTATTGAGTTATTTGTTTTTTGGTGATAATTTATATTTAAATTCCCACAAATTCTATCATTGATTTGGGGAATATATTATTATTTTATGATCCAAAATGGAATGATGAATGTATGGAAACATGTATTCCATGTCTAGTAAACTATGAGTAATTAGTGTGGCTTATTTGGAAATCCATCCATGAATACTTGTGAAGTTGGTTTGTGGTTTACCAGACCATACGACCATGCCATTAATATTTTTAAAATTCTTCTAAACATGAAACATTTTCCATATTCTTAAACATTACTTAACTTATGTGAGTTTATTTATGTGGGTTATGGATGTGTTTTTTATCATTATCTTGTTTAGTTGTTCAAAATTTAATCCCTTATTATTATCTTTAAATCCTTTTAGAAAAATAATTTATATATTAAAAAAATTGTTATTTTCATTGAGAAAAACTCAATTACCAAAAGGATTGATCTCTGAAATGTTTGGTTTGATAATCAATTTATCAAATACTCTTATGTGATGTGATAAAATAATGTTTTTAGAATACATTTTTGTTTGTAATAGATTTAAATTTAAATGGTTTTGGTAATCAGAAACAATAATTAATGTTCTTTAATCCTTGGATTTATTTAAATGTGATTGTGATGGGGTTTTTAAAATTTAATTGATTAATTGGAATAATTGGATTTTTGAAAGGAAATAGTAATGTATTATAAATGGTGAAATGTTATGTTTTTTAGATCAGTAAATTTTTTATTAAAATGGGTTGTGACTTTGTTTTAAATCACATGTTCTCTTTTTCAGAGTTCATTGATTCCTGAGTTTGTATTATTGTTTTTGAGATATTCAAAAATGTGACCCAAAAGTCCATCAAGAATGATTAAATGTTGGTCGAATGGTATGTTCCTCAAAGTAGTTATTTATAGTTTCCATAAGTTAAATCCCTTACCAATGACTCTACAAAGACAACATCTCTAGTAGTTGAGTTAGAGAATTTCAAACCATTGAAACAAGTCCTTGAATACTTGGATTGTCATCATCCTTCTTATAATGGTGAACAAAATTTTCATGACATAGTGTAGTGGATTGAAGAAGATTAGTTTTTTTCAATTATCTCTAGACTATTGATACTCTAATGGTTAAGTATATTGACTCGTTAATTTATAGACATAGTCAAATGTGGTGGAAATGTTTGATTCCCCCAATCAACATGAATTAATATATTGGGAATCCATTAAGTCATCATTTATTCTATCTCAGTATCCTACAAAAGTGAAGATCAAGAATTTTTCATAGTTCATGGTTTTTGTTCAAATGAATTATAGGTTGTGGAGTATGGGGAGAAATTCACGCATTTGGTATGTTTCATACTAGGTATTGTTCACAATGATTTTAGTAATGTTAACTGTTTTAGAAAATTCCACCACCCATACCTCTTAATCCTCTCACATACAGATGGGTCGATATATTAATTGGGGATTCTCAATAAGGAATTATCTTTTGAAGTGGAGATAGTGAATAAAAATAAAAGGTAACAATACCACTTTCATGGTTAATAAAAGACATCATTCCAAAGAAAATAGTATGCCTCTTGTGTTTTTTTCATTTTGGAGAACTAAGTAGTTCTAAGGGGTTTTTTTATTCTCTACAGGATTATGGATATTGTGGACATTAAGGTCACCTTTAGAGGCTTTGTATAATTTACAACTAAAAATGGAAAATTTGGTTTGAAATATCATCCCATATATATGGGGTATAAAATTCACCATCATAATAGGGATCCATCTATAAGAAATAGAGTAAATGTTTTCATATAGAGAAGAAGATGTCGGTTTTCTAGATTATTGTTTTCAACGTCGTACTAGAAACTATTTGAGTTTTCCTTCTTATGGATTGTCTATTTTTAGGAACCTTTTGTTTTGAGATCATTTGATGGTTTCTTGTGGAAATTGTATTGGATAATTTTTGAATTGGAGATGTAATAATTTTTTTCTTATCATGACACCATGTTTTTTGTTCTGTGGTGTTCATCATGTTTTTAAATGGTGGTTAGAGATTAGTTTTTATGTGTTGGACGATCTCATATGTGATAGTGTAGTTCCCAAATATGAACTAGTATTGATGTTTAATATATTTCTAGCAGCATTATTATAGTCCTTGGTAATGTATGCCGGTGACTTGGATGAAGTGAATTTATGACAGACCAGTCACCCAATAGTGTTGTCTTTTGTTTTTAGGAGCTATTTGAGGCATGATGCTCATTTTTTAAAAACAACTAGTGTTACCATTGTGTACTAACCCAAGGTAGAAAACCATTTCAGTTATTTAACATTCTTGTGCATGATTGATCATTCATGTTTCTCCATTGATAATTGATGAAGTATCTTCTTTGGGTCTTTGGGAAGTTCTTTTCCTATGTTTCAACACTTTGGATAATCATTAAACTGAGGGGAGTCCTATGTTAGTCCTACCATATTCATCTCATTGAGAAATGTGTGATGATATTTGTGTGTTGATCTTGATTTTTTCATGTTTTTAATATATCAGTGAGTCTCACTTCTCGTCCAAGGAATATTCACCTCAGAAGATAAGTGAAGGAATTTTTGGTGATCCACCTTGTTCTATCTTTCAGACTAGAATATTTCTAGGGAAATAAATCCCTATGGTGGGGTGATTTTAACATCTTGTTACTTATTTTTATGAGTTTCAACCCATTGATTTGAGTCACCAATGTTTGGATCTCTTTTTAGGTTGTTTTCATTATTTTAGCAGACCTTTTTCGAAGGTTTCTCGGCTTTATCGTGGTTTGTATTTAGTTTTTTAATTGTTAAATAAAGTGTGCAGTAAGGGATAAATTGTTTTATCATGGTTAAACAAAGGGTGATTCATATTTCATAGTTTTCAAATGGTTAATCTTTCTGGGTAGCATAGTCTAATGTTTTTCAAATGGTTAGACTAAGTCTGCATCATATGTATGCAATGTTTCCTATTAATACACATGATTAGTAATAATCATGCGACTTGGACTATAAAATTGTTCAATGGATAACTAGAGTTATGTAAATAATAATTAATGTCCTAAACCCCCACCCTAATCTTTCCTAAAATCCCTTCACTAAATCATAATCCAGTTCTATGGGTTTGGGATCCCTATAGATCCATTTCATCTCCAAAAACATCATCGATGGATAGATTGATGTGGCAATCGAAACACATATCTTCTCTTTCACTGAGTTCTTATCTTTTTGATCTTCGATCTCCTATATCCTCTTCATTCATTCATTTAAAAGGATTTGAAATACTTGAGTTTTTTTGATATTTTTTAATTAATGTGGTATTTTAGATCTATGATATACTCTTTATTCATTAAAAATCTATATTCATAGATACAGTGATCGCTATAAAAGGTGACACATTACAGATTCCTTATGGTTCAACTCCAAATATTCCAAGTAGGTTGTATTGTAATGATGATACATTATTATTAACTATAAATTATATTATTTAATTTCAAATTTTTTTAAATTCAATTTATTGATTTCAATTAAATTCATTTATATTGTGTTTTTGGAAATACAAAATTCCAATGAAGTGGGGGATTTGGTTTTTGAAATTGGATTTTTGTATGAAATTAGTTCATTTAATTCCTCATAAAATCTTTTTTGAACAATTTTCCATGGAATTTATCATGGAATGTATTTAATGACTATAATATTAATCTTTTCATTCATTTTTAGGAATTATTTTAACATATGTTTGTTTTTAATTATTATTAAATTTCTTCTACAAGATATTTTAGTGAAATTGAGGGGTTGTGCCCAACTTTTTATTTATTGATTGAACATCTATTATTTGAATTAACTGAATTTAACTATTTTATTTTTCCAGAATATTTTTAAATGAATGAATATTTTAAATGACTAATAATCCCCTTTTAATGAATTTATCCTTATTTTGAAATTGGTGATCATGAGTTATTTTAAATAAAAGTATTATCCACATTAAAAGAGGGAGTAAATTAATGTTTAGAAATATATCTATTCCTTTTGAAATGGTAATACTTATTTTTAAGTATTTAGGGTTTCTTTGAAATAAAATATTTTCTAATTCCAACAATTAATTTTAATGATAATTATGAAAGGAAGATGGTATTAATACGATTTTTTATTTTGAATTTTATAAATGGTTTTGAATTAAAATTACTAGAAATTGAATGAAATTTATGTTAATAAATTTAAATTGTGATAGGGAATTGTGAATAGATTTAAAATTGATATTTTTATATACTGAATTTAAAATTTTTTTATAGCAACAATAATGTTTTATCCTAGAAAAAGGAATCTTTTGATTAAAAAACACATTTTCGTTTTGAAATGACAAACAGACATATTTGACATGGAGAATGGGATGAATTTTTTTTAAGGTCGTCTAAAGTAAATTTCCAATAATTGATTTATATATTAGATAACAAGAAGTTATTATGTAGTGAGTGAGATATTTAGTGATCACACTATGATTTACAATTTTTCAAAACATAAATGCAACAGGTCACATCCCAATTAGAAATTTAAAGAATTATCCCTTGGTATTACAAAATGGACTTGGGTATACACATATTTTTGTGTGACATTGAGTGTGTGGAGTCCTTTAGATTGGAGCTATCATACCTTTTAAGAATATGAACATGTTCATCACTTGTTTTTATTTGAAATGAATATATTCTATTTTTATAAACTATTTCACATTCCTTATGAATTTATAAAAAAAATTACAATAACATATTTTTTATTCCATTTGTTAAAAAATATTCCATCATTTGAAATGTACAGAATTAATTGATTATATATTCTTATGAAATTTCAAAAGTGTTTATTTAAAATTAAAAGCTTGTTACATGGTTAATTAAATGTTTTCATCTATTATGGAATCTTTGGTGATTCCACATAGTGCTTTTACCTAAAATTCTTCTCATACCTTTTAGTGTTTTCAACCCTATATTAAATTATATCACATTTTGGTGATCTTTTATTCTTCTGTAGTATTAAGATTTTATGACCAAGGGTGGGTGACTTCAGACATGGTGGGTGGTCATGGACCCCAAGAATATGGGTTTTAGTTTTTATGATCTATTTTAACTTTTCATAGTGTCTCCTTGTACTAGAGTTGTATGTAGTGATTCAAATGTATCTATTGTTTTTTTATTGATTATTATTACTAAAATAATTGAGGGGGAAATCATTACCATCATTTTTTGGCTGATACACAGTTTCTTCTTGATAACCTGTGGAGAGTGAGAACACTCTTTGGGTTAGTGTCGAATCAGATCTGATATTGGTATCGATGGTATTTTTGGTCAGTTTGTTACTTCTGAGAAATGTTTAATATATATTTAGATGATAATTTAATGGGTAATATATCATCTAAAATTATTTTATTATCTTTTAGATCCATTGGGTGGTGTGTCTTCAATCATTCAATTTTGACAATTCTTATACCCTGAGAATTAGGAATGCAGTTACAAATTCATTGAATAGGAAATATCTCACCCCGACCAAGAAAGGATCACTAAAATAGTGTGATTTGATGGATCTATTTGCACTTTTCCATTTATGAATCCATGATAATGAGTCTTGGAATGTTTTGACTACTGTTCAAAAATCCATCGTTGTTCATGATAATATTATATAGGATCATAATTATGATGAAAAACTATGCATCATTAGGAATTATATTTATGGTGGGGAGATAACTATTGTAAAGTCACTCTCCACATAGTGTATTCTATTTTTTTGGAATTGGTTTATTGTTCCTTTTTCTATATGTAATATCATTATGGAAAATGTACAAACATCCCAATGGGTTGTGTACACAGGAATTTAAAATATGTTCTATGACATAAAGTGGTTTTTTTTCATGTTTAATCTAGGGAATTGGGGATTTTTTTCTCACCCTTATACATAACAACATCAGCAGGATGGGAACTAGAAACCCTAATTTTTTCATCAACCACCTCCAGTTCCAATTTAAACAGTGGATATGATCTCAATGGAAATTATGATTGGACATCCACATACCTATAAAAAGAAAAATACAATATGGACTATGATCGATCGACTGAGAAAATCAGCTCACATTTTACCAAATTGAGATGTAACCAAATTACATGAGTTTGAAAATATCTATCTGAAAGTGATTTTTAATTTTCACATAGTTATATCTTCTATAATCAATGAAATATATCCTTGTTTTACAGCAATTGTTTGGGTAGTACTTCCGAATGGGATACACATATTTATGAGAACATGATTCATACATGTGTACCTGGATATTTTGGATATTGGGATGAAATTTTAGGTATGTTTGAGTTCATATATTAAAAAAATTATCCTTCCACAATCTTAATTTATCTTTTTTAGAAATTTTATAGAATGATGTGTATATAACCATTGAGTTGGTTATAAATAATTGAAAAATCATATGTTAGAATGGTATGGTCCATGTGATGATGGAAAAAAATAGTTATATAATATTGAAATTAATTATCCAACAAAAATCCTATTCTAATCATTATCATAATCTATTGGATTTTTCAGTTGGGGACCTAGTGTTTTTGAGAGTTTCATCACATTTGGGTCATCATTATCTTGGGAGGAAAGGGTAGATTGATCCTCATTTTTTCGGTCTATTTGGTTTTTTTAGTGGGTGGGGAAAGTTCCATATAATTTATCACTTGCACATTAGTTACCATCGATACATAATGTCTTCCATGTATCACAGCTTCATAAGTATCTTTATGGACCATCTCATGCCTTCACATGGGAGGATCTTGATATTGGGGCTAATTTATCTATGATAGACCATCAAATTAGAAAATTTTATTCTGAGAAAAAATTCCTTCATATGAGGATGATATATTTTTCTATGTGTTACGATATAATGGTTCACATTCTCATGACACATTGTATTATGATGTATTGATGAGAGAGCATTGAACTCATCTCCTTTATATCTAAATATCCTAACATCCTTTAATGGGATAGAATGTTCTTATTATAGGGATGTTATGACATATTAATACTTGTTTATTGGTATTCCCTTACCTATTTTGGATCTTATTTTTCTTGGTTCTTGTTTTATGGAGTTTTGGGTGGAATTGGGAGAATTTTGGAGGATTTGATGGATGTTCAGGGTTGTAGAATGAGTTACCCAAACCATGTGCCCCCTTGCTAAAAGATGTGCATCCTTGGATAGTGCGTGAATTATTGGTTGGTGCATAGTTTCCAAAACTATGTACCTATCTCGGATAACCCGTACACCCCAAAGTATGGAAGCATATTTAAGGTGAACATTTTTACTAACCATGCATCACTCTATAGGAAACCAAAAGATCCAATTTATTTAATTCTGAATAATTATTTTAATATACCATACTACCAACATTCAACCATGATTGACCCGCACTCATCCCAAATCTATTTACATGGATTTTATGGCTCTAAAGAATATTTTTTCAATCCTAAAACAACCTGTCTTGGAGAATCAAAGTGCGATTGAACACTAAAAATCTTCATGGTGTGGGTGTATTACCTCGGGTGTTGTTTATACATATCAATCCTTCCTTTTTAAAAGATTACGATGAATTGTAACATATTTAATGGAGCTAAACAATATTTAATTTTATATTTATTGTAAGTCTGATATTTGGATTATTTATGCCATTGTTATTCGTTGGTGGATCTCGTTAAGGGTATCGATTCACTATCTTGGATAAAATGTAAGTTGTTCCATAATAATATTCCATGAAAATGAATCCTCGAAATGATTTACAAGATTGAATTTCTTTTTTAAATTATTTTAAAAACAGCTAATTGAAATTATTTAATGTATGTTTTCAATGGTATATGGGAAATAATAATAACTCCAATTTAAATGGAATTGAAATTATGGTTTGAATTTTTGGAAATTGATGGTTTTTTAAAAAAAATATTTTTATTGAAATTAAGTCATGTTTATCTTTAGAAAAATAATTAAATCGAAATATTTTTTTAATTGTCATAAATTGATGAAAATAAAAGACTTTGATTTGAAATGTGAAAGTATTTTGAAAATATAAATTGTGAAATTGTAATTAAAACAGTTTTAAATTGATTTATTTCCAATTTGATTAAGGATATTATTCCTTAAGTTGGAGTGGATATAATTTACCTTAAGTGTAAGTGGACATAATATACCATTAAGTTCAATTGGATGTTGTTTTCCTATAAGTGGGAGAGGATGTAATTTATCCAAAAGTTGTGGTGTTGTTCTTTTAAATTTTTTTCATGTTAGTGATTTATGAAACTATTTAATTCATTCGAGCTAATTTATATAAATTTTATTATATAAAATTATCACTAGTTTCTTTTTGATTGTTGATTAATACATATTACATGACTTTTAAAATGAAATAATGTTTTGGCTTTAAATATGTAAAATTTAATTTCACTCCATGTTTTATTTATATCCATAATAGTAATGGTAAATTATTATGGAATTGGTTATAGAAAACACAGCTACACCCCAATGTTTTTCATATCACATACCCTACCTTTTCCATTTGTCACTTTTAGATTTTATTATTCCTGATCCAAGTTAATAGAATGGTAGTCTTTGAAGTGATAAGTGTTATTAATCCCTTAGAATATGAGTGATGGAGGTGATCATTTTAGATGTTTCGAAAACATTTATGAAATGGTTGAGTATTGTATTTTTATATATAGATTACATTGATGATGTACTATTTGGGGTTTTTCTTTATTATTTAGTTTCTTGTACTTTTTGAATTGGAGTGTTGATCATACATAATTGTATCCTTTTTTTTCTTTTGCTATTTTGTGGAAAATTCATTCCCCCCTTTATGTTATATTGTTTCATATGTTGGTCACCGACCCATGGGGATCACGAACTCCCATTAGGTCATGTTAGAGGTGTTTAAGGTATCATGGCACCATGTTATCTAAATGAGATCATGAAAAATATTTATTTGAAAGAGAAACCATTCATGTGTATAAATAAACGAAGGATCATGTGTAATTTTATTAGATTTATTAGAATTTTCATGATGAATATTGTGTGTGTTCATATTACTATACCCCCATTAAATAGTTATTAACGAATTATATTTCGATTTCATGATTGATCTAATGTCTTTATTGGGTATACTCCAAATATGTTAGAGAAAAATACATTTTCATTATCAAATGTTATTGAATCAATGTTTTTTCAATTATGTTTAAGAATATGTTCTTTTCTAGAAAATCATTTTTCTCTTTTAATTGTGTAACATGTTTCTATATTTTATATGTTTCAATCACACTATTAATAAATAATTCCCCATTTTTTTTTTCTGATATCAAAGTTTTTTATCTTGAGAACATTTTTAAAAAATGTATTCTGGTATATTTTTTATAATTAATTTTAAAACCATGTATATAAATACTTTAAATTATACATGATATGTTATTCCATAATCCCATCAACACATGATCAATATCAATCCTAGGTCATAGATTATTTATAATGTAAAAATATAATTTATAAAATTGAATATTTCATTTTATGATAAACATTATGGAGATAAAATCATTTAATAATTAGATGAATTGTATTGGAAAAAAATATTTCAATTGTTTTTAAAGAATAAATGATGAATTATGATGATAAATTATTAATGTGTGATATGTTGAATCAGGTTCCAATACTATGATAGGTTGTTAAAATATATAAGAGCATGTGTGTGAGCTAAAATATTTTTTTTTATAATGAGTGAATCATGTATAATATTTATTAACATTAACATAAAATGATATAAAATATTTCTAGAATATTTGTAATATGTTTTTTTTTTCAGCCTCTAATTTTAACAATCAAAATACATTTCCCTAATAATTGTATATATTGAGAATGTTTTACATTAAAATAGAAGAATTATTTCTTTATAATAATTTGTGTATAGAAAATTTATTTTGATAATACTCAACATGATTTTTTAAAATTATATTCCTTGTATTTCTATTTATTTATATGAAATAACGATTCATGTGTGATGGAATTTTTTTGGAATTTTTAATTTGATAAAAATAGATAATAATCATAAATTAAGAGAATATATAATTTTTAATTTGTAATATTAGTTCATGTCAGACATAGTGAACTGAAACACTTCATATGAATAATTTTAATTCTAGTTTCAAAGAATATGTAAGTTATATTATTGTTGTAGAAAACATGGAGAGATTATTAAAATATAAATTGTTCAATTATAATGTCATCATGAAATACTACTAATGAATGATTTCATTAGGCTGTTGATACACATTTTAGGATAATTAGTCTATGATCTATGATTTCCAAGATACAGTTTTCTTTATATGATGTTTCCTCTAATAAAAGAAGTCATTTTTTGTTTTGTGATGGTTTCTATTGAATCTTTCTGAATTGATTATTGTTTTTCATATTTTTCATAGTTGTACTTATTCTTCAACAATGGATTAATTGTTCAATATCCTACCTATAAAAATATATTAATAAAATTTTGATAATAAAAATGGTATATTATAAAATCATAGATTAGTCTAATGTTGTTTCATTAGAAAATATAATAATTTAAAAAAAATTGAAAATGTTATTTATTATTTGGTTTTAATTATGGTTTTTCAATGATCGATGCTAATACTTTTGTTCTAATCGTGTGGAATTTTGTTATAGTTGTTGTTGTTGTTTATGATATTAGGTTTTAATTGGAATTCGTGTAGTGACTGACTATTATATAATGATTAAACTGGTATAATGTTCCGACTTGGGTGTTGTAGAGTTTTGCTTGATTGGGATATAAAGTTATTGATTAAGGTGTTTTTCAGTAAATATGGATATTATCTATGTTTTTTATTCTATCCTGGTAATATATTTTCCAAAATAAATGCAATATTTACATTTAAAATTTTATTTTGTTGCTTGAAAATTTAATTATTGAATATAATTCCTTATCAAATATATTTATGTGAATAATCATTAAATAATAAAATTCTATTTATTAGGATGTTTTTATGGGTTTCAAAGATAATTTCACAATTAAAATTTTAATACAATATTTTATCTAAATTTTTAGAGGAAATATTATGTTGTTCTATTTTATATTGAATGATATATTTTTTTTACTAAAATATCATTCTAGAAAAAATAAATATTTTAATATAATTTTTTATTCATAAATATTTTAATCATGTATATTGAGTAAAAAATCATGACATTAATTTTTACATTATAAACTGTATATTATGAACCATATTAATTTTTTTTATTCTATGATGTGTATAAATTGTTATGGATTCCATTATATAATTTGAATTTTTTTTGAAATATTTCAAGTAGAGATAAATGCATGAAGTGAAAATTGTGACATGCATAAAATAAATTAAAATATTATTGAACATTGATGAAAAAATAACTCTATTTACCTGTTATGATTTTAATTTTATGATAATGTGGTAATTATGTGTGCATTGATCATTGAACAAATTGTACATTCCTTCTAAGAAATATTTCCATAAAAACATTTCTAATTGTCATCACCCAATGGTTTGACTTGTTATATATTTTCATTCATTATTATTTCTTTTAAAATTTGATATAATAATTGAAAATATTTATTTAACAATATAGGATAATTTATATGTTACTCCTAGTGGATTCCTGTTTAAAACAATCATTTTAATTTTCAACCACTTTTAGCTATATGATTTATCCTATGATGAGTTCAATTTATTGATCTTGTTTTAATGATGTTTTTTATAAATCATAATATATTTAAATAAGTTTTATTAATTTAAAAAACCATATAAATATATAATAAATTAATTAAAATATCAATCAAGGGATGATGTTGAAATTGGTAGATGATGTATAAGGACCTGGCTTTAAAACATTACATAATCATGAATTAAATAAATAATTCACATTGAGGATATTATCAGGTTTAGAGTTTTAGAGAATTAGGCCATAACTATTACATTACATCTCATGTATTAAAAATTAGGGACTTCTATTCTGTTTCCATTTTTTCACAAAAATAACAACTTTGGAAAACAATTATTCATGTCTACTTACATGTTTTAGACAAAATGAATTTTCCTTGTTCCCATCCTTGACCCTATTCATCTTTATGTCTAGTGAAAAACATTTCATAACATGGGATGAACATAAAATGCCTAGTAACGGTTATAAATCCATGAAAGAAAGTATTAGTTCAGCATTACATAAATAACATAAGCTCTTTAACACACCTTATGAAATAATAAGATTTATGAATAACATATAGAAATCATAAATCATAAAGGTAACATGTGTCATCCATATCATACATACCTTGTAGAAATCACAGCTACGTAGGGTGTTACATTTGGAATACCCATCACAGTATATTCCCTATATCTATTAAGAGAAACATTCGCGTTTACCTCCAGCACATTACCCAATGAATTAGAGCGCTATCTTGGGTTCACCCGCCATAGGTTTATCACGGAACCACCCATATAAGAAAATAATGCCCAACGACCAAAATATAATCATAACACATAAAAAAGCATAAATGAAAGATAACATTACCAAATTACAATCACAATATATCATTTCAACATATTGAACAAGATACTAAAATAATAAATCCAAAAACCATTTTCAATAAAAATATATGTAAAATAGTATATGGTATTTATTTTTCTTTTAAAAACACTATGTCTTGTAATGGAAGCCAAAGATCATATAATACTCACGACGGCAGAAAGGTCTTTGTCAGTGCATACGTTAAAAACAAACATTATTTTTGTCGTTTAGTAAAACACCTCATAGTAAAATATTCCATTTGAATGAAATGAAAAGTCAAAGGTATTTATACAGCGTATAAAAGAAAGTCTTGTATTAAAACAAAATAAGCCTCAATGAAAGGAGATTGAGACGAAGTCCCTTACCTCCACTTCAATTTGACCCGTTTGTTCTTTAATCTCATGAATAATAAACTAAATTTAATTTCTACTTGATGTAGATAATTTTTCATGTTTATTGTTCCTGTTAAATCACTTATTACAATGTTATAAACATTAGGTAATTATTTACGTTAATAACCGTCGTTTTTTTGATATTTGGTAGTTGAGTCGAAAATGAACTTCTTATAATTACAATTCGATCATGTGGTCCAATATCCATTATATACCGAATGATATTCATGATTTAGATATCATTTATATCATATATATACAGTATATTTATGTATTTATAATAGTATATAAAATTTAGAGATAAGAAATGAAAGGCACCGTTCATGGAGACGGTAAGTCGTACGTACGCATTAAAGCAACTTTAATTTGTATTTATTATTTTAATAGATTTAAAACATAATGATACATTGGTATATTAAAATTCCAGTATAATATCATATATAATATCATTAACCCTATCCTTTATATGTCCCACATATGGAATTTACGATTCATATCCTTTGGAAGGGCCGGTAGTCCGCACTTCCTCAAATGAAATTATCGCATTTACCCATAATGGAATCCTTTACGATATGCTATAAATGAAAATTAAAAAAGAATAAAGAAAACATAAAAATAATATATATCATATATAAATATATTTCCTTCATAATGGCCACCATGAGAGGCGGAAAGAGATAATTGAGCAATCATCGTTTCGTGTGGTGTTATTGTTTCACCCAAAGAAATAATATGTTTTTTACCCATCAGATAGAGTCATGTGTATGTCTTGTTCGATTCCTTCACATAAAAAAATCCTATAATATTTAGTATAATTTATTTGTTATAATCGAAATCAATAAAAATAATTTAGGCGGTTGGAGAGGTAAAATGAAACAAAAGACGATAAGACAAAACGTTACCTTTAAATCGGGTAACTGCCATTTGTTTGAACCAAAAAAGATTCTTGAAGTACCTTATTCTAGTGTTAAGGATTCTAGGAGGAGGAGAGGGATTTAGGGAGATTAATTGGGAAGAGGGTGGACAAAAAAATGGACTTAAGTGGTGTGAATAATGGGTTAGAGGTGAGGTCTTTTTATATAGAGGAGGAGGGGCTCTTTAAGAAAGTGTGAAAATATTATTTTATTACATAATGATTTCAGGTTTCTAATTGTCCAAAACATATTACAGTCAAATATAAGATGACAAATAGTAGAAATAAAATAATCCAATAATAATTGGATAGGTTTTAGATATTATTTAAATCTTTATAATATTATTTATCTAAATAGTTTTTTAATGAGGTAAACACAATATCATTATTGTGTCATAAATAATTTAATTTAATTAATGTCCAAAAACTATAAAATAAATACCATGATGTTGGAAATATTATTATCTTTCCAAATAATATATATAGTGAAAACTATAACTTATATAACCCTACGTAAAAATTAATTTACTAAAATATATTTGTTTATGCCATTTTTGTCTTGACATTAAGTTAATTAAAATAAACGGTCGTTATTACTCCCAAGTTGCCCCATGAGGTCCCAAAATTGACCCAAGGATGCCCATGGTCGTAGGTGTATCAACTAATAGGATTAGGAAACATGTTATGGTAATTTTATATTATTATAGTAATATTTTTTCCCTCATTTACCATATTTACCCTTTAACCATGGTAAATAATATATTTAATGAAGTGAATATTCATACTGTCTAAAAATAAAAGCTACATACTAACACAATTTAGAACTACTAATTCCAAGTATTGAATCCATTTTTTAAAATTCAAAACACAGAAGTGGCTGAAATTTCTTTAAAATTAATTCCCACTATCAAAACAAAAGGCGTGTTTTTAAGAAATAACTATCAAAAGATTAACACTTGTTTATGTCCAATTTCAATGTAAAGTTACATCCAATGACCAACATTGGATTAAATGGTAAAACTATATTCTAAATACACTTGAAAACTAGTAAAAAATATAATCCATCTATATAAATAAATTATAATAAAATGTAGTTTTGAATTAAAATACAGTATTTTTCACTTTTCATTAAAAATGAACATTATTAGAAAAATATGAATATTTCAACCAAGTTAAATTTTTATTTCCTGGTTCTAAAGAATAATTTTATTTTTTTTTCCAAATATAATATATAAAATTTACCAAAAATATATCTAAATATGGATTCCCCATCAAAATGTGTTAAATCATCCTTTTAATCTAAATTATTCTTAAAATTAGATTCATTCACATTTTAATCCACTGACTTTTATTGGATAAATGTAAAAACATTTAAAAGATATGTATAATCATATTGTAGTTAGTTCTGTACATTCCTACTAATAAAATAGTTATATGTTAACTACCATTTAAAATAATAATATTATATTATTATTATGCGACATAAGATTTCAAAGAAACATGTTGTTGATTATCAAGTATGCCATCAAACATAGAAACCCCATTAATGTAAAATTAATATTTAATTCAAAAAACATTAAATAAAAGGAAAATGTATTATTTCTTTATTTACATGGGTTTTTACATCCTTCCCCCTTTTGGAAATTGTGTCCCCATAATTTTATTCACTTATCAAATAAATGGGCGTATTTATCCCTCATAGCATTTTCAGATTCTCACATTGCCTCTTCAACCATATGGGTTTTCCACAAAACCGTTACCTTGTGAATTACCTAATTCTATAATACTTTCTCTCTTATATCAAGAATCTAGACTGGTTGATCCTCATAAGAGAGATTATAGTCCAACTGAACTACCTCTAGACTTAAAACATGAGATGGATCTGGAATATACTTTCTCAACATCGAAACATAAAAAACATTATGTACCTGGGATAAACATAGAGGTAAATACACATTGTATGCAACTAATCCAACTTTATCCATGATTTCATAAGGTCCAATAAACCTCTGACTCAACTTTCCAATCTTTCCAAAATGCATAACACTTTTCCATGTTGAAAATTTGAGAATGACATGATCACCTCCCTCAAAAGAAAGATCCTTCCTCTGATTATCCTAATAACTTTTTTGCCTCCATTGAGCAGTTCTCATGTGTTTCTATATCAACTAAACTTTTTATGTCATCTCTTCTACCAATTCTGGTCCCATCATCTTCCTTTCACCTACTTCATCCCAAAAATCTAGAGTTTGACACTACTTCCCATATAATGCATCAAATGGAACCGTCTGTATACTAGAATGAAAACAAATTTTATATGAAAATTAATGCATATAAAGGTGTTGGTACCAAATTCCTTGGTAATCTAGTGAAAAATAATGTTGAATATCCTCCACAGTCTGAATTGTTCGTTCTTAATGCCCATCTGATTGTGGGTGAAAAAAAGCACAAAAATTTAATTCAATTCCCAATGACTTCTGAAGGCCTTTCCAAAATTTAGAAGTAAACCTGGTATCACAATCAGATAAAATGGAGAGATTAAATCCATGATACCTAACTATATCTTTAACATATAATTGAGAATGTTGATCTAGAGACAAAGTATCTTGAATTGGAGGTAAATGATCAGATTGTGTTAGTTGATCAACAATAACCTAGATTTCATTATTACCTCAATATGTCTTCAGTAATCCTACAGTGAAGTTCATGGATATATTTTCTGATTTGCACTCTGGCACTGGTAAAGACTAAATCATCCCTTTCGGTAACTTCCACTCTTCTTTAACCTACTGAAAAATCAAACACATCAAAGTAAAATCTGCAATATCTCCTTTTATTCCATCCCACCAGTAATAATGTTGAAGATATTAATACATCTTAGTACTATCAGGATGAACTGAAAATGGGGAACTATGAGCTTCACATAACAACTCATTATTCAAATGTGAATAACAAGGAACACATAATCTTTTCCCAAACCTCAAAACACTATCATTATCAATGTTAAATTCAGGAAAATTACCCTTTTGAATCAACTCTACCTTTTTCTGCAACTCACTATCTTCTTTCTACACATTCATTCTTCTGTTTAATAGAGATAATTTCCCTGACACTTGAAACCAAACACAAGAATTTTCGGTAACAACAAATTCTAGGCCATATTTCATCAAATCAAAAAACCATAGGATCTCATTCCAAACATAGCATTGTTAATGAAGTATTGCTTTTTCGACTCAAATCATCAACCACTTTATTTCCTTTTCAAGGATGGTAAAGTATTGTGCAATCATATTCCTTGATTAATTCCAACCATCTCCTCTGTCTCATGTTCAATTATTTCTGAGTGAATATATATTTCAAACATTCTAGTTCAGTATATATTTCAAATTTTACACCATAAAAATGATTCCTCTAAAATTTTAAAGCAAAAACAACAACAGCTAATTCCAAATCATGAGTACGGTAATTTAACTCATGAGGTTTTAACTGACCTGAAGCATAAGAAATTACCTGCTCATTATGCATAAAGAAACAACCATTCCATTTCAATGTAGCATCACTGTAAATAACAAACTCATCATTTCTGGAAGTTAGTGTTGAAACTAGAGATATCTCCTATATTATTTTCAATTAATGAAAACAATCATCACATTATTTTGTCCAAACAAACTTAACACCTTTTCAAGTTAACTTAGTCAGTGGGATAGATAATTATGCAAAAGTTTCAACAAAACTCCATTAACAACCTACCAAACCAAGATAACTATGGATATCAGTTATATTTGTGGGTCTTGGACATTCTTCAACAAATATTGTTTTAGCAGGACCAACAGTTATTCCACTTTTGGAAGCAATGTGACCAAGGAATGAAATTTGTTGTAACCAAAACTTACACTTTCAGAATTTCACAAATATTTTCTTTTCTTTTATGTTTTTCAAGACAACCCTTAAATGAATTTCATTCTCTTCTTTACTTTTAGAATAATCCCAAATATCATCAATGAACATAACCACAATCTAATCCAATCTCTCAAGAAAAATTCTTTTTATAAAATCTATGAATATAGCTGGTGAATTGGTTAAACCAAATAGAATAACTACAAATTTATAATGCACATATCTAGTATGAATCACAGTATTTTAAATGTTTGCTTCCTTTACATTCAACTGATGGTACCCCATATTTATGTCAATATTCGAAAAATACTGAGTTCCCTTGAGATGATCAAACAAATCCTCAATATGAGCCAAAGGATAATTGTTCTTAACAATGATGTTATTCAATACTCTATAATAAATGAAAAGCCTCATTGAACCATCTTTATTTTTAAGAAATAATATAGGTTCACCCCATGGTGATGTGCTATGTTGATTGAAATATGAATATAATAACTCATGCAATTGCTTCTTTAACTCTAAATGTTCAATTTGTGCCATTCGATAAGGAGGTTTTGAAATTGGCTTAGCATTAGGAACTAAGTAAATAGGATTTTTTAATTCCTGATTTGGTATAATACTAAGAAACTCATCATGAAAAATATCAAGGTACCAATTTACCACTACCACATCATTTATCTGAATAGTTACTTTGTTCTCAACAATATGTGCAAGGTAACATTCATTTCCATCTTTTATTAGTTTCTCACCTTCATGATATGTTATAAAAAGTAAGGGTTCATTATTTTTCACAAACTGAAAATCTTTCTGGAAAGAAACCTCTTTAGCTCTACAGTCAATCTTAGCATGATAAACAGAAATCCAATCCATACCCAAAATAACATCAAACTCTACTAGATGCAAAATAATAAGGTTTGCTGGTAGATTCTTTCCACACACAAGGTCAGGAATGTTCTTATAAATTCGTTTTTTTCATCATTTTCTTCCAGGTGTTTTTAGCATAAGTTCAGCGTTCATATCTTGAGATAGAATTCACAATTTACTAGAATCTTCTTAAAAACGAAAGGATGAATAGACCTTGAATTAGACAACACATTGTCATAATCTGAATAAACAAAAATTGCACCTGATACTATTTTATTTTATGGCCCAACATCTACTGAAGTAGTTGCAAATGACATCACCACCCCTTTTTTTCTTGTAGTCTAGTTTCTTTCTTTCAGTTTAGTTCCTCGTTGGACACTCATTTGCAAAATGTATAATTTCATTACACTTAAAACATTTTACTGATTGTAAATTAGATTTTTTCTTACCATTACCCTGATCTTTTTCAGTGCAATTACAATCTTTATGTCCCATTTTACCACATCGGTAGCACTTACCAGAATTCACAACAGATTCCCCAGCATGCTTTTTACCACAATTTTCACAGACTGTGAGCTTAATTTTCATACTATCAGACTTTTTTTGAAGATTTTTTCCCTTACCTCTTCCACCTTGTCAAATTATTCTATTGTTTGTCGAAGTACACCTGATCATCGGTGAACTCCATTTCCACTTTCTCCGCACACCGAACAAGTTTTTCATAACATTTGGTCTCTAGAGAAGCTAAGGCCCTTTGATGATTTGGATTTAATCCTGAGTAAAAACGATTGATTTTACTACCAATATCTCGTATGAAATATGGAGCATACCTTGTCAGTTGAGTGAATTTTTCTTCATAAGAAACCAATGAGTCATCCTCATGACTCAATTCCATGAATTGATTTTCCATCCTATAATGCACCACCTTAGAAAAATATTTCTTGTGAAACATACCTTCAAATTTATCCCAATCAAAGGCATTAATCTCCTCACTATCCCTGATATTTTTCATCATTGACCACCACTGATCAGCTTCACCTTCGAAACGGTAATCATCGACACTAACCTTTTGATATTCTAAACACCCCATAACATCGAAAATATTCTCTAGTGCTTTAATCCACTCTTATACTAGCATAGGGTCATATTATCCTCTGAATGATAGGTGATGTTGCCTCATTAAATGCTTCACTAGAGACATGTTCCTTTGTGTTTGATCTGACTGCTCTCATGTATAGATACCATACTAGTACAAAAACCTTTTTTTTACGTCTCTCTTTTTCATGTAGGTTATTTAGAACTGATGTGAAAATATAGGAAAATCGATTATTCACTTTGATTATTATAAAACAGACGTAAACATACATTTTTACTGAATTTTCACATCGGTTATATAAGAACCGACGTGAAAAATCCATTTAATCTAATTTTTCACGTAGGTTATATAATAACGGATGTGAAAAATCAATGTACATCTCTTTTCTACATCTGTTATTTAATAACCGACGTGAAAAATCCATTTCCATGAAATTATATTAAATTTTTTGAATATTGTTCACGTCAGTTATTACAAAACCGACGTGAAAAAAGCGATTTCATGACTTTTTCACGTCTCTTATTTAATAACCGATGTTAAAATGTATTTTTCACATCGTTTTTTTTAACAACCGACCTGAAAAATGTATTCAAAAATGTATTTAATTTCCCATGTTTTCATTTGACAGGTGACGGGGCTCAAACAGAGTTATGGATTAAAAGTTATGGCCTTCAGAAGTTGCCCTTCCCGAAGACATCGTTTAGAGATAATCAATTTCTGAAGGCCATAACTTTTAATCCGTAAATCAGTGTGAGCTCGGTAAACTGTCTAATTAAATCTTGGGAAAAGAAATAATTTTTTTAAACTTTTTTCATGTCAGTTATTAAATAACCGACGTGAAATGTACATTTTAATGTCTGTTATTAAATAACTGACATGAAAAGGTCATGAAAATCGATTTTTCACATCGGTTTTATAATAAATGACATGCAAAAATGATGAAGATTTATTCTTCACATCGGTTGTATAATAACTGATGTAAAAAATAAGTGAAAATTTTAATATCATTTCACATCGATTATCATAAATCTGATATGAAAGATAAATTTAATATCCCGTGAATGCAACATTTCAATTTTTTTACATCGCGACATCGAAATTTTGAATAGCCGCCTAAAATTTTTAATACCGCATTATCTCTTATAATATCAATTATATGTTTCAATTATATACATATCATAATTTAATGATCATTTATTTCAACCATTATCGTTCCCCCAAATCTATTCTGTTTATCTTCAATGTGAATCAATTATTTCTTCTTTCCACGATCTCGTCAATGTATGTTTAATCATATATCCATGATTTATGGTTTTATGATTTGTTTTCTTAATTGATATACCATTTTATGGTCATTTCTCTCAACCATCATCGTTCCACCGATTCGACTTGTTTGATCTTCCACTTGAATCAACGATTTCTTATTTTCGCGACCTCATCAAGGTATTTGTAATTATTTTCCCAAGATTTATATTTTCTTATGTGTAATTTTCTTAATTGTTATAAAATTTAATGATTATTAAATTATTATAATGATGGATAATTTTTATATCATGGTAAAACTACAAATACCCCTACAGATTCAAAAATTCATTATAAGATGAAGCTACGGTTGGCTCATCCAATCTTTACTCAAAAAACGAATCAAATTTATGATGGTCATAACTTTTAATCCATAACTCTGTTTGAGCTCTATGACCTATCAAATGAATGATTAAGAAATTTTCTACAAGATGGTAAATATATTTTAAGTCTATTATTTAATAACCAATGTTAAAAATAACTTTTAACATCTGATATGAAATAACCGACGTATATAATGACTTCTTAACGCCATCTCTAGAATGTATTTCAGGTCAGTTTTTTTAAAAACTGACGTTAAAAACCATAAATCACCTTTTTTATGTCGGTTATTAAATAACCAATGAAAATATTGTATTTTTAACATCGATCACAAAAACGTTGCCAAAAAACCGACGTTAAAAAGAAAAAAAACCGAAGTACAAAACGTTTTTTGTTCTAGTGGAACCACCATTTATAGCCTGAGTCAACTGTTCTATCCTTGGAACAAACTATTTAGTTCTTATTTCATCCATCTCATGTTTCTGATTTGGAAGGTTGTCTTAATCTTGATTTCATCCCAATATAGGTGTCATGTTTCCTCTGCGTAGAACCATTCTGAATACAAAAATATCTTAGGTGAAGGAACATGGTAATCTATAAATGCTATATCACTTAAATATTAACATAAATTAATTTGTGGATAATAATTTAACAATACCCATACTCAAAAAGTTATCTAAACTTCCCTCTGATACGAACTATAAGGACCCATCCTTAACACATTACATAATCTTAAATTAAAAGAATAATTCCCATTGATGATCTTTTTAGGTTTATAGTTTTAGAGAATTATTCCATAACCATTACATTACATCTCATGTATTACAAAGTAAACACTTATAATCAGTTTCCATTTTTTCACAAAAATAAAAACTCCTGAAAAAAAGAGTCTTGTCTAGTTCAATGTTTTAGAGAGATTTACTTTCCCGTGATCCCATAATTGACCCTCTTCATCTTTAAGTCCTACGAAAAACATTTCAAAACATGGGATAAGCATAAAAATATTTGTAAGGTTCATAAAAAAAAGAAATAAATCATTAGTTAGTCATTACATACATATCATAAGCTCTTTAAAATACCTCTGGAAATCAAAAGATATATGGATAACACATAGAAATCATAAATTTCACTGGTAATTTGTGGCATTCATATCATACTTACATTGTAGTTATCACAACTACGTTTGGAGTTACATTTGGAATATGCATCATAGTATATTCACTAAATCTCTTAGAAGAAACATTCATGTTTACATATATCACGTTACCCAATGCATTAGGGAGCTATCTCAGGGTCACCGCAATAGGTTTATCTGGAAACCACCAATATACATAAACAATTCCCAAGAACAATAATATAATCATAACACATAACATAATCATAAAGGAAAGATAACATTCCCAAATTTCAATCACAATATATCTTTTCAATATCTTTAATAATATATTGAAATAATAAATCTAAAAACCATTTTTAATAAAAAATACATAAAATAGTATATGGTATTCATTTTTATTTTAAAAACACTATGGAATGTTTAGGAAGCCAAAGATCTAATAATACTTGCAGTGGTGGAAAGGTCTTTGTCACACATATGTTAAAAACAAACATTATTTTTGTTGTTTTGTAAAATTCCTCATAGAAAAAAATTACCTTTGAAATAAATGAAAAGAAATAGGTGTTTATATGTATTATAAACAAAGTCGTGTATTAAAAAAAATATGCCTCAATGAAAGGAGATTGAGGCGAAGTCCTTTACCTCGTGTCTGATTTGACCTGTTAGTTCTTTAATATCCTAAATAAAAAATTATTGATAATTTATACTTTCTTAATATCCTTTTTCAAATTTATTATTTCTTTTATATCACTTATTACCATGTTATAAAAATTATGTAATCATTTATGTTAATAACGGTCATTTGTCGATATTTGGTACTTGAGTCAAAAATGAACTACTTATAATATATATTTGTTCATATAGTCAAATATACATTATATCCAAGATGATATTCATAATTTAGATATCATATATATCATATATATCCATTTTATGTATGTGTTTATAATAGTACATAACATTTAGAGATAAGAAATGAAATGCACAGTTCATGGAGACGGTAAGCAGTACGTACGCATGAACACTACTTCCATTTCTATTTCTTCATTTAATGGAATTAAAACATAATGATACTTAGGTATATTATAATTCTTGTATAGTATCATATATAATATTATTAACTCCATCCTTTATACATCCCACATATGGCATTAACGAGTCATATTACTTTGAGGGGGCAGTAGTCAGCACTTCCTCAAATGAAATTATCACGTTTACCCATAATGAAAACCATAAAATTATGATATAAATCAGAACTAATGAAGCCCAAATGAAACATAAACATGATATATATCTTATATAAATATATTTCTATTATAATGGCCACCATGGGAGGCGGTAATAGATAATTGAACAATCATCATTTCGTGAGGCGTTATTTTTCCATCCCCAGAAACTGTATGTTATTTACCCATTAGATGGAGGTGGGTGTATGTTTTGTTCTAATAAATCTCATAAACACTTCCTAGTATATTTATGATACTGTTTTTGTTATAAAATAACATAATAAGAAGAGTTTAAGGGGTTGTAGAAGTGAAATAAAACAAAATAACATAACAGAAGATGTTGCCTTTAAATCAGGTAACTCCCATTCATTTGAACCAAAATTGTTTTTTTAAGTGCCCTATTCCAATGTTAATATTTCTAGGAGGTGTAGAGGGATGTTGGGAGAGTAATTTGGAAGATTTTGGACAAGAAAATTGGCTTCAAAGGTGTGAATAATGGGGTAGAGTTGAGGGACTTTTAGACAGTAGAGGAGGGGCTCTTTAGGAAAGTGTGAAAGTATTATTTTATTACATAAATATTTTCAGTTTCTAAATGTCCAAAACTTACTAACATCGAATATAAGATGACTAACTGTATAAATAAAATAATCCAATTATAATTTTACAGGTTTTGGATATTATTTTAATCATTATAATCTTATTTATTTAAATCATTTTCTAATGAGGTAAACATTGCATCATTATTGTGTCATATACAATTTAATATATTTAATGTCTAAAAATTATTAAAAAATTCAATGATGTAGGAAATATTCCGATATTTCCAAAAAATATTTATCATCTAAAATATAACTTATGTTACCCTATTTAAAAATTAATTTACAAAAAATATATTTATTTATTTCATTTTTGTCTTTACATTGTTTATTAAAATAAAGTATCATTATCACTCCCATGTAGCCCAATGAGGTTACAAAATCGACCCAAGGATGCCAATTGTTGGAGGTGTATCAAACAATAGGTTTAGAACACATCTTGGGTAATTTTATATTATTATAGTATAATCTGTTTACCCTTATTTACCTGATTAACCCTTTTACCAAGGTAAATAAAATAATTACTGAAGTAAATATTCATAATGTCTAAAAATAAAAGTTACCTGTTTACACAATTTAGACCTCCTGATTCCAAATATAGAAACCATTTTTTCATATTCAAAACAAAACAGAGGAAAAAATTAATTTAAAAGTAATTCATGCTATCAAAACAAAGAAATGTTTTTAAGAAATAACTATCAAAATATTGACACTTGTTTATCTCCAATTTCAATGTAAAATTACTTCTAATGACCAAAATTAGATTAAATTGTTAAAATATATTCTAAATAAATTTTAAAACAAATTAAAAATATAATCTAACCATATAAATAATATATATTAAATGGAGGTTTTGAATTAAAATACAGTATTTTTCTCTATTTATTAAAAAATGATCTTTATGAGAAAAATACCAAAATTTCATCCTAAGTAAATTTTTATGTCCCGATTCTGAAGAAGAATGTTATTTTGTCAAATAGAATATATAAAAGTGACCAAAACTATATTTAAATAGGGTTTCCCATAAAATGTTGGTAAAGAAAACTTTAACAGTAAATTATGCTTAAAATTTGATTCATTCACATTTTAAGCCTCAGAATTTTATTAGATAAATGGAAAAACATTTAAAAAACACGTATAAAATTTTTGTAGTTAGTTTTTTCCATTACGGTAAATACAATTACTTGGATTTAACTAGAATTTATAATAATATTATTATATTATTATTGTGCAACGTAAGATTTCAACAAAATCTGTTGTTGCGTATCTGTTACACCATCGAACATAGAATCACCTTTAATGTAAAATTAATATTTAATACAAAAATATAAATTAAAAAAAATTCATTATTTATTTATTTACCTTGGATGTTACCTAAAGGCTGACTACATATGGTACTAATTCCCCAAAACCCTTGACCTTTTATTCATAAACCTATCATGATCAACTAATAGTGAAATCAGTGGATCTAATAATACTTTTGGAATATAATTATTTGGTTGAACTCATTTGAGAGGCATATACTTTAGTTTTGAGGGTATTTTAAGAATATTATTGTTAGAGTGGTTATAGTATATGAATTATGGTCATGTTGGTTTTATATATATCTTATTTGAGATGTAACATCCAATAAAACTTTATGTTTTGTAATTTTAGATTCAATCTAGTAATATTCAACAAGATTAGGGTAAACAGATATTTTTATTATGATGGTTCAAGTGACTTCATTACTTATATTGGAAGTGACTTAAATATTTGAATTCATTATTAATATTTATTGATGTGGATTTTTTGAGAGGTGTCTAATTTATAGTCTTGTATATTCCCAAAATCATTTTCCCTTTAAATTCATTGATTCTATAAGGTCTCTCTATTTCCCCAGTGATTTTATATTTTTTAGAGGTTTTTTCATTTCAAATGATGGTTAATTTTTTTAATATATGATTTCTTTTAATGATTTAAAATTGATTTAGGAATATATATAATTAATATAAAATGATCAATTTGATTCATCCATTTTAATAATAAAAATTTTAATTTGGGAAAAAATATTAAGTTTTAATGAAAACTTATTTATTATTTTTTTATTAATATCTAGACCACGTATAAGAAAATATAGAATTTCAAAAAATATGTAACTCTAAATAATGTTTTATAAAATTGTATCTATAATATATTCCCTTGTATGTATTGGTTATCCCATCATCATGTATGGATTAATCCCATAATGAATGAAAATATTTCAATAACTCGTTGCAAAGAGTAGCCCAGATCTAATGTATGTGGGTAATCATGGTCATCATCAAATTAATATATTTTCTAGAATATATAAAGATATAAAGGATCTTTAGTATAGTTATTTGGAACTTGTGAGGGTATTTCCTTTTCTATGAGAGATAAATTTGTGTAGTTATGTGTTTTGTGGATTTGCATCAGAGTGGTTTGATTGAAATTTTAGGCTATTAGATCACTCTTAATAATGGATTCTAGGATTCAAAATTTCGTGAAGGACATACATTAGGATAATTTTTTGTGTATATAATTCCAAATAATATTAAGGTGTTCTATATTTTGTTTTATATTAGTATAATTAATAAACTTTTTAAAAGACTAATTTCTACGTGAAAGGAAACAATTTTATATAGAAATTTTGATTTTATTCTAGAATCTACTGAAATTTTATTTTCTATGAATAAAAAAGAAATAAATATTAATAATAAAGGTATTTAAATACCATATATGTTTAGTATTAATCATTTCATTATATCCTAGAAATATTACCCTACAATCTTGTTATTTTAATGTGTTGTGTGAG
This sequence comes from Viscum album, assembly GCA_963277665.1. NCBI lineage: Eukaryota > Viridiplantae > Streptophyta > Magnoliopsida > Santalales > Viscaceae > Viscum > Viscum album. Next base: position 1,331,164,814 of record OY728148.1, on the reverse strand, counting down.
AGAAATAAAACTAAATAGAATATATATAGATGAGAATAGAAATATGAGCCAAATTTTATGGAAACACAAAGAAAATTAATATTTTGTAAATTTTAATAATTAATGTTCTCCAATGTTAGAGTTCCAATTTATTTCCAATGAACCTAAGAGATCAGATTTTTTTCAATTTAAATTCTTATATTGTCTATAATTTAGTTGTGGCATTCTCATGATTCATAGGACCTTCTCTCCCTTTTTCTAACTGTCACCATATTCTAGTGAGAAAAAAATAAAACATATTAATAAGTGAGGGATTTATAATCTACTCTCATATCTTTTCAAGTAATAACCTGGTAAGTGAGTTTATTTTCAATGCATCGATATATATTTCCAACCCTTTTATACATATTATTAATTGATGAACCTATTGTTAATTTTTTTAAATAAATTTGTATTAGTTAGATAAATACTAATATTATTTTAAAAGGGGTTAAATAATTATTTGGGATGTATTTCTATATGAATCAACATATTTTTATCGATAGACAATCCATCTTTATTTGAAGAAACAATGCCCTGTGTTTTTTCTATCCGAGTTATCTCCTAAACTATTCTGATAATTTTTTCCATTAAAAGTTTTTTAATTTATATTACTAAATTATAAAATCAACTCATATAATAATATACCAAAACTATGAAATAATGGGTTTTAGCAATAATTAGTATCTTAAATAATTAATGGTCTTGCACCACAATTTTTTCATGATTGTAGGAATGTTTATCATTTATGTATTTATATTAATTTATTATTTATTATTTTTCATTTAGATTGTATTATAATATTATATTGACATATATCCTACCATTAATACTAGTCAAATTAAAAAAACTTGTGAATTAAATTTGTTTTCTATGAAATTGAATGTTTAGGCAAGCATCACTAAAATTATTTTGATTGAATAAATATAATTCAATGTTGTGGGATGGTAATTTATAATTAAAATTTATTATTACAATAGGGAAGGTATCGATTGAGAAGAAATATATTATAGTAATCGGTATGTTTTGTTTAAATATAGATAAATTAGCATCCTTGGAACATGATTCCTTTATTAATCAACAGAAATGTTATGGGTGGAGAAAAGATTAATCCCATAATTATTCATGATACTGTCTTTTTTTATTTTGATATTGTTAAAATTTCCCAAAAGGTGGTGGTTCCCTCTGGTGATATGTTATCCACGGTGTTTCTTGATGATAGAATATAAATGCTGGGGGAAACATATTGTGATGGTGTCTTGGTGAGGGATATACATTTATAGTGGAAGTTATGCAGATTTTGTGAAACATGTTTATATTAAACAACCAAATTATTGTTCGTAAATGATTACAAGTAAATATTTGATGTTTTATGTGAATATTTTATTGTGATATTGAGTCTTGAGGATAGTAATATAGAATTTTTTAATAGTATGATTTTGGTATAGGGATGGTTTTGTTTTTTGATATGTGATTTTTGGATGGTATTGGAATGGGGTGGTGTTTGATGACATGTTCTCAATGATGGTTTTTTATCTCTTACAGATGATATTTGTAGAGTAGTTGTTTGGTCTAATTGATACTGGTTATAGATTTAATGGAATTTATTACAGGTGAGAGCAGTGGAGATTAAAAGTTTTGTAGAAGGTAATTATATGGAAATGATTGTGAATTTTTTGTATATTTTCATCACTAAAGACATATTCTGGAATAAATTCCAATGATGGTGAGTTGATGATGATGCTATAAATGTTGAAATGGGGATTTGGGCTCCTTCAAAATCTTTTATTTTTAGGTCATAAAATACAACATGCTATTATATAATTGTAATACATACTCCACATTTTATATATTCATCTAATTATAAATACTCTAAAGATGGCCAAAATTCTTCTATATATTCTATATTGACGGTTTATTTTGAATAAACTAAAAAATATTATATAATCCCTCAATAGTGGAATATGAAACATATGTACACTACCTTTCCTATGTGATTTAAATATTTTTTTATACATCATTCAACATGAATTAAATATCATTCATCATTTCTTATAACTAAGTTACAATTTTATTTTAATCTTATGAAGTGAATGGTTATTTTATAAATAATTACTATCATAAAATTACTACATGGGACCGAAAAATACAACACCCCTACCATATTCATTGAGTTATGTACAATTGTGTGGTATATATTCTTTCATATATAGCCTAATCAATAAATCACTCCATATTGCATGCCATTAAATTACATGATTCATTTGTCATGAGAATAAATATTCTCTCATAACATGGATTTAAATTATTTAAGAAAACATTATGTTCTTTCCTCTTGTTATTAAACTATGCGGTACACCTTATAATCAAGGATTTAATATTCCTAAAACACTCATAATGGATAACAATTGAGCACTACTGTTATAAATTTAAACTACATGTTATAGAATTATTAAGTTGGTTATAATTGACATAATATATTATCATGGATATGTTTCAATAAATTTTTACAAGTATTTATATTTTAAAAAACAACCTCAAACTAAATGGGTTTTAAGTCCATAACTCATATTATATTAAATTATTTCATATGGATAAAACAAAATTTTAAAATAATTACCATCCATTTTCAAAGCATTTTTTATTCTCTAGACTTTATTTAAACTCTAGGGAAAACTAAATTCATTACTAATATGATTTTTAACATTGTATTAAAATTTATACATATGTTTACAAATAAAGAGTTGGGTGATTCCATTGGGGGGATAATAACAGTGGCTAAATTAGTATTACTATAATTTTTAAAAGTTTACATATGAAAATTATATTTTACTATAAACATGACCAATTAATTAACATGGATGATATATATAGAGAGAGAATGAATAATTCACACAACATGGTATTTATAAGGTTTAGCATTCTCTATTATCAAGTGGAAACAAATTTTTTCTCAGATTTAACTATCATATTCCACCAATCATTTTATACTTCCAAAAAAGTGTATAGGGTCTAAATTATAAAAATTTTAAAGGAACCATTTATGTTTCAAGGTCAAAATATAAATAATTAAGACTAATGATGACAAAAACATATTGTTATTGAAACTTAATTAATATAAATATTCAAATATATATATAGATCATGTTTGAAGGTGTTATAAAACAAATCCAAAAAATTTTAAAAATTATAATAAGAATGTATGGATGATTGTATCAAATGCTCATTTATTTTATATCAAATAAAAAAATTCTACAATTACATAATCCATCAAATACATGACCTAGGGAAATGTAGTAAAATATTATTTTCTTTGTCAAAATTTATCTAATAAAACACAACCAAAAATTTATTACTACATAAAAATCATATATTCTATATTCCTTACTAAAATATATCATTTAATGATAAAATATCATGGTTTATCCATAACATGGCTTGTGTTTTGGAACTATTTTGTATTCTAACCACAAAATAGTTTATTGAACCATGATATGGTTTCTCAAGGAATGATATCCATCTAATTTGAAAAACATTCACCAAAAATAGGTGGATAAAAATTATTATATTTTATATAAATTTAATTTTGGGAAATTTGCATGAATTTTTTTAACCCTCATGGAAAAAAATTAACTCAGTCAATCAATCACTATAAAACAATATATAAACAATAACTTTTTTGAGTGTTGTGATTTTTTCTATTTTACTAGTAAATAAATATAATTAACAGTAAATATATATCCCAATACGATGGATTAAACTGTTATATTTATTATTTAAAAATGGATTATAAATAATCTTCAAAAGAAATCCAATGATCCATTTATAATGTCATTATATTTTTTCTATAATATCATCAGATGTTATTTTATGAGAATCATATAATGATATTTCTTCTTGAAATCCATTTCAATTTTTGGGAACTATTGAAATTATTATGTAATTTTTAATAATATTATATTTAATAAATATCTATATATACCATGTACATGTATAAAGAAAATTTTAATTGTAACTATTACTACATCTTATGAATAAATATATATTGTAACTACTCATTAGAAACATTTGATGTTAATGTTTTTTTAATAATATATTATTAAACTATTTAGTTTTTTAATACTCCAACACTTAATCAATATATTAATATGATTTCAATTGGGTCTCTATCAAGGGTTTCAAAATACTACACATGTAATCCCACTCCATGTGGGATTATCAATATAGTTAAATGGATATGTGACTATTTCCTTTTTATTTGTATGAATCATTATTTGACCTCCTATAAAATTTATAGATACTAAAATACAATTGTTACACTTTTATGTATACTCATTATAATTATCTTCTCCTCATTAATTGAATAATTTAATTTATAATATTCCCTTTTATAAAATGATTTGAAAAAATTATCAAAATTGTTTAACATTTATAAAAAAATAAATTAGGAATGAAATGAGGTAATATAGATTTTTGAGAGATTGAAAACTATAAATAGTATGATGTTATATAATGCATCTCCTATTTTAATATTTTTAATGATATTTTATAGTTGATCTATCATTGAAATATGCATTATTTTGAGCTCAACATGTGCTATATTATTCATTATAATTTGATCTTTAATATTAATATTTTCCAAATATTTATATGGCACTAAATCAATTTAAATAATAATCCACTTTCTGAGTCCATTCACCCATTGATATGTTATTTCCACTATAATTTTGTTATATAATACTTTAGCCAAATTATTTGTGTTATTGAATTTGATTTTTAAATTTAGTAATCTTTGTTTACCCAAATGTAAATTTATTTTTTTATTGGAGAAATAAGTATAACACTTATATTTATCAGTAAATATACCTATATATGTATATTTTTTATCTCCAATATCACCTACCTATTTATTGTAAAAAATAAATGAGATGTTATGATATTTATTTAATATAAATTAATTAGTACTCCAAATTGGTTCTACATTATTGAATAATATAATTTTCTACCAAATGATTTAATCATTCACATAGTTTTGGTATTGGTAAAATAATGTAATATTAAACAAAATGTTTGTTCCAGAAATAATTATATATAGTAAGAATAAAATATAAAATTTAAACTCCTTTTTAATAAAAACTCTTTACATTCTAATTAGATTAGAAAATATTATCAAGACAAATAGGATTTGAAAAATTTATAAAGCCCCTTTCCAAAACATTTTCATCAACCCATAAGATTATTTTTCATTAGAAATAAATATCTAATCTAATAAATCTAAACCATGTGAACACATATAGACAATGTTTTTCAATAGTAGTATATAGATAGATGTTTTGTACATCTCACCTAAGAGGAATATGGATTTCATGTTATGTTTCTTTGATAGCGGCGATGATCTCACCTTCCCCTTTTATTTTCTATTTTCATGCATAAATAAGGTCTTTTATAAAATATTGGAAAACCGTTATCTTCAATGAAGAGATCCATTTATTCTTCATCACCACTAACCATCACCCATGTTTTTCAATACTAGTTGTATGATTAGATCGGTATACAATCCAATGTTTAGACCCAGAATAATAATTTTCACAAGGATTAAATTATATTGGACATTGTAAACTTTTATTGGGATACCTATTCTCTATAATAACATATATTTTTCTCCCAAGTTTTTATCTTTTCTTTTTATAAATACTTTCTCCTATAATTATTTTCAAAAAAAATTTATGCAATATTTCTTAATAAATTGATCACAACAACTAAATTATGAGGGATTGATAGTAACCAACCAATACATGTGAATTAGTATATGTGATCTCCCGTTATTTATTTGAAATATATCTTTTAGATAATATGATGGATATAATATATGATATAATAATGTTCAAAAACATATTTTTTATTAAAAAAATCACTATCTATGTTTAAAAACCCCATTTATCCAAGAAATAATCAATATTATTATTTATAAGCAGTCATATTATATATTAATCTTTAACATATATTTTTAAATGATATTATAAAATCTTTCAGTTGAATATTAATTTTTTTATTTAACTACATTTTTTCCTATAAACTGCTTGGAATAATTTAAAAGATAAATTTCAAGATATTAGAAGAATAATAAGATACAACAAAGTAATTTTTTTAAATAAATACATGTAATATATTATCAGGTGGATTATAATGATTTGTTTGGGAAAAAAATTATTTTGATTGTATAGTGAAAATGTATATTTTTTCAAATCATTCAGATCTTCTCATTAATTTAAATAATTTAAAAGTACCATTATTTTTGGGATTAGTTTTTAATTTGAAATAATTTAATTTAAAAAAAATTAAATAAATAATTATATATGAATTAGAATCATATTTTATTTTTATATAGTAATATTTCAGATCATAAAACCTATATTTAAAAAAATTCAATGAATTTCTCACACATATTTTAAAATTAATGTCTCCTATTTTTAGATATTATATCATTACAAATGAATTAAATATATTAAATTATTTGTTTCATATAAATTAATTATATAATTGTTTTCCATGTAATAGTAACCATATATAATATTTACCACCAATGTAATATGTTATTTCATGTTAAATATTATAAACAAAGTGATAGAGAAAAAAAATTTATATTAACTGTTAATGGAAGGTTTCATTTCAGAACATATGAAATTATATTTTAATTTTGGTTTTTTGGGCGAAACATTCAAAAGTTTAATACTTATTATAATTTTATATCATTGAATAATTAAAAGTGGGCTACTACCCTCCCGCATAAAAGGGAACCTCTTATCATCCATTACTCACACCAATTGGGAACTCTAGTTCCAAAAATAACTACCCTAATCTCTCCACAAAATATGTACACTAAAAATATAAGTCACACTATCACAAAAAGTATTCTACTAGAATAATTAATGTTAAATAAGAAATATGTTCCTCAATGAATTAGTATAACACATAACCAAGAGTTATATTTACTATTTAGTATTATATACCATTAAAATTGTCATAAACCATTTTAAAATTGTAACATTAGAATATAAAATATACTAAAATTATTTTTATGATTTTTTACATCCCTCTTTTATCTTCTTCTTCATCCAATGGAAAATGATTACAACACATGTGAGTGTGTAGAAAAATACCACCATGAAGTGATAGGTTTTCCTTTTCAACACCATATTATGTTGATGATTAAAATTATGGGAAACAAAATATATAATACATTTAAGAAATTATTATTATTGTTCAAATATAATATAATTATTATCATCTTAACATACTATTTTTTGTAAAATGATAATGTTGTTCTTATGTATGTGTGAACTACCACCTCAACAAAGCGAAGAGATTCATTATTCATCTCTGTGTAATAATGATGGAAATTAAAAAGGAAATAATAAATAAATATTAAAATTATAGAAAATTTATTATACCCGGAGAGTATAATATTTTACAATTTTTTATTTATAACATGTTTTAAAATTGATAAATCCATTCATTGGTACATATGGACTATAATCTCTATGAAATAGAACATATTATTTTTTTGAGAATACATATCATGAATTTTTTATAAATGTATATTTATTTTATATATTTTATAATTGTAATATGTTTAAAATTATAGGGTTATTTGAACCAAATAAACATTTACCATAGTTAACAAAATGATGTTATTTAATGTTATGGAAAGAAATCCCTCAAAATTTCCAACATGAACTTATCAATTTTAGTAACTAAATAAATAATTGTAACAAATAAATTATAGTGAATAAATATATTTGAAGCAAAATTATTTTATTTTATAAATTTGACATAAATTTATTACTTTATTAGATAAAATGACAAAATAACTTATTCAAGACCTGATGTAATTGATTTCCAATTTAAAATGTTATTTTATTTTTTTCCTCCATGAAATCCATATTATTTTAAATATATAGAAAATTAAAATATTTATTAATAAAATGTTATTAATGCCTTTTTTGAAATTTATTTGGATGAACTTACAATTTTTTGGAAGGAATCATCATGATGTTTTCTATATAGATAATTTTCAATCTTTTAGAAAAGTGAAAGATAAATATTTTTTATCATATATAGATACAATGATTTTTCACAAAATCATAACCACTATAGGTTTTCATGACTCCAATTAAAGATCACATGTTTTTAAAATAATTATAATATTTCATATATTCTAGGAATGTTGTATATATTTTAGTTTTCAATGAAAAATAATATATCCCATGATGGTTATATGAATATTAAAACATTATAACTTATTTGATCACATGAGTATTTCATGGGATTCATGTTCAAAAATTTAAGTACTCCCAATTTTTTCATTAGGATATGGTACGTGAGATTTATAGGTTAAGATGGGTGAGCCTGATATTGATCCTGAAGATTTGATAAAAATGATTGACTTAACATGGTAAGATACTCCTATTAAATAAACATGTATTTAATTATTCTTCCATGGGTTGAAAAAACAAAAAAATGAATATAAATCTCCCATATATCAATAATATTCTTTAAAAAGTTTTTTCTAGAAATATTTTGATGGCATGCTATAATGAATGTTCAGAGTTAAAGATTTTTCTTCTCAAAAACTTGTTTTTATGTGTTCCCACATGTCTTGGGTTTCCATTATTGTTTTTTCTATTCCATATAATAGTATTCAAGGATCATATTTTATTAAACTGTTTTATTATTTTTTTAGAAATGTTTTTATTTGCGTACATAATGTATTATTGGGAAAAACATTAACATTCTTAGTGGTTTTCATGATCTCTACTAATGTAATGGAATTATATAATTTTTATATCCAATAATGATATTTTTTCTCATACCAGCTTTTTATATTTTTTGTTATGATCTATGGATGTTTATAAAATTTAAGAAGGGTAACATTTCTCAAATAGTGAAAAATTTGAAATGGAGAAAAAAATATCCTATGAATTAGGGATGTAAAATTATAGCATTATTTATTGTGGAAGATAATGTAAACATTTTTAAACTATCAAATCTCATATATAATATTTTTTTGAATTTAACAAACACTATAAGATAAAATTATAATATAATTTTGAGAATGATCAACCCATATTTTAAATCAATTAATTAAAAAATTTTATATTATGTGTTTTTTATACCGAGGTGTATATTCTATAAAAAATTAACAAGTGTTCCAAAGGACCTATTTATAATACATTCCATTATATTATTTCCTATAAACCCTTGTATATCACCCCTTAACGTCTGTTGGCGCCAAAATATTTCACGAAAGGAAGGGATGAAAAAGAAAGCCCGCACGCTGCCTCGTGAAGCACCGACGCGAAGCACCCCGAGCATCGCGGTCCCGCGAAGCTCCGGAGGCGGTACCTCTCCGCGGACGAATTTGTTGTTCGCGAAGCCACCGCGAAGGTCCGGAGGCGGTACCTCTCCGCGAACGAATTTGATGTTCGCAAACCCGCCGTGAAGCTCCAGAGGCGGTACCTCTCCGCGAACGAATTTGACGTTTGCGAGCCTGCCGCGAAGCAACGGAGACGGTACCTCTCCGCGAATGAATTTGACCTTCGCGAGCCCACCTCAAAGCTCCAGAGGCGGTACCTCTCCGCGAACGGATTGACGTTCGCGAGCCCACCACGAAGCAACTGCCGCCCTTTCGCGCCGCATGAGTTCTACTTCGCAGCGCCCCTCACCTATAAATACTGGGCTCCCCCAGAGTTCAAGGGATGGACAATCCGACCTTTCGGCTTCTCCTCTCCTGAATCGCGAACCACCCTTTCCCCAGGAATCGTGAGATCCGCGAGGTACTTCTACTTCGCGTGACACCTTCGCCTTGTCTCGTTTTGAGCCCCTCTTCCGAGAGGGATGCCCTTCGCGAAGCTCAAGGGAATTTGCGAAGAAGGGGGATTGCTAAGGGATCCCGGGAATCCGCGGAGCGTTTATGCTTCGCGAAACACCCATCATGTATTAGTGGTCCCCATGCTAAGGCATGATCGCTACACATCGCGAAGCACACTGCTTCGTAGCACCCTGTTTCATGAGGCACCTCCTCTTCGCGAGGCAGTGCTCCACGAATACTGTTCTACTTCGCGAATTACTCTCCATTCACACCTCTGCCCCATGCTAAGGCCAAGGCACTCCACTTCACAAAGTACACTCCTTTGCATGGAAATTCCTCTTCCTGCGTGACCCTCCAGGTATGCGCGATGTGATTTCAAAGTCCCACGGACAACACCACTCATAGCGTTGTTTCGCATAATGCTTCTTCGCATAGTCATGCTAACGGCTATTGCTTCTTCGGATAGCCACGCTAACGTGGACCCCTCGATGGTTCGATCTACAACCCCCCTTGACCACAGCCTTACTGGTACCTTCCCTCCCCCAAGGAGCAAAGGGTACCAGTTATGTAAGCCATAGGGGTGTGGTGTGAACCCACTTCGTCCGAGCTGTAGGACGTTAAACTGCCAAGCACCTCATCCTCAACACATGACGTTAAACTGTGACCCGACCCCATGCTTCGCATGAAGGGTCCCCCCAACTAGGACATTTTTTACGCCACCCGTCTCCACAGAGACTGGGTCACCCCCTCCACAAGGGATGATATCCTCCTTCTCGGAGTAGCGTATGTACATGGGAGAAGGGCAACCACCTTGGTATAAGCCCCCTAGCCCCTCTTGCGAAAGGCTGCACCCCTGCATCTCCGTACTTCCCCACTACCAAGGTCAGTGGAGGGCGCGATGGGGAACGAGGCACCTCCAATCATTGGTCCCAAGTCCCTCTTTCGCTGCGCTTTGCCGCACTTTGGGCCTCCATCCTGGATTAAGTCCCAACACCATGGGCTGCCTAACACGTAATCCCCTCCTCACTTCTCACGGACGCACCATTCGCGGCGTGATCGTCAGGTCCTTTCCGCCTCTTGTTTCTCACATCGAGCATGACTCACGTGGGCAGAGAGTGGCATTGGCCGTGACAATACCCTCATCCAGCATTACGTTAAACTGTATACCCTCATCCGACATGACGTTAAACTGTATTCCCTCGTCCCGCATCACATTAAACTACACACCCATTTGAACTATGAGGTCTTTGATCCATATCAAGGCATGGTACGTAGGAAGCCTCTCGGAGGTTCAAGCACATCTCTCATTGGACCAAGATCCATTCTATTTTCCTCCGAACTACGAGGACTTTGATCCATGTCACGACATGATATGTAGGAAGCCTCCATAAGGTTCAAGACCACCACTATTGGACCCCTGGGTCTACATCCACGTCGGTTCACCAATGAAACCCTTTGAACTAAAAGGTCTTTGATCCATGTCACGGCATTGTACGTAGGAAGCCTCCCGGAGGTTCAAGCCCATCTCTCATTGGACCAAGGTCCATTCTATTTTCCTCCGAACTATGAGGACTTTGATCCATGTCACGACATGGTATGTAGGAAGCCTCCACAATATTCAAGACCACCACTATTAGACCCCTGGGTCTACTTCCACGTCGGTTCACCGATGAAAGCCTTTGAACTACAAGTTCTTTGATCCATGTCAAGGCATGGTACGTAGGTAGCCTCCCTGAGGTTCAAGCCCACCAGTCATTTATTCACATCATGTTCCTCCTTCGTCCGAAATGACATTAAACTGCAATTCTAGTCTGACGGCAAGCCGTTGTGACCAAACCGAACTACGTGGTCATTGATCCATGTCAAGGCATGGTACGTAGGAAGCCTCTCTGAGGTTCAAGCCCATCTCCCATCAAACCAAGGTCCCTTATTCACATCAATTCGCCGACACCCACTACAAGTGGACCCTTGGGTTAACCTTCACGTCGGTTTGCCGACGAATCCCCCTTTTGAACTACGTGGTCTTTGATCCATGTTAAGGCATGGTATGTAGGAAGCCTCCATGAGGTCCAAGTCCACCACCACTAGGACCCCCTGGTCCTCCTCATTCATGTCGGCCTTCCGGTTTCCAACCTAAACTACGTGATCTTTGATCCATGTCAAGGTTTGGTACGTAGGAAGCCTCCCATAGGTTCAATCCCACCACCTGTTGGTCACTCTGACCTTCTTCACATCAGGTCACCAGCACCTGGACGACCTAGTGTATAAGACCCACAATATCCGGTCAAAGGTCCTCACTCACGTTAGTTCGCTGATGACATCCATCGAGCCAAGGTCCACCTTCACGTCGGTTCACTGGCACCAACCCGAACTATGCGGATTTTGGTTCCCTGCCACAGGAATACGTAGGAGGCCTCTTAGAGGCTCAATCCCAACTTCACTGTCACCCCTGTGATGGTACCATTTCGTTCCCCCTCCACTTCATTCAACTCTCCATCACCCATCCTGATTCTCACCCGGACTGCCATATCCCGGAAAGATCATACCATTCTTCTCCTCTTAACAGCTTCCCATGGGCCGGTCCCTGTATCGGCACCCCTTCAAGGGAAATCCCTCAATCTAATTCATTCTAGATAATGCTCTGATCGGGCTGATCCGTCTCCACTGGACGTTAAACTTGTAGCATACCCTGTGTTATACATAGGATACTGAGGAAAACCTCAAACATATGTCTACGGCATATAATTCCTCGCGCTCGATGTGGGATTCCTCAGGCATCCATGCCCTCGAGATTCCCTATGACTAGGGATAATAGACAGACATGCCAGTTCCCCAGCATCTAGACATGCTACTGATGCCTCGACGTGACTACTCCCCCGATTGAAGGTTGCTGCCCTGACTAGACCCTTCGGAATGTCCCGACAGAAGTAGTGTAATTAACCGCCGTCCATAGAAACATGGAACTGGGAAGAGTTTCATGAAAAACTTATTAAATCTATGAGGGAGACCCGGACTAGGTGACGAGTTCCGAGGAGGAATCCACAGAAGAAAGAACCGACATCCCATCATCCCGTTTCAATCAAGGAGCAAACGTACCTAAATAAGGAATGAATGACGCCCACCTTTGGAAAGCGGGAATGCGGGGCCACAGCAGCGCGTCCTCTACAGACGGAGGCACGTGCCCTGGCGACGGCTTCGGAAACAGAAATAGTGAACCCGGCATGAAATTCTTCTCCTCAATATGGAGTTTAGTAGGGTTTGAGACACCAGTAGATTGACGTGTCATCGGATCCAGATATCCGGTGCTGGGTCCCACCAAGAAAATGGCAGGCCTGGTGTGAAACTCCCCGGATGTTAGGGTAGTAGAACATGGGGAACTCCGTTCTGCAATGTGTCGGCGTGGATCCTTCATACAGACGTCGAGAATGGAAGGATGTTGGGGCACTGTTTGTCCATCCTTTTCCTCGCAGTGTTGATGTGTTGATCTTTCTATTTCCCAGGAACCAGGTTGCTGCCATGGAGACATGATCACCGCCTGCTCGCCTACGCAGGGGCAGGGGAAACACTGGCACAACCACCCCGCATGGCTCCGCTACCGCTACGACGGCCTCTACATCCGTGAATACAGGGCACCCACGTCCCCTATCCTCATCAGAGATCATCCAGCAAAGGGTGATCAACAACATTGTACGCAGGTACGAGGAGGAAGGGGTCATCCCGACTCGGGATATGGCCCGCCTGGACCTCGAGGCATCGAGGCCCCACCGCCCTAACAGGTCGTTCAGGGAGCCCTTTCCCCCCACCCCAACGTTCAATCATTTCTAGAGCATGTACCTGGAACTCCTCGATGACTCTTCACCTTATGCTGATGAGACGGGTGACGTCCGTCTTGGCCCGCTCAGAGTCCCGATCCAAGGGCTCCAGGAATGGGATCCAATTCGTCCGCGTCAGCGCTGCCGTCTGGCTTCGCAGGAAGAGCAGGCAGGACATGCCCCTGCACCACCTGCGCCAGCTTGTTTGACCCAACGTCAGCGCCGGGCCCGGGCTGAGGACGCTCGCCCAGATACGTCGACGTCAACAACTACCGTGGTCCGAGCCACCACCGACGCACATCATGGAGTTCCTGCATACACTGTGAAGGGGCACTCCTTCACCTGACCAGGATCAAGGCCTCAGCCGCCCCACGGGCAGGCTAGTTTGACTCTCGGGGTCACAGGCCCGGGCGATGATTACCGTGAACCAATCCGCGGTAACGTCACTCCACACAGAGGTATTCTCCATACAACCATTCCACAGAGCTTGGGATTTCCCCGCTCCGAAGCTCGTCACGGAGGTATGCCTCGTGCTACCCCCATCCCGAAGGAAAACCTGCCCCACAGCGGTGACGCTCGGCATGAAAACCTCTCCCGTGCCCACTATACAGGGTATCGAGTCCATCCTCCAGCCCTCGATCGCCGATCTGAAGGCACTGTCCATCCGGTCCTTCTCCAATGTGGGGGTCCTCCATATGTCCTATCTGCAACTGAAGAAGGTCCTCCTCGCCCTGGCAACTTGGGGAGTGAAGGTCAGCCTCACTCCTCCCGCACTGTCCATGGAGGTCCTCCCCATGTACCCTTAGACACTTTCCCTGGTGCCCCTCGCACCCCGGCCACCTCGAGCGGGGTCCCTCTTCACCACGACGCCATTGCCGCCCCCAGACTACCTATTGGGAATCAATCCTATCCCAAAGAGCCACCCTAGGGTAGAAGAGCGGGTCATCGCCGCCATAGGAAGAATCCTGGGGGAAAGCGGGTGGAGATCAAACCGTCTCTTTTCTCGGATTCTAAAGCGGAATGTGACTCAGTGAGGGAATCTTCTCCCCGATCCTCCGCATTAAAGACTGGGGCAGGAACCAGGCATGTCAGCCTCATTCTCTCGGAATCCGAGGTCCACCAGATTCCCACCTCTCTCCGGAGGTACATCCAGGAGGTGGAAATTGTGGAAATTCTGCAGGTCCCGACCGTGAAATCACCATCATTGTCACCAGAAGCGCCCTCTACCTCTACCAGAGATAACAGAGAGCTATTTTGGGGACCAACGTCGGTTGATCAACGACATGAACTATCAATGGCAGCCGTGACTCATGTACCAGAAGCTGTGGCTATCAGCCCATAATATAGTGATATTGTGGTCAGATCACCTCACTCTTCAGAGGATGGCCCGGAATTCGGCGACCAGTCAGCTCGTTCGCCGTATTCTCTGCCGCTGAGTTTACTATCCCAGTGGTCTGCCTCGGTACCTCTACCGGTCCCTCAGCCGCCCCCGGTTGATGAGTGGGGCAATACAGGGCCAGACCCCGAGTCCGAACCCAGGATCTTCTGAAGCATTCTTGCAGCAGATCACTTCCCGTAGAAGTTCTGGCCGATGGCGGCGCCGAACTTTCGCACACCAAAGTCCCTTACCCCATGAGAAGTGGGGTGCTTTTGCCGAACCCTATGGGCGACCCACTTCCACCTTCTTTACGAGCGGGTGATGTACCCCAGATGTTGAGAGAACTTTGAAGAAATCAGCGAACAATGCCACCTGATCGATTTGGACACACTCCTTATGGCCCAACACCCTAAGTCACCAGTCCATCAGAGCACCCTTCAACGGAAATGTGTTCAGAGTTTCAAAGTACTCCGCAGAGTCATCAAGGAATCTACTCCCCATGTCCAAGTCCGTGGCTGCGGACACTATGCCGCTCTCCTCTTCAACCATATCTGACGGTAGCCTGATTCGTTATGCGACATTGAGGACATGCCCTCGAGAGGGGTCGTGGTACACATGGATGATGTAGTGGACAAGGAATACGATCTTGAATTTCTTGATGGATACTTACCCCTCGAGGGCGTACAACCACTACTGGACCCATCAGGGAGGGTTACCCGTCAGCAGAGGAACCTTCTAGGCCTCCCTGTACCCACCGAGTCACTGGTACTCAGTCGAAATGCCGGTAAGGGTAAGGAGAACGTCGGAACTGTATAGAACTCCGAACCGTCTGCCTCTCTACAGAAAACGGACAAAGATCCTAAGATGGCCACGTTACGCTAGCAGCTTGCTTAGCAGAAGAGGCTGGTTGATGAACTCTTGGCCGAGCGCGCTGCAGAGCGGCGACCCGACTATGGTAGTCCCAAGCTGGGGCAGCAGGGGCAGGAACAATTTCTCCCTGGTGAGATGCCTCCGGGCAACCCTGATCATGCTACTTCCGGAGATAGGGTAGAAGCCGGAACTTACGGCAAGAGGGAATGATACGTCTCGCCAAACCCTCCTAAACGATGGGGCAATATGAAGAATCCAGTCCAGGTTCCCCCAGTCACCTCACAGGCCGTTCCGCCAGTCGATCCACGAACATCCGAAGCCATCTACCGGGTTGAAGAACCTGGCTACACACTTGTGATTAGGGATCCCCGTCAAGACAGGGACCCCCACCCAGATGATCTTATAGCGGCACTCATAGCCCGCCTCGAAGCGCTGGAAACGCGGCAGGTGGCGGTCCCACCGGATTGCAAGCCGTATCTCGCGTGGGTGGATGATATGCCCGCACCCCCGGGTTTTGGGAACCCCACTTTCTCACCCTTCAATGGGACAGGGGACCCGCCGCAGCACTTGGCTCGTTTTTCTTCCAGGTGTGGCCCCATGCTGGGGACCCTGGCCCAACAAGAAGCTGCCATGCTCCGATGATTCGTGCAGACATTGGAAGGTCCCATATTCGTCTGGTATAGCCATCTCCCTATCGGATCAGTGACCGGTTGGGAGGATCACCTCCGGCAGTTCCTATACAAGTTCAGTTCCACCCCGCGGAAGACCAGCATTGCAAACCTCTCCAAGTGCAAGAAAAGGCCTGATGAGCGAGTCACATATTTCATCGCTCGGTGGAAGGGACTTACCTACTCCCTCGATATTCCACTGACTCAGGAGAAATTACTGACGATGTGTGTAGGGAAAGTTAAAATGGAGCTGGTACCCTCCCTGATTACCCAGAACTACCCTGGAGGGTTCCGAGATTTCTCAGATAAGGCTCAGCGCCTTGGAGAGGCTCTGCAATAGGCTAGTCAGACACGTTCGTTGCCCCCTATGATCCTAGCTAGGAGGACTGCCAGAGCTGAACCCACCGCGGTGGCCCAAATAGAAGCCCCTGGGCAGCTGGAATTACTGCCAACGACACCATCCCCACAACCCCGCAGAGGTCCTCCACCTCAAGCACATGCTCCTTCCCAGCAGCGACCGCCTCAGAATCGATAGGTTCCCCCGCACAATGCTCCACCTCCACCTAGGCGACACAATCAGGCACCGCCTCCTCGGCAGGCCCCTCCGGCCCCTCATCAGGGCTAGGACCCCAGGGCCCCCTATCCAGAAAGAAGACACCAGACTTATTCATTCAACGAAAATAAAGTCCCTAGCTACTTCCGAAGTGCACTAGAGTAAGGGATTGTGATCCTACCCGAGTGCTGAAGGCTAGAAGAGGCGAATCTCATCGATCACCCCAACCACTGTCCTTATCATCGAATTCTGGGGCACACCCTCAAGCAATGTTATGTGTTTAAAGACTGACGTAAAGACCAGGTCAACAACAACATAGTCAGGTTGGGCCCGGCACTGACACAAGTTGCGGGTGTCTTTGCAGGGTTGGCGATCGGTAGAGATAGAGAATGTGAGTGGAAGCAGGTTCCCAGCAGCGGGTCCCAGAAATACAATGATTGGATGGCTCGAAGAACCATCGTTCATGCCCATGGTATCATCTGGGTGCGCCTGAAGCAGCTGTAACCTTCAGAAGAAGTGTCCAGTACCTATGAATCGCCTTCACAGTTGACCTCTTCCCAAAAGGGCAAGCAGCGACGACGCAAGAAGAAACAATGCGCTCCTCCAATATCGTTGTCATACCACACTCTCGGCGACGTTATGACCCCTGAAATGGGTATTCATCTCAGAATCCGCCCAGTGGTGGATGACTCGTCGAGTGACAGCTAGGGGTACGCTTCGGTTAACACTGTGGAGCTGGTAAAGCCAAATATGACTCCCGATGAAGGGGAACGCCTGGCGAGCCTCTCGAACGTCCCCAACCGACGTCAACGTCTGCAAGAAGCACAACCATGCCGGACGTCGAGGCACTTTAGCGGGCACTTTCAGCCAAGCCGTGCACGCTACTGAGACCAGACAACAGGCTCAGCACAGAGCTCAGCACGTGCAGCCCCATCTGACGCCCTCAACTTTACCTCCACCGCCGTTTGTTCTACTAGATCAGGGAGAACTGCCTCGTTCGTATAACAGTCAGTCTTTACCGACTACAGTCATGCCTCCGCTATCCGATCCTAGTCTGGAGACTACTCTCCAGGAATCAACTAGTAGGTAGTAGGATGTACCCAGTACTAACCAACTGCCGGTTCAACCGGTAGGACCCGCTATGCCTCCAACTACCGAACGACCTCCTGTAAGCAGAGGCTCGCGTTTGGCATGAATGTATGATGTCATAAAACACCTAGCCAGCATTCCGGAAAGGCTTTATATCATTGAGTCCCTTCTCCTATCATCTGGAATGCGCGAGGCACTTGCCGAGGCCCTAAGAAGCCCCCTCCAGTTTGAGACGGAGGTAGTAGCTGCAGAAGATTTCCATGCCGAGACAATTGAGAATGCCAAATGTCAAGCGGTTATCTCGTTCTCCGGTGAAGATGAGGACCCTCCTATAAAGGGGCACATTCACCTGCTGTACATCACAGGCCACTTCAATGGTGTGGAAATCCGCCACTACCTCATTGACACAGGTTCTAGAATTAACCTAATCCCGACTCGGACACTGCAAAAGCTGGGTCTGTCTGAAGGTGATTTAACTCTCTCTGACCTCAGAATCCATGGGTACGACATGACCGAGAAAACCCCAGTCGGCAAGATTCGCCTGAAGACTCAGTTCGATGGCTTAATTGCCAGCACCGAGTTCATGGTCGTCTCTCAGGACACCGCCTACAATGCGTTGATGGGTAGGCCATGGCTCCATCTACATGTAGAAGTCCCTTCGTCATATCAACAGTACCTCAAATACTCACTCAATGGTCGAGTAGGCGTGCTCCAAGGAGATGCGTCTCCTTTTGCCTCTTGTGAGGCCTGCTATCTAGATGCTGATTATTACAAGAGTAAGGATAAGAAAATGCTAGTAAGTGAGGATGAACCCGCCCTGGTCACAAGTGATCCCTGGGCGATCATGGATGATGCTTACATCCTCTCAATCCACCAATTAGAGGCCACGACCCCCGACATGGGGCAATGTTTTGTTGTTTCGGGTACGCAAGGAATACGCGTTCCCGTGTCCAAGCGTCGGTGGAAAATCACCTCGTACACCTACACCAACCAGGATCAGGTGATCCCGGAACCTCCTACCCTTGTACAGTACCGGAATTTCAAGCTTATGAAAACAGCAGAACGCCATACATGTCTCTTCAGTCAGGCTGGAATCAACCGACTCAGGCTGACACGTCACCACTGCTTTGATTCCATCAAACGTGGCCCCTTAGGGCGAAGGCCAGATGGGATAGGGTCGACTGCCTCCATTGCTATGGTCTCAATGGCGAGTGAGTCTCCTAATATGATGACCACTACTGCCCAAGCCAGCATGAGCTGCCCCTCAGGTTTTGATAGCCCAGAAGTATCTCCCGTTGCGGGAGATCCCCCCGCGGGTGGAGAGGAAGACCTGAAGGATGCTCCCCTCGCCTTTGAGGAAGGTGTCTCTATCGCAGTTGATGAACTGGTACAGGTGAACCTTGGTAGCGAGGCAGATCCTAAACCCACATTGATCAGTGTAGCCATGTCCCCTGAGGAGTGACAACAGTACATAGATTTTCTCAAACAACACCGTGATGTGTTTGCCTGGAGTTACGGTGAGATGCCAGGACTAGACCCCCAAGTATCTATTCACCGTCTGGGCCTCCCGGCAAACCATCATAGGTTTAAGTAGCCTCCCAGGAAGATGCACCCCTCTCATGGTGCTATGGTTGAGGTCGAAGTCGACAAGCTTATCAAAGCTAACTTCGTTAAGGAAGTCTAGTACCCCAAGTGGCTTGCAAACATTGTGCCAGTCAGGAAGAAGAATGGGCAGATCAGATTCTGCATTGACTTCCGTGACCTTAATCACCACTGCCCAAAGGATGACTTCCCACTCCTAGTGACTGAGTTATTGATTGATTCCACAGCCGGGTTCCAAGCTCTCTCTTTCATGGATGGGTATTCCGGGTACCACCAGATCCGGATGGCCCCTGAGGACGAGGATTTCACTGCCTTCAGGGCTCCCCAAGGTACCTTTTGCTACCTGGTTATGCCCTTCGGCTTGAAAAATACAGGTGCCACTTATTAGAGGGCCATCCATCGAATATTCAAGCCGATTCTTGGGACGCTGGTGGAATGATATATAGATGACCTAGTGGTCAAATCATGTCAGCGCCAGAACCATCTCAAAGACCTTGAGAAGGTGTTCGGTTTCCTCCGTTCCTGTCACCTGAAGATGAACCCGTTGAAGTGTGCCTTCGGGGTCACCTATGGGAAGTTTCTTGGCTTTGTTGTTAGATACTGAGGCATTGAGATCGACCGAGAGAAGATCAAGGCCATCAGCCAAATGCGTCCCCCGAGCAATATTCGGGAACTTCGAGGCCTCCAAGGCCACTTAGTCTATATATGCCGATTCATCGCGAATCCGGTAGTCAAGTGTAAGCCCTTTTCTAGACTCATTAAGAAGGGCACCGCCTACAAATGGGATGAGGAGTGTCGGACTGCCTTCAAGTAAATCAAGCAGTATCAGCTCCAACCTCTGGTTTTGATGCCACCCATCTCCGGAAAGCCGCTGGTCCTTTACGTGACCGCCCTGGAATGATCTCTCAGTGCACTGCTCGCACATAAGAATAACTGGGGTACTGAGAACAGTCTCTACTATCTCTGCCGCATGCTTCTCGATATAGAGGTCAGATACTCCACTATCGAAAAGAGCTGCCTTGCACTCGTATTTGTCGTACAGAAGTTGCGGTATTACCTGCAGCACCATGAGGTACAATTAGTCTCCCAGGTAGACCCACTGAAGTACATCTTGAACTGCCCCATGCTGACTGGACGACTAGAGCGGTGGGCGGTGATACTCCAGTAGTTTGATATCAGATTCTTACATTAGAAGGCCATTAAGGGACATGCATTGGTAGAATTTTTAGCTTCCCATCCAACCTCCACGGATCAATCCATTGAACTGGATTTTCCTGATAAGACGATCCTCTCAGTCGATCATGTCGTCCCGTCTTGGCCAATGCACTTCGACGGTGCCTCCCGGAGCCCCACCGGTAGGAGGCTCAACGATCCTAAGCTCAACAGAGTTGGCCTGGGTATTGTCTTCATTACCCCGGCACAAGCTGTCCTACCATATTCATTCATGTTGTCAGAAGGCTGTACGAACAATGAGGCAGAGTACCAGGCTCTCATCACCGGCCTCAAGTTGGCCCTTGAGATCGATGTGCCCCACCTACATGTGAAAGGAGATTTCGAGATGGTAATAAAACAGGTCAATGGAGACTATGTTGTCAGGAAGCCGGAGCTTGTATCATTGCTGGAGTACACCCTCCACCTAATGGCCCAGTTCTCTTCTCGACCAAGGATTACCCATGTCCCACGGTCACAGAACGGTCAAGCAGACGCCTTGGTTGTCTTAGCCGCATCTCTTGCAGAACCCAAGCAATATGATTTGATCATACATGTGGCACACCGGAGAGTCATTTCCCTGTCACCCAAGAGGACAATGATGGCCTGCGGGTAAGTGATCTCATCGTCGGGCCCTCTACGTCATGGGTCCCAGGTTCATCAGACACAGTGGTTGAAGTCGCTCCCGACTGGAGGGCACCTTTTGGCGAGTATCTCCAAAATGGTCGCCTCCCGGATGACCGGGCCGAGTGCGAGCGAATACGGCGTTGTGCGTTGAAGTTTACCCTCCAGAGCCGCCCCAGTCTTGAACAGATCCTTTATATTAAGAGCTTCGATGGAGTCCTCCTCCGTTGAATTCAAGGAGTAGAGATTCCTCAAGTTATGCAAGAGGTTCACATCGGTTCCTGTGGCGCCCATCAAGGTGGGCCGAAGCTGTCCCATCAAATCTAGAGGTTGGGGTACATCTGTCCCTCTATGATCCACGATTGTGTTGGGTATTCCAAGAGATTTCATGTGTGCCAAGTTCACGCCAACTTCCTTCATCGGCTGCCAGAGCCCCTCCACTCCACCAAGTACTCTTGGCCATTTACAGTATGGGGACTTGATGTAGTGGGACCATACCCACCGGAAACAGCTCACCAGTGTAGATTCATCCTCACTGCTACAGATTTCATTTCCAAGTGGGTGGAGGCAGTTCCACTTAAAGAGGTAAAGGCCCGTTCCATCGTCGACTTTGTGAGCTCCAATATTATCCACCGGTTTGGGGTCCCTCACGTCGTCCTCACCGATAACGGCACCAAATTTCGAGCGGCTGAACTGAAGAAATTGTATGCCAAGTATGACATCCGTTTGAACCATACCTCCCGCTACCACGCGCAGGCAAATGGACAGATCGAGGAGTTCAAAAAAACCCTCTCTAACATTCTGGAGAAGATGGTTGGTCAGAACAAGAAAAGTTGGTCGGACAAGCTCCCCAATGCCCTCTGGGCTTATCATACGACTACTCGCAACTCTACCCAGGTGACCCCATATTACCTGGTGTCTGGGGATGAGGCCGTCCTACCCATTGAGATCCAGCTGCCATCGTTACGCGCTGCAGTCTATGATCATCAGGCTCCAGATGAGGTGGCCAAAATCCATCTAGCTGAATTAGAAGCACTGGATGAGAACCGGCTTCGTGCCCTGCACAATCTGGAAAGACATCAGGATAAGAGAGCGGGGCCTTCAACAAGAATGTTCGCCTCCGTTCTTTTCTACAGGGCGACCTAGTACTGGCCCTTCAGGCCCTAATGATCCCCGGTAGGAAATCGCCCAAGCTATAACCCAAATGGGAAGGACCTTATATCATCCATAAGGTTTACTCCAATGAGGCATACTCCTTGGTGACCACAGATGGTGAGCGCGTAACTCCTCCCACCAATGCCAGGTTTCTCAAGCAGTACTTCGCCTGATCCTAGAGAGTCTTGGACGACCTTAAACTGCATGTTATGGTCCAACATGACCTTAAACTGTATAGTCCTGCACGACCTTAAACTGCACCGCTGTCCTACGGGACGATAAACCACAAAATGGTCCGAGAACTATGACCTTAAACTAAGATCTCTCCCCCCCCGTCCTCACTGAAAGATGTTAAACTGCAAGCCGGTCAGGCCTTCCTGACCGAGGCTCAGCCCCAGGCCCCTTGGCCTCCTTGGGCCCACGACCCCCGTCCTCACCGCAAGACGTTAAACTGCAAGCCCGTCAGGCCTTCCTGACCGAGGCTCAGCCCCTTGGCCTCCTTGGGCCCACGGCCCCCGTCTTCACTGCAAGATATTAAACCACAAGCTGGTCAGGTCTCCCTGACCGTGGCCCGGCCTCAGGGCCCTTGGTTATCCCCGACTCACCCTCTGGTGGGATTGCACAGTATGGTGTGGGACTACGTCCTCATTCACATCGGATTACTTGCCGTACCTTACATATCCCCAAATGAGGTGCATCCTTTGTCCAGCAGGACATTAAACTGCATGGCCATAAAGAACTATGTATGGCTTGATTCCCATCCTAATGAGATACGTAGAAATGCTTGGACATTTTGTTTTTTGGCCCAGCCCAAAATCCAAAATCTTCTCCTTGGGTCAAGACATATGGCAGGGTGCATACTTTTTCCCCAACTCACATCGAGAAAGCCTCGACCCGGCTGCACGACCCCCGTGGAGATGTTCACATATTTCATGGATTGATACAACTATGCTTCTCCCACACCTTAACCGAGATTCCATCATTTTTCACACCCAGTGGGGCCCCCATGAATGGCCTGGATACTACGCCCAAGGGATTTTCTACCGATACGGGCCAATGACCCCCGAAGGTTTTCAAGCAACAAGTTGATACAAGTCCCGGGTTGCGAATTTTGTCTACGGTCGACACTCAATTGTTGCTCCCATATCAGGTCACCATCAGGATTCTATGTTTCAAACATGGTGGAAAGTGTCCTAGATCTTTGGGTCCTCCATGAGATGTCCCAAACATTGAGTGCAGTGATTCGCTCTACCCCATCCCGAAGTGACAAACTTCCCTCCGGGTGGTGCTAGCGGTCGGGCCCACGGCCCCGATTCCCTTATAATGAATGTACGTCGTGGTGTAGGATTATGTCCACTTTCACATCAAGTTACGTGCCATGTCGTACACACCCCCAGATTAGATACAGTTATCTCTTTCCTCTTCCTCACTTAAGACGCTAAACTGCAAACCAGTCATGCCTTCTTGACCGATGCCTAACCTTAAGCCCCTTGGCCTTCTCGGGCCCCTTCGCCCAAACTCTTACCCGGGGTGTATGGTGTGGTGTGGGACTATGTCCTCATTCACATCAGGATCATGTACCATGACATACGCCTTCCCTCACGAGGCCCAGCCTCCGACCCATTGGCCTTTTCGGGCCCCAGCCCAGGTCCTTTCTTATAGGAGTGTATGGTGTGGTGTGAGATTATTTCCCTATTCACGTCGGTTTATTCTCCGTACCATACACCTCCCTTGTTTGGGGGTATATTACTCCCCTCCTCATCTCATATGACGTTAAACTACATCTGTAGAACTACGTGTGGATTGATTCACATCCTCATGGGATACGTACGATCACATGAATGTCTAGGCTTCGGGTCCAGCCCCATCTCTCGAGAATCTTCATCCCACCTTGGCTCCTTGGCCTACCCTTCCTCCACGAGGGGTGTATATGGCGTGGTGTGGGATCATTTCCTCATTCACGTTGGTCCTGTAATGACCACGCCATGTACCTCTAATTCTCGATCTATTTCGTCGGCCCTTTCCGACGGTTCACCAACGTGCCTAAGGGTACTCTGGTTTATTACCTGGAATGCCAAACTTTACTCGGACATGTCTGCACCCGCTTTCCAGGCTCTGTGTATCCCTGCATCAGGGCTTCCATGAGCTTTCACACCCAGAGGGACCCCCAAGAATGTCCTGAATACTACGCCCAAGGTCTCTCCTACTGTTACGGGCCAACGCCCCCGAGGGTTTTGGACAACAAAACGATAAAATCCCGCGTTGCGAATATGGTCAGCGATCGATGCTCGTTTGTTGTTCCCACCTCAGGCTAACGCTATATGGATTCTACGTTTCCACTATGGTTAACATTTTTCCTCTATCGCCATGACAACCCATTAAGCCCAAAATGTCAGGTACACGATTCACACCCTTCATCACTTCATCATGTCCAAGTGGAGTCTCAGATCTCTTGGTAATATTCCTCCGTACATGTCTGCACGTTGGGGGAACAAGCCATGTCAATGGTGTCCTTCGGGGCTCTCTTCCGACTCCCCTTTAATGGATTCCTCAAGTATTGCGATGATGATCCCCCCTTGTTTCCCACACCGAGTTTAACTCACGTGGGATTAGGGATCGGGTTGACGTCTGCGCTTACTTGGGAAGTTGTCACCATTCATGGTCCGAGATCTAAGACCATAAACTAAGATCTATCTAGAACTACGTTCAGCTTGATTCCCATCCTCATGGGATACGTAGGACCGCCCTGACGCCTTGTCTTCGGGTTCAGCCCATTTAGGGGGCTAGTCTCTCCCCCCCTCTTTTAACCTCTTACCTCTGTATAGGCCCCTCGGGCTGAGGTCTCCCATTCGGAGTGGCATACAGTGTGATGTGGGATTATGTCTCCATCAATTGTGTTTCATGGAACTGTGCACATTCCCCGCCCAGCATCGCCTCTGCTACGCCTGCACTACATGATGTTAAAATGCATGCTTGGTCCTATCGCACGACCCTAAACTGTGACATTATCGTCCTGGCCGCATGATGAAAAACGGCACTGCATTGTGATGACCTCGTTGTAGAGGACATCACGTCATGTATTGGTCATGTGCCATGCAATTTTTCAATGCCTATCATGGCTTGATTCTTGTGGAGACACCACGGCCTACTACTCTAGGCATGTCGCTTCACAAAAAAAACCACTCACCTTAATGGACAAACAAGATTTATCAAATTCCGCTTTTTTTAGTGCAAGGGCCACGCCCACACTCCCTTCTTCCTCTGGAACTAGTATCTTACCATGTCACCTTTCAGAACTACGTGTGGCTTGATTCTCATCCTCATGAGATACATAGGAGTGCCCGGGCCCTTCCCCGCGGGCCCAGCCTAACCTTCGCATTCGATCCCTCGACTCAAGCATTTCCCCAGAGAACACATGGTAAGTAGGGACTATGTCCTCATTCACGTTGGTTTTTTTTTCCATGTGTCCCCTGCTCCCTTTACCCATTTAGGGTCCGAGCTCTAAGAACATAAACTAAGATCCATCAAGAACTACGTGAGGCTTGATTCTCATCCTTATGAGATATGTAGGAGCACCCGGGCACTTCCCCGCGGGCCCAGCCTAACTTTCGCTTTCGATCCCTTGACCAAAAACCTCTCCCAAGGAGGTCATGCGGTGTGATATGGGATTGTGTCCTCATTCGCATCGGGTTTTTCACTGCACCGCACACACCCCCTACTCCCATTCATGCTAGTTGTTTAAGTTACTCCACCATGTGCCTCTTATGTTTCCTCCCTCTATATAATAAGTCTCATTGTCATATTCAGATGTGTTTTGACAAAGCCCGAAGTGTGGAATTTTCATGGGGACATTCCCTTCGACCCATGACCAAGCTTCGTGAGCTCGCTATTTGGATCCTCATCCTCTTCCACATCCAAAAGGACCCTCAGAAAACTTGGATACTAGGCTTAAAGGCGCTCCGTGGATGCTGGACCTAAGGGCCCTCCAATCGTTTCGGGCCAACATCCCTAAGGATCTTTGACAACATTTGTGACATGGTCCTATGTTTCGAACATTGTCAGTGGTCAAACCTCATTTGTTTGTACTCATTCTAGGCTAACACGATATGGACACTGCGTTTCCACCACGGTTAACATTTACCCCCTAACGTCATGTCTCTGTCATTGTGATCCCAATCTCGAGCGTCACGATTCACACATTTCCACTTCCTCATGTTCAAGTGGGATTCCAACATATTCGGCTCTATCTCTTCACGCATCTAAGTGCGCCACATGGGCGTGTTAGTATCATGGGGCCGGTATTCAACAAGCGTCTTTCCACCCTAACCTGCCCTTTTCTGTGTCAGGAAAGCCCCACCACTACTTGTTTCCCACACCTAGAATGACTCATGTGGGCTTTGTAGTTTTGGTAGGATGTGTACCAACACGGCCGGACTTATTCACTCATCCTGCATGACGTTAAACTATGCTCCCAGAACTATGTATGGCTTGATTCCCATCATCATGGGATATGTAGAGACACCATGGTATTTTTCCTAGGGTCCAGCCCATAGAAATCATTAATCCCATCCTTACCCTTTCCGGCCCCCTGGTCGGACCCCTCGCTAGAGAGGCCCTGTCCCAAAGAAGGAAGGATCCATGACCAAACCAACGTGCCCATCTGGTGTACTCTAACCACGGTGGTGTAACTACCTAAGTGTTGGATTCTATTTGGACAAACCATCAATCCATATTCCACGCTTTGCGTGCCCCTTATTCGGACCCTCATCCCATTTCATGTCTGACGGCACCCCCAAACGGCCGGGTCTCATGCCGCATCGGCTCACCTACCATCCTGGGCCAACGTTCCGGATGACTGGTCATGTTTGGAAGGACCCCCTAACAGTATGGATGTTCGACCTATGGTCTTCCAACTGTCCAGGGTCAATGTCCCGAATGATTGACCGACAATATTTGTGATATTGTCCCATGTTTCAAACAAGGTCAATGGTTGACCCTCATTTTTTCCACATTACAGGATAACGCAGTAAGGATACCGCTTCTCCTACATGGTTAACTGTTGTACTCTATTATCACGCCAACCCCACAATGCTCCGAATCTTGGTCATCATAATTCACGCTTCCCGTTTCCATCTATTCGGACTGATTCCAGTGCCCCTGGTGTTGCACCATTCGTTCATGAGGGAACGCTGAAGAAACTGTAATTTGGCTATTTTGAAAAATTTCTTCTTCGGCCAAGCTTCTCCCATCTTTTAGAAATCCGGACTGGTAATCCAAATCCCGGATTCCCGGAGCATAGTCTCCACTCCTATGTTAGGTGGGACGAGAAGGCAACTATCTCCTGTTTCTCACATCGGGCTTGACCCACGTGAGCTTGGGGAATTATCGCCGAACGTCCTGAAAACATTGTAGGGATGTAATGATCCAATTCAAACAGTGGAAGTTTTGCATGCTATGGCATTCAAAACAAAGAAGGAAGAAATTGAAGCGCGAAAGTACCAATGAAAGGTTTTTAGTTTACTACAGTACCGGGGGGGGGGGGTCAACTCCCCCCTTGGACGGGTTGACCACGTGAAAAGAGCGTTGCAGCTCCGCCACCCTTCGTCTTGTGCCATCCAAGACTTGATGTCTTTGACTCAGCTCTCGCTCCTCCTCAACAGCCGCCAGGCGCAGTTCGTTAGCCTTGGCTCTGGCCCTCTCTACCTCAGCCTGAATAGAAGCCATCTTTCCATAATCCTGCCTCATAATCTCTTCTACCTCTGCCAGCTGGGCCTTCAACCAAGAGATCAGCTCAGATTGCGCATTAAGAGAGGTTGAGTGCTCATCTGCTCGGGTCTGTAGCTGTTGAACCTCACTTTCAGCCTCCTGGAGCTTCTTTATGTTAGTTTCCTTCCTCCGCTGCCAGCCCACGCTGAGTCCACGATCATGCTCCCAAATCTTCTCAGCCATAAGATCACAGACGAGCACGTGAGGACGTTGGGCATCCACTCCCCCAGCGCACAGTTTGCGCAGCCGCAAGCGATGTCTATCCATTTTTTCCAGCCATAGCACTTGGGGGGTGTCCTTGATGAAGCGCATGATTATCTTCCATGACCAGTGGTGGACTATGCTGATTTCTTCCTCGTCAGAGGTCGTTTCGTCCTAGTCTGCGCAATTGGCAGGATCGTACGCAGAATACGCCCGCAGGAAGTCCTCGACAGGATCTGCATGTGGCGTTGAATCCGACGTGACATCTGGCGTCGAAGCCGGCGCGATAGGACTAGGACTGTCCGGTCGGTCCTCTTCATCGGAGTCCACCTCAATGACCTCGGGCACAACCCTGCTGGTGGCCCCGCTAGTGATGGTGTGTGTTGCAGGTCGGGGAGATGGGGGGACTATCGCCACCATCACAGGCATTCCCCTAGGAGGGATGCCACCAGACATCCCAACTAACCTTGCCGCAGTAGCCCACGCTAGTCAAATAATAGTACGATAGAGGGGGACATGAACGTTAGTGGGCATAGTCTACATATGACGACAAAGAAACCAGTAGAGGAAAATTAAGGAGGTCGACCTCCTGGTGCCGCTCTTCAGCCGATACTGACGGGACCCCAAGACGAGGCCCTCCGTATACTGTTGGAAGGTCTATAAATTCCAGAGGAGCCACCTCGGGTGATCTGGTCCCACCAGACGTGGAACAA
Source organism: Viscum album (assembly GCA_963277665.1). Classification (NCBI taxonomy): domain Eukaryota; kingdom Viridiplantae; phylum Streptophyta; class Magnoliopsida; order Santalales; family Viscaceae; genus Viscum; species Viscum album. Next base: position 1,331,135,285 of record OY728148.1, on the reverse strand, counting down.
CGACGCGGACATAGGCGCGGGTTCTGAAGGTCCTGCATCATCACCCATCAAGGGGCGAGAACGAGGCCTACGTACAAGTTACTCCTGCATGTCTCAGACATCGGTGAGAAGTCCATAGTGGCCCAAGAATGCACCATAAGGAAAGAAGTTCGGAATGCTACCCCGAGAGCCTCTGCGAAATCATCGGAGTCTGAGCCTTGATCTCCGACCTCGCCCTCCTCCAACGGGCTCCCTCCTCCAGCCTCATCCTCTCGAGAGGAGTCCTATGATTCTTCCAGCAGGGGGATGTGCTCCCTTGGATCAGCGACCTATAACTGTGGGGGGACCGTTCGATTCATCAGTACCCTCACCGGGTCTGTCATTGGGCAAGGGACGCCACTGGAGTGAACATAATCCTCCATATCATCTAAGTATTGATTTGCCTCCCCCGGAGACGCCGTGAAACCATCCCGGACTAGGGCCTATTCCTAGTAACTCCATCCCGAGGAGATTCAAGTGATCCCATATCTCAGGTGGGCTTAGGAATTACCGTTTGGCATCCCAAATGTCCCAGGCTTCCGGGAAGATGGCATCCTCTACCATGTCAATATGACGCAGCCGCTTCCCCGGAGCCTGAGTGGATATCCTACAAAATCCCCTCGGTGGCCGCCCCTCCAGATGGCCCTGCTCTTCCGAAATCACCGGATCCTCTGCTGCTGCCACACCCTCGGACGGTGAGGGTCTCGCCACCATGGCAGCCCCGCCACCGCGAAAGGCCCTAGCTGCCCTCCGACCCTGACATCGGGATAGAGGAGGCCCACCGTCACCGACCCGAATAGTTGGCTGCTTCAGCATCTCCCCTGGGTAAGCAGCTTCCCAACTAATGGAATAATCCCTCAATAATCCGAATGCGGCAGTGGATGGAGGCAATGAAATTTGCATCTTCCCATCTTCCCGTGTGAACATGAGCCACAACTGCCTCATCACACACAAGTGCTCCTCGTGACGCACCTCCTAGTAGACCTGCGGGGTCAGTCGCTGGATGCACCGGAACTGCCTCGCAAACCGATGTGGGGTGTACGGTTCGCAGAGCGGCTCACGATCCACTCATGCCACCAAAACTCCGCCTCGAAAGCCCAGGAGGTAAGCCCAGTTCTCTTCCGTTCCCCACATGTCATCAATTAGTATCCCCATCGGCAATGGGAAGGGGTGGAAATTAAACTCATCCACCCTCCACACGCGATTCAACACCACCAGCATGGTTAGTTTGAACGGGAAGCTCCCGACCGCATTCAGGATGGAGGGGTGGAAGTTTGATCTTGGCCGCGAAATAGGGTTTGGGTACTCATAGATCCCCCTGATGTGCACCGCAATCCACCCATATTGGAGGTGGAAGGGCCCGCATATCCTTGGAGGCATCTTGCCCTCTCTAATGTGCCGCAGTATTCCGTACAGCTTGGGAAGAATTGGAATCCCCAGATTGACCCGCTGCCCCATGGACAACATGGACTCCATAATAAACGAGCTAGGACGCACCCCCATGCTTGTATCCCTCACCGGTAGGATCCAACCGCAAATAAGAGCCGCGATGAACGCCGCCAGCCTGACTATCGGTTGTTGTTCAGTGTTGAAACTGAAACCCCAAGTCTTCTTTTGGCTGTCCTCCAAGACCCGCCAATACAAGTGCTCCTTACCCCGTTGGGCCGCCCTCGGACAAGTTCGAGGCCTCAGAGGGAACTCTCGATTCTCTGAGAAATTTAGGAAACACATGAACCACTTCATAAAGTGGACATCCCTCACTGCCTCCTTGTCTTCTCCAGGGACGATTGCCATCAACACTGATGCCAGTCGCGGAATTTTCTCTGTATCCTCCCACGCGCTCATGAGGGGGAGGAACTCATCATACATGGCCCCCAAGATCGGAACACCAGAAATCTGGTGGACATCCCACAGGCTGATCCCCACCTCCCCATGGTGCAAGTGAAAGCTATTGGTCTTAGATGACCATCTACTCAGCTATTTCAGCATCAGTTGTTTTGGTTGGTAAATGTGGAATTGGGAGACCCATGCCACCTCATATAACCCCACTCTCCTCAGCTCGGCCCCAAACTCATCGCATGTGGCGCCTACCCAGTAGGCCTAGGCCCAGTCATCAGTAAAGTTGCCGCTCTGGCGTAGGTCCCACTCATCGGACCACCCTTTCTTCGAATCCTGCAAAGCCACCTTCAGCATGGTACGGTAGAGAGGAGGGGATGTCTCCGGTTGCAGTGGAATCCTGTCAATATTGTTCACGTGGTTGTAGAGATAGTCGGCGGTGACGGGTGTGAAGTCCTCCCACGCATGACCATCGGCCGCCCTGAACCATTGGCGTTGACATGGCGTGCTCCTAAACCAGCAAATTGGTTCGTCCCTACTCGCCTAAGGGATGAAGACGTCATCCCTCTACCCGAAGCCATACAATGGAAGCTTCTTACACTGCGGATAATTCTTCTGACCCTCCGATAGTAGACCTGTCAAAGAAAATAGGTCCGAGTGGCTTCGGACCATCTCCCCAAGGCCTGGACAGTTGCCATCTCATCCCGATGGGCGGCATCTGCAAGCACCCCCAACACAGCTTCTCTATAAGCCATTTCGGTTCTGGCACTCAGAAAAGAATTTTTACAGAACGGATCGTGAAGATGGATCGCAAAGCCGGCTCGCGAAGGTCGGTCGCGAGACCAAGCCGCAGAGTCTGACTTAGGCCAGCAAACAGGAGTTCGCTTGGCGCGGTCGCGGAGTCGGAGACCCGATGTTCGCCGCGAATCTCGATTCGTAGAGAGCGGGCGCAGAGTATGCGGAGCTTCGTGAAATCGAGAGCACAAAAAGAAAAGAAAATTGCGTGAAGAAAAAAGAGCTCGACCCCCTATTTATAGGCGGCGACCCCGGAGCATTACGGCGCACCCCGCCCGTGCAGAGCATCGCGGCGCGTCCGGATCCTGTGGCCCTGGTCAGCATCGCGGGCCCCCTTCGCGAAGTCGCCTCACGAACAGACAACAATTTTGGCGATTTTCCCTCAGACTTCGGCCCTTCAGCCTTCCGCGGCTCCAACTCTGAGGGGGGGGGGGCATTTCTTGGCGCCAAAATATTGCACGAAAGGAAGGGACGAAAAAGAAGGCCCGCACACTACCTCGCAAAGCACCGACGCGATGCACCCCGAGCATCGCGGTCCCACGAAGCTCCGGAGGCGGTACCTCTCCGTGAACGAATTTGACGCTCGCGAGCCCGCCACAATGGTCCGGAGGCGGTACCTCTCCGCAAACGAATTTGACGTTCGCGAGCCCGCCGCGAAGCAACAGAGATGGTACCTCTCCACGAATGAATTTGATGTTTGCGAGCCCTCCGCGAAGCTCCGGAGGTGGTACCTCTCCACAAACGAATTTGATGTTCGCAAGCCCACCGAGAAGCAACAGAGGTGTTACCTCTCCGCGAACGGCGTGACGTTCGCAAGCCCGCCGCGAAGAAACTGCCTCCCTTTCGCGCCGCGTGAGTTCTACTTCGCGGCGCCCCTCGCCTATAAATACTGGGCTCTCCCTGAGTCCAAGGGATGGACAATCCGAACTTTTGGATTCTCCTCTCCCGAATCATGAAGCACCCTTTGCCCTGTGAATCATGAGCTCCACGAGGTACTTCTACTTCGCATGACACCTTCACTTTGTTTGGTTTTGAGCCCCTCTTCCGAGAGAGATGCCCTTCGCGAAGCTCAAGGGCATTCGCGAAGGAGGGGGATTCCCAAGGGAACCCAGGCAGCCACGGAGCATTTATGATTCGCAAAACACCCATCCTATATTAGTGATCCCCATGCTAAGGCAGGATCGCTACACATCACGAAGCACACTGCTTCGCGGAACCCTGCTTCGTGAGGCACCTCCTCTTCGCGAGGCAGTGCTCCGCGAATACTGTTCTACTTCGCGAAGCACTCTCCATTCACACCTCTACCCCATGCTATGGCCAAGGCACTCCACTTCTAAAAGTACACTCCTTTTCTGTGAAATTCCTCATCCCGCGCGACCCTCTAGGTATGCGCGATGTGATTTCAAAGTCCCACAGACAACACCACTCGTAGGGTTTCTTCGCCTAATGCTTCTTCGCATAGGCACGCTAACGGCTATTGGTTCTTCGCATAGCCACTCTAACGTGGACCCCTCGATGCTTCTCTCTACAACCCCCCCTTGACCACGACCTTACTGGTACCTTCCCTCCCCCAAGGAGCAAAGTGTACCAGTTACGTAAGCCCTATGGGTGTGGAGTGAACCCACTTCGTCTGAACTGCAAGACGTTAAACTGCAAATCACCTCATCCTAAACTCATGACGTTAAACTGTGACTCGACCCCATGCTTCGCATGAAGGGTCCCCCCAATTCGGACATTTTTTACGCCACCCGTCTCCACAAAGACGGGGTCACCTCCTCCACAAGGGATGTTATCCTCCTTCTCGGAGTAGTGTATGTCCATGGGAGAAGGGCAACCACCTTGGTATAAGCCCCCTAGCCCCTCTTGCAGAAGGTTGCACCCCTGCATCTCCGTACTTCCCCACTACCAAGGTCAGTGGAGGGCGCGATGGGGAATGAGGCACCTCCCATAATTGGTCCCAAATCCCTCTTTCGTTGCGCTTTTCCGCACTTCGGGCCTCCATCCTGGAGTAAGTCCCAACACCATGGGCCGCCTAACACGTAATCACCTCTTCACTTCTCACGGACGCACCCTTCACGACATGATCGTCAGGTCCTTGCCGCATATTGTTTCTCACACCGAGCATGACTCACGTGGGCTTAGAGTTGGCATTGGCCGTGAAAATACCCTCGTCCATCATGACGTTAAACTGCATACCCTCGTCCAACATGACGTTAAATTGTATGCCCTCCTCCCGCATGACATTAAACTGCACACCCATTTGAACTACGAGTTCTTTGATCTATGTCAAGGCATGGTACGTAAGAAACCTCCCGGAGGTTCAAGCCCATCTCTCATTGGACCAAGGTCCATTCTATTTTCCTCCGAACTAAGAGGACTTTGATCCATGTCCCGACATGGTACGTAGGAATCCTCCACGAGGTTCAAGACCACAACTAGTGGACCCATGGGTCTACTTTCACGTCAGTTCACCGATGAAACCCTTTGAACTACGCGGTCTTTGAACCATGTCAAGCCATGGTACGTAGGAAGCCTCCCTGAGGTTAAATCCCACTCGTCATTTATTCACATCAAGTTCCACCGCCATCCAACATGACGTTAAACTACAATTCCTGTCCGAAAGCAAGCCATTGTGACTAACCCGAACTACATGGTCTTTGATCCATGTCAAGGCATGGTACATAGGAAGCCTCCCCGAGGTTCAATCCCATATCCCATCAGACCAAGGTCCCTTATTCACATCGGTTCGCTGACACCAACCACAAGTGGACCCTCGGGTTCACCTTCACGTCGGTTCGCCGATGAAGCCCCCTTTTGAACTACGTGGTCTTTGATCCATGTTAAGGCATGGTACGCAGGAAGCCTCCACGAGGTCCAAGCGCAACACCACTAGGACCCCCTGGTCCTCCTCATTCACGTCGGCCTTCCGACGTCCAACCTGAACTATGTGATCTTTGATCCATGTCAAGGCATGGTACATAAGAAGCCTCCCAGAGGTTCAAGCCCAAAACCTGTTGGTTACTCCGACCTTCTTCACATCAGGTCACCAGCACCTGGATGGCCTAGTGTGTAAGCCCCACACCATCCGGACCAAGGTCCTCACTCACGTCGGTTCGCTGATAACATCCATCGGGCCAGGGTCCACCTTCACGTTGGTTTATCAGCACCATCCCGAACAACGCGGATTTTGATTCCCTGCCACAGGGATACGTAGGAGGCCTCTTCGAGGCTCAAGCCCAACTTCACTGTCGCCCCTGCGATGGCCCCATTTCATTCCCCCTCCACTTCATTCAACTCTCCATAACCCGTCCTGATTCTCACCCGGACTGCAATATCCCGGCAAGATCATACCATTCCGCTCCTCCTCACAGCTGCCCATGGGCTGGTCCCGGTATCGGCACCCTTTCAAGGTAAATCCCTCAATCTTATCCATTCTAGATAATCCTCTGATCGGGATGATCTATCTCCGATGGACGTTAAACTTGTGGCATACCCTGTGTTAAACACAGGAAGCTGAGGAAAACCTCAGACATATGTCTATGTCATATAATTCCCCGTGCTCAATGTGGGATGCCTCGGGCTTCTATGCCCTTGAGAAGCCCTATGACCAGGGATAATAGACAGACATGCCATTTCCCCAGCATCCAGACACGCTACTGATGCCTCAACGTGACTACTCCCCCGACTGAAGGTTGATGCCCTGACCGGACCCTTTGGAATGTCCCGACAGAAGTAGTGTAATTAACCAGCATCCATGGAAACATGGCACTGGGAAGAGTTTCACGAACAACATATTAAATCTAAGAGGGAGACCCGGACTAGGTGACGAGTTACGAGGAGGAATCCACGAAAGGAAGAACCGACATCCCATCATCCTGTTTCGGTCAAGGAGAAAACGTACCTGAATAAGGAACGAATGCCGCCCGCCTTTGGAATGCGGGAATGCGGGGCCACAACAGCGCGTCCTCCACAGACGGATGTGCACGCCCCGGTGAAAGCGTCGGAAACAACGTCCTTATGATGGTCATATTCAAATATTGTTGCGTGAATTAGATGACTTTTTAAGTGATCCATTGTTTTCAAAATTACACCAAATCACATTATCTCATTTACATTACGTGGTACCTAAATTTTATTAATTTAGTTCATTATGATCATGTGTAGGATTCCATATTTGAGGTTGATGGTAAAATGCTTTTATAGAGTGATCTAACAGATGGGTAGGCATGGAATTTTTTTTGAGGTGGGATAGTTAGAAATGGATGGGTACTTTTTTATTTTTCATATATATTTCTCCTCATTTAAATTTTCTATTTACAAATTTTTTAAAAAATAAATGATATAATTAAATCCTAAAATTAATTTTGACCCTCCTGTCTATGAAATTTAATTTTTCTTGTTTTTTAAAACATGTCATCCAATATAATTATTGAATTAATAAAAATAATTTATCTAGATATATAGTCACAATGGATTCTTTTTTTAATTTATTTGATATAATAAATTATTTACATATTTACTTTATTAAAATCCATTATCCATAAGCTGTTATCTAGGTTTTAATAACATGATTTTGGTGCATGAGGGAGCCCATAAAGTTCTTCCTTCCTCTTGTTTACATGAGAATAGTCCTGAAAAATACAAAAATCATCTTAGTATACAGTATTCTCCACTTTTCATTTCCCCGATTAATGAGTGATGTATTCACTTTAATTTAGAAAACATTATATTTTATTTGTGCCTATAAATAAAAAATAATTATTAGTTAAACTCTTATCACTAGAGAAAATTTTTCATCGATATGAACTATCTCATTTTTTTTGAATCCTTTGAAAAATGATGATATTATATTATGAAACAAATCATTTCTCACTGAGGAAATTTCCAAAGACCAATTTATTCCTAATAACACTCATATCCTTGGTACATGACACCAGTAACCATTATTTATTTATTTTAGCCATATTAAGTTTCTCTTATGGAGAAGAAATATAATATTCATATTTCATAGCCACTAGTATTCTTCCATTATACTAGTGAAGGATTTTTTGGCATGAATTTATTTAACTAATTAATTTATAGACTATCCTATTACTACAAATAATTATAATAACTTTTTATCATATTTTTCTTATTTCTTGAGAACATATAACAACTTTGATCATGGATTACCTCATCTCTGAATACTTGAAGATAATAACATAAATTTTTCTATATTATTATAACTACATGTAAAAAAAATTATGATCACTACTACTAACTTGAGATTAAGAAATTAAATATATAATCAATAACTATGATTATAACATGATATTCTATTATATTAATATAATATATGTCACAAATATATTTGATATTTTCTTTGTAACAATAGTAAGTTGTTCTTACATATGTATATAAAATAATGATACTTTCATGAACTCAATCGTTAATTTTATTTTTGAAGATTCATACTATAATATTAATATAACAAGGACTACTAAATTGTATATGGGATTCATGTTGTGATTCCTTCTAAAAAACATATTATAATGTGTGTTTCCAAAAAGATGGTCAATATGGACAATAATTCAGAATGTAAATGCCACAACCAATGCAAGGATAACATACTTTTTTCATGTTAATTAATATTTATGAAGTAGATATTGATTTTAAAATAAAATGAGATGATATTTCTGATAGCATACCTGAAACACAATAATGTGTTTCTCTGAAATTTTATGTTGCACAAAGACTGAGTAATTCCAAAAATAATATATTGTTAAATTTATTATTATAAATAGTATTTATTACTTATTTATTGTATCATTATGAATTAATATGAATAAATAGATTATTTTTACACATTTATATGTTTTTTTACATTTCTCCAATAAAATATAGAGTCTTTAAATAAAAATAAATCCAATTTTAAGCATAAAAATTCTCTTTATATTTAAAAGTTAATTTTTTCACCTTTTAATGGAAAACCAATTTTATATAAAAATATAAATATTTTTATAATTTTTATATGTAGAAAATAACTTTTTTAAAACAAAAATATAAAAAAATTGTTTTATTTTTTATGAGAACATTCTTATTTTTTAGAATAGTTAATAACACTTAATTTTAGGTCCAACCTACTTTTTCATTAAACATATATTCATAATTACATTTCGTTTTGGATTGGTTTTAATGTATAATTATATCAATTTAATAACATTAAAACTAATTTTTATTATTGTAAACAATTTACATTAAATGTAGAAATAAAATCTTACCACACATTTGAACATTTTCACATGAAAAACCTGTTGTCACATCTTTTTACAGGATTACATTTAAATTAATTTTATCCAATTCTTTGTTTGGAATTTCAAAAAATGGAATCCACATTTTGAATAAAAAAATTAATAATGTCTAATTAGGTAAACATATTTTTTTCTAAAATAATAATTAAATTGAATTAAAATTTATTATACTATTTGAGGAACATTTAGCATAATTAATGACTAAGCGTTGAAAATATGGTGTGAAAATGACCCTAAAATTGTCTAAAACATACTATCTAACAATTGTTTTCTCATTTCACCTATAAGGATATATGATTTTTAATTTTGACACTTGTAGGGAAAGTAACATGTGGGGATCACATAATTAATTTCAAGATTACCCAATATGTATGTTTCCTATGCTATAATATATATCCTCTCCACCCCCTATATTTACACCTATCAAGCCATTTTTTCTACAAATAAAATATTGAAATAAACTCCCAAAATATCACCCCTCACAATAGAGTCCTCTTCAATAGAATAAATACACCCAATATTTCTATTGGTGAAATGTAAAAGGAGTTACCTGAAGAAGATGTTACTTTTATCAATAGGAAATTGTATATTGTTTCATTCACCACTCCCTAGATTTTTTATTATTATATGATTATATAATAAATTTAGTATCCTATATATACTGGTATTTTTTATGATTGTTGTTTGACATGTAGATCTATAGAATTCCATTAATTGGGTAATGAAATTACCATTCGTATACGGAAAATTGTTTCCTCATGTAACGATGCCATTCATTTTTCCTATACCACATTCCAGGTATAGGAATACAGTTGGAATATATATATATATATATATATGATATTTACAATGTAGTCAACATTTTTAAATTTTTATATAAACATACCTTCATGATTTTAATTTTTTATAATATGATAATGTCGTTTGTGGATGTATCGAATACTCACTCCTCAATGAATTGTAATATGAACAAACATTACATGGAATATATTAAGGATGGAAATAAATAAAAATATGTTAAATTTATGAAATATATATTATATTCATTTAATAATTACATTTATGTTTATATAATAATTTTCTTTTCTTTATTACCCTTTCACTCACTTAAAAAAAGATAATTTCATTTATAGATGTGTGGACTGCCACCTCGTCAACACAATGTGATAATATTTACATCACAATAATTCTATATATTTTTATTAATGATTGAATAATACCTTATATAATATGTAATTAAAATTAAATAATGATAAATGTAACATACCCTCTTTCCATAACGATCAATGAAAAATATGAATGTTACACATGCGTACTTACGACCTACCAACTCCATGATTATAACATTTATTCATTTTTCAAAACCATCATTCGAGATTGTTCATAAATGTCAAATTTATGTATAAATATTTTAATTATTCCATGATTATTTTTATCGACGTGTTCATTTAATGACATATTTTACCACATTTGACCTACCAAAGTCATTTTTTACACATTAACCAAATATTCCCTAAAACACGTAAAAAAACTTATTTGTTCAATAAGGTGTTTAAAATTCTGTAATAAATTAAATAAAAGTAATTATGAACTTAAAAAAGTCTTCATAGAATAAAATAATTAATATATGTTTATAATTATAGAATTTAATGGCACACATGACAGATGAGACTCATGGATAGAGAATTCATCTCAATCTATATTCATTGAGGTATTTATTGATGGTATGAAATTTGTTTCATTTATAAAGTGTAAATATAGACCTTCTATCATTATATATCCATGTTTTATCTTTTATCATGTTTTTTAATTTTTTTCAAATGTTACTTTTTATTGTCTATTATGATTTAGATGATCATAGTCGTATGGGGCACTTTGAATGTTTTATGATATGATTTTCAAAACATCTCTCAATATCAATATTCTTGATATTATTTTACATATTAATTTACATGGATATAAAATTATTAAAAATGAAATATTTTTTATATTTTTATAATTTTATTCCTCTACAAAACTTCATGTTTTTAATATAAAATCATACTCCCCTTTAACCTTTTTGGGGCATTTTTTATTAAGAATGGTTTTGAAAAATGGAATTTATAATTCAAATATATTAAAATGTTTTATTGTGAATGAAAATGAAATTTTATGAGTGAAATTTGGAAATTTTAAATTTTTTATGTATTGTTATTATATATTGATGCTTGGACATTTTATGGGTTGTACTATGATAAACCAATGATGGGTGGTTCTGTGATAAACCAATGGTAGGTGGGACTATGATATCGCTTCAATGCATTGGGTATAGATATGGGTTGTATTGATATTTCATTTATAATAGTGACACATCTGGAATTCGAGAATAGGAATATTCCATTTTTAATATTGAATGATATAATGATGTCAATAGATAAAATTAAATATTTTGTATTCTTGTTATGGGATGTATAGTAATATTGTTATTACAAACAAGTTCTGAAGTGAGCATATTATCATAGGAAAACATGTAATACTTATTAAGGGTGTAAATTATTATATTATAAAAAAATATTGGGATTTGATTTTTACCAATGGACTGCTGGATTCATTCTTTACATATCCATTACTAATATTTTTATTCTCATAAGACATTTTATAATATTCTTCATAGGACATAATGATGATTAAGGTATTAAAAGAATTTTTTAATTTGATTAAGTGTATCATAAAATGAATCATTCTTCAATTTATAAAATTTTATATTATGGGAAAATGTATACTATTAAGAAGTAGCAACATTTTATTTTTCGGTTTTTTATGTATGATTTGTGGCCCAAGTCTCTAAAACTCAAGATTTAGAAAAAACTCAATTTAAGAGATTTTAAAATTATTAACTTAACTCAATTTTATGTTTTTTAAGGTTGTGTCCTTATAGTTTGTATGAGAGGCCGGTGTAGACAAATATATAAGTTAGTGTAGAATTAATAACTTTACCTTGAAATATTTCAACTTACGGTAAATATAAAATTATATTGAAATTAAATATTACCATGGTGATTAATCAAATTTATGTTTATTAAGAATGGTTTTTGTTAGATTATTTAAGGAATTTATAGTGGACTCGTAGTGAGAGGAATATATCCTTTCAAATAGGTATCCTCAGATGCTAGGAATTATAATAGAGAAGTTTGTTGCAGTGATGGCGTAATTGACATAGGATGTAAATGGTGGTGATTTCCATGAAGGAGTGAAATGATATCTACTAGAGAGGAACATGACTATATTGGATAATTTTATACAATATATCCCCCATCATTCCTAGGATCATATGACCCTATTCTAACTAATGGATGTAAGAAATCCACAAAAAAATATTTTCTATGTCATGGTTTTCTCTGATAAGAAAATGTAACTCTTTTTATTTACCATTTTGAAGGTTAATCCAACTAGTGGTGGTCAATGGTAAAATTTATTAGGGAACATCAATACATTGATGCATTGGAATGTGATGAATTTAAGAATATTTTCCATGAGAAATATGTTCATAAGGACATATGACTTATGATTAAAAATAAATTCAGTGAATTGAGAAAAAAAGGATTATTCAGTGGTTGTATATAAAGAAAACTTTACACTACTTATGATGAACATATCATTTTTAATACGAGATACTGATTGTACAAAAAATTAGTTTTAGTTAAGATTGATTGCGTGATATTGAAGATAATTTGATTCTTAGGAGTTAAATAGATATAAGAAACTTGTTCAATGTTATGGGTGGGTATAAATGGACTTTTAGATGATCATGTGTCCCATGAAAACAAGAGAAATAGTTGTAATGTTGGCAGATAAATAGAATTTATTCATTGACAATGTTTCAGGGTATGAAAACCAAAATACCAACTTGTGAGATGTGTGTTAAATAGAATCCTAGATAATTCCATTCTAATTTTGTGATGTTTATCTGAGGTATTAAATTTGTTCATATCTCTTTAGATTGTAAGGAATATAATCAAGAAAGAAATGAAATGCTAGAGGTATCATTTTTTAGTATTAAGGATTTTGTTCATTTTTACAAAATGTGTCCCAAGTAGATTAATGAGTGTGGAAGATGTCAATATTGAATGAAAATGGTGTGGAAGAAAATTTCCCCACTACTATAGTGGATATTTGGATATCAAAGGGATTTCTGATATGTATATTATTAGTTTATTCGAATTATTCCAACACTCTATTTTACTATGGATATTCACAATAGTTCATTACTAAAAATTTCCCTAGAACAATTTGAATATAACCTAATTAATGTACGATATATATTTTGGTAAATACTCTATATGGAAATATAAAATTATCTCAAAATTATATTAATGTTATTTGTTAGATTCATCAGATTTTTTTCCTACAACAATTATTGATCTACCTATAGTGGAGTTAGATATCACTATTAACATGGATTGGAATTTCAGTTTATCAAGCTAAAATATATTGAAAATTCAAGAATATTTTATTCAATGATTTAATAACATTGATAAAATATGAAAGAAGATTATAAATTGATTAAATATAGTGTTTAATCCTATCAAGTTCATATTCTTTAAGTGAAAGTGGTAGTTTTTATTAGTGACATCTACGTAGTGACTGAATTTATGAATGTTGATCCAAATGATTTTCTTTGTGTTATTCCCGATTTGAAATTTGAACATAATGATGATTTAGAATCTGATTCTAATCCTATTTCTAATCCCATATATCTTATGTAACAAATTAAAAATGTGGAATTGAAAAACCAAATACAAAAATTGGTTGATAAAGGATTTATTTGACTTAGCACTTCACCATGGGGTGCGACTATTTTATTTTTTTACAAAGAATGATGGTTACATTATACTCCTTATTGAATATAGAGCCTTGAATAACAACAATGTTAATAAAAAGTATATATTTCCACATATTGATGATTTTTTTGATCACCTCTAGGTATATAAGTGTTTTCAATGATTCGTCAATGGTCCTGGTAACATCCGATGAAGGTGAAAGGGGATGACATTCTGAATGAAGCCTTTTGGAATATACATGGGATCTCTGAGTTTGTTGTTATTCCCTTTGGGTTATATAATTTACCAATTCTATTTTTGATTCTTATGAATATATTATTTCAATATTTTTTAGATTTTATAGTGGTAGTATTTATAGATGATATTTTGTTATGTTCTAATCTTCTAGAGGAACAAGAAAGGCAATGAAAGATTTTTTTAGAAAATATTAATTAAAATAAACTATATGGAATGATTATTAACAGTTTATTTTGGTTGAAAAACAATTCATACCATGGTTATATTTTTTTCAAATATGGAATCACTGTTGACCTTGTGAAAAAATGGTCGAAGAGTGTCCAAGACTGACCAATGTCATAGAGATTCATAGTTTTCTTATGGTAGGATGTTATTACCAATGGGTCTTTGAGAAAATTCTTTGGTTATTTATTCCACTTACAATGTTAACAAAAAACGGAGTTATGTTTATTGGGATAATATAATGGGATGTTTCTTTTTCAGGAACTAAAATTAAGAGTAGTCAAGGCATCTGTATTGGACCTTCCTTCCAAAAATGGTAATTCTAACCTCTATAGTGAAGCTTCATTAAAAGGTCTTGGTTATAACTATATGCATAATGACAAGGTAATTGATTATGTTTCATGTCAATTAAAGTACCACGATTTTAATTACCCTATAAATGAATTATAATTACCTAATGCTTTCTTTTCTTTAAAAATATGGATTCATTATTTTTATGTAGTAATGTGTGGACTATATATCGATCAAAAAAGATGAAATTTTATATTCCCATAGAAAAAATTATACCTGAGAAAGAGAAAATGGATTGAACTAATCAAGTATTATTATTGCATGACTTATTACCATTCGAGAAATAAAATAATGTGATCGATTTTTTTAGTTGAAATAAAATTCCATGTTAACAATGTAACATTTGTAACATGACCCTTTAGTTATTTATTTGATAATTTTTAGCCTATAATTTTGGATTCAGATAAATCAACTACCTTTCTGGTTTTGTATATTCAATTTTTTCAGAATTAATTAAGATGTCCCAAAATGTGGATCAATATTTTCAAGAAAAAATATAATATATTAAAATTTTATGAGAAATTATTATTAACTACATCTCATTGTTCTCTATTTTCCATTCATAAATGTAGGACATTGATGAATAGAGTCCTCCGAAGTATTACTGGTGGGATTGAATGAAAATTAATATTGATGTATTTATAGTGACGTTTTGGCTTGTCAATAGGATAATGAAAAGTGACGATTACCAAAGGGGATACTTTATCTATTTTCATCAGCATTGTAAAAATGGGAACATATATAAAAATATATCATGGTTTGATTTCTAGAGATTCCTAAAGTTAATAATGTGATTTGTGTTATTATTGATCGATTAACTAAATCCTCACATTTTATTCCCATGCTAGATATGATGACTTTATAGAAACATTCCATTCATACTAAAAAGATAATATGATGTTTCAGGTAGTACCACCAGCCATTATATCATATCATGATCCCAAGTCCACATACAATTTTTCAAATGATCTTCTAAAGTCATTGGGTGATAAATTAAATTTTAGTACATATTTACATCCTCAAACTGATGGAAAGTTCGAGATAATGATTAATACATTGGAAGATATTATTTTTTCATTACTAGTGGATTATTAGGGATTCCAAGATCTATATGTTTATTTAGTTTAGTTTTCATATAGTGAAATTTTTCATTCCAATATATAGATCGAACCTTTTAATGAATTACATATAAAGTGGTGTTGAACACTAATATTTTTGGAGGATTTGGTAGTTTTAATATTAATGGGACTTGAGTTGGTAGAGGAAATAGAAGATAAAGTCCAATTGATTCAGCAACACATGAGAAAAAAATAGAGTAGGACGAATATTTATGTAGACAACAATAGGAATGTTCTTTTTTCTATGTAGGTTATCATGTCATTCTCAACATTTTAAATGGAAAAGTGTTATTTGTATTGGTAAGAAGGGAAATCTAAGTTCATTGTTCATTGGAACATATGAAATCATGGATAAATTTAGATCATTTCTATACCAGTTGGACTTACCTCCATGTTTTTAATTTATATACAACATATTTCATGTTTCACTATTAAGGATGTATATAATGGATTCATCTCATGTTTTGAGTCAGAAAGTAGTTTAGATTTAACTGAATCTTTCTTATATGAAACTATGATTTCATGTTCATTAATGCATAAATAAAGTGGTGTATAATAAGTTAATTGATCATGGTAATGTTTTATTTAAACACCGTATGGTTGATAGGTACCATGGGAATTTAGAAATTCTATGAGGAAAAAATATCTCCACTTATTTGAGAAGTGAATAATCTTTTGAGGATTCAAGTTCCAAAATTAGGGAACGATGTAACATCCTAGGTAATAATAGAATAAGTCCTTTTCGTGTTTACTAATATTTATGACTATGGTAATAGTATTAACTTAACATAGGATTCTATGTCTGATATCTTACCTAACACACAACAAAGAGTTTCTCAGAAATCTCATGTTACATGAAAAAATGTGCTGTGACAAAATAAATATTGTTAATATTATTATTTAAAGTGTTAGATATCTCATATTTGTTATATCCGTGAGAATTTAAAATACAAAATATATTATGTTTTCATGTGTTTATTAAAAAAATCACATTCATTCAAGATGTTTTATAGGATTATAAAAAGAATAAATCAAATTTTAAGAAAAAAAAGATCAATATTTTTTAATGTTAGTTTTCCTACATTTTAATGGGGAACATAAGTCAATTTTTTTTTCAGTTTAATAAATTCTAAATTAAAAAAATTAAATTGAAGTATAATGATTTAATTTTTATGAATTCATTTTAATTTTCATTGCATATATATATTTGGATGAATAGTGAATAACCCTGAATTTTTGTTCAAAACTAATTTTTCGTCCAAATTATTTATTTTTTAAAAAAATGTTTTTAATTAGAATTAATTTATAATTAATTAAATTTTATATATTTTAAAATATTATGTAATTGTAAAAAATTGTACATTAAAATTAGATATTATAACTTACCAAACTGTTGAACATTTTAATTTTAAAAACCAGTTGTCCAATCTCATCTGTTGGATTAATTTTAAAATTATTTTTTTTAAATTTGTTGTTTGAAAATTGAAAAAATGGAGTCCATATTTGAAATCATTATAATCTATATTTTTTAATAAGGTAATCATATTTTATATCCAAAATTATTTGTAAATGTAAATTAAATTAATTATAGTGATTAAGGGGAAACAAGTAAAAAATAACGACTAAATAAGGAAAATAAAGTATAGAAATGACCCATTAGTTGTTGAAACCTTTTTTGTAGACATATTTAACCTCCATCCAATGGCCTGAAGGCCTTAATTTTTTTATTATGATAGGTACCCCTTTTATGGGATGAAGGAGGGAACCCAAAGACTTCATGACTTACACAAATCATGACCCGAAGGCCAATAAAGATTAGATCATATTGACAAAATAGAAACTAATCCTCCCAGCATTTGAATATGATAAAGTTATCCACCATTGCAAAGCGATTCGTCTAGAAAATTTCCTGTGTCAAATAACAGGCCCTATATAAGGACCCAGCCTTAAACATTACTTATTATTCAATTAAATGAATAATTCACATTGGGGATCTTTTCAGGTATAGAGTTTTAGAGAATTAGGACATAACTATTACATCTCAAAGGTTACAAAGTAGACACATCTACTCAGCTTCCATTTTTTCACAAAAATAAAAACTCTTGAACAAAAGAGTCATGTCTAGTTCCTTGTTTTATATATCCTGAAATTTCCTTGATCCCATCCTTGACCCTATTAAACTTTATGTCCTGTGAAAAACATTTCAAAAAAACATGGGATGGGAATAAAAAACTCAGTAAGGGTTATAACAATATGAAAAAAAATTCCATGTATACATAAGAATCAATGAAATAATACTTTACTCATAAAGCATAAGCAATTTAACATACCTCGTGAAATCATAAGATTTACGAATAACTCATAGAAATCACAAGACATAAAGGTAACTTGAGGCATTCATAACATTCTTACATAGGAAGTTACCCTCATGGTTACGTTTGGAATACCCATCATAGAATATTCCCTAAATCTCTTCAGAGAAACCTTAGTGTTTAACCCCTTCGTGTTAACCAATGCATTGGAGAGCTATATCGGGCACACCGGACCATAGTTTATCACGGAACCACCCATCTTAATAAACAATGCCCAAAAACCATAACATAATCATAGCACATAACTTAAGCATAAAGTAAAGATACCACTCCCACATTACAACAACAATATAACATTTTATGATATTAAAATAATGAATACATTCTAAAAACCATTTTCAAACCCATTTAAAACATTTAATAAAGAGATTTTTGAATCAAAGTGTCCCATACCACTTTGAAGCTTTTAACATTTTAAAAAATTTATATCCATATAAATAAATACTTAAACCATTTTGAAAACATGGATATTAATGAGAAATATTTTTAAGAATAAATCATTAAAACATTTAAAACGTTATTTTAGTTAAAGGGTTTTTAACAAAATGAGAGACACTTGAATACAATAATTGAGGAATAACATT
Source organism: Viscum album (assembly GCA_963277665.1). Classification (NCBI taxonomy): domain Eukaryota; kingdom Viridiplantae; phylum Streptophyta; class Magnoliopsida; order Santalales; family Viscaceae; genus Viscum; species Viscum album. The sequence continues at coordinate 1,331,116,642 of OY728148.1, read as the reverse complement.
TAATCAGAACTTTATAATATCATGAGAATAAAGGGATTCATGATATAATATTCCAAAGGATAGTATATACACCATATAAAAGTGAATTGGGGCATAACAACAATGAAGTCTCAATAGAAATGTAAAATGAGATGAAATCCCCTATAATGAAGGTATCCTTAAATTAAGGATAAATCAATCTCATAATTATGTGTGGAAAATATAAATAAACCCAATATAAGTGGATATTAAGTCTAAAACAATCAACGGTCATTCACACATATTCAAAGGATGACATATTCAATAACTACATGTTAAACCCAAAGAAATCGAAATTTGGTTAAGAAGTTCCCTTGTAAAATTTCGACAGCCTAACGACGTCACATTAAAATTCAGAAAATGATTTGATGAGACAAAAAGGGTATCTCATCACTTGGAAATAAAGTTTACATCTATAAGTATATATAAGAACGTATCCCTACGTAATAATATGTAAATTAGAAGACATTACAAAATAAGTCTTTTAAAAAGAGGAGGGTGCACTATTGGAAAATGGAACTATCCCCACGGTTTTCCCCAAAACTGTGGGGATAGGTACCCCTATACCCATGGTTTTTGAAAACCATGGGCATAGGTAAATTTTCAAGACCTATAACCATGGTTTTGAAAAACCGTGGGTATAGGGGGGGCTAGCCCCACGATTTTCCAAAAACCGTGGGGATGGGTCCTAAAAATTCACTTATCCCCACGGTTTTAGGGAAAACCGTTTGGATGGGTCTATGATAAAATAAAAATACCCATGGTTATGAAAAACCATGGGTATAGGTTTCCCATGTGTGCGCAGGAAAAAAATCATTCCACAGGAAGGAAATTTTTTCTGGCTGGAGTCCTATACCCACGGTTCTTCCCTCTATACAGACGGTTTATATAACTATGTTTAACTAAAGAATAATATATATACACAAAAGAAGTGTCGAGGTAGTGGTTAGGTGATTCGTCTGCAGCGGAGAGGTTGCAGTTCGAAACCCGTAGGCCACATTATTTTAGTACTTATACCCATGGTTTTGAAACCGTGGGGAAAAGCCTTTGACACCGTGGCAATTCGGTATGTTTCATTGACACTGTGGCAGAACACTTGTACCCATGGTTTTGGAAAACCATGGGTATAGGCTGGGGACCTATACCATCGACGTTCTAGCCCATGGTTCCCAAAACTGTGGGTATAACCTATACCCACGGTTTTGGGGGCTATACCCACGGTTTTTAACCATGGGTATAGGCTGTTTTTCCACTATTGGTGAAAGGTTCCCTTACCGACTTGGGTATCTTTCGAAACATACACCCCATAAAAGAAGGAAAATACAACATTGATGTAAATACTCATAAAGGAAAGTATATTACACAAAGAGTAGAATAATGGGCAGTACATATACCACTCAAATGAAATGGTGGAAAATGTAGCATAAATCTCATGGGAATAAAATTGAGATGAAAAATCCCTTACGAAAACTCGGCAGCCTTGTAGTGCCACATAAAACATCCAAAATTGTATTGATGAGATCAAATAGGGTCTCTCATAATATTAACATAAAATTTACAGAAAGAGGAATATAAAATAACATCCCCCAGACATAACAAAGACGAGCTTAAAAGAAGTGACATAATAGAGAGTACTTAAAAAGAAAGATAGAGGTTGGATCTCTTACAAAAATTCAGTAGCCTAACGGCGCCAATCAAAACATCCAAAATGGATTGATGAGAGAAAATAGGGTCTCTGATCATATTAACATAACAATTATAGTAAGTGTAATATAACATAATATTCCAATCATAAGAAAGATGATCTTAAAAGGAATGACAAAAAGAGTGTTTTTAAAAAGAAAGAGAGGGGTAGGTTCCCTAACCTCAAGTCCGACTTGTATTGTTCGTTTCATTATATTCCTGAATAATAAACATTGGTCAATTTATAATTTCTTAAGGACATACTTTAAATATTATTATTCAGGTCATATCACATATTATAATGTTATAATAATTGTTTAATAATGTTAGTTCATATCATACGTTTTTGTCGATGTTTGGTACATGAGTAAAAAAATGAACATGTTTGAAAATGATTTACCATGTAGTTATAAGTAAATAATTTCCAGAATAGTATTAATGATTAAAATATCATATATATCCAGTACATATTCATTTTATACTATTCCATAACATTTGGAGATAAAAAATGAACAGCACCGTTCCTGGAGACGGTAGGCCGTAAGTACGCATGAACGCTACTTTCATTTTTTTGTCATATTATTTGAATTAAAAATAAATGAGAGATATATATATATATTATAATTCCATTATAATATACATCTTATATATTTCACATATGTTCATTAATTTCATTCTTTATACATTCCATGTATTGCATGAATGAGTCACATCACTTGAGGGGGCAGTAGTCCACACTTCCTCATATGAAATTATCACATTTGAACAATATGAAAAGAATAAAGGTATGTTTTAAATATATAATACAGAAGCATAGAGTAAACATAAATACAATATATATCATATATAAAATACAGTTACATCATAATGGCCACCTTTAAAGGTGTTAAAATAATATTGAACCATCATCGTTTCGTGAGGAAGAAAATCGCCAACCACAGAAACAGTATGTTCTTTAACCATTAGACGACGGTATGTGTAGGTTTAGCTCTAATCCTTCTCATAACAACATCCTAGTATATTGAAGATACTGGTTTTGTTACAAAATAAAGGAATAAAAAGAGTTTAGGGGGTTGGTGAAGCAAAATAAAACATAATAACACAAGAGAAGACTCTACCATTAAATCGGGTAACTCTTTTTGATTTGAGCTCAAAGGATTCCTTGGAAATACTTCTGCCCAATGTGAGGCTTCTAGGAGTAATATAGGGACGTGTAGGGACAAAATGGGAAGGGTTTGTAAAAGAAAAAGGCTTGAGAGGTGTGGGTAAGGTGGTAGAGGTGGGGGCCTTTTATAATAGGAGAGGAGGGGCACTCTTGGAATGTCTTGAAAAGTAACATTATTATAAAATGATTTTCGGATTTTAAAGGTCCCAAAATTATATATTTATAGGATAAGGTTATAATAGTTTAAAATACACACATCCAATAGGTTTGTGACAAGTTTAAGACTTAAATTTCACCCTATCTTCTCATTTTATTTAAATTGTTCATTTATGAGGTAATCACTGTATCATCACAGTGTCATAAATAAAATAATTTATATAATGTCTAAAAATTATAAAAAAAACTATCATGATATAGGAAATCATATTAGATTTTAAATGAATATTTATAGTCAAAAATATTCCTTGTATAGCTCCATGTAAATCTTTTTTAGTAAAACAACACATGTTTGTGACATTTTAATTTTAAATTTAAATAAAAAGTTATTAATGTCATTTTCCAACAAAAGTGGATCCATGGGGTCCCCAAGTTGACCCATGGATTGTCTCAGTTGGACATGACTCATCCAATAAGGGTTGGACGTGTTTCAAGGTCATTTAATATTATTATAACATTATCTGTACTTTAAATTTGACTAATTACCTTTAATCGCGATTAATAAAACATAAAAGTTACTATTCACAAAAAAATTATTTTGATCCCATTGAACCACATTTTACATCCTAATGAAAACCATGTATGTGGGATTTTTGAAATTCAAATCATATAATTTTTAAAGTTTCATTTAAATGAAAAATCAATTTTTAAATTACCACATAGTGGTTTCACTATTCAGCAAAATTTGAAGTTTTTCAGAAAAATACCAAAAAAATAACCATAAGCTATATTTGATATTCTAAATTCAAAAATGATGTCTATTTTAAAAAATTAAAAACATATAAGTTACATTAATTAATTAAATAATTAATTCCAGCTGTCAGTACAAATAGCGTGTTTTTATGAAATAATATATATCAAAATATTGACACTAGTTTAAGTCCAATTTCAAAGTGAAATTAATTAAAATGACCACCATTGGATTAAATGGTAATAGTATATTATAATTGCACTTTAAAACCAATTCATAAGATGATATAATCATATAAATAAATTATATTGAAAAGGGGTTTTGAATAAAAACACAACATTTTTCACTTATTCATTAAAAATTGAACTTTATCGGAAAAATACCAAAAATTTATACAAAGTAAATTTTGATGTCCCGATTATAAAAAGAATTTTATTTTGTAAAATATAACATATAAAATTGTCAAAAACATGGAATTAAAAGGGGTTCTCCATCAAAAGGCGGTTAATCGACCTTTTAAAGAATATTAGGAGATTTATGCTTAAAATTGGAATCATTTACATTTTATACCTCTAACATTTATTGGAAGAAGTAAAAATATTTGAAAAAAATATATAGTAATTTTGTAGTTAGTTTTGTTCATTCTTGTCTTACAACGGCTAGGTGTTAACTACCATTTAAAATAAAATTATTTTATTATTATAGTGCAACATAATATTTCAAAGGAACTCGTTGTTGCGTATTGGGTAAGACATTGAGCATAGCGTTCCCTTTAAATTAATATTAACATTTTATTCAAAAATATGGATAAATATAAAAATGTCATATTATTTATTTACCTGGGGTGTTACATCATTCCCCCTTTTGGGAATTGCTTCCTAACAATTTTAAAATTGCGCTCGGAAACATCATTGAATGTCCCACATCGGAACCAGAGTCGGTAAAACAATCACCTTAAAAGAAAGAAAGAGAAGTACAGAGGTCACCCGAGTTAACCCATACTAGGATTCCATGTCGGAAAAAATGGATATGGAAGAAAAAGAAAAGGGTCATTTTCTGAGGGAGAGTGATAGAAAACATGTTTAGGAGAATGTTAACCACTAGAAAATCACAAATTTGTGGTGGGTTAAACGGTAATCTATTACCGAGTAGGAAAAGTTAATAGACAACATTTTTGTTTTAAGTTACTTTTCATTGAGGAATTTATTTTTGATCTTAATGAAATATACTTACTTGTCATGTTGAATTTCAACTTTTACTAGATTTCTTACACAAACTCATACTTTCCTTAAATGATGAGTATTTAGGAAAACATTTTCACATTAAGAGTACTCTAATCATCTTCTAGAGAATCACCTAATCCACAAAAGAGAACTATATATTTCCCATTTCCTTAGACAAAAACCAAAACCAAAATTGTTAGTACGAGATCAGATAATCCACAAAAGGATAATCCTTTATAAATAGAAAATATATTCTTAATCTCCAAAAATTTTCCAAAAAAACCCAAAGTTCAACGAGGACCATTCGATAAACAATTGTCCATAAAATTCTTCAAAGTAAACCAAACTAAGATTGAAACCCAAATATTTGAGGATTTAATCACATAGTCTTCCAAGGTACAAATTAACATTTATCTCCAAATAACATTAGTTTCTCTTAAAGTCTCATATTGAAAAGTAATTATCCTAATCACATATCCTCCATGATAGTTTAATCATTTCCATAGATAACCCTAAATAAACTTACTCTTTAATCCTAAAATCATCTGACTAAAAAGAATTAGTCAAACTAACCAGGGACTTTACGTAGTCCAGTGGTAGGCGATAAATACCAGTCACACTTTGGTTGTGGGTTTGATTCCCACACCTTTGTCCGACGCGACGGGTTGTCACTCGGTCTGCATGTTGTCCTTTTTACAAAACTATATAATTCTTAAGACATTCCCCAAAACGAGATAAAATCTTCAAAAATAACTATAACATAAATTAACCTTAAGTTTATCTCATTTCATTCATATTCCATCATAACGTATTATAACCCATAATTACCTCAATAGTAATGATCATATATACCCTAATGGTTACCCTTATAATTATTACCTGAACTTCCATGTTGAGTTGGTTCTCTCGTACATGATGCATTAGAGAACTCACCAAGGTTCAAGTAGTTGATCATGACCCCAGATATTTGGTTTAGAATAACCACGAGATTTCTCATTGAATCCCCCATTTAATCCATTCTCTTAATCAGAGAATGACTACAGTTTCCTTCAAACCCATTGTCATTTTGGTGACTGCTAGATCCATCCATTTACTAAAACCAAAAATGTCAGTGTGAGTATATCAACAAAATAATTATGTACTATAGAGAAAGATAAACACTAAGATATACTTATCCAAGTTATCTCAAACTCATTCCAACCTTCAAAAATAACAATGACTCTATCTAATATAATAACCAATGTGGTTATACACAACATTTCACTTAACACTTTAACCTCTAAAGTTATCTAAACCATCCTCTGATACCAACTATAAGTACCCAGCCTTAAACATTACTTATTATTGAATTCAATGAATAATTCACATTGAGGATCTTTTCAGGTTTATAGTTTTATAGAATTAGGATATAACTATTACATCTCAAAGGTTACAAAGTAGACACATCTACTCAGCTTCCATTTTTTTCACAAAAATAAAAAACTCCTGAACAAAAGAGTCATGTCTAGTTCCTTGTTATAGACAGCCGGACATTTCTTTTATCACATCCTTGACCCTATTCAACATTATGTCCTGTGAAAAACATTTCAAAAAAAAACTTGGGTTGAGCATAAAAATCTCGGTAAGGGTTATAAAAATACGAAAATAAAACATTATTCCATGTATACATAAGAATCAATGAAATCAGACTTTACTCATAAAGCATAATAAATTTAACATTCCTCATGAAATCATAGTATTTACGAATAACTCATAGAAATCACAAGACATAAAGGTAACTTGAGGAATTCATAACATTCTTACATAGGGAGTAACCCTCATGGTTACATTTGGAATACCCATCACAGAATATTCCTTAAATATATTTGGAGAAAACTTAGCGTTTTACCCCATTCGCGTTACCCAATTCATTGGAGTGCTATATCGGGCTCACCTGCCCTTAGTTTATCACGGAAGCACCAGTCTTCATAAGCAATGCCCAAGAACCATAACATAATCATAGAACATAAATTAAGCATAAATGAAATTTAACATTCCCACATTGCAACAACAATATAACATTTTAAGATATTGAAATAATGAATCCATTCTAAAAACCATTTTCAAAACCATTTAAAACATTTAATAAAGTGATTTTTGAATCAAAGTGTCCCATACCACATTGAAGATTTTAAAATTTTAAACCATTAATGTACATATAAATAAATCCTTAATACCATTTTGAAAACATGGATATTAATGAGAAATATTTATAAGAAAAAATCATTAAAACATTTAAATCGATATTTTAGTTAAAGGGTTTTTATCAAAATGAGAGACACATAAATACAATAATTGAGGAATAAAATTTCATTAAAACATTATAATATCATATTCATGATATAATATTCCAAAGGATAGTATATACACCATATAATAGTTAATTGGTGCATAACAACAATGAAGACTCAATAGAAATTTAAAATGAGAAGAAATCCCCTATAACGAAGGTATCCTTAAATTAAGGATAAATCAATCTCATAATTATGTGTGAAAAATATAAATACACCCAATATAAGTGTATATTATGATTAAAAAAACTAATGTTCATTCACAAATTTTCAAAGGATGACATATTCAATAACTACATGTTGAACCCAAAGAAATCGAAATTGGGTTAAGAAGTTCCCTTGTAAAATTTCGACAGCCTAATGACGTCACTTTAAAATTCAAAAAATGAGTTGATGAGACAAAAAGGATTTTTCAACACTTGTAAATAAATTTTAATTCCATAAGCATATATAAGAACATATCCCTACATAATAATATGTAAATTAAAAGACATAACAAAATAATTCTTTTAACAATAGGAGGGTGATAGTTTCCCTTACCGACTTGGGTATCTTTCAAAACATACACCCCGTGAAAGAAGGAGAATACAACGTTGATGTAAATAATCATAAACGAAATTATATTACACAAAGAGTATAATAATTGGTAGTACATATACCACCCAATGGAAATGGTGGAAAATGTAGCATAAATCTCACGGGAATAAAAGTGAGATGAAAAATCCCTTACGAAAACTCGGTAGCCTAACGACGCCACTTAAATCTTCCAAAAATGGATTGATGAGATCAAATAGGGTCTCTCAAAATATTAACATAAAATTTATTGCAAGAGGAATATAAATGAACATCCCTTGACATAACAAAGAGGATCCTAAAAGAAGTGACATAAAGGAGAGTACATAAAAAGAAAGAGAGAGATTGGATCTCTTACGAAAATTCGACTGCCTAACGGCGCGAATAAAAACTTCCAAAATAGATTTATGAGAGAAAATAGGGTCTCAAATCATATGAACATAAAACTTATAGTAATATTAATATAAAATAACATCCCAATCTTAAGAAATAATATCTTAAAAGGAATGACATAAAACAGTGTACTTAAAAAGAAAGAGAGGGGTAGGTTCCCTTACCTCAAGTCTGACTTGTCTTGTTCGTTTCATTATATTCCTGAATAATAAACATTGGTCAATTTATAATTTCTTAAGGACCTCATTTAAATATTATTATTCTGTACATATAACAAATTATAATGTTATAATAATTTTTTAATAATGTTATTTCATATCAGATGTTTTTGCTGGTGTTTGGTACATGAGTAAAAAAATGAACTTGTTTGAAAATGATTGCCCATGTAGTAATAAGTAAATAATTTATAGAACATTATTAATGATTAAAATATCATATATATCCATTACATATTAATTTTATACTATTCAATAACATTTGGAGATAAAAAACAAAAAGCACTGTTCATGGAGACGGTAGGTCGTAAGTACGCATGAACGCTACATTCATTTTTTTGTCATATTAATGGAATTAAAAATAAATGAGATATATATATATATATTTTATAATTCCAGTATAATATATATGTTATATATTTCACATATTTTTATTAATTTCACTCTTTATACATTCCATGTATTTTATGAACGAGTCGCATCACTTGAGGGGGCCGTAGTCCACACATCCTCATATGAAATTATCGCATTTGCACAACATGAAAAGAATAAAGGTATGTTTTAAATATAAAATACAGAAGCATATGGTAAACATAAATACCATATATATTATATATAAAATACAGTGACATCATAATGGACACAATTAATGGTGTTAAAAGAATATTGAACAATCATCGTTTCGTGAGGCAGAAAATCGCCAACCACAGAAAGAGTATGTTCTTTAACCATTAAAAGAAGGTGTGTATAGGTGTAGCTATAATCCTTAACCTAACAACATCATAGTATATTTAAGATACTGTTGTTGTTACAAAATAAAGTAATAAAAAGATTTTAGGGGGTTGGATAGGGAAAATAATACATAAGAACACAAGAGAATACACTACCTTTAAAACGGGTAACTCTTTTTGATTTGAGCTCAAAGCCTTCCTTGGAAAGACTTCTGCCCAAAGTGAGGGTTCTAGGAGTAAGAGAGGGATGTGTAGGGACAAAATGGGTAGGGTTTTTCCGATCCAAAGGCTTGATAGGTATGGGTAAGGTGGTAGAGGTGTGGGATTTTTATAAGAGGAGAGGAGGGGCACTCTTGGAAAGTCTTGAAAATTAAAATTATTATTAAATGCTTTTCGAATTTTAAAGGTCCCAAAATTATATATTTCTAGGATAAGGAGACAATATTCTAAATCCACACATCAAATAGTTTTGTGACAAGTGTAAGACTTAGATTTCACCCTATCTTCTCATTTTATTTAAATCGTTCATTTATGAGGTAATCACTGCATCATCACAGTGTCATAAATAAAATAATTTATTTAATTTCTATAAATTATAAAAAAATTATCATGATGTAGGAAATAGTTTTATATTTATAATGAATATTTATAGTAAAAAATATGACTTGTATAACCCCATGTAAATTTTTTTTTAGTAAAACAACACATGTTTGTGACATTTTAATTTTAACTTTAAATAAAAAGTTATTAATGTCATTTTCCTACCAAAGTGGCTTTATGGGGTCCCCAAGTTGACCCATGGATTTTATTGGTTGGACATGACTCATCCAATAAGGTTAGGACTTGTTTCAAGGTCATTTTACATTATTATAACATTATCTAAACTTTAAATTACACTAATTACCTTTAATCGTGATTAATAAAACTAAAAAGTTACTGTTCACCAAAAAATTATTTTAATCCCATTGAACCAAATTTTACATACTAATGACAACCATGTATGTCATATTTTTGAAATTCAAATCACAGAAGTGGTAAAGTTTCATTTAAATGAAAAATCAGTTTTTAAACTACCACTTAGTGGTTTCACTATTCCTCAAAAATTGATGTTTTTCAAAAAAAATACCAAAAATTCACCCTAAGCTATATTTGATATTCCGAAATCAAAAATTATTTTTTATTTTACAAATTTAAAAACATATAAGTTACATTAATTAATTTAATAATTAATTCCCGCTGTCAGAAGAAATAGCGTGATTTTATGAAACAATATATATCAAAATATTGACACTAGTTTAAGTCCAATTTCAAAGTGAAATTAATTCCAATGAACACCATTTGATTAAATGGTAAAAATATATTCTAATTTCACTTTAAAACCAATTCAAAATATGATCTAAATCATATAAATAAATTATATTAAAAATATATTTCGAATAAAAACACAACATTTTTCACTTATTCATTAAAAAATGAACTTTATCAAAAAATACCATAAATTTATACAAAGTAGATTTTGATGTCCCGATTCTAAAAATAATTTTATTTTGTCCAGTATAACATATAAAATTGTCAAAAAATGGAATTAAAAGGGGTTCTCCATCAAAAGGTAGTTAATCGACCTTTTAATGAATATTAGATGATTTATGCATAAAATTGGACTCATTTGCATTTTATTCCTCTAACATTTATTGGAAAAAGTAAAAATATTTGAAAAACATATATAATAATTTTTTAGTTAGTTCTGTTCATTCTCGTCATTAAAACGGCTAGGTGTTAACTACCATTTAAATAAAATTATTTTATTATTAGAGTGAAACGTAAGATTTCAAAGGAACCCATTGTTGCTTATTGGGTAAGCCATCGAGCATAGAGTTCCCTTTAAATTAATATTTACATTTTATTCACAAATAGGAATAAATATAAAAATATCATATTCTTTATTTACCTGGGGTGTTACACCTGATCTGATGGCTGCGGTCATACCCTCTCAAACAACTAAGTCTGAAAAACAACCCAAAGGTGAATTGCCAGCTCTATATCCTCTTCTGAGCAGTTCCATGTGGTCAGGACCAGTTGCAAGACATCTAGTGTTAAACCAAGAAATAAAAACTGATCTGTAGATATACCAATAGAACTGATCCACAATTCCTAAAAGAACCTCCATTTCACCGCATACATCAAAACCACAGAAAACACCTAAAGATAACCTAAAGAAAACCTGAAGAAGAACCACATGAAAACAGAAAGGAAACAAGATTCCTCCCTCCTATACACCACTCTAAGGATGACCTTGGTCAAGGACAACCAGCGAGACACGGAAAGACCCCGTTGAGACTCCAACGAGCCGGCAACCAGGAAAGACGAACTAGAAGCTCACAAGACCGGTGTTGAGCCAAGTAGAAACCGAAGGCGTGCTGAAGAGGAACCATCACACCTAGAAAGCCAGCGTCCAGCTGAGAAAGAGCCTAAACCTCATCCTTCCCTAAGCCAAGTCGCCTCAACCTTTCCTGAGCAGACGATGTTGGATGACGAAGCCTCGCATGGCCAGCGCCGAGCCAAGCCGAAGTAGGAGCCCCGCCTAGGTAGATGAAGGTGGAAGAAGCCTCACCTCACGAGAAGGCATTGGGCTGAGAAGAAGCTGATGCCTCGACCAACACCAATCCGAGTCACTGAAGCCTAGCCTCTACAGATGGAGATAGAAGACACCACACCAAGAGACCTCACATTGTCCAAAAAGAAACTCTAAAAGATCATTAGAGAAACCCAAAATGAGTAACCCGATGAAGAGGTGACTTTCATCAACATATATTTCTATATTTTTTATTTATCAACTCCCTTCATATATTATTATTCAACAATTAAATAATAACATAAATATAATAAATATAATAATATTGTATAACTCTAAAAGTATTACCTACATTTATTCACACTTCCATCTATTGGGTAACATAATTACTGTTTTGAATGGAAAACTACTGCCTCCTGTGACGATTTAGTTCGTTTTCCCTCTACCACGATTCATGGTTGGAAATTATGATGGAATATATATATATATGTGTGTTTGTGTGTGTGTGTTTGTGTGTTTTATATTTACTATTTATTCATACTTCATAAAATTTACAAGTACACATACATACACGCTTTCCATTTTAGTAAATATGATAACACCGTATCTGGATATGTGGACTACCACCTCCTCAAACTGATTTGATACCTTGAAAACATACATGAAAAATATTAAATATTTGTATAGTTTGAACTATTTTACATAAGTTACTTATATATATTATATTCATTAATAATTAATATTCTGTAAATATAATATACCACTTTTGTATCACACTTTCACATGATGAATTTGTGATAACGTCGATCTGGGAAGTGTGGACTACCACCTCTCGACACGATGTGATTCCATTTTTACATCAAAATTATTATATATATAAGTCTATATGAATAAATAATATCATATATATGATATAATTATCATTATTAAGAAATAAATGTTACTTACCCTCTTTTTATAACAACCATTGAAAAATTGAAATGTTTCTCATTTGTATGTATAACCTATCATCTCCTTGATTTTAACATTTGTTTATATTTCATAAAAATAATTAATGATTTTTTTTAAAAATTTAAATTATGTATAAATATTAAAATAATTTATTGATTATTTTTCTTTACTTGTTTATGTAATGACCACTTTGATCGTAGTTGACCTACCAATGTTATTTTGGACACATAAACAAAATATGGTCAAAGAAACTGATGAAAAAGTTCTTTTTTATGTAGTTCTTTAAAATATTTAAATAAGTTAAATAAAAGTAGTTATAAACCTTAAATAGGTTTTGAATAATGATAATAATTTACATAGGTTTGTTATTAAAGAATGCAATGGCACGTGAAACAAATCAGAATAATGGTAAGGGATTTCATCTTAATCGCCTATGATTAAGTAATTTATTGATGATATGCACATTTATTCATTTATAAGATGTATATAAAACCCATATAAAATTTTTATCCATGTTTTATCTATTATAATGTTATTATATATTTTTTAAAATTTAATTCTTTCATGTTGATTGTGATTTAGATGTCTAAAGTGGTATTGAACCCTTTTAATGTATATAGATTTAATTTTAAAAACATTTTTCTATGTCAATATGATTTATATTATTGTTATAATTTATTTATATGGATATAAATGTATTATAAAATAAAACTTTTTGTATATTTTATATATTTTTATTTTTCTATAATTCTTCATGTTTTTTAATTAAAATGAATCCCCTCTTTTCTCTTTTTAAGTATTTTGTTATTGAAAATGCATTATTAAAATGGATTTGTTATTTCAATATCGTGAAATGTTTTATTGTGAAAAAAATTAAATTTTATTAGTTTAACATCGAATATTTAAATCTGTAATTTATTTTGATTATATAATGGTTCTGGGACATTGAAGGGTGGTTCTGTGATAAACTAATGATGGGTGGTACTGTGATAAACCAACTAATAGTGGTTCTATGATAACCTTCCAATGAATTGTTTATTGAAATTGGCCATATAAATATTCATTTTATAATAGTGACATATTATTATATTGATTTCGTAGTTATTACATTTATAAGAGTGAAATGTACAATGATGTCTGAAGATACTTTTATTTATTTTCTATGCTTTCTATGAGTTTTATGGAAATATTTTTATTAAAAAAATGAATGTAATGTTCTTGTTTTCAAAGGAAATAATTTAATATTAATCAGTTATGAGATGTATTAAATTATATAAATGTTTTCAAGGGTTTTAATTTTTATTAATGGACTACCCATTTCCTTCTTTTCATATCCCATACTGGTCTTCTTATGTTCATCATGCATATTTTTATATCATTTTCACATGACTTAATGTTGAGTAATGGATTGGATTAATTCATGTTTAATTTCATTAATAGTGTCATTAAAAGATGAATATATTATTTATATAATTTTATATTATGGAAAAAATTGATACTATTCTTATGTTTCCATATTTTATTTTTGGTTTTTTATGTATGAGTGATGGACTAATTCAATTAAAATAGAGACCTGGAAAAGATCCTTAATGTGATAGAAAGTAATATTTTTGACATAACTCAATATTATTATGTGTTTAGGAATACGTTAATATAGTAAATACCTATTTTTAGTTTTTTTAAGAAAGTATTTTTGATGTGAAATTTATTGAAAACATGGTTGACCCCATGATAATTATGTTCTAAATTTCCACTCAAATAAAAAAAATCATTCAAGATTGTATAGAGATATATATTTATGGATTATTATAGACATTTAAAAATATTCTCTATATTATTAATTCAAGTAATATAGTATATTTTCATAAGAATTTATTTTTTAATATGTAATAGTATATTTAGAAATTTTTAATAAATATAAAAACATATAAGGACATTGTGATGTTATAAGAAAAAAATGAATTAGTTTTATATGTAAAATTATTTATAAAAATTATGAAATAATTGTTTTTGAATTTCGACGCATTGTAACATAGCCACTTTAATAAATAAGTTCAAATGGATTATTAGTTTTGATAGCCACCTTTGTTTTAAACTTTATAAACAAATATCATCTATAAAATTCATCATTATTATTTCAAACTTATTGGCTAAACCATGATTATTTTAGCACTTTTATATTTAATAAATAACTATGTATTCAATTCCATAACTAGTTTACTTATTTTACACTGAAATATATTACATACTTTTTCATAAAAACATCAAATATATTGATATTTTTTCAAATCATATTCATATTAATTATTTATACATTAACCTCCTAATGAAACACCCATTATCATGAATGATTAACCCTTACAACTATTAAATGATTGGGACACACTTGAGAATGTATTTTTAAACATAAAAAATTGATATTAACAAAATTAAAATTTATTGTTTATATTTTTTATTTAATGAACTTATTATTTAGATAACAGTCACTCCTAAAATGGAAAACCCTCTATTATTTTTTGATTGTCTATTTAGTTTTTTCCATGTTTGATGAGCATATATTATCCATTATCTATGATTATATTTTTTTGAAACCTAAACCATTATATCAAGATGTTTATAACGTCACATATTTTAATATTTGGAGTTTTAATTATTCATTTTCGACATAAGAATTAATATGTGTAACTTTTGTATGTGTTTCCATTGGAAATCACACATACAAAATGATTTATGATCAGGGATATTGTTATAAAATTTAAAAATTTAATTTAGATATAGTAATTTTTTAAATTTATGTTTTAAAATATTATCACTTTTGAGGCATCACATATCTTTTATTGGGATAAAGAAATGATGTACCTAAAATAATATTTCTTATATGCACATCCTTTGAGTAAAAAACATTAAATATTAACAATTAAACATCTTCAATTTTTCAAAAACAAATTCTTCTTAAACTTTTATCTTAATTAATGTGTATTATATATAAGCATAACTGTATTTTATTATCCATCTCTTATTTTTTAAAATTTCATTTCCTCTGGATTTCTCCATATGTTTAATTAAACATTATGTTTGGTTAACAGTTTAATTTTATTTTTATTTTCCTAAAAAAATCAACTAATAATTTGAAATTAAATTTATAACATTGAAAAAAATAATTATTTCAATGTGTTTTATCACTTTCGCTTCATTCCATTGAAAATTTATTTAGAAAAGATTTTACTCCCTAGTTCTTATCAAAATAATTAGGTTTTTATTTGACATTGTTGTCATTAATCATTTTTTAATATAATTCTACAACGTCAATAATTATCTTTTTGTACACAATGTAAAGTTTCATCAATGATTTTTTTTGTTTAATATTAAATTTCCTAAAGATATTATATTAGACCATACATTAAAAATAATTGGTTTTTTCATTTTAATGAATATTATATATTTATTCAAAAAATTTATTTAGAAAAAACATTTTACGTAAAAATTTAGTTACATCTTCAGAAAAAATAATTAAATTTGAATTATAAAAATAGCATCATTAAAGAATAATTATTATAATATAAGGATGTATTTTTCCTTTTTAATTTTATATATAACCTAAGGCACACCATAAGAACCACTATCAATTTGTATACATTTAGATTTTTTTAATCTCCAATAAACTGTATACAAATTTCATCATCTCCAGATACATCATTAGAATGAAATTATTGAATTATAATGTTTAAATGAATTATTTATATAATGAATTATATTTTTAAAATCCAAAGATTTGTTGAACGATATATGGTGTTTCATTATTATATTTGTATATGATACAATGTATTACATAAAAGGTGATTTAACAATTTATTAATAATGAGACACTATACAGAATCAAAATTTCAATGTTATAATGGAATCATAATGTAATGCTTATGAACATATTGTATAATGTTTTTCCCTTATTGAATATATTAAAATATTTATTCTTCATATCCTTTGGAAAGTGAAAATTTATTTGGTGATCCATGATTCCAATTATGGGGTTATGTATAGAGGAGGTAATCAAGAATAATAATAAAATATACAATATAACATGGTGATTCATCATTACAAATGTTATTTATTAGTTAACTCAATCAAGGAATTACTCAATAGAAGTTATAAATGTTATAATAAGGTGGTTAAAAATCATTTATTTCTTTGTTATTTAATGTATAATAACATAAATTTAAATCATAGCATCGAGGACTTGGGAAATAATATTTCAATAATTGGTTCATAAATACACCAAATACCCAAAATAATACTAGTGGCATACTAAATTTATTCTCTCATGGGAGCTATCCATGAATCGAGAAACAATATAATCATAGGCCCCACCCATCACTCACACTTACACAATTTATTAGTTATATATTGAATAACCAACCCAAAAAATATGAAATATACCTTAACTATAAATAAATATTCATATTGAATCACATATACAAAATTCCAATATTTCCCCATTCAATTGTACAACCTTATTTGTAATCATATATTTTGAATTACCAAAGGTATAATTGTTGTATGGTTATAAAAATATTATTAGGATAAATCTATCTGTGATACTATACTATTTAGACATGAATGTGAAATTTCATGTCATGTGAGGAGGAATGGTTTTATAGAATCAATATTCAAATACATCCTTATGGATCACAAAGGGTTATTTCATATATCTAATAAATAACGAGTGTGATTTTTAAAATAGGTGAGTGAATATGACTATATGTTTTGTGTAGTGTAAATATTGAATTAACACTTAACATACTATTTTTTAGGTTATGACATTTATGTAAAGCTGGTAAAAATCCATCATCCCCTAGTTTATATCTAGATAATAATTTTATTTCCTAGATACAACAATAATTTACATTAAAAATATTATTATGTTGACATATAATAAAAATGTCTTCATAACATCATTACAATATAAAATGTATTACAAGATGAAATGTTTGTTTTTAAATTATCTTCAAAAAAATATCATGTACCACTAAAAATATGACTCTATTAGAAAACTAATATTAAATTATAAAATAAAATTTGAAAAAAAAAATTTAAAAATGAAATAAATAAGCATCTATGTTTTAAAGTATTAAAATATATTACTTTTATAATTTTATAATGATAGATTTAAGTTTCTCATATGGAAAATGGTTATATGATATCTATTTTAAGACATTTAAAAAAAATAAAAGATAATAGAAAATAAACATTTATAATTATTATATAACTAATTATAACACTCATGATATGAAATAAATAACATGGATGTTTGAAGAAAAGGATTCTTGAGCTAATGGAATAAATTAGGTTGTCCAGGATTAATAATATTTAATATGTGTTTAAGAGTATCATGGATGCATTAAATGGGTATAATGTAAGAACCCAGAATAAATTATTATTAGAGAATATAATATATGGTTTTTAAGATATATATATAGGATATATTTATCCTAAATGAAATACAAATATAAAGAATCTTGAATAAAAGTAACCTTATAAGAAAATTCATTCCCTTAGATTCCTTATTGTTAAGATACATTCCATAATCCTTAAAAAAAATATTTCCTACATTTATATATTACCAAAATTTATATCTTTATTAAAATATAAATTTTATTATTAACTTTTTAACCCATTTACTCATAGTTCTATGATGAAATCATTTATTTTATTTAGATATTTTGTTTATATAGTGTGTTTTAATTCCGTCGTTTTGCACCATGAAAATTATTCATTGTTCCATCACTTAAATAATATTTATCTGTCATATATATAATATTTTTGTAATCAATACACTTATATAACAATAAATTAAATATGGTTGTGGAAAATATATTGCATCGCTTCATGGAGTTGATAGTCTTTTTTCATACACAAGTGATGTTTCTATTTTATAATGAATGAGTGGGAATAAAGTTTTTATTTATATTACCATTAAATAATATTAATATTCGTTAAAATATCAAATATATTTATTAAATCTGTATTTATAACCTTAAATTGGAATAATTGAAGAACAAAATGCATCACTTTATTAGGGAAATAGTCAAAACATACGCAGGGGCTATGTTTTCATTTTACATTAAATTAAAAATAGATAAAATATTTTTGAAAAAAATATGTAAAAACATTTAATTGTATTAATAGGTATATATAATATTTAGAGGAGGATTCTGATGAAAAAACCCTGACCGATCATGGAAAATAAATAAACCAACCTAAAGAAATATCTTTTTAAAAACATGTTAGTGTTTCGTATATGGGTCTTTAAAAAAATAGAAACACTATGTTATATATAATGTTATTCTAGGTGAATTTTGGAATATATTGGTCAATATGTTGGGGAATTTGGGATCATAGATAAATTGGTATTAGTGTATCCCTTTCATATGTGAGTAAAGTGGTACCCACATAATTACATTTATTTATAAACTTTTATAAATTAGTTTACATAGTAATGTGAAATTTACTAAAATAAATTGAACAAAAAGTAATTTAATTTTTATTTCCTTATAAATTATGAAATTTAGGAATGAATTAGTGATATTTTAAGGCTTGCCTCTTAGATTGGCACCGTTATTGAAAATTGTATCCTTTTATATGGGAACCAAAATTTGCTATGGTATCTATTAATTATGAATAAAACTTTAATAGAACATATTATATAATACGAATATGATTATTATAAATTTATAATAGATTGAATATAATAAAATTTATATTATAAGAATATATAAATTTTTATATGTGTATCAAAAATCAACGAAAAAGGTTCTTTAGAATAATATCTTTTATGTATAAAAAAATAATTTATAACAAAATCAGGTATATAATTTTTTTATCAAGTAATCTATTAATTTATAAATAAAAAATGAATATTATGTAATCTAAAAACATATAATAACCTGAATATAAATTTCTAAATTATTAATTAAATATAAGTAAAATAAATAGAGCTTCAATTGGAATAAAATATCACATTAGTTTTAAAAGGAAAAAAATTCGATTTCTAAATTCAACATAACATTTCCAAATGAGTTGTTATCGATATTAAATATTTTTATTTTCTAGAAATGGGTTTTTAAAAACTATAAATTTATTTATTTAAAATAATAATTTTATAAATGTGAAATAATTTGAAATTCTAGTATCTTCACTACTCACCTAAAAAGTACTCATTTAAAAAAATATCAAAAATATACTTATATTAATTTTGACATAATAAATCAAAAAAATAAAGTTTATTTCTTAAAATTAAAATTATAAAATTACCATATTGTAATAATATCATGTTATAGTTTCATTAATATGAGTTTTATCCTTTCTGTAATTAAATATTAAGTCTTACATTCATACCCCCTTCAATAAGTTTAACATATAAATGTTTAGAATATCATGTTGTAAAAAATTATTGGAAGCTATTCGTCATGATCTATGTAGGCTCTCATTATTCTTATACAATCATATTATTTCCCCACATTTTCTTTAACAACTGATTGATTCAACTTTCTAACACATTCTATCTGGTTTCAAGAATATTCATTGGATATTAAAATTATGAGAAATCTGATTCCCACTCCACTTCCTTAGTAGTGAGTGTGTATGATGGGTCTGTAATGTAATTCGTAAAACAAGAGACAAGGATAAATTATTGAACATTAAATATATTGATTGGTATTTTAATATGGTAATCCAAACACCAATTAAATATGAATAAAAAAATATACTGATTTACCAAGGGCGCAATAGAACTTTTTTAGAAACACTTTTTACTCCATTCAATTGAGATTAATTTAAATAAAACAGGATCTCTTTATTGAAATTAAAAATCCTTCCTCTGGTTATCTACATTGTTTTTATTTATACTCTATATAGTATTGATATGATTTTGAATAAATCCAATTTTTTTTATTGTCACCTCAATTTGTTAGGGATGCCAATTTTCCCTCTATACAACATCATCACAAAAATATGGAGTATAACAGCTCTTCCAATAGAATTATTTATACGATTCAATTTTAATTATTCAATCGAATTATTTATTTTAGAAAATTTTATTCAATGGTAAATAATGGTCCCACATACCTTGAAGGTTTAGTGATAATGACCATAACATGTCATCTATTGATTGAATAGTTTTTTCTGAATATACATCAGTTTGAGAATTATATGTGATAACAAAATATATCTCAAGGTTAGTAGAATGCTAATGTCTCTTCTATAATTTCAATGGTAATCATGTGTTATTATGTGATAATGTTTATGTAGGTTCCCCCTTAAATATCAAATAATCATTAACAAAAATTCAAGCAACATCCTCAAGGGATCGATACACTATTATAGATAGAAAATGATAGGAATTGGTAAATTGATCAAATATCATAAATCAATTATCTTCAATCCTATGTGTCTCTAATATCCTAATGAAAATTTATATCATAATATCATCCAAAATACACAATGATATATGGAGATGATGCAAGGTCCCATTAAAATTATTTTTCTCATCATTCAACTATTGAAAAACATACGTTATGACACATAACTCTCAATTCCTCAAATAATATTGTTCAAGCAGTGAATTATTTCCAAAATCCAAATACATATTTGTCCAACTAGACTGTATAGGGAAATTTAAGATATGGGATTCATAATTGTATTCCCACTATAGCTCTTGTGTTTATGGAAAATGTATCATATTTCTAAATTTTAATATACCATCATTATAAATGATTTCATCCAAAATCCATTCAATCAAATATTTAATTTTTTAAAATACAATTTCCAAGAAAAAATATTTTCAACAAATCCAGTATGGAAGTTTTTTAATACATTTTAGAATAGAGTGATGTTTCTGATTTCCTAATTTTTCCCACTTGAATTTTTAGTATTTTGATAAATATAGGATACTTTTATGTCCTCATATTCATTATAACACATTTATCCTCAGATATATTATATTTCCTCATCCCTAAGCCTTACATAATCTTGAGTTAAATCAATAATTCAAATTGAGTATATTTTCATGTTTAGAGCTATAGAGAATTAGTCATAAACTATTACATAACAGAACAATTGAAATTCATAGTGGACACTTCACACAATATACATTTCTTTTATAACACAAGATATTTTAAAAAGAGGCAAGGTTTATTTTCATGTTTTTTTGTCATAACTTTTCAATTATTATGTCCTTGACAATATTCTCCCATAAATCCAGTGAAAAACATTTTAAAAAATAGGATGAGGACCAAAATAATACTAAGGAGAATAAATAATAAATAATCTCATTATTCAAGTTAAAACATGGAAACCCATTTAATGTTATTTGAGAAAATGCAATACAACTATTTCACATGAATAATAGTAATACTTTTTTCTCAAATAAAAATATTGAAACCAATAAAATAAAATTTAATCTCCATTATGTGAATTATAAAATTGTATAAAAAATCCCCATCAAAACCCTTTTCAATAGGAATAACCATAATCTTACTTCTAATAAAATTATTACCTAATAAATGGAAGATCTATAATGGGGATCACCCTTCGTATAAGCTATATAGGGCTCATCAGTGAGTTATAATGGGGATCATCCCATCATATAACCTATAACATTCTCACCCATGAGCTATAATGGGACTTAAACCTTAATATAATCTATTTTTAGAATCACCTATGGCGTATAATGGGGTTCAACCCTTCATATAATACGTATTGGGCCCACTCACTTCATATAATGCCCAAGTACCCTCTCATGAATAAAACACTTTCATCACAAAACCCTTTTAAAAATACTTCTA
This sequence comes from Viscum album, assembly GCA_963277665.1. Classification (NCBI taxonomy): domain Eukaryota; kingdom Viridiplantae; phylum Streptophyta; class Magnoliopsida; order Santalales; family Viscaceae; genus Viscum; species Viscum album. Next base: position 1,331,094,042 of record OY728148.1, on the reverse strand, counting down.
ATCCCATATAAAAACAATCGTATAAAAATACCATTTTCATTTAGGATCCCATTTTCAACATCCTGAAACCACAAAAAATTTAAATACATTATTTCTTTTCCTTTTAAATACATTAATTATTTTAAAGTAATCTAAATATCAAATAACAGTTACAGAGGTGGGGAAGTCATTTTCACCATAAAAAAACATTCCTTTTTCATTTTATAAAAAATTAAAATTCATTATAAAAATGATTCCATTTGAAAACATTTAATTAAATTCAAGACAGTCATAAAATGTAATATATAATCCTTTTTAATCCATTTAAATAAATATGTAAATTAATGTCATGAGGAAAAATATCTGATAATTAAATCTATATTCATTTGAGGTGTTTCATACCACATTGAAAATTTAATTCTTAATCTACTTGAAGTGTTACATTTACCAAAATGTTATATAACAACAAAATAGATGATATATGGATAATAAATGTTTTTGTGGCTTTATATATTCCTTATAAAATAACAATGGTTTATATTATTAGGAAATGACCCAATGAAAGCACATTGAGATGAATCCCTTACCCATAGTCTAAATTGTCATGTAAAATATATTTATTCCTAAAAAATAAAATTATGTTAATTTATACTTTCTTTAGAACCATTTTCCTGTTTATTATTCCTTTTATATAACTTGTTACCATGTTATGACAATTTCATAATTATTTAAATTCATATCCTACATGTTGTCGATATTTTGTATTTGAGTTGAAAAAGAGCATTGTAAGATGTCAACTGTCTATATAGTCATATGCCCATCGTATAAAAAATATTATTCATGACATAAGAATAAAATTATAAATCCATTATAGTTTAAAATCAACCCTTTTATTATAGTAATAAAATATGACCAATTTCATAATCCTGGAGACAGTAGGTCGTATGTATGCATAAGTAATGTTTCCATTTTTCATTGATTGTTATAGAAATAAGGTAATTATAATTTTTTATTTCTAGAGTGATAAAAATATTATTAACATCATCATATTCATTTAAATGTAATTATATATATCATAGAATTTATGTGGTGAATTAAAATGATTCACATCATTTTGTGGTGGTGATAATTCACATACACACACGAACGATATTATCATTCATATTATCTTGGAATGTAAGAAAATAATTGATATAATAATTTATTATAATGAAAAATATTTAATTAAAATCATATATAAACATTAATTATATCATTTTGGTCTGTCTTGATAGACGGTATTGAAAACCCAACTATATTAGTTCATGAGGTGGTAGTCCACCGTACACACAAATGAAAAGTTCATTTCCAATTTTACGAAAGTGTAAATGTATTTAGGTGAAAATATTAACATTATAAAATTTTAGTATAATATGGATTCTATATTTTTTATTTCATCATGTTTTTAGGACATTTCAATGAAGTGTAATAATAAATTAAATGGAAACACTTAAATAAAAACATTTCCTTTCATTTGGATAAACACCTTTATTGACACCTTAACAACTCTAATGAGGTTGTAATTCCTAAAATAAGGATCCAATAATGTGGGTAGGGGTTATATTACGGAATTTTGGTATATTTTGGAAGATATAGATGGTTTTGGAAGTGTGAGTAATAGAGAATAATGGGTGCCATTATATAGGAGAGTTGAGGGGAACCCTTAGAATTATTAAAAGTATTAAATCAATATAGATTTATCTATAATTCAAAATGGGTCCAATCTCATTTGGTATAATATAATATTATTATGGGACTAAATATTTTCATCTAAAGAAATTTAGACATGTTTTAGTATTTTTTAATCATTATAATTTTTTTTAAATCCTTTTAACTCAAACCTTTTTATAAAGTAATATTCATATAGATGGTTAAAATAATTATCAAATCAAGCCAAAATTTAAGTTAAATAGTTATTAATGAATTTTTTAGATTTATCTATACATTTTTTTGCAAGTTTTTGTTTAAATTTTATATAGTTTAATTAAATATATTATATTTTAAATATGCATTGTGTCAATTATGATGCTATTCCTTACATGACTTTTTTAAAATATAATAACAACATGATTCCTTTAAAAAATACATTAAATAAAACATAAAATGGAATAGTCATCCAAAATATTCATGTACACTGTAAAATATTTCATATTATAATTATTTTAATAATATATTTATTATTTATTTGATTATTTCTTTAATAAATCTATTATATCATCATCTTTGTGTCATAATTAAATTTAATTATCTAATACTTAAAAATTATAAATAAATTACCATGATTTATAAAATAATTTTATCTTTATAAAATATATTTATATTCAATGATATAATTTACATAACTCAATATAAAAATTTTTTCATACGAAGAGTCATATTTATGACATATTTTCCTTTACATTAAGTTAAATGTTATAAATATCATAATCACACCCATGTGGCTTCGAAAGGAAAAAATTTCAACCCAATGATGGTCGTGGTATATAATAACTCATTTAATATTATTATTAAATTGTTTAGGATAATTTTATAATATTATAGTGTTAATTTTACCTTTAATTACAAAATTTACCTTTCGCTATGGAAAATAAATATCTAAAGTTACTATTCACAAAAAATTATTTTGTTCATATTGTAAAAAAATCATATTGAGTAAAAAAATGTTTATCCATTTTAACAAATTTAACTCATGGAAGTTTCTACATTAGGATTAATAATAATTTCATCGGCGGATCGGGAAAATATGGTTTCTAAATAAAACATTCTAAAGTTCAGATAGTTTTTCTATTTATTTTTAACTTGAAAAAAATATCCAATGTACTAAATAGGATTAAAATTTAATAACACCATCTAATTATCCATTAAAACCATGTAAAAGGATAATTATTCAATATAAATAATTTAGATGAAAAGGATGTTTTCAATTAAAATTGTTGTATTTTTCCACTATTCATTAAAAATTGTATTTTATTAGAAAAATAACAAAAATTCAGCCAATGTAAATTTTGATTTCATGATTCCAAATATGAAGATTTTATTTTTCAAATAGTCCATATAAAACTAACCAAAAAAATATTTACAATGGATTCTCCATCAAATGGTGGTAAACTGCCTTTTAAAAATATTTGAGTTCTTTATGCTTAAAATTTGATTTATTCACATTTTAAGCCTCTAATATTTATTGGAATAATGTAAAACTAATTAATAAAAATGCATAAAAATAATATTGTTAGTTCTATTCATTTTCTCCAATTCAACATCTAGATAAAAAATAAAATTTAAAATAATAATATTATAATATATTATTTCATTTTTAGAATAACTCAGTCTTATGGTGAACATATTATTTCAGAAAACCACATTACTTCATGTTGGGTATGCTATTGAACATCGAGATACTTTGAGGAAATATTTATATCTAATTCCTAATATTTATTAAATATGATAAGGTCTTATTGTATAATTACCATGGATGTTACATACTTCCCCCTTTTGTAAATTGCGTCCTCACATTTTGAAATTTGGTCACGGAAACATCATTGAAATCCAATATTGAAAAAATATTAAATAAAACCATAGCATTAAATGAACGAAAGTGAAGTAAAAAGGTCACATGAGATATCAAATACTATGGTATCATGTAAGAAAACAATGATATGGAAGTGAAAACTAACAATCCACTTCTACTAGAGAGTGATATAAGACATTGATAAAAAACGTAACCAATTAAAAAGGTATAAATTGTGATAGGTTAAATGGATTTTTTTTTTCATTGGAGGAAAATTTAATGGGTAATTTATTTTTTCTAAATTACATTTCATAGAGTTGTTTAATATATTTACTTCCCAGAATAAAAACATAAGAAAATATAGTTTCATGATATATTTCAATTTTATAAGAACAGTTTCATCATTATAATAATCCCAAGATTATGATGTACATCAATAAGAATAACCATAAGAATTAAAGATCACACAAACCATATATTTTACTAGTATTTTAAAATCGAGGTCTATGATTAAATTCATAATTCTACATCCTTACATAATCATAAAACTACAAACCATCTCTAAGAAAGGTTCTCAATAACTTATTATAACATCACGTAAAACCTCATATGTTGTGTCTAAAATCTTGAGCATACAGTTATCCTTCATAAAATATCGGGATCTCAGGATCTTCCATCTCTTCACAATCTGTCTCGACATCAACTGTAGTAGCAGCAAATGATTTTTCCAATCCATTTTGTTTCCAATCATAAGGATTTACTCCTTGTGTAATTTACTTCGTAAAATAATTAAAATAATGTCAAAACAAATTGCAGCTAAAGCATATTACTGTAGATTCACTGTTTTTTACCTAATTATAGGATTGTTTAGGTCCATTTTAATTGCATTTGTGAACCTTGTGACAAAACATAATGACTAGTAACACATTCAATATCCTAACATTATTTTCCCAAAATGTATTATACCACACTTAGAACAAGTTTTAGGATTACCTCCATAATTATTAGTCGGTTTATTCTACATTTCATTCCACCTTGATTGCTTCTTACTCTTATAATCTAAGGGCACGCAAGTGTCTATAATATATATTTCTTCATTATTAGTACAACAAACCACTTTTTCATAACATATAAATTATAGGGATTCCAAATATCTTCATTTTCCTAGTTTTAATCCTGAGCAAAATAAATTAATCGTACTATCAATGTAGCAAATAAAATATGGAACCTAACTGGCTAATCTTGTGAAGTTCCCTTCAGATGTGGAATAAAATAATCATCTATTTTCTTTAATTCAATGAATTGTTCCTCTATACTAAGATGAACAACCATATAGAAATATTTCTCAACGAAAATATCCATAAATACTACCCCTTACATTGAAACAATATTTCTTTTTTCCCTTGTATTCTTAACCAATGACCACCATCGGTCACCTTCATCTTCAATATGATAGATGTAAAGAGTAACCTTTTGATATTTCAAATATCCCGTGACATAAAATATCTTCTCTAGGTTATTGATCGATATTTTGGCTATCACTGGGTCATATAATCTATTGAATTATAATGGATGTTACCTCATAAAATGTTCTACTACATACATATTTTTCTATGGTTGATCTGAATGATCTCATGCATTGATACCACCACCATTTATAACATCATTTGACGTTTCTATCACTTCAATAAACTATACATTTCAAATTTCGACTACCTCATGATGATGATTGGAATGGTTGTTTTCCACTCGATTCATTCTTATTACAGCTTTCCTATTTCCATTGCTGATAACCATTCTGGATAGACATAGTTTATATGAAGTAATAAGGTAATATTTTAATGATACATCATTTCAACTTAACCATAAAGTAAAATATAATGAAGGAATAAAATTAACAACATCCTAACCTCTAATGTTATCAAATTTTACCTCTGATACCAACCATAAGTCCCCAACATTAAGCATTAAATAATCTTATGTTATGTCAAGATTTACATTGAGGATATTTTCAGGTTTAGACCTTTAGATAATTAGGCCATACAAATTACATGACAAAACCATAGAAATAAAAAGTGACCACTTACAATAGTATCTATTTCATTCATAGCACATGAACATTTTAAAATAAATATAGTTAATTTTCTTGTCTACTCGTTATCAGTTTTCCTTGATTCCATCCTTGACTCTATTATCCATCAAATCCTATAAAGACATTTTGAAACATGAGATGAGCACAAAATGCATAGTAAGTGGAATAAAAACAATAAAAAGTATTATTCTACTTAAAACGTGATAACCCTTTTAAATCTATATGAATGATTGAAAAAAAACATTTTCACATTAATAACACTCATAATATTTTCTCAAATAAAAACATTTAAACCAATATAATGCAATTAAAACATTATTGGGTGACTTTGAGAATCAAATACATAAATCCAATTCAGAACCCTTTTCAATTGGAATAACTATATTTCTTATATAGAATATTATTATTACCAAATGATCTGGAGATCTAAAATGGGGATCATCCTTCGTATAAGCATTATTGGGCTCACCTGTGAGCTATAATGGGGATCATCCCTTCATATAATTTATGATGGCCCCACCTGTGATCCATAATGGGGATCAACCCATCATATAAGATGTTTTGAGCTAGCTGGAGTTCAATAACATGGCTTAACCTTTCAAATATGTTGTATCAGGCTCACCCGTTTCATATAATTCTCATGTACCATTTTGTGAATAAAACACTTTCATCAAAAAATCCTTTTGAAAAACTCTTCCATTCCAATATGAAAAACAATTTCATATAAAATTACTATTTTAATTTAATATCCCATTTTCAATACTAAGATACCCAAAAAAGGAAAATACATGCTTTATTTTCCTTTAATAAACCTTTAGTATTATATGGAATGAAAAATATCAAATAATGGTTACGGTGGTGGAAACGTTGTTGCCTCCATTTAAAAAAAATTCTTTTTGTCATTTATTAAATAAATTAAAACACTTTGTATAAAAAGATGTCATTTTAAAATATTTAATGAAATTATATATAGTCATCAAATGTCGTGTATATTCAATTTATATCAATTTAAATAAATTTTTATATTAATATCGTGAAGAAAAAGATTTTATAATTAAATCTTGAAATGATCATGGTGTATCATAACACATTGAACATTTAAATCTTAATCTCAATAAATTAAAAAAATTACCAAAACGTTAAATTACCTTATTAGTGATAAAATATGGATATGAAATGTAATAGTACTTTAATATAAACATTTTAAATTAGTAAAGGAGTGTATTATCAAGAAATGCCTCATATAAAGGAAATTGTGATTAAGTCCCTTAACATTAGTAAAAAATGTCACGTATAAAAATTAAATTCATGAATAATAAACAGATGTTCATTTATTCTAGCTGTAGAACCTTTTCTTGTTTATTATTCCTTTTATATCACTAATTATCATGTTATAAAAATTAAATAATTATTTAAGTTCATATCAGACATTGTTCGATACTCGGTACTTGAGTTAAATATGAACACGGTACGATGTCAATAGTATATGTGGCCATTAGTTTGTCATCTCGAAGATAATATTCATTAAATAATGATCATTTTCATACACCCATTATACTTTAAAATAAAACCATTTATAACGGCCATTAAAAATGATCATAGTTATAATCATAGAGACGGTAGGTAGTACATAGTCATGAGTAACATTTCCATTTTTCACTGATCTTTATTGAAATTTGTTAATTATAATTTTATATTTCCATAATGATCATAATACTATTATTATAATAATATACATTTAAATATACTTATATATATCATATATGAGATGTGGTAAATAAAAATGATTAACATCGCTTCTTGGAGGTGATAGTGCACACATACGCATGAAAAACGTTATCATTTTATGTTCATGGAATGTAATAAAATAATTGATATATTATTATATTATAATGATAAATATTTTATTAAAATCATATATAAAAATTAATTCCATAATTATGGCAATTCCTGAGAGATGGTAAAGAAAAACAAACTCTATAGGTTCGAGAGGCGGTAGTCCACCGTATACAAAAAAAATTAATTTCCCATTTGATGAAATTAGAGATGGATTCAGGTGATGATATTAACATAATAATATCTCTTTATATTGTGATGGAGTTATTATTTAATCATGGTTTGAGTATATTTGAAGGATGTGGAAGAATAAATGAAATAGAAACACTGAAATAAAAACATTACTTGTCCTTCAAATGATCACCTTTCTTAACACATTAATAATGTGGAATGGGATTTTAGGAAGTGTTTTCGGTAGAAAATGGCTGAACCAAAACGTTTTATGAGTGTTTGTAATAGAGAATAATGTGTTCCCTTTTATAGTAGAGGGGAGGGGAGCTCCTAGAATTATAAAATGTATTAAATTTATATAAATTTAAGTTCGAATCCAAATGGGTAAAAACTGAATTAGTTCGAATATATGATGAATATGGGTCAAAAAATAATCTAATGTAAATTATATAAGTTTTAGTGTTATTTTAATCATTATCTTCTTGTTTTAACCCCTTTTAACTATTACCATTTTATCAATTAATTTACCCATAGAGAGTTAAAATAATTACCAAATCATGCCAGATGATCAATGAATGAGTTTTTAATGAAATTTATAGATTTACCTCAAATTTTTGGAAGAATATTATATTATTACAAATTTTATATAACTTAATTAAATATTTTATATTTTAAAATATGATTTTTGTTAATTTTGATACTATTCATTACATGATTTTTTAAAATATCATTACAACATGATTCTATCAACCAAACAATATTAAATCTAAAATAACATATAATATCCATCCAGAAAATTCGTATATGGAATCAAATATATCAAATTATACTTATTTTAGTATTACTAATATCATTTATTGTAATCATTCATTAATAAATCTATTATTACATCATCTTTGTCTCAAAATTAAATTAAATTTTTTATTTTATAAAATTTATAAATAATTTACCATGATGTAGGTAATATTTTTATATTTCGATGAACTATTAAAATTATAATATATCACTTACATAACTCTATATTAAAAAAAAATTTGTAAGAAGAGACATATTTATGACATGTTTTTCTTTAAATTAAATGTTATAAATGCCATAATCACCCCCAAATAAATTTTAATGGTTACAACTTCAGCCCAAGGATGGTCATGGACCACAATAACTCCTCCCACAATATTAGTACAAGTGTTAGAGTAATTTTATAATATTATAATATTAATTTTTTCTTTAATTACTTTATTTATCCTTTATTATAATAAAAAAATATTATAGTTTCTATTCACCAAAAATTATTTTCATACTACTGGACCACAATTTTTAAACTGTGTAAAACCATGTATGTCTATTTTTTAACATCTAGTTCACATAAGTGGTTAAAATAGGTTTAACTGAAATCCCATTGATAGATCCATAAAATAGGTTTTTTTAAGTAAAACATTTAAAAGATCACATAGTTTTTCTGATTGATTTTAATTTCAAAAAATATCTAATGAACTACATTGGAATAACTGAAAAATAACATCATCTAATTATACATTAAAACCATGTAAATAGGTAATCTAAAAATATAAATAAATTATTAGAAAATGTAGTTGTGAATTAGGAATTCTACATTTTCAGTAATCAATAAAATATTAGTTTTTTTAAATACAAAAAAACAATAAAAATAAATTTTAATGCCATGATTCCAAAGAATATGATTATTTTTTCAAATTGAAAATATAAAAGTGAAAAATAAAATTATTTAAAAATCTTTCACCATCAAAAGGTAGTAAAACTACCTCATAAAAATATTAAAGTATTTTATCCTTAAAATTGTATTTATCCTCATTTTAATCCTCTAAATATTTTTGTAAGAATGTAAAAATATTTAATAAACATGTGTAAAAATAATAATTGTAGTTATATTCATTTTCTCTAATACAATGGCTAGTTGATAACTATCATTTAAAATAATAAAATTATAATATATTATTTTCTTTTTTGCATGAAAAAATCTTGTGTGGAATATATGATGTCAAAGAAACACATTGTTTTATGTAAAGTATGATTTTGAACATAGCACCCCTTTAAGGTAAAATTACATTCAAATTCAAAATATTTAAAAAATATAAAAAACACTTACTCTGAAATTACCTAGGTTGTCACAGATATAGTGTGACTATATTATATATAAATATATTGTGACATCTAAATAATGATAATGGGTTCGATAATTCAATCCATATATTATTAGCATTGTTGTTTCGTAATAAACAACACTGTCATTTTAAATAAGGAAATTTCCATGTAATTTTTCCAATGTGTCCATATATATATAAAATATATAGTATCTAGATGGTAAAAATAATACCATTTATTTAGAGAATTTATTATTTAAAAACTAAAAAAACTCATCATTTCCTTTCATCAATTTTAACTTAACCCATTTATGTTCCATGCCGGTTAAAATGTTAGAAAATCCGGAATGTTTTTTAAAAAAATTTAATTTAATCCATTAAATTAATGGAAAATATGTATCTCGATTATATTAATTGGCATGATACATTTTTTTATTTCCATTTTATATTAAGGATAAATTTATATCACATTCATAGAGATAATTTTCCATGGTAGAAAAAAAATTTCTTTAAATAAATGTACCCTAAATATATGACATATTTTTCTTTAAATTAAATGTTATAAATGTCATAATCACCCCCAAATGGATTTTAAAGGTTACAAATTCAGCCCAAGGATGGTCATAGACCACAATAACTAATCCCACAATATTAGGACAAGTGTTAGAGTAATTGTATAATATTATAATATTAATTTTTCTTTTAATTACTTTATTTATCTTTGATTATCATAAAAATAATATTATAGTTACTATTCACCAAAAATTATTTTCATACTACTGGACCACAATTTTTAAACTGTGTACAACCATGTATGTCCATTTTTTAACATGTAGTTCACATAAGTGGTTAAAATAGGTTTAACTGAAATCCCATTGATAGATCTATAAAACATGTTTTTTTAAGTAAATCATTTAAAAGATCGCATAGTTTTTCTAATTGATTTTAATTTCAAAAAACATCCAATGAACCACATTGGAATAACTGAAAAAACATCATCTAATTATACCTTAAAACCATGTAAATAGGTAATATAAAAATATAAATAAATTATTAGAAAATGTAGTTGTAAATTAGGAATTCTACATTTTCACTAATCAATAAAATATATTTTTAAAAAAAAATACAAAAAAATAAGAAAAATAAATTTTGATGCCATGATTCAAAAGAATATGATTATTTTTTCAAATTGAAAATATAAATGTGAAAAATAAAATTATTTAAAAATCATTCACCATCAAAAGGTAGTAAAACTACCTTCTAAAAATATTCAAGTATTTTATCCTTAAAATTGGATTTATCCTCATTTTAATCCTCTAAATATTTTTGGAAGAATGTAAAAATATTTAATAAACATGTATAAAAATAATAATTGTAGTTATATTCATTTTCTCCAATACAATGGATAGTTGATAACTATCATTTAAAATAATAAAATTATAATATATTATTTTTTTTTGGCATGACGCAATCTTTTGTGCAATATATGATGTCAAAGAAACACATTGTTTTATGTCAAGTATGATATTTAACATAGCACCCCTTTAAGGTAAAATTACATTCAAATTCAAAATATTTAAAAATTTTAAAAAACACTTACTCTGAAATTACCTAGGATGTCACAGATATAGTGTGACTATATTATATATGAATATATTGTGACATCTAAATAATGATAATGGGTTTGATAATTCAATCCATAGATTATCAGCATTGTTGTTTCGTAATAAACAACACTGTCTTTTTAAATAAGGAAATATCCATGTAATTTTTCCAATGTGTCCATATATATATAAAATACATAGCATCTAGATGGTAAAAATAATACCATTTATTTATAGAATTTATTATTTAAAAACTAAAAAAACTCATCATTTTCTTTCATCCATTTTAACATAACCCATTTATGTTTCATGTCGGTTAAAATGTTAGAAAATCAACAATGTTTTTTTAAAAAATATAATTTTATCCATTAAATTAATGAAAAATATGTATCTCGATTATATTAATTGGCATGATACATTTTTTTATTTCCATTTTATATTAAGGATACATTGATATCACATTCATAGAGATAATTTTACATGGTAGAAAAAAAATTTACTTTAAATAAATGTACCCTAAATATATTCCATATAACTCGTTATCTTGATTAATTAGTAATCGGGTAGTTAAGGATAACAAAATAATATCATAATAATAAAAAATGACCCCAACATTTTTCCTAATGCAGCTGGTTGTTTCATGGCCGACCATGGGATTCCATGTACCAAACTTCGGGACCCCATGGAATCACTTTTGGGTGAAAGTGACATTTTATCATTTTATTTTTAAAGAAAGGAGAATATCACTAAAGAATGTATCACCTGAGTAAAACATTTTTAGTTTTGTTAGTGTAAATAATATCTTATACTATAAATATTCATTGTAATGATAAAAATATTTCCTACATCATAGTATTTTTTTATAATTTTTATACATTAAATAAATTATTTTCTTTATGACATCATGATGATGCAACGATTATCTCATTAATGAACGATTTAAATAAAATGAAAAGATAATGTAAAATCTAAGACATAAACTTGTCAATAACCTATTGGATGAGTATATTTCCAACCCTGATCACCTTATCCAAGAAATATTTCAATTTGGGACCTTTTAAATCTGAACCTCATTTTAAAATAAAGTAACATTTCTTGGCTTTCCAAGAGTGCCCCTCCTCCCTCTTATAAAAGGCCCCCACCACTACCTCCTTACCCACACCTCTAAAGCCATTGGCTCGGAAAAGCTCTACTCATTTTATCTCTCCACATCCCTCTATTAATCCAAGAAGCCTTACCTTAGGTACAAAGCTCTTCAAGTAGCCCTTTTGTTACAAACCAAGAGGAGTTACTTGATTTAATGGTTAAGTCTTCTCTAATGTTCATTTTTTTTATTTTGCTTCTCCAACCCCTAAACTATTTTTATTCCAATATTTTGTAACAAAACCATTATCTTAAATATACTAGGATGTTATTATAATATGTATTCTTTCAACACATACACACACCTACATCTAATGGTTAAAGAACATACTATTTCTATGGATGGAGAACTACTGCCTCATGAAACGATGATTGTTCAATATTTTTTTTAACAACTTTAAAGGTGGAAATTAAGATTTAACTATGTTTATATATGATATATATTATGTATAACCTTTCCTTATGATTCTGTATTTTTCATTTATGGAATACCTTAATGGTTTCCAATATGGGTAAACACGATATCTTCATTTTAGTAATTGCGGACTACCGCCCCCTCAAAGTGATTTGATTTGTTAAAGCCATATGTGGGACGTATAAGGGATGGAGTTAATAATATTATATATGATATTATACTAGAATTACAATGTACCTTTATATCATTATTATTACATTCCATTAAGTACGAAATAGAAATAAAAGTAGCATTCATGCATGTGTGTGGATTATCGTGTCCATGAACGGTGCATTTCATTTCTTACCTATAAATGTTATGTAATATTATAAATGTATGTATATACTGGATATATATGACATCTATTATATCTACATCATGAATATAATTCTGGATATAATGGATATTTTACATAATAAACAACTTGTAATTATAAACAGTTTCTTTTCGACCCAAGTACCAATGATCGACTAAACAGCCATTATTAACTTAAATAATTACATAGTGTTCATATCATGGTAATAAGTGATATAAAAGGAATAATGAACTTGAAAAAGGTTCTTAAGAAATTAGAATTTAACTCATGATTATTATTCAGGATATTAAATAACTATCGAGTCAAGTCAGACAATAGACATGGGACTTCGTCTCAATCTCCTTTCATTGAGGCATATTTTGTTTTATACACAACATTCGTTTATACGGTGTATAAACCTCTCTGAATTTTTACTTTTATTCAAAAAGAATCTTTTTTTATACAAAGAATTTTACTAAATGACAAAAGGGAGTGTTTTTTTCATACGTATGCGGCGACAATGACTTCTCTGCCGCCATGTCCATTATTTGAGTTTCGGCTTCCTCTACAAGCCATGACTTTTTTTAAATGAAAAAATAAATACCATGTTTTACATTTCTTTTATTTTGGTATTGAAAATGGTTTTGATAATGTTTTTATTATATCAATGTGTTATTGATATCTTGTTGTTGAAATGTGGAAATGTTATGTTTCTTTTATGCATGTTTTATGTGATACAGTTATGTTATGGTTCTTGGGCATTGTTTATGGAGACGGGTGGTTCCGTGATAAACTAAGGCGGCTGAGCCTGATATAGCTCTCCAATTCATTGGGTAATGCGAAGGGATTAACCATTAGGGTTTCTCCGAAGAGATTTAGGGAATATACTGTGATGGGTATTCCAAACGTAACCATGAGGGTTACTCCCTACGTAAGAATGTTATGAATTCCTCAAGTTACTGTTGTGTCCTATGATTTCTATGATTTATTCATGATTTGATGAGGTATGTTAAAATGATTATATTTTATGAGTAAATTATGATTTCATACATGAACTAATGTTTTCATTTCATACTTTTATATACCTTACTATGATTTTTGTACTCATCCCAAGTTTTTGAAATGTTTTTCACAGGTCAAGGGAAAGGTACATGGTGTGATGATAGTGTCAAGGAAGTGTTAAGAAAGAATCCATGTTTTATTTTAAATATGTTTCCGTTGATTGGAAAAATGAGTACTATTTTTTATGTAACCACTTTGTTTAAATGTGGAATGTAATGTATGATTTAAGATCTAATTCTCTAAAACTGTAAACCTGAAAAGATCCTCATTGTGTGTTCTTTAAATATCTCAAGATTAAGTAATGTTTAAGGCTAGGGACTTATATCACATATATAAAAAATTAGGGATAATGAATCCCTTATTATATATCTCCTATTTGTTTATTCCTCTTAATAAGAATAGACTGAAATATCCTACTTTTGATAGTATTTCCATTAGGATTCTTGATTTTGAACTCCTTTTTCATGTTACTATGGGTTTTTATAAAACCTATAGTGCATATCGAAGATATAATGAATTTTTAAAAATAGAAAATGATTTTATTTTCCCGTTAGATTCATTTTTGTTTGAAAACCATGATTCATGGGGTATTGGTTCAACTAATGACCCATCTCTTAATTTTTGAATAACATGATATTAGAATCATTTATCTTTATCTTAACTTAATTATCATTATGGAATATATCCTTAAAAACATATTAAACTATCCATTTTAAAATGGTATACTGAGGAGTTTTCATTATTAAATCTCATGTATAATATGCAACATCATTCCTTTCTTCTTCTTCATGAAATATCCCTTTTTCGTGGTTCTAATATATCAGCTTATACTCTAGAATTTCATTTAAATTTTATTATATAGAAAATAATTTATATATAATAATATAAAATGATACCATATAAACATATGATAAAACTATTTTAGATACAAACTCCCATTATAGGTTTTCTTAATCCCTTTAAAGGATAGTTAAGTCTTACATTTTATATTATGTTTTTTGCTGGAAAAATGCCTCATTATTATTTTTGTTATTTCTTCAGTTTCACTAAAACATTACTCTAAATTCTTCATTAAATTTAACATTTTTCATTTCATATTAGCTCATTTATCTAGAGGAACCAATTTATCAATGAATTTCACCACAATAGACTTTCATTCAATACTCTATATGTACTCATATTCCAAATTATTTTGAACTAGTTTATATTATTGATCATCATTTTATACTAAGAAATATATTTCTTGAATATGAATATTACTCTCATTACATCAAAAACCATGGAATACCTTTTTAAAGTAATTGATTCGGTATCATCTACCAATTTATTATTAGATTTATTTATTGATATGTGGTTTCACCACATGATGTTGTCATGTATCAATACACTATATTGTGATGAAAATGTTTTCTCCACATAGGTAAGGTTTTTGGTTAAAATGTAAGACAACAACCATAAAATAGTCATAATATAGTTACATATAACATCTTATATGTTTTCCACCTCAGTAGGGAAATTCCATTATTTCATAAAGCTGATTTTACATTATCTATTCATTCTTAATGGTGTTATAATTTTATATTATCATACACTCGATTAGATAATTAAGACATAAATATTATTCTATTATATAATGATAACCAATTTTGGAAAATATTAATTAATATTATAAAATGATTATCACAATACGTGTACATGAAATATTTCTACTAATCTTTTTTGGACACCACAATAACAACATTGATAATAGAATCCTAAATATGATGTTCAATAAATTTCATTTTAATAAGAAAAAATAGATCCAATCCCATGATATTGAATTCTTTAATTTTTCTAAGAGACATAATACATATATAATTTTTATATTAATATTGATTCATAAATCATAATGACAAAATATATATCAATGGTTACCTATTTGCATTAAATTATTCACTGGTCCCTTCATGAAACATTTGGGAATGAAACAAAATGTATGGTTATCTATGATTCATAATAAGGGGATATTTATATAAGAAGCTATTAGAAAAACATAAGGAATAAATAATATTCCAATGTTAATTGTAACACTCCAAGATTCCACGGTACGCTTCTCTTTGAATAATATAATAGTGTGTGTTGTACGCAACTTTGAGTTCTAACACACCACAACCAATCAGACGAGGCATTATGAATAGTAATAACCACTTTTTGAATTTTTTTTATTTTATCTTTAAAAATGGTCTTCATTTTTGGATTCGGAATATCGAAATTAGCTTTAAGTGAATTTTTAGTATTTTTCTAAAAACATTCTATTTTTTATGAATAGTGAAAATATTAAGTTTTAGTTTAAAACCAAATTTTTATTTAAATTATTAATTATTTTATTTAAATTTATTTTATGTCAATATAGATACATAATACCTATATAAATTTAATTATTTTCATTGGAGTTAGTTTATAATAGTTTAGGATATATATAAATTTTAATGAACTTTTCACCGTCTTTTACCCACCTCATATGAGAATTTGCAAATTCACAGAAAGCTAAATTGTACCACTTCTGTGAGTGGAATTTTAAAAATCCTAGAGTTACAGTTATTATCAGTAATAAAAAGTTTCATCAATAAGATGAAAGTAATTTTTGGTGAAGAGTAATTTTTTACTTTTATTTACCACTATTAAATGTAAATAGGGTATTTAAGGGTAAAATGATATTATTATTTTGCTAAAACATATCCTAATTCTATTGGATAAGTATAGTTTGTCCAAAAACAACCTTAGATATAAAATATTAACCTCTTTGGTCCACTTGGAGTAGATTAGGACACATATTATTATTTTATTTAAAGAAGAGTTAAAAGAGTTCAAATCAAAGATTAATAACTAAAACATTTTTAATATAGGGTTATATATAATATAAATTCGACTATAAATATTAATTAGAAATAGAAAATTATTTCCTATATAATGATATTTTATTTCTATTTTTTAAAAATTAAATATTTTAATTTATTTATGACACAATGATGATGTAGTAATTAGCTAATTATTGAAATATTAAACTAATTGATATTATAAATATCCAAATAAATGTAATTTTAGACTTTTTATGAATTAAACTATTTTTAGTGGTTAATATGACATATTAGGGTCGGTTAGAATAATTTTGTTCGAAGTAATAATGCAGTTAGGAATTTAGAAAAAAACAAAATAACAAAGATTGTAAAAAATTGACATAAACGAGTTTGTAAAAAAAATATTATATTAATAATTGATATTATATTCCGAAAATTCTAAGGTTCTACAAAAAGAAATATATAATTATAGGTTTACCATTAATGAACAATTTTTGGTTCTCATAGAAGTATATAGTAGGTTTATTAACTATATAATATATTAATACAAAGTCACATGGTAAATGTCAAACTATTTAACTAAGAGTTAAATAAAAACGATAATGTTAATATAGTGACCCGAACCTATATAAAACATATTGGTTGAGTAGTTTTAGACCCATCCCTACCGTATCCTTTAAATAATATTTTTTTTGAGGAATTAAAAACTGAAAATTATTTTATTATAAAACAATATTTCTAGCTTTTACTAAGGTGCCCCTCACCCCTCTTATAAAAGAGAACTCTCCCTTCTATCTAATTCAAACCTTCAAAACCATTTGGATTGGCCAACCTCTTCCCAAATACAAAATCCTCATCCTTGAGGAATTTTTTTAGTTATAAATCCATCCTAAGGATCCCTTTTGATCAAATCAAAAGGAAGAACCCGTTGAAGTGGTAAATATTTCATCACCTCTTTCAAGATCCTTTCATCTTCCACTTCCTTTTTCTTTTTTTCCATTTTAAAATAATAACTCCAGTATATTATATATATTTTGATGATATTATAAATATGGTACAACCAAATTAATTATTTTATCCATCGTTTGAAGGACATATCACCATACGTGGGTACGTTTGGCTTACCGTCACCACGTCGTCGTGTAATTGTTATTCAATACATTATTATTTGGATGGGTATAATAATGAAGTATAATTGATGTAAATAATAAATATAACATGATAATGATTCGGTATATATGTTATACCATCCGATTATACATTATTTTAATATCAAAATAATGATATTGTCCCTCGTGCGTACGTACGGATTTCCGTCTCCACGAACACGATGATATGCATTGCCAATCGTATCCAATCAAGACTAATTTTCATTTTATGATTTCAAATAATGATTAAAGACTTGATATCATTCTGGATATGAATAACATACATCCCATCCATCACAAATATGACTCACATAACAAATAATATAAAGGAATAAAATTCTGTTAACACCCGAAATGATGATAATACTAAGATATTATTAACAAAGCAATGTAAAAAGATCATATATGATATCATATTAATGTATATGATTCTTGTATAATTTAATAACAATTATTTCACCATTATAAAGGAGGTTAACCTACCCTATACCAAGGAAAAGTAAAAGTTAAGGGTTAATTCTACAATCTCTTCATTATCCGAGGTTGTTTATATGTAATTATCTACCGGAACCTCTTTATCATCCACATCCATGTTTCATAAAAATGTATTTCAAAACATTCTTACTATTTACTAGAATATTGGTTAATGTCATTTATACCCTTTTTTAAATTTATAAGATGTTTATAAAGGAATCATTCTGTCATTTCTCAAACAATGCCCTTTATAACCTTTTTGACAAAATTATGCTAAGAATTTTTTTTAACTTATACAGACGGTGTGGCTATTTTCCACAGTTTTAAAATATTAAAAGATTACCTTACATGATTATAAGAATATTTCCAAAAATAAATGTTTTCTTTTATAATTACATTACTTTTAAATAATTTAAAAATAGAAAGAGATATTTCTATAAAAAGTGTTATCATTTCATTTATGTCAACACCTTTTAATGGATTTTAAGATTATTTAAATTTGATTTATTATGATACAAAACTTCCATATTATATTGAAGGTTTTGTGATATGTTTGATTGTGGGTGTGTTATTTTCATACAATTCATGGTTTATGGATAAAGTTTTGACATTTTGTGTGCTAGTTTTAATATTATTATTAATGTTATGTTTAAATATTTTAATATGAGGAATGCATTGGACTTAGTCAGTGACGGGTGGAGCCTACTATAGCTCCTTGATGCATAGGTATGTCTCATAATACAATCTATTGTCTTGGAAAAAGTCCTTGAAAAAATCTTATTTGTAGTCTGGGCACAAGGCCTTGACTATGTTGTTATGAAAGTGTGTAATTATGCATTCCATCATTATGAAAGTGTCTATTGATATTTCATGTGATCATTCGACTAGTAGAATATCCATGTGAGTAAGTAAATGGAATTATTTGACTGTATCTTTGTTGTATTATGCTGAAGTTCAATTTTAAAAATCTTTTGTTTTAGTCTAATACATTTCCCTAAATTTTTACCCTTATTTATGAATTTTTCCGCTATATTGTTTTCTTTACTAAGTATCTAATCTCACCCCTTTCTATGTTTTATTTTTTCCAATATGTGAAGAAGTATTTTATGACTGACCTGGAGGGATAGTATATGGGATCTTAGTGTTGTCTATGGAAACAATGTTTTTGTCGTTTTCCATTTTATGATGTAATGCGAACCTTATGAATGTGTCTAGTACTTCCAAGGCTACAAAACTAATCAGTCTATCTAGACTTGATATTTTGTGATCATGCTAATGATACGTAATAATGAACTGTCTCTGGGCATCTTGGGTCGGGGTGTTATAGTTGGAATCAAAGGATGTTTAGTACAAACCTTGGAATCTAGATTTAGATAAAATCTGATTAGAGCACATTACACAAACATATACTTTCAGGATTGGTATAGAAGAACTTCCTATAATTTTGGTATTATAGATATTTTTTGAGTTTTCCATGACATACATACCTGTATGGATACAATCAGGTAGAGGCAGCTCTTGCATAGATGTACCTAGGGATAAAACCTGAAAACACTGCTTTAAGCTAGACTCGAACGAGAACTATTCCACGATAACGATACTTGTTGCACACTTTGTTATGACACTCCTGGGGGATATGCTTTGGATAATTATTATTTTCTTTATATACCATTTTGATGGGTTTTTGAGTATATACTTCTTCAAGGAAAACATTTTTATGATTTTGGATTATATCCATAAACTTTTCAATTTATGTTAAGTGTTTTACAAGTTTGGATTTATGTATTGCGACTCATAAACTAATCTGTTTTATGCCATTGTTTAGAAATGGCCCCTAATGGAAGGAATGGAAACTAAATCAATGCACGCACTCTATATAGGGATTGAACTCCTTCTAAAGATAATTATAGTGGATCTGGTGATACAACTGGTGCAAATCAGTTTATCACTAAACAGGGACAACTCACTCATGTTATGAATAATAACTTTACCCATATAGAGCATCTTGATCCACAGTGTGGAGGATCAATGTTAGATCGCTTCATGAGGAAAAAATGACCAAATTTCAATGAGGGTACAAATCTATTATTAGATGAGCAATGGATAAATTCCTTAGAGAAAATATTCCATGCCTTGGGGAGTAGTGAGAGGTAAAAAGTTGTCATGGCAGTTTACCGCCTCACTGGAGATGCAGATCAATGGTAGTCATTGATTCAAAATACAAAGGAAGATAATGAAGTATAAAATATGAAATAGAGGGTTATTAAATATCTTTTATTAGAAAAATACTTTCCACATGACCATCGAGCAGATATGGAAAGGAAATTTTTGAGTCTGAGACAAAAGGAGGATGATAATGTCGCGAAGTATGAAGCAAACTTTACAAGGTTAGTGAGGCATGCTAGAAATTATATAAGTAACCCAATAAGTAAGATTAATCGGTTTATTTATGGGTTAAAACAATATCTCTATCAAGCCTTAGTCTCACAATCCTTCTCTTCATACAAATACATTGTCTCATGTGCTATCAAGACAGAAAAATAATTATCTAATTATTACGACTTTAAATAAATGAAAAAGAAGAAGAGATATGTGGTACACTCTGGAAATCAAAATAAGGGTAATAAGGGAAAACTTGAATATCCATCTTACGGTAAATGTAGGAAGAAACACCCTGGTACTTTTTTGAATGGAATGTGAGTCTGTTACAAGTGTGGTGAAAAAGGCCAACAAGATTGTGATTGCAAGGGGGAGAAAGAGGTTGTCGATGTTGAATGCTTCAATTGTAGAGAAAGGGGTACTTATGTGAATTAATGTCATAAGCATCATGGGAACTTACCTTAGAAAAGCCCAAGTGATCGAGGCCAAGATTATGTTATCAGTACTGCTGAGGTAGAAGCTCCGAAAGACATGGTGGTAGGTAATTTAATGGTTTCCACATGTTTTGAAAATTCATTATTTTTTTCTGGATCATCGTGTTGTGTCATATCTTCCCAGATTCCCAATAAAATTAGATATTTCTAATTTGATTTAACAAGGTAGTTTTCAGTCAAAAATCTTAAGGGAAGTATCATCACAACATCTCTTTGTAAATCATTTCCCATTAGGGCATATAAATGCTCTTTATCTGATGATCTCATCGTCATACCCATGATTAAATATGATATAATCCTTGGTATGGATTTTCTTTATGATCATAATGTGAAAATTTATTTTAAGAAGATGGAGGTTATGATTTTTGATGACGATGATAACGAACACCTTATCATTAGAGCAGAATCGTCACCACCTGATTTTAATCTAGATCTAACCCCAATAGCTCAACTAAATTCAATTATTAGGGAGGATGAAAATGAGATAATTGTGGGTGAGGAATGGAATGTTCAAATAGAGGATGTACCTATTGTGAAAGAATATGTTTATGTGTTTCTAGAAGATTTACCTGGACATCATCCCGAACGAGAAATTGAATTTTCCATTGATTTAATTCTGGGATCAAGGCCCATATCGAAGACCCTTATAGAATAGACACTATGGAATTAGTGGAACTACAGAAACAACTAGAGGGCATGATTAATAATGGATTTATTCACCCTATTTTTTCTCCATGGGGATCCCTAGTCCTTTTATTAAGAATAATGATGGATCTATGAGGTTGTGTATTGACTATAGGGAGATAAATTCTATAACATTAAAGAACAAGTATCCCCTACCACACATTGATGATTTATTTGACCAACTGCATGGATCACAATAATTTTCCAAAATGTACCTTCGATCTGGATACCATCAGTTGTGCATGAAAAAGTAATACATTCTGAAGACATCATTTCGAACCAGGTATGGGCATTATGAGTTTACAGTAATGCCTTTCAGATTGACTAATGCACCCTCTGTCTTCATGGATCTAATGAATATAGCTTTCAAGGAATATCACAGTGATTTTGTAGTGGTATTTATAGATGATATCATGGTATACTCCAAAAACCTACGAAGATCATGAAAATCACTTGTGCATTATCCTGAAGACTCTTAGAAGACATGAATTATATGGGAAGTTTAGCATGTTTGAATTCTGGCATCATGAGATTTCTTTTCTTGGACACATTGTCTCTACGGATGGAATCTTCGTTGATCCTTCAAAGACCATTGTAATCCATGAATGGCCAGCACCAATGATTATAACTGAGGTACACAGTTTTATTGGCTTAGAAGGTTATTATCGATGTTTCATCCAGAATGTTGCCTGGTTGGATAACCCATTAACAAAGATCACACGAAAAGAGATTAAATTTGTTTGAAAAAATGTGTGTGAAGACTGTTTTGAAGAACTGAAGAGAAGATTAGTCAATGCTCCTATATTGACTCTACCATCAGGGAATGATGGGATTGTTTTTTAAAGTGATTCTTCAATGAGAGGACTTGGTTGTGTCCTTATGCAGAATGATAGGGTTATTGCCTTTGCATCATGATAGCTAAAAAATCATGATAAAAACTATATTACTCATGATATTGAGTTAGAAGCTATAATCTATGATTTTATGATTTTGAGACA
This sequence comes from Viscum album, assembly GCA_963277665.1. Lineage (NCBI taxonomy): Eukaryota > Viridiplantae > Streptophyta > Magnoliopsida > Santalales > Viscaceae > Viscum > Viscum album. Next base: position 1,331,070,728 of record OY728148.1, on the reverse strand, counting down.
CTATCTCTATGGTGAAAATGTGAGATATATACCAATCACAATAGATTGAAGTATATTTTCTCACAAAAAAAACTCTACTTTTGGAAAATGTGATGGCTTGAAATACTCAAGGATTATGATTGCACTATACACTACCACCTGGGGAAAGCAAATAAGGTGGCAAAAACGTTGAGTAGAAAAGATCATGGATCTTTTGAACAAGATGAGATTTGAAAAGGATCCTATATACATCGATCTATTAAAGATGGATATGGGAATAACCATTGAAGGTGAAACATCAATACTTTTTCAAATGGTTTCCAAATCATATTTATTATAAAGTATAAAGAGTTCTCATACTAGTGATGAGGAGTTTCAAAAGAATATTAAAGTTGTAAATGATGGGAGATTGAGTGACATTATGCCTGAAGATGGAATTTTGAAATTTGGGAAGAGACTTTGTTTTCCAAATATACCTGATCTTAAAATAGAATTGTTGAATGATGACAATAGCTCCAATTTCTCTATACACTCTGGGAGCACAAAAATGTATCGAGATATGAAGGAACATTTTTGGCGGGACAACATGAAGAGAGACATTGATTATTTTGTGTCAAGATGTATGGTTTGTCAACAAGTGAAAGATGGAAGGAAACATTTTGGAGAAGTCATTCAACCACTTCCCATACATGAGTGGAAATGGGATAATATTACGATGGACTTTATCATGGGACTAACAAATACTCCTAGAAGGAACGATGTAATATGGGTCATTGCTGGTCGTCTTACCAAGTCAGCACATTTTCTTACTATAAGAGAATATTTACCACTTGAACGATTGACAAGACTATATATTATTGGAGTTTTTAGACTTCATGGGGTACCACTATCGATTGTTTCTGATCATGGTCCACGTTTTACATCAATATTCTAGAAAATTATTCAGAAATCACTGGATATTGAACTTTATTTGAGCACTGCCTACCACACCCAAAATTATGGACACTCAGAACAAACTATTCAAACCTTATAAGACATGTTGAGATTATTCTCTCTTGACTTTTAAGGTATGTGGGTTCAATATTTACCTATGGTAGAATTTTCATATAATAATAACTTCCATTCAAGTATTCGAGTGGAACTATATAAATAATTATACGGAATATATGTCACACACCAACGTGTTGGGATGATTTTGGTGAAAGAAAACTCGTAGGCCTGGAACTGGTGGAGGAACCGGTGGAAATGGTAAAGGTAATCCAAAACCACATCAAAGAAGCTCAAAGTAGTCAAACGATCTATGACAATAACTGGAGGAAGGATTTGGAATTTCAGGTAGGAGATCATTTTTTCTTAAAGGTATCTCTAATGAAGGGTGTTATACGTTTCGTTAAGAAGGGAAAATTGACTCCTAGATACATCAGACCTTTCGAAATTCTAGAACGAATTGGGGTTGTATCTTACCGGTTGGAAATACCTCCAAGTATCTCCCAATTCCATGATGTCTTACACATATCACTGTTGAGAAAATACATGCCTAACCCAACGCATGTACTCACCTATAATGAATTATAAGAGGACCCCGATATGTCTTATTGAGAATAGCCTATCAAGGTTCTTGATATAGGAGAACGAGTGCTGAGAAACAGGACGACTCGTCTGGTAAAAGTTCTATGGAGAAACCATAACATGGAAGATGCAACGTGGGAACCTGAAGAACTTATGATGAATAAAAAACTGGGTCTTTTTAAGTAGTAATAATCTATAAATTTTGAGGAAGAAATTACTTGAAGGAGGGGAGAATGTAACACCCCAAGTTTCCACGGTACATTTCTCTTTGAATATATTGTAGCATGTGTTGTACGCAACATTGAGTTCTAACACACCACAACCAATCAAACTAGCAGTTATGAATAGTGATACCAAATTTTTGAAATTTTATAAATTTTATCTTTCAAAATGGACTTTATTTTTGGATTCGTTATATCGAAATCAGCTTATGTAGAATTTTTTGTATTTTTCTAAAAACCTTCAATTTTTGATGAATAGTGAAAAACACTTCGTTATAGTTTAAAACCAAATTTTTATTAAAATATTTACTTATTTATTTTAAATTTATTTTAGGTCAAAATAGATACATACTACCTATATATTTTAAACATAATTCATTGGAGTGCGTTTATAATAATCTTATATATATAAAATTTTTATTGAACTTTCCACCGTCTTTTACCAACCACCTAGGAGAATTTGGTAATTCACATAAAACATAATCTTACTACTTCTATGAGTGGAATATCAAAAATTCAAGCGACATAGTTTAAATCAGTAAGGAAAATTCAGTTCAATAAGATGAAAATAATTTTTGGTGTATAGTAACTTTTTACTTTTATTTACCATGGTTAAAAGTAAATAGGGTATTTAAGGGTAAAAATGATATTATTATTACCCTAAAACATGTTATAATTTTATTTTATAAGTATATTTCGACCAAAAACAACCTTATGAATAAAATATGAACCTCTTTGGTTCACATGGATTAGATTAGGACACTTATTATTATTTTATTTAAATAAGAGTTAAAAGAGTTCAAATAAATGTTTAATAAATAAAACATTTTTAATATAGGGTTATACATAAGATAAATTCGACTATAAATATTCATTAGAAAGATAAACGGATTTCCAACATAATGGTATTTTATTTATATTTTTTAGAAATTAAATAATTTATTTTATTTATTACACAATGATGATGCAGTAATTATCTAATTAATGAAATATTAAACAAATTGATATTATAAATATCCAAATAAATGTAATTTGAGACTTTTTATGAATTACACTAATTTTATTGGTTAATATGACCTATTATGGTTGGTAATATTAATTTTTTTTGAATTAATAATGATGTTATAAATTTAGAAAAAAAATACCAAATAGTGTCAAAATTGACATAAATGAGTTTTTAAACCAAATATTATATTATTAATTGATATTCTATTCCTATAAATCTATGGTTCGGAAACATGACTTATATAATTATAGTTGTATCATTAATTAACCATTTTGGGATCTCTTGGAAGTATATAGTTCGTTTACTAACCATATAATATAAAAATACATAGAAACATTGTAAATTTCAAACTATTTAACTAATAGTTAAATCTAAAAGATAAAGTTAATATAGTGACCCAAACCGGTATAAAACCTATTAGATGAGTGGTTTTAGACCCAACCTCACCTTATCATTTAAATAATTCATTTTGAAGCCATTATAAACTGAAAAATATTTTAGTATAAAATAATATTTCTAACTTTTCCTAAGGTTCCCCTCATCCCTCTTATAAAAGGGCACTCCCCATTCTCTCTAATGCACACCTTAAAAGCCATTTGGCTTAGCCAAAATATACTCAAAAACCCTATACTAATCATATAGTCCTTAATTTAGTCATAAATCCAACCTAAGGATATCTTTTGATCAAATCAAAAGGAAGAACTAGAAGAAGAGGTAAATATTTCATCACCTCTTTCAAATTCCATTATTTTTCCACTTCATTTTTCATTGTTTCCATTATAAAATAATAACTCTAGTATCTTCTATATACTGTGATGTTATTATAAATATGGTACAACCAAATTCCTTATTATATCCATCCTTTGAATGAAATGTCACCATACGTGCGTACGTATGGCTTACCGTCTCCATGTTGTGGTGTAATTGTTATTTAAAACATTATTTTTTGGATTGGTATAATAATGATGTTTAATTGATGTAAATAATAAATCTATCATGATAGTGATTCTTTATATATGATGTAACATCCAATTATATATTATTTTAATATCAAAATAATGATATTGTTTCTCGTCTATACGTACGGATTACCGTCTCCACGAACGCGATGATATTCCTTCCCCCATTGTATCCAATCAAGACTAGTTTTCAAGTGATGATTAAAAATAATGTTTAATGATAGGATATCATTCTGGATAAGAATTAGATACATCCCATACATAACAAATATGACTCACATAACAAAGAATATTAAGGAAAAAATCCATAAACACCCGAAACGACGATAATATTAAGATATTATTAACATTCCAATATTAAAAGATCATATATGATATCATATTAATGTATATGATTCTTGTATAAATTAATAAAAATTATTTCACCATTATAGAGAAGTTTGACCTACCCTAGAAAAAGGAAATTTACAAGATATGTTTTAATTATACAATCTCTTCATTATCTGAGGTTATTTATACGTCATTATCTACTAGGACCTCTTTATCATCCACATCCATGTTTCATAAAAATCTATGTTAAAACAATCTTATTGATGAATAGACTATGTTTTATAGTCATTTATACCCTTGTTTTAATTTTATACGATGCTTATAAAGGAATCTTTCCGTTGTTTTCTAAACAAGGTCCTTTATAACCATTTCGACAAAATTAAGGTAAGAATGTTTTTTTAACTTATGCGGCAGATGCAGCTATTTTCTGCCATTATAACATCATCAAAGGATCCCTTAGAGGATTATAAGAATATTTCCAAAAATAAATGTTTTCTTTTATAATTACATGACTTTTGAATGATTTCAAAATAGAAAGAGATATTTTTCTAAAAAAAATTTGATTTCATCTATGTGAACATCCTTTGATGGATTTTATGATTATTTGAAGTTGATTTATTATGATACAAAACATCCGTATGATTTTGTAGGTTTTGTGATATGTTTGAGTGTAGATGTGTTATTTTCATATCATTTATGGTTTATGGATAAATTATTGACATTTCTTATTCCAGTTTTAATAGGAATGTTTATGTTTTTTTAATCCTTTTTCATATGTGGAATGCATTGGACTTCGTAAGTGACGGGTGGAGCCCTCTATAGATCCTCGATGCATTGGTAGGTCTCATGAGACAAAATAGTGTATTGGAACAAGTCCTTGAAAAAATCTTATTTGTATTCTTGGCACAAGGCCTTTATTATGTGGTTATGAAAGTCTGGCATTATGAATTCCATCATTATTAATATACCTATTGATATTACATGTGATTATTCGACTAGTATAATATCCATGTGAGTAAGTAAATGGAATTATTTGATTTTATCTTTTCCATATTATACTGATGCTCAATTTTGAAAGGATTTTGTTTTAGTCGTATAAGTTTCCTTAAATGTTTATGCTTATTTTTGAAAGTTTTTTCTATATTGTTATCCTTACTGAGAATCTGAGATCAACCCTTTGTATGTTTCATTTTTTCCATTATGCGAAGAAGTATTTTATGACTGGCATGTAGGGATAGTCAATGGGATCTTTGTGTTGTCTATGGATTCAATTTTGTTTTAGTTTTTCATTTTATGATGTAATCTAAACCTTGTGAATGTATCTAGTACTTCCAAGGCTACTAAAGTAATCGGTCATTCGAGACTTGATCTATTGTGATCATGCTAATGATACTTAATAATGCACTGACTCTAGGATTATGGGGTCGGGGCATTACATTAATTATCAATAAATATATTATCTAATTAATTATATGAGAATTTACATTCTCAATGGATAATATAAATGTTCAAATCACATGAATAGTAAAAACTAATTTCTACAATACGGAATAAATAATTCATAACATTTAAATCTAAACCTCTAATCCTCAACCAAGACTCATTAAATAATTACATATAGAATAATCAAATACCCAAATGATTCCTAAGGCATAGTAAACTGATTTTCTCATGAGATGAATTGATTCATCATGTGGCTATATAATTCTAGGCCCCACCCACTATATAAAAGTGTCTATTGAATTCTGTATATATTGAATGATATATATAATGCAAAATAAATATTCTGTAACAATAAAGAAATATATATATTGGATCAATTATACTATATTTCACTATTTACCTAGACATTTAATTGAATTTAAAAGGAATATTCCTTTATGTAATACTATTTTTAGTACTGTAATGTGGTTATTAATATATTTACATGGTAAATATTTGTTTGATACTAAAGAAGATGAAAATGATGGATAAAATTAATGTTAATAATGGAATACTGAGGGATAGAGAACATATATTAAAATAAATCATTATTGTTTATATATAGTCATGTGAAATATGAAAATGATGTTCTATTTAAATTTTAAAATATATGTGTAATTAGTCCCACCAATGTTTCACTAAGTGATGAATAATTTAATAAATAATATTTTTTTACGGTTTTGTTATCCAAGGTGAATCAATGCAAAATCTTGTATCATATGGTTTGTATACTAATAATGAATCCCTTTCTAGGAATGCATCAATGTTCACATTACCAATATTTTATGATATTGTAATATTTATAGAAAACCTTTATAAATAAATTAGGGTGCATCTTTGAAAACA